>CM057382.1:48047500-48652500 GCA_030015415.1 Cynopterus sphinx
GACATAAATAATTGGATGGGCTATTATAGTTATGGATCTGAAGACTCAGTATTATTTGGATATCAATTCTTTCCAAATGGAACTATAGATTCAATGGAATCCCAAATAAATTTCCAAAAAGCTTTTGGTGGTTATTAAAGAGCTGTTTCTAAAATTTCTATGAAAATGTAAAGGACCTATAAATGCTAAAAAAAAAAAAAACATGTTTGTTTGAAAAGCTAGAGGAATTATACTATATGACTTCAAGATGTATTGTAAAGCAACAGTAATAAAAAAGTGTAATGTAAGGATCAAGGTAGATGAACAATGAAACAGAATAGAGAAACTAGAAATAACCACCCCCCATAGATATGGTTAATTGACTTTCAACAAAGAGGGAAAGTTATTTGGTAGAGATGAATAATAATTTCAACAAATGGTAGTGAAAAAAGTTGACATTAATATGTAAAAAAAGAACTTTAATTCATATCCTGCAATATTTACAAAAATTAACTCAAAAGTAGATTATAGACCTAAATATAACCTAAAATTACAAAAATTCTAGAAGAAAATGTAGGAGAATAGCTTTCTTTGACACAATACTAAAAGGAGAAACCATAAAGATGATAATTTGAACTTTATTCAAAATAAGGACTTCTGCTCTTTGAAGGATATTGTTAAAAGAATAACAGATTGGGAGAAAACATTCATAAATCACATGTCTGTTGAAAGACTTGTATCCAGAATGTACAAAGAACTCCGAATATTTTATTATAAGAAACAAGCAATCCAATATTTAATATTTACAGACTGTTATTATAGGGATAAACATAAATTCCAATGTATATGTAAAAGATGTTTTGGAGGAAGGAATAGAGAAAATGAATGGAAAATAATATTCCTTAAAATAACTGATAATTTCTAAGAACTAAAGAAAGACATGCATCCTTGAATTGAAGGGGATAACAGCAGAACTAAAATACATACCCTGACAACAAGCACCAAAGCTGAATTGACATATTATAGATACACCTCTGGGAACTAATGGTAGAGAAAAATCTACTTATTCTCACGTCTTTGCCTCAGAGCACTTAAAAGTACAGAGAAAAATACTTGAATTCTAGAATTCTATTCCCACACATACTGTCATTTAAGGATGAGCTTGGACACAGTAGGTTTATAATTTATAAACTGTGAAAATAACTTATTAGGGAATGAACTACACCAGAAAAAACAATTCAGAAAGAAGCAGGGGTATGTGTGAAGATATAGTTAACAAAGAAGTGAAAACCTTTTGTTAGTTTTATATAAGTATTTATTACAAAAAAATAAATTTAACAATAATATGAACTGAAATTTCAGGCATTTTCCACATGGACATTGGTGGAGGCAAGAGGAAAAAACTGAAGAAAATGAAAGTATGCTATGATTTTTACATTGCTGTGGAGGAAATATAGTTACTAATTAATTCCAGACTTAAAAAAATAAAAACTATAATTACAGAATTACTTCATGTAGGGATTGTTCAGTTAATGACATTTTGCCATAATAGCTCTTGAAAAAGTATACTATTTTTTTGGCCACAATTTTTTTTGGTGGGGGGGGCGCTATAAGGACTTTTCATCTAAAAATACACCGAGTAAACACACTATAAGATGAGGTATTTCAAAGTTACATTTCAAGCAAAGACACATTCACCAATTTACTAGACAAACTTTCTAGTAAGAGAATATCATATTAAACAAATTTAAATCGTAGGTCATGGTTCAATGAATTAAAACATTTTTATTTGTGAATACAGGCCACGTGAGAAGGATGAAGAGGAGCGTCTTCTTCATCTCTTCAGCCTGCTGAGTGTGTGTGCTTTTTCCATATGTTTTAATGTGCTTTTGGATTTAGACCATATTGTTTAGATAGATGTTTTTCTATTATTTGATTTTATTTATGAGTTTAAATGCAAGATAAAATGTGAACTACAAAATGTTGACTAAGGAAAAGGTGCAGAATGAAGAATGTACCTTCTAAACAGTGACCTGCTACACCTCTTTCATAAGCTAGCACCCACTCTGAAATTTGCTCTCCATCTGTGGTGAGTACAATAAACTAGTATTATATTATGTGCCTTTTGGTTTTTAAATTATTTCTTATATCTTACATAAAATTATTTAATTGCTTGATTTATATATTTTTCTATTTGTGTAAAATATGTGGGTCTCTAGGTTTGAAATGGAGCACATCTAATTTTTCCCATTAAAATTAATACACATAAGTTTATTCATTTCAGCTCCGACATGTAAAGAGCTTGCAAGTCATCACTCCTGTCATTACAAGAAACTCTATGCAGAGTGAAAATCACCAATTGTTCTTGAAATCCATCAGAGAACTAGGGTCACAAGACAAATGTCACTCCAAGATCTAGAGACAGGTGCATATAGCAATAGAGATTTACTTACCTAGAACTAAAGCCATTGGAAGTCATAAATTGTAAAACCACTTCCTTTACTAGTAATTTTGAAAAATTTCTGTAGGCTGAGTGCTAACTAGCTTGATCATGACAAGTTCCTGGGGGCTATAATCAAAGGAGAGCCCCCACACTTTCTTGGGCTTTCTTTCCAAGAATCTGACAGGTTCTCACAATGAGGATCCCAGAAAAGATGCCTTTTGCTCTGAAAGGAGGAGGAGAAAAACAGCAAGTGTAACTGGCTCATTTCCTTCTCTGTAAGAAAGGTGTATTTAATCTCCAAGGAGAAATACTTTGCCACAAAACAATGCTAAAACTTTATCTCACCTGGGGAAAGAGATTTCCTCCCCCCTGCAGTTCCTTCTAGCATTTATATTTTACCTCAGAGTGTGGGAAGAAAGCTAACAGGGAATAGAAATTCAAGGAAATATATTGGGAACTTGGTACAGGGAAGATGGGAGCAGCTATATGCTTTGTTGGAGAGACAGAAACTCTCTTGAAGACCATGCCTTGAGAAAAAGGTCCACTAGAAAACAGACTTTTTCACTCCCTCACACCCAGCCACCACACCAACAAACCTTCAGTGTAACAGAGAATTGCAGCTAAGAAAGCTGTAAGCCATGGACTCCCTCTGAGAAGCAGCACAAAGAGAAGACTTAAAGCCAAGAGAGGAAACAAAAACAATATCAGAGGAGTTTTGAAACTCTACTACATAAGCTACAGGAAACATTAAAAACAGCCCAACTCATAACCAGATTAACATAAATCCTCCCTGAAAAAGTCTATTTACCTTAGTAACTACTATTGATATAACATGTTGATGTTCAATAAAAAATTAAAAGAAAATCCAAAAGGGAAAGAAAATCATGGCTTGAGAAGACAAAGCAATCATTATAACCATATTAAGATATGTGAATTAACACATAAGAAATTTATAATAACTATGGTTAATATGTTAAGAGTTCTAATAAAAAACATCATGCAAGAGAAAATAGGCAATGTCAGTAGAGTGGTGGAAACTATTTTCAAACTCCAAAGAAAATGTTATAAATCAAAAACAAAGAAATAAGAATGCTTTCAGTGGACTCATAGGTAGACTTGACACAGTCAAAAGAATAGTGAACTTCAAGATAGTGCAATATAATCTTCCCAAACTGAAACACAAACAGAAAACAAAAAGAAAAAAAAAAGAACTATGGGGATGAAACTTATGCATAACTTCAATACCAGGAAGAGAAGAAAGAGAGAATGGAGCAGAAGGGGAAATTTAAAAGTAGCAAAAGCTGAGAGTTTACCAAAAATTTTGACAGACACCAAATCACAGGTTTCAGAAGCTCAGAGAATGCCAAGTAATATAAATACAAACCAAACAAACAAGTAAAAACAAAACAATAAAAACCCTCATGCATAAGCATATTATGTTCAACTGTAGAAAACCAAAAATAAAGAGAAAATCTTGAAAGAATCTAGAGGAGAGAGAAATGCCTTCCCTATATAGGAACAAGATGAGAACACAGTAGACTTCTCATCAGAAGTCATGCAATTTTGCAAGTGATGAAAGAAAATAAAACTGCCAACATAGAATTCTATATCCCGCAAAGTTATTCTTTAAAAGTAAAGGAGAAATAGACTTTCTCAGAAAAAAAAAAACCTTAGAGAATTTGTTACTAGCAGAACAGTTCTTCAAGCTGATGAAAAATGATAGTCAGTAACTAGGATCTACATAAAGAAATAAAGAGTGTCAGAAAAGAAATAAATGAGGTAAAATAAATATTTTATTTTATTATTTTAATTCATCTAATAGACATCTATTTGTTCAAAACAATAAAGTAACAACATAGTGAGTAATTTTAGCATATGGGTAAGTGAAATATATTACAGAAATTCACAAAGAACAACTGGAAGGATTGAAAATACTCTGTTATAAGGTCCCTGCACTGTACATGAAGTGGTACAGTGTTATGTGAAATTTGATGCTCATTGTTTTTAATATATGTATTGTGAACCTTAAGGCAATCACTAAAAACATTTTATTTTTTTAATTTAATTTTCAATTACAGTTAATATTATTTTATATTAATTTCATGTGTCATAGTGGTTAAACATTTGTATAATTTACTAAGTAATCCCCCTGATAAGACTAGAACCTGCCTGATATCATGCATAGTTATAATATTATTGACTATATTTCCTATGCTGTACTTTACATCCCATGACTATTTTGTACCTACCAATTTGTACTTTTTAATTCTTTCAACTTTTTCATTCAGCACCCCCACATCCTGCTTCCATCTGGCAACCAGCAGTTTATTAAAAGAAAGTATAAATGACATTCCAAGAGGAGATAAAAGAAAATCATATAAAATACTCAGTTAAAATCAGAGAAGGCAAAGAAACAGGAGGTAAAAGAAAGTAAAGAACAAATATAAGCAATTACAAAGATGATAGATTTTAATTCAACTATACCAATAATTCCTTTAAATGTGATTAGTGCATATACAATAGTTATAAGTCAGAGACTGTCAGATTTGTTAAGACTAAGGATATCTGAATAAAGTTTGGACTTTAGTTAGCAATAGTAAATCAACATTGGTTATTTAGTTTTGACAAGTACATCATACTAGTATAAGATGACTTTATCTCTACTCTAGAACATGAATTATTTATTAAGGTATACAAACCATTATATATTAACATTAAGCCCCCATAGTCAACCAATCAGAAATTTCATAAATGCATCAAACTGTCAAAAATATTTGTTCTCTTACTTCTTTTAGAGTCCCATTTCTCATTTCCTCATGATCTAATCCTCACAAGCCAGGACTGTTCAAGAACACCCCCAAACCATAGCCATTTGTATTGTGACTGGTTTAACTAAGCCATTGGTTCCCAGATATTGTCCTTCTGTAGACCTTTGTGAAAACTGGAACAACCAGCTTTGAGAAATGGCCCTGGTCCTTCACTATCTCCGTACCTCGCTCAACAGGTGGGATGTAGTCCTGGAGCTGAATCGAGAACCTATTTCAAAAATAAGGGAAGAGGGAGAAATTTACTCCAATAAAATGACCCTGAAATTTCTTCATGGCAAACTCTCTAAAGAAGGGAAGAAAAACTCATTCCCAGGAAGATATTTTTTATTACAAGAAGAAATTATAGATTACTGGCGTTGGAAAAAGCCATGGACAAGACCCTTGGACAGTATGTGAATATCAAGCCCCAGAGAGCTTAAATGACTTGCCCAAGGTTATAGTTTGTTAGTCTCAAAGCGAAAATAATAATATATCTTTGTAAAATAACATGCTTCTCACATTTTCATCTTTTACCTCTGTAACAAATTTAACCTTTTCTATATAGCTATTGAGATAACCTACTGATCATACAAGTTAAATCAACACAAGGGATATATCTCAGAAAATGCTCCCTTTTCATTATTGAAAACCATGAGATGAAAGTCTTTAATAACTCACTGCACAAGAGAACCATTACTGTCAGTGTATACTACTCAGCCATATATTATAGCTTTTTACTTCACACAAAATTGCTTTGAAATTTACATTTGCTATAAAGGATTCAAGTCCATCACTATTAATTTTCTTCTACAAATTATGTTTAATTATTACCTTTTTCCACCTAGAAAGAAACCTCTCTTATACTCCTGTCTTCATACAGCTCTCAAGAAGAAAAACTCATTCCAGGCATGAATCTTTGATGACGATTTTACATCCCTTATTGTCCTTCCTCCTCAAGTTCACACAGCCACCTAGAGATATGGAAATGAACAATATCACTAATCACTAACTCCACATTGCTTGCATACATATGATATCTGGTCTCTCTAAGCAGGAAAAGGGGAAAAAAGGTAACATTTTCCAGCTTTCACCTGCTTATGATTAGGACAGAAACATTTCCACTTTAAGATTGAAAGCAACTTCAAAAGTTCATCTATGATTGATTGCTTAACAGCTCATGTACTGCATCTACTAAAGAAACTTCTTGGAGATCCAGCTATCATTCTGATGCTTCAAGAATCATCTTTTATCTCTCCTTCAGTTTTGGAGCCTTAGAAGAAATTAATTTAAAAGAAATGAAAAAATCCAAAAATTACATTTTGTTATTTTTTTCATTTAGTTTCTGTGCTTTTTTAGTACATGGTATCATATAAATAACATATCTGGGGAGTCAGAAACATCAGCAGTCAGATCATAACTATCCAAAATTTATGAAACTTCAGGCATATCACTTATTTCTGAGCCCATGTTCTCTCAAATTTAAACTTAAGCTATTTTAAGTTTAACTAAGTAGCACGTTTTATGCTTGATATTCAAGGAATTCAAATGTTAATTATCTTCCACTTCCAGATTCAATGAAGCAATTTTTTTGTCTACAATCTTTTGTCTGCAGTTGATCAAAACTCAACCTAGTTTAAGTAGAAAGGGAATTTACTGACTCATACAACTAGGAAGTCCTAGCATGTTTCTGGTTTTAGACATTGCTAGAGTAATCTTCCAAAACAATGGCTCTTGAGTCTACCTCTGCTTGGAGTTATTCTGAACATAAGCACTTACCAAATGCCTGGCAAAATAGCCAGTGTAAGTTATCGATTTTCAGCTCCCTTTCTAAGCAGTTCCTCAGTTAAAAAAAATGTCTCCTACTATCTCTATATAAAGTTCACAGAAGACCATAATTGACCTTGCTGTCAATCAATGAATAAGTATTTGGCTTCCTTTTTCATGACCTGATTCCACACCACCCCTCCACTACCCTAGATTGTTTTGTTTAGTGATATGTAGTTTATGTCCAGGATCAGAAAAATACCACCCACAGACCAAATGAGGCCCATTGCCTGTTTTGTAAATAAAGTTTTATTGAAACACAGCCATGTTCATTCTTTAAGGTATTGTCTATGGTTGTTTTCACAGTACAAAATCAGGATTGAGTACAATGAGTTTATACAGACTAGAAAGCCTAAAATATTTACTAATTGCCTCTTTTCAGAAAATTTGCTGACCCCTGATCTATGTTATAATAATAAAGATAATGAGAGAGATAAAAAGTTTACTTAGAATATTTGCTTAAAATAAAATAGAAATATTGGTGAGAATTTTTACATGATATTTGCATCTATAATAGATTAATAATAAAAATATTTTAGAAGTTAGAAAAATATATCTTGCCAAAAAATGTATCCTACTCACAATAATGTTCAGTATATATTTTTAATATATATTTAACAGCACAACCATCCACTAAATTTATTTACATTTTCAAATTTGGAACCATCTTAATTTATCCTTTTCCCTCACACTCCACTTTATTCACACCATCAATTTCCTTAGCTCCACCTTCAAAATATATTCTGACTGTATCTGCTTCTCTTCATTTTCAGCTTCCTACCTAGTGCAAGCCAATATTATTTTTTATCTGGACTCATGCCATCGTTTTCTAACTGGTCTCCCTGCTTCTATTTCTACTCTTCTACACTCCATAATCTCCTTCAGCAGCCAAGAGGGACTCTTTTGAAAACAAATCAGGTAAATTATTCCTTTCATAAAATCCTCAATGGCTTCTCACTGTATGTAGACTGAAATCTAACTTCTTGTCCTTGGACTGGCCCCTGCCTATCTCTCAACCTCAGCCAGGTTCCCCCTAACCCTATTACCTTCTTCCAGCAATGAGAGGCTATTTTTTGAGTTCTTAAAATATACCATGCTCATTCTCACTTTAGGACTTTTCCCATCCCACCCTCCACCTAGAACTTTTTGTTCCCATACTCCCATAGCTGGCTGATATTGCCTAGTAATTCAAGAATCAATTCAAAGTTCACCTCTTCCTTGGATTAGAAGGTCTTTTTCCATAACTGTTAGAAAATATATAATACCATGGTATTAAAAGTGATATTCTATTTTCTAACTGGTTACTACATGCACTGTGAAATTTATACTATGTGTCGTGTCAGTATAAAGTAATTGACATCCATAAACTTTTTGTTTATGATGTCGTCCACTTGTTAACAGCCTGACTTCCTAACATGCTCTAGGTGTTGAGTGGAGTGATATGAGCACAGTGATGTATGCTAGGTGAATGTCTTTTTTAATGAATGTAGCTATACACTATTCATATATTTCTTATTTTATAGTCTTTTACTAATCATTTCATCATTAACTCCAGCTCATCTACTTACTTCAATTACTAAAGAGATTTTTGAGTTGCCGTTGAAGTTAACAACCATTAGTTAAAATAGATTTGACATGAATGTGTACTATGAAAATAAGAAACTCTACTCTCTGTTTAGATAACTCACTAAAGTTGTATATTTTTATCCAGGAGCTGTTGACTTCAGGTAAGCCAGACAAAAGGCATCATCATCATCATCATCATCAAAACATCAAACATTATGCTTTTTCTGAAAGATTGTGAGGCAGGAGGCATTTACTGATTTTCTATTTCAGGTCATACAGTTTTAACTGACCCTGATATGACATTGGTCTGTCAGCGTACTAGCTTTATATAAAAAAAAGTTTTTTGCATTATGACCAACCTCTGCTGGTTCATAGTTATTCTGAACTTCCATAAATTAAAACTAATATATTAATACAGGTTGAAACTAATGTATTAACCCATATCCTTTGGATTCAGCTCTTCAGCCAAGTACTAGCCATTAATGAGTATCTCAACCCCAAGTTTGTCCACAAATTTATTTTGAGGACTTGGTCAAATGCCATTAAAAAAATCCAGAATCAATGTGTACGTAATCTTGATTTGTCATGATAAGTTCTCCCTTACTGCAGTAGGTTTACTAAAGCAATTTTACTTAGGCTGCAGTTTATTCTAGTGGTCTTTTGGGAAGTCAGCAGTCAACATCCAACTATATATATCAAACCTCTTATTTTCTGGCACCTTGTTGTACACTGGGAATTTAATGGTGACTAAAAGTGACACAGTCCATATAATTCTGTGAGGGAGAAATATGTAATCAAATAACCACAAATACATAAATTTAAATTGTGATTGTGTTATAAGGGAAAGCTACAAGGTGTTATGAGAACAAATAACCAGATAATGTGACACTTTGGGGGAAGAATAAGGAGGCTGCACTGAGTAAGAAATGTTTGATTTGAGATTTCAAGTATGAGTAAGTCTTAACTAGGTAATATGAAAAAGAAGTTGGAAAGGCAGGGAAAGAGGAAGAAAAAGAATGAAAGCAGAAAGGGATAAACATAGAAGAAAGGGGAAGAACAGATGAATAGAGAGGGTGGAAGCTGAGGAAGAGGAGTAGGGGAAGGGGGAAGAAAAGAAGAAAAAGGGAGAGAAAAAAAGAGGCAAAGGAAGTGAGAAGGAAGGAAGGGAGGAGGTGTCTGAGAGCTTTCTAGGCATATGGAATTTCTGTGTGACAACAACTGAAAAAATGATTCAATTATGCTGGAACAGAGAGAAAAGGAGAGCAATATGAGCTAAGACTAGAGACGTTTAGTAGGAACAATATGCAGGCATACCAGCCAGAAATGTTCAGTTTAACTTTTATCCATAAGTGTATGAGAGTGTCTGTTTTATCATATTATTGCTAACATTAAGTATATTTTCATCATTGCTAATTTGATAAATAAAAAATATTCGATTGTTTCTATTTTTAATTATTTGTTTACTGGTGAACTTAAAAAGAAAAGGTAATTTATGTTTTTATTTCCTCCATTATAACATTTCTTCATAATCTTGGCCTCAATGTATCCGTTGAGACTCCTGTTTTCTTATTTATTATATATTACATGATATTAGTTATTCGGGATAATTTTTAAAATAGTCCTTCCAGTTTGTTGTTGGCTTTTAATTTTTGTATTGTTTTATAGATATACAGAAAGAACTTTATGTTTATGAATTAAATCTATGAATATTTTCATTTGTGACATTTTCCTTGCTTTTCTTTTTAGGGAGTCTTTCTGAATCCAAAGAGTGAAATAATCACCTAAATAGTTTGAAGATTTTTATGCTTTAGATTTCTATATTTAAATATTTGATATTTATTTTGGAGCACAGTATCTGTTAAGTATCTAAATATACTTTTTTTCCCTTAATAATTTTTAAAATTTTTGTAGAATCTTTTGTTGACTAATCTTTTCCATCCCCTCGCTATGTTTTTGATAACCTTCTTTATCATATTTTGCTTTTTCAAATCCTAGAGTCTGTTACATAGCCACCTATTTTACTTCATTTGTCTGTTTGTTTATTCCTGGGGCTGAACTGATGTAATTATTGGAGCTTTATGCTAAGTTTTAATGTTTGGTGGCAGCATGTTCCAGATCTCACCTGGTTATTCCTCCAGTTGCACTTTAGAATAACTATATCAACTTCTGAAGAAACAAATCTTTTTGAAGTGTTAATTTGGAATGTGGTAAAGATTTGGATTGTAATATTGGAATACTGTCTCAGACATTTCATATAGCACACGTGTTATTTAGCCTGGAAGCTAATTCAACCTTCCAGAGCTATAACTGGAAATATTAGAATCCAAAGACCAGCATTTGAGGTTGTTTCACCACTTTCTGCATCTATTTGAGGATGTCTTTTCCTGTGCATCTCATGAAGCTATCATAAGGATAAGAAAATATATGAAAAACTTTTGTGGGCCAAGAAACCAAGACTGGTCCTAGAGTCTGAAGCCAGGCTAGGCCTTACTGTGAGTAACTGTGACTGGGCCACCCTTACGCCACTCCCCCCCATTTGATCTTCATTGTCTTCCACACCTTACCTAGACTCTTCAGCCTAAAATCTCCGAATTTTTAAGATCTTGGTTTAAAATTAATACTGTGAAAGCAAATACATCAATGCTTAAAGGATACTACATTTAAACCCTGATATAAAGTGAAGAACCTTAAAAACAAACAAGACAAAATAATAGCCCTCTGTAACCCCAAAGAGCTTAGATTTTGGGATACTGAGTTTTCTTCAAGAGCAGAGGGGGAAAATGAGGTTAGTTCTCTGTGTGTTCATCCTATATGAAGAAAGGTCTGCCATGGGGTTAAACAAATATCTCAGAGAAAAAAGAAAAGAGGAACAGAAGTAGAATCTTTAAAAATTCAGCTCCTGGCACTCACTGTCAGGCAGAGGAGAATGAATTTCAATGGGAATAAAAATTTCCACACTTTCTTAGATGAGCTCTCATTTTCTTTAGCCAGAGTGTTACTGTTTGCCCAGGTCCAGCTTGATGGGAAAAACTGGTCCCAGAGAGGCCTCCTGAAGGCCCAGCCACCCTCCCCTCCTCTGAGTCAGGGCTCCAGGTTGTCACACACCCCAGCAAACTCCAACAAGTTAATTTGTAATCTTAGGGGGAAAATGATGGTTGCGCTGTGTCTGTCACTGAGCACTCTCCCTGCCAGTTTAAACAGCTGATTAGTTAGCACCACTGGAATCGATCCGCATCAGTTCCACCTGCATGCACCCACCAGGAACCACTTTATTGTAAATCAATCATTCTGAAAACATCTCACAAAGGGGCCAGGCTTTGCTAACAAGCCGTCAATTCCTGCTGCCTGTTGGCAGCGCCCAGCAAATGAGAAGTGCAACCAACATTTATTCAAAAATTATCTCTTCAAGAGGTTCTTTTGAGCCCAGGCAGGTGAAGAAGTAGGAATGGGTTAGAGCTTCCTAATGTAGCACATCCACAAGCCTGTGAATCTGTGTCCTTGGAAGCAGTGCCAAGGTATAACCAGGACCTAAAAAAAAATGGGCAAAATATTTGAATAGACATTTTACAAAAGAAGATAATGTGAATGACCATAAAACTGTGGAAAAGTGCTCAACATCATTAGTCATTTTGGAAATGTAAATTAACAGCTCAGCAAGCTATCTATACCTCCACCAGTATGACTAAATTTTTAAAAAATAAACAACTCTCAGTGTCAGTAATGACGACGAGCAAACTAAATTTTCAAACGTTATAGTGTAAAATAAGATATATACTTTGGAAAAAGGGGTTACTGCTTTTTTATAAAACTAAATATATACCTTCCCCATTAACAGCAATTCTGCTTCTACATATTATCAGGGAGAAATAAACATATACATCCACAGAAAGACTTGTACACTAATTTTTATAGCAGTTTTATTCACAGTAGCCAAAATCTGGAAATAGCCCAAATGTTCATCAATAGGTGAATGGATTGAAAAAAAAAAAGTATGGCATATCCATATATAGGGGATACTGCTCAGCAATGAAAATGAATGAATTGCTATATTGAATATGAATGAATCTTAAAAACATTATTCTGAGGGAAGAAAACTTACACAAGAGTATCTACTCCATGATTCCATGTGTATGACATTAGAGAGCAAACAATCATAATAGTGCTTGCCTCTGGGGAGATGATGTTGAGGATTGACTGGAATGGGTCATGAGGGACATTTCTGGGAAATGGTAATGTTCTATTACTTGTTAGGGCTTTGAATTACACAGGTGTATGTATTTATCAAAACTCAGTGAAGAGTCCACTTAAAATTTCTATGTTTATTGTATGCAAGATTTCCCTCAAAGCTAAAAAATATAAGAAGTATAAATAACTGTTAAATTTAATTAATATCTGTGCTGAAGTATTTGGGGTGAAGTGTATCCAAGTCTTCAATTTACTTTAAAATGCACTTTAAAAATAAGATGAATTGATAACTGAATGACAGGATGGACAGATGGGTAGATGTATCATAAAGCAAGTATAATAAAACCCAAGTAGGAGTTTGGAGGTTGTTCACTATAACATTCTTTCTGATATACTTTTCTGTATGTCAGAAATTTTTTATACTACAATGTTGGGGGATAAAAGAGTGAATAGATGAAGGGTCTTCCTTACCTGGTCAGCATTAATAGTACACAGGGGCTTTGTGCCCTGTCTGAGTGTCCCATAGGTCACTAAATCAATCTTTGCCCTTACCCATTGACTAGATAAAATCATTAAATTTTGACTATCCATAAGACAAACCTGCCAGATAGTACCAGAACACAGTCCTCAGTGAAAAGATGTACAGAGAATATTATAATTGGTTTCTAAGAGCCTCTACAAAACATGTTCAGCTCTTTTTAGCTGCAGATATGGGACAAAGGCATTTTGTCTTGAGATCTTTCCAGCTGCCTCTGTGGCTGTTATCTGAATCTCAGTATGTGGATAGCAATGTGAGAGAAAACGGTGCCCACTTTCTGGGTAATAGAGAGCTCTATTGTTTGTGTTTGGTTTGAAGGCACAAAGGAAACAACCTGATTTTGCCGAGTTTGGTCCAGACAGCCTCATACAAGCACCACTCAGCTCATTTGCTGACAGATGATTGCATTGTCAGCACTGCATGGTTGAGGGTAATTGTGTCATGATAACTCCCTTGTAAACTCTGCATCAGAAGGCAAAACTCCAGGTGTAGATGGAGCAGTGGGGAGGAATAGATTTGGACTGCAAGAAAGAGCAGCTGAATGCCTGTGGCCCATTGACTTCAGTGGGGGCTTGTGGAGGCACAGATGGGAGAACCTGCTTAATGTCACTAGGGAGACAGTTATGGTAATGAAACATCAGAAGGTAATGGTTACAAGAAAACATGGTTAGAAGGAACCTTGGATTGATGAGTACTTGGCAACAGAGGTGGAGCAGGAATTAAGAAGGCAGTAGTTATGTTGAAAGTACCAATACTAATATAGGAGTTAAGTGCCCAGCTGCAAACTCTAGCTTTGCCTGGGTTCCAGTCCCAGGTGGGCTTTTACTAGCTCTGTGACCATGGGCAAAATACTTCAACTCTCTAGGCCCTGTTTTACCTTTTCTGCTAAATAATTTAAACATTTGTAGCCCACATATGGTTGTTGTGATGATTGTGAGCAAGGTAAAACCAGCGGATAATGCTGGTCTGTGATGGCATTATGTAAATGTTCACTGTGAGTCTAGGCAAACCTCCCCTCCTCTGGGCCTCGGGTGGTCTTGGTTACAGTAATACAGTGTTAGGCTCCAAATTTTACTTTCTGTTGCTTGACTACTGTCTGCCTTCCATTCGGATTGAAGGTTCCTGTTTTGAACATGGATCATAACTTTTCCCAATATAAATACAAGATAGAACAAGTCTGCTTTAGGCTGAGCAAGTACTTCCTCAGAATTCATTCTAAGAATTAAGTCCCAGGGTCCCTGTCCTTCTGGGTGGTTTATCTAATGTTTCTAGGCCATTAGCTTTCTTCTCTTAGAATAAAAGAATAATGCCTGCTTTTACAAGGTTATTGTGAGAATATAAACAATATATGTAAAGGGCCCATCACCATACTTGGCACATAGTAGTTGCTCAATAAATAATATATGCTATTATAAATATGTGTATGCATATGTATGTGTATATACATATACATATATATACATATATCTACAAAACATAAGCATATACTCACATATAGCTATAGTCATAATTATAATATAGCTTATATATATAGTTTATATATATATAGTTTATATATATATAGTTTATATATATATATATATTATAGCCATGAAATTTATGAGCTATTTAATACCCCATGTAAAGCAAAGATGAAAAGAGACAATTTTTTATGAAGCACTGATTAATAGTAACAGACCAGTGGTGGTGGTGGTGGTGATGTTGATGGTAACACTTTTAAACCACCAGGCGGAATAACGTGTAATCTTAACTCTACATATCATGGATGAACAAAGTGAGAACTCAAGGAAACATGCAACTTTCTCATTCTTTCATTGAACATGCTTGATAATCTTCATATGCTCAGCATAGTGCTCTATGTTTTGGATGCAAAAAGGACTAAGACATTATAAATGTGTATAGGACATTACTAGATAAAGTTATGTTTTTCAAAGTCTCACCAGATGCACCTTAAAAGTAAAAATTTTTGATTAAAAAAAGTGTGAATTTTAACCTCCTGGTTATTCTCCTGATAGAGATTCACAATGCATAATAAATGTTTCAGAAAGTCCTAGGAAAACTTTCTACTTAACTCTATACTTCAACTATTATTTGATCACAAAATCACTTTACTAACAAGACACATATTCATATTATTTGGGAAATCTGTAGTAGAATGGGATAGACATGCAAACATATGTCATGTCCTGTGACAAAAGCAGATCTAGCATGGTGGCCTGAACAGCCTGAGAAAAGAGGACAGAGGGGTCTATCCAGCTCTGTATTAACCAAAGGGTCAAGAAAGTCTTCTGCATTTAAACAAAGATCATGAAACCAGATGGTGGAAATACTGGAATCATCCCAGAACATTTTGAGACTATGGTGCTTCTCATAAGGAAAGACAGACTTTTCATGTTTATTCTTACTATTGAGCAGCTCATTAGAGATGCTTCAAGAAGTATGATGTCTTTAAGGTTTGTTGTTGTTGTTGTCGTTGTTGTTGTTGTTGTTGGTTTCTCGGCATATAAAACAAGGAGGATTTACTCAGTCATTTCTAATTGCATGTTGGCATTTTATGATTATGTGCTTTAAATGTACAGTCTGCATGGTTTCTATAAGGGCCAATGGCCTGCAGGCCAGCAGAGCAGGGCATTCCTGTTTGGAGTCCCAATCCTAATCCAATTGAAAACCAAAGCTCTTTAGAAAGAGGTTGAACTCATTCATGTTGAAATGTGTCAATTTAGGCTGAGGAGGATCACAGATTGCATCATAACAGGAACCATGAGAAAGAAGCTTCCAGGTTAAATTAGACTGTAATACAAAGTTTAGAATTCAGAAAGCCACAGGATAATTGCTTTGAACATCATTTTATGAAGGATTTAATCATACCAATGGGTAACTCTAAATTACCCTAGAACCTAGTGTTCTGTCTAATAGAAATACAAGGAAATGCATGTGTGAGTACCTTGTACCCGATTCTATATGCAGCTCTCTCATGCCATCACCTCTAATAGTCTTTACAGAGATAATATGAATATATAGGATTCCATGTTACTCAAACTAGGGTATCCAATTCCACAGATCTGAACATATACTCCCAGGTGTTTATACATTTAAAAAGAGATAAAAAGATGACAAAGTCAGGGAATATTTTAGAGATATACTTGCTCAGCTAAAGGATGAGGATAGAGAGATAGAAATCACAAATGGTCTCTAAGTTTTTAAATTTATTTAGAGAACAATGTGCTTTAGTGAACAATTTTATGCAGGTTTCACTAATAATGTTATGCTGACATTATCTTTAATTAAAATTGGCATTTCAGGACTGCTTACTAGCAGAGTACTGATAAAGAATGAAGTATGATCTGACCTAGCAAATGAAATTTTGATGGTGCTTCTAGCCTTCTGAAAAGCTTACTTTGTATGCAGGCTTCCTCCACACTCATATTATTAGTCAAAATACATTTTTAAAAAATCACTATAGAACTATATCTGAAGCTTACTCTTTCTAGAATTAATGACATCTTTCTTGATTTAGTTTTAGCAAAATAACAGTGTTTTTGCAAATTTTTGTAAATTCGAATTTTATGGATTTTATAGTGTTGTTCATACTGAATTTTCAAATTATTTTGTTTTATAGCTGATAGTTTGTAAACTGTTTTATTTTATAGTTGAGTAAAAGCTATGAGTGTGAAGATTTCATTCCTAGTTTTGCGTTTATACATGTACAGAAAATTTCATTTAAAACTTCTAAAACTCCTATTATATGTCAGGCACCTGATATAAGTGCTTTGCAAATATTAACCCCTCTAATTCTCATAACAATATTATGAACATAGGTATTGTTATCATCCCCATTTTACAGCTGAGAAGACTGAGACAATGTGAAGTTTAGTGATTTGGCCAGGTCATATAAGCAGTAAATGACAGATCTGAGAGTAGAACCTAGGCATTGTGGCTCCTGAATCTATGTTCTTACATAACTAATAGCTTAAGCTAACATAAGGAAGATCTACAAATATTTCTTCCTTTTAATATATTACTCAAGTTTGAGAAACACTGTTCATTTGCTTCCTTGAGCAGAACTTAGAGATGATTTAACTTAGCATTTTTTTTTTTTTTATATACTGGAAGAAACCTAGGTCCAGAGGGAATAAGGCACGCATTTTTTGAAATTATTAATTTGTGCTTTATAATGTTATTTCAGTTATTTCATCTGTATCTGACCTCCCTATTTGGATTATGAAGAGACAAGGTTAGTGTCTTTTCTATCCTCCAGGAACCCTAGGACAGCACTGCTCACAAACAACTGTAAAATTCACCTGGGCTCAAATAGCTTCAAATGAGATTTAGACCAGTTAGAGATCTAATGGTCTAGGAAAAATTTCTCTCCTCCCAAGTATCATAGAAGGTTCTTCATATGAGATAACACTGGCCAGGATAGGCCAATGGGTTGACCCTGAACATCTACCCTTATTAAATGCCTCTTCTTTTCCTCATTCTTATCCATTGACTTGAAGAACTCTGCAGAGATTATAAGACCAGTACCAATACTGTCTCCCTGCTGACATTTTCTGTGACTTAGTCAAGTGGACTTGCTGATTTCTCCTCTGTGCCTTCATTCTACTCTATATCTGCCTCTATTGCTATGCTTCTTACCCTGTAGTATTTGTTTTCCTGTCTCAATGACAGGATCCTGGAATGGAAGGGATTATGCCAATTTATTTGTGTTGCTCTATCTTCTCATGTTATCAGCTGAATTTTATCTCCCAAAATTCTTACATTGAAGTTTTAACCCCTAGTACCTCAGAATGTAACCATATTTGGATTAATTCTTAATTAAAGAGGTAATTAAGTTAAAATGAAATTATAAGAAGAGGAAGAGACACCAGAAAAGAATGCACACAGAGCAAAGGCAGCGTGAGGACACAGTCAGAGTGCAGCCATATGCAAGAAAAGGAGACTGACCTCAGAAGAAACAAAATCTACAACACCTTGTTTTTGGATTTCCAGCCTCCAGAATTATGAAAATATAAATTTCTGTTTAAACCCACCCCCATCTCTGGTATGTTGTTATGGTAGCCCTAGCAAACTCATATTGCTAGTACAAAGCATTTGTATATTATTAGTGCTAAAGATACAGATAGATACATATTTATATTTATAATTTTACTTATGTTTATATCTATATTTTAAAATAAAAGGGATTTGTCCAAGGCCACAGAGCAAATTGATATGGGAATGTGATTTAAAAAAAAGAGCCATCTAGTCATCTGGATCCCAACCCCACTCTCAACTGCATATTGATTTTATTATAATTCAACTCACATGATTTCTAATTTTAGTGAGGACCCTTCTAAGAAATACAATGTGTTGGCTTTGACATCATAAACCACATAAACAAATTCTTACACTTTGGGAGATGCCTTATTCATTTAACTATATTAGGAGCAATTGAAGTAAAGAATAAATCAACAAGAATAAAGTGCATATGTGAGTGTGTGTGTACACATGTTCGCAAACATGCACAAATGCATGTGTTTGTGCACCCACACAATCACACAATATGATTAAATTGACCAGAATCCTCACAGGCTCTTTTTGGAACACTGATCTCATTCATACTTTTAACATTTTTCTCCAACAAATGTGTGCTCTTTAAGCAATGACTTGACAGGAGATACATAAGGATATGGTAACATTAATAATAATAATAATAATAATAATAATAATAATAATAATAATAATAAAGATAGAAAATCAGCAAAGGCAGACATCTGAGTTCCTGGCTGGAAACTAGGTCCAGAACTACCAAATGCCTGAGACTGGACTCACAAGGCAAACATGGAGACAAATGTGCCAAGAGAGATGGTGGGAGCCATCCAAACACATTTAGGGATCTTCTCCCCTAAGCTCCATGGCCAGTTTCTGTGCTGCCCTTTCTCAGACTTCAAATGCATTTTTAAGTCTTACTCTGCAAGCTGCTGAGGCTCAATAAGTATGTGTTGAATAGATGAATGAATCAAAGGGGTTGATTTAACTGGGAACATGCTTTAATGCTGATCATAGAAAAAGGATGTGGGTTCATATACTAGCCCACAGAATAGAAAGCAATTTAATTACCAATACTAACAGACAATAAACTCAGGCTAAAACATGGCAATTTTATGAGACACTTGGCTACAGCAACTTCACTTCTCTTTTTTTGGTTTCTCCTTTCCTTTTCTACCCCCTATTGACTATTTGTAAGCACCACAGCATGGTATACCGGCTTTTTAAATTTTTTTCTGAATCTCCTCATCACTGTGTGGGCTATGGGAAACCTAAATTGGCTGATTAGTCATTTTTTTCCCTTCCCATATAGTTGAATAACTCATATGGTCTACAGGCTGAGAAATTTGGCATGTGCAGACAACTGCACATATAATGAATGTGGAACTTACTTGTTTTGAAAGGGGAAGTAGAGTCGGGAGGAGGTTTAAAGCACTCCCTGGTGGTTGAGTAGGTCAGAGAATAAATACAACCATGGTATTTCTGGGTCCCTGTAAACAGGGCAGAGGTATTCAGACCAGAGGATTAGCTAGTCTATTAATTAATACATGAAAATGTCTTCACAATTTTCCCGCAGAAGGTTGGAGAAGGGGTAGAAAAGAGGGATTAGTTGAGAGGAAAAAGAACCGTGAGGAAATAAAAATGATTTTTGGAAGCACAGAGAGAGGACAAAGTCAGACACATGTTGGAATCTGTCTTTTGGATGACTGAAGGTAGGATGGAGATTTGATCTATATTTAGTCCCCAAAGCTCAGAGCTGCACTGTAACCTTTGTTATGCCAGAGAGACTCATGTTAGACACCAGAACAAGGGCAAAAGAGGACAGTGGATGAGAAGAATTACAGAAGAGGGACGAAGGCACACAGGGAGGGGGCTGCAGTGGGGGAGAGGGAGCTTTTGCTGTCCTTCCTTTGTGAATATACAGACAAGTCCATCAAACCCGAGGCAGGCTGCAGTGATGAGAAAGATACATAATATGATAAAGCTCGGTAGCAGGCATGTGTGATTGAACAGACCAATGAAGAGATAACATTTGAAAGCTTTACTGCTTGGAAAGCTGTTAGCAAGCTGGTGTCCCCTTCATCATGTTTAATTTTACTTTTACTACCCTTCATTTGCTTTGACGGGTTGATGTTGCCATGGTGCAGTTGGAATTCTCATAAAAGTGCTGTTACCCTTTCAAGATGGCCATTTTTTTTCTAAGGTTTATACCACATTTTATAGTTATGTCAGAAGGTTTACTTGGTTTATGAATTCTCCAAGCTCTGAGATTGCTCTCAAAAAACTCTGGGTTGCCTTCAGTTTTTGCCATTTAATTTGTGTTCTTTTAACATCAGTCACATCTTGGGATGATGTCCTGACTAAATTAGAAATGCATTTTTTGGTTCATGCAAGTAAACAAAGGGCACACAGAGAAACCAAGGCCCCCTTTTCTAGGTTATAAGTTCATGAACATATGTAACTCTCTGTATGTTTCTGAATATTGTACTTGATGCATAAAATGGTCATAAATAACATAACTATGACAAACTATGAAATCTAATGATTAATATGTAACCATAAAACTCGATGACTCCTTTATTTCTTTTCTAAAAATTTAAGGCTGGTAAACTGCATAAGAGGAAAACACCCTTTATTAAATCCTACTGAGAAGCTCAGGCTATAACTTATGAATAAGGAGGTCTTCAACTTCATCAATTTTTATAGTCTATTTATTTATTCAAAGTGATTTAATTAATAATCATGTCCATGTTTAAGAAATTTAAGAAAGCAGAGAAATTTAAGGCACTATATACCACCACATTTGAGAGGTAACCCAAAATGAGAGCCAGCATGTAATTGCAAGACAATATACTAAAATATGATATATAGCATAATTTCAATGAATCAGAAAGTGTTTTTGTGTTAAGATTTGAGGTGAGACATCAGAAATGTATTACAAAATCTGTTTCAAGTTAATCTTCCACATTGCCTCGCAAGATCTGACATGTGGATATGATTTTGGAAAGCGGCTAGCTAGCCATAGGTGTTAATTTCCTAAGGTTGCTCTAACCAGTCACCACAAACTTAAACAATACAAATTGATTATCTTAGAGTCATGGAGGTCAGAAGTCCAAAATAGGTCTCATTGATATAAAAATCGCAGTATATCTTCAGGGTAGCATTCTTCCGGAGGCTCTGAGGGAAAATCAGTTTCTTCACCTTTTCAGATTCTACAGATTGCCTGCATTCTTTGGCTTGTGGCCCCCTTTCCTCCCTCTTCAAAACCAATAATATCCCATGTTTCTGACCATATTTTGTAGTCACATCTTCCCCTGTTTCCCTCATTCATTTTTAAAGACCCTTATGATTTCACTGGACCCACCCAGAGAATCCAGGAAAATCTCCCTATTTTAGGATCAGTTGATCATCAACCTCTATTCCATCTGCAAACTTAAATCCTCTTTGCTATGTAAAATAACATTTACTGGTTTCTTGGATTGGGATGTGGAGATGTTCGGGAGTGCTTTATTCTACCTATCTCACCATCTATTGGAGTGGAAAAACATGTCAGAGGACCCCTTGGAGCAGCTTGGAGAAGATTTTCACATTAAATTGGAGTTGGACTAAGTGACCACAGATCAGCTTTCCAGCACAGAAATTATATGCCACTTTAACTTTGTACAAGGAACTGATTTTTCTCTAACTTTAGCTTTCTCACTAATAAAATGGGTGCGGTAATATTTACTACCAATATACAAGAGTTTTTAAAACTGCCGTGTTTGATTATATATACATAAAGTTCTTATTTAACCTTTCTCTATTTTACATTTTCATAGCTTTGAATTTTGCTATTAAAAATAACACTGCAATAAATATCCCTAGATAACTCTGGTTATTTTCCTATCCTTCTGGATAATTTCCAGATGGCAATCATACTGGAGCAATCCAATGGTGTGAACATTTTTAAGTATCTTGTTACTTCCCAAAAAGGCAGCATAGATATAAGTATATATCCTGGAGGGAGCACAACACAGGGTGAATCAACCTGCTCATGCTTAGTCCTTCTCAGTTCCTGATGTCTGTCATGAAATTTTTAATGACACACATTTTTATAAACATCAAGATCACTAAATGCAAAGGAATCACTTTTTATGGTGCTCAATTAAAGAAATGTCAGGAAGGGAAAACCCTGTTGGAGTTATTACACAGAAAACTGGTTTAAAATGTCAAAGTTCAACGTGGTTTACAAAGTCCCCTATGATATTCATCATGTGGTCATTTTTATGCCACACAGCTTCCTCATACATATTGACATTAGAGTCTAACCTCTGTGTGAAATATGATTCACTTATACCAATATATATTTGTGTCAGCAACGTACATTTAATGCATTTATTCAACCAGTATTTATTGGTTGATTTATTAAATAAGTCAACTATGTGCTATGACCCATTTTAGGCTTTTGTGATGTATCAGTAAACCAATGATCTTTATTCTCATGGTGCTTATATTCCAGTAGAATAAATGTGGCTACTGATTGTTGAGGCATTTTTAGAACAAAGCTAATTTTGAATAACCCTAATATTTTCGGTGGCCCAACTTGACTCATAAATAAGACTGAAGAACCTAGGTGGATAACGTATTCTTAAATTACATCCCACCAAAGTCTATTTCTCAGCCATCTTTTTAGCTGAGAGTAGTAATTTTAATTGTTTTCATCTGCTCAATATCACTCTTTTAGGGAAATGCTCCTCTCACATCACATGTGGCCTTGTGGGACCGACAATCATGAGACTTTCCCTTTGACTACAAGTAGGATGATAATCAAGTGAACTCATCAGAAATTCTCACCTATGGATTTAAATATTGGCTCAATCAGAAAAGACATACAGGAATATAAGATACTTGGTGCCATAATGCATGCAATATGGAGGGCCCCAGAGAGATGAAGCCACTGCTGTAAACCATGAACAGGGCTTAGTTTCTTCTCTTTTAGTGGCCTAGTTATTTTTCTATTGCTTTTAGTCTATGAGCCTCATTATTCTCCTAATAAATTCCTTTCTTTCTCAGATCATCATTTTGAACTTGAGCTAGGCAGAACCAGTATATGTTGCTTAAAACAGAGAACCCTAACATATAGACCCTGGATACAATCAGCTGACTATATTGATCATACGAAATCCAACAAGGTTTTGCTTAGTATTTCTTTTGATGGACCCAAAATAAAACCATGTAGTAGCAAAGAGTAGGGAGCTTATTACCCACCTAATGCAAACTTCTTGTTTTTCAGGTAAAGAAATTTAGGACCAAGGTAGAGAAGTGATTTGCTCAAGTTGCCACAGGGATTTATTGGTAAATTCAGAACAGTTATATACATTTAGGTCATACAAGTATCTACAACAACCACTGAATGAATTAAGGAGCAGATCCTACTTCAGTAAAACCTTGACTGAAGTCTTGTGAGAGACCCTCCACTCAATGGCCCAGCTAAACCATGCCCAGATTCCTTACTCAAAAACCTGTGTGATAATAATTCTGTACTTTTTCAACCACTAAATTTTGTGGTGTTTTATTAAACAATAATAGATTATTAACACAGTGCTTTGTGGAGTGATATTTTTTGCCTTCCTGGGAGATTAAAGCTGTCTTATCATGGTTACATAGGAAAGTAATTTGGACTATAGATTTGGAACACTCTCAGGCTAATAGCCCTGTACAGAGTGGCAAGGAGTGTTTTATGTCTGTCAGGGCCAACAAGCTGTAAGGTAGCTATGAGTTTTAAAATGGGGAATTGGGATATGTAACCTTTCCATTGTCCTCATGCAGGGTTTACTACAACTTAGAAGGAAATTCTTCAAGAAAGAAAAGTAAAAATCAAGTGGTACTAGTAGGAAAGAGAGTTTTTTTTGAGGTATAGTTGGTCTCACCGGTGTGCTTAATTGCACATTTTTATTTAGTTTCAGCCAACTGGCATTTAAGTACCATTTTAATTATGTTAGCAATGGAGAAGAAGAGTATTTAGTTTGAGTTTCTTGTTCCAGCTTCCTTTCTTAATTGCCTTTTCATTCAAGCTGAAGACTTATGGTGGCAGCCACAGCCCAGTTGGAAAACAATTCATTGTATCAGTGACTGGGCCTCATAACAGAGCACCTTAATAAGACCAAGTTTTGTACTTCCTGACTTCCCAAGATGGATTATGTTCATAGTCCATTCTTTGAACGAGGGTACCTGACTTATGGCAAATCTATCTGAAACAGCATTGTAGAACTGTATTTTATCTTTAAGAAATGTATTTTATAAAAGTAAGATATTTATTTCTGTTGCAGGAAGAAATTTAAGCAGAAAAATTTCTCTCTAATGTTTGTTGAATCATATGAGAATGATGAGGGGGAACAGGGTGATACATCAACCTAACTTAAAAAACTCAGTTTTATTTTTATTTTAGGAAGAAAGACTGAGCAAAGGGTGCGCTATAGTATTGCATGAAATACTTTTCTTCTTTTTCCAAGTCATGCATATCACCCAGGAATTCTCAAGGGTAGCATCTCTGTTCTCTATCACTTAAATTTGCACAAGTATGCTATCAATTCTTTGCTTTCCTTCCTCTTTAGGGCTTGTGAATGGAGTTGAAATTTACAGTCTTTGAAGATGGCGATCTTTGTTGGAATCATAGGATCACAGACTGTAAGAACCAGAAGGGACCTCTGAGGTTATCTGGTTCAACCGTTTTATTTTATAAGTGAAGTAACCAAGTCCCTTTGGTGGAAGATTCTGTCTGTGACTGATGTTTTTGATGACACCTGGAACCCTGAACCAAAAGTTACTAGAGTCAGGTTTCACAAAGAGCAAGAAAATTATGGACACAGGTAAAGAGTTTTAACTTCCTTTTAGTTAGTTTTTTTCTTCTTATTTGTGGGAAGTTAGAACATGAATAGAAGGCCAAAGGTGCACAGACTATGGTGGCAGAGCACCAGATTCTCAACATGGCTCTCCAACTCTATGACCTTGGAAAAGCCTCTTTGCCCATCAATTTTTGCATTGGTACACAAGGAAATATACAATAAGACCAACCAAGTGGGCTATAGTGAAGATGATATGCATAACTGCAAGTAAATCTCTTAGCACAGGACCTGACTCTGAGCAAGTGCTCCTGAAATGGTTGGAATCATTATTCTTAGCTCCTATTAGTATTATACTATCCTGATGCTCCTGATCCTTGCTGACAGCAAATCTTTTGGGGGCCTCAATTTGGACATACGTACATTGAAGGGATTTCAGCATTATGACTCTTTTAGTCTTGGGTTGTACTCTTCTGCTGACCTCAGTTTGGAAATTATCTCCTCAGTTTTGAATGGCCTCCTCCATCAGCTCACACACTGGCTGTCTACGTGCCTCTGAACCAGAAGTGCTGTGAGAGTCAAGTTCACAGTTGACCTTTCTCTGTTTTTCCCTTGGACCTAATAAATTGTCTTCAACTAATAGATGCCCATATTAAATAAACTATTGAAGTTTTATGATTTCTAGAGACAAAGCAAGCTTGATGGATTCATACAGAAATAGAAGATCCTAGCTAAATAGATAGCAGCAGAGAATAATATACCATGAATCTCCCCAGAGATCTCCCAGTTAGTGCCAGTAGTTCAGGAATTACTTGGCTATCAGGGTACATGATTCTATTGGAAAGCTAGTAGGAGAAATATGAAATAAGAATTGAATCAAGACATCAGTTTAAAAGAGATTGAATAGGAAGAGCAGTATTAATGCAGGAGGGAGTCTACAGTGGGAGGTTAGTCTACATCTAGTGGTAGAAAGGGATTCACACATATTTACTACTTAATTTTAGTCACTTATGCCCAAGGCAAAAGAAGAAATGGTGCCTTAGTTAATTTTCCTAAAGTATTTGAATTGTAGTTTTAAGCATGAAACTCTAGTTGCCAAACATAGTGTGCTCTAGAGAGTAACCCTGGAGTTTTTTCTCACCTTTTTCTTTCTATTCTTTCCTTTTTCTTTTGCCTTCTACAGAGTTTCCATGACAGGCAAAGCCTTCAGAGACAACAAAGTGCAGTGGTTTATTCACTCAAATGAACTGTCCCCTGTTGTCAAGGCTTAAATTTTAGATCATTCTGGCTGCTTGGTGTGGAATCCAACAAAGAATCTTTGTCGAGGAAAGGTCAGATGCAGTTAGTAACACATAGTGACAACTGTACTTCAAAAACCAATCGCCCTCTCTCATACTTGCAACCTTCACAGGAGTCTTTGCTGACAATCTCTTTATTCCTATATATTGTCAGCAAAATATTTAACAGCCATCTTGTTGTCCATCTTGGCTCTCTCAGAAGTGTGGACTGGGAGAATGCAGTGTAACTGGGAAGAATAAAGGATACAAAGAACATTTTAATTCCTGGCTGAGAAAATTCAATGACACTTCAGTGAACATTTAATTATTTTTTCCTAACAAGATTGAGACAACTCTGAATCACAATCATGAAGTTTTAAAGCTGGAAAGAGTTCTACTCAACCCCTTCCAGGAGCCTCAAAGAACCCCAGGATTCTTGGACCCTGTGGCCAATATTGTGCCCATTCTCCATCATTCCATTTGCCAAGGCCTGAGTCATTAAAGGAAGCTCTTGGTTTCTGGTGACCTTGGGCCAGATCAACTAATGGGCTGCTGTGATTTCTAAACACTTTGTATCCTGGCATTCCTGATGTCCTCTGCCATTATAAGATTTAATTATTCCTGAATGGATAAATTAATGTATTTCTCCAGACTTTCAGGACTAGGTCAAAATGAACAAAGCTGAAAGGCTATTTTGTACTATAGATGAGGGAGAAGTGCCAGAGCTAGTTCTTCCCGAACAATCCAAGTATAGGAGAAAGGCGGTGATGTCAAATTTCACAGCCTTCTATGAGTTATGTATCTTTCTCTAGCAAAGCAGGATTTCAAAACAGAGGGGCAAACTGTGTTGACAAACTCCCTTTTAAATGTGTGTGGGGGAGGGGCACGTGTGTGCAAATGAACATGCTCATGTTTCCAAAGCCTTCATAATTGTGTATACGAAGGGATGGAGAAGACCAAAAGCAGTGAAAAGAGAAACAACACATGGACTGTTAGCAGCCACTCTTGTTTTGTATAAGTACTTAAATCAAGTAATCACCATGAATTATCAATTGCCAATCTGGATGCTAGTATAAGTCAAGCCACTGTTCTCAGGTGAGGGAGAGCTTCTGTATCAATCTGTGTTTTCTCACTGTGCTATACTACCATGAACCCTGAACCAGGTCAGCCCTATCCTGGTTTGATTTTATAGAATGCTCTTTCTCCAGAATGGTGGTGCCTGTGGAGAGAAGGGATTCTGCTCTGGAGAGCACATTGAGACCAAAAGAAGCTGTGACATGTGATAAAATGATGAGCTCCCTGGGGAAATCTCCACAGGCTTGGCACTAGCTCTGTGATTAGTCTTGTCCTCATTGGGGGATGGATGCACAATGCCTTTTCCAGCATCTTGGAAGGAATAATGTATGATTTAGATATTACTCTGCTATTGACATGCTGGCATTTCAGCTTTAACAATTTTTAAAGAAATAAGTAGGAGTTTACAGTGCTGGGTACTTAATAATCCTGGAAGACAGCTGAGGATGGCTGTATGAATGCATATTACATTCTGTCCCAGTCTTCCCTACATCATTAAACATACCTCAAGCACAAAGTGTAGAGATTCGCACCCTATCTAAACTCAGAAAATAATTGCTGATGAGGTAAATTTTCAATAGTTGGGATTTGAAATTTCAAGTCAAACCCTACCCTCCACCCCCACTCCGGATTTCTTTCTTAGATTGGAACTTTTTTATTGCTCTTCTGTGTTACACAGAGATGACCTGTTTCATAGCGATTCAGATTAGGGACCATAATTTGACCTGAGTTTTCTTTAGATCTATACAATAAAAATTCTTGCCAAAAATTATTTTACCTCTGGTTTATCCATTTGTGTTTAGACACAGCCACCACAGACAAATCTCAGAGTTATTAAACTACTTTTTGGAGATGTCCTCAGTCATCACCTCTATTAACATGTTCATTCTCTAAATGAGTCTATACCACTTCAGGTCAATGACAGAATTTATTTTTTAACTTCCAGTGCAGAGGGGTACTGAATGAAAACAAACAAACAAATGCTAAATTAAGGTAGAGTAGAAAAATTTGCAGCTAGATGCAAAAGAACAGTTTCCTGTTTACAATATTTTGGTACTATGATAGGATAATTTTTAATTTGACTTTTTAGAAAAATGAACTTGTTTGTATTTATAAAGTTTAGATTCTTACTTTTTTACATTAATAATTATTTGTTTGTTTTTTAAAGCATAAACACTGAGACTGAAGAAAAGAGAAGAGAAGAGAAGAGAAAAGGAGAGAAGAGAAGAGAAAAGGAAAGAAAAGAAACCTTACAAGAAAATCCACATAAGACAGAAAATATAGTAAACCAGCAGCATGATCATTGCTCTCTACACTATATACATGGCATAGCTGATTTTGTGGGATTCAGTCTGAAGTGTTGTAAGTTAAATGTTTCAGAGAAAGAAAGGAAAGTTCTAAGATTCCAGGAGGTATCCGCTCATGAGACAGAGGTGTTTAGAGATAGCATGGGTGTGGAAAGAAATGAGACACTCAAAGGCAATGCCCATGTACATATGATTTGACTTCCTAGGAGAAAGAAACAGAACAAGCTTGAGTTGATGATATGTATTAAGGCTGGAACCCTGAACAAGGAAAGAGAAGGTGAAAACGTCAAAAAATATTGTGTGCACACACACTGTCAGAGCTGAATTTTGATCCTCCCAAATTTGTATGTTGAAGTCCAGATCCCCAATATCTCAGAATGTGACTGTATTTGGAAATTGGGCCTTTAAAGAAGTGGTTATGATTAAATGAGGTCATACAATGGGCTCTAATATACTATGATTGGTGTCCTTATAAGAAGAGGGAACTAGAACACAGACACACACAGAAGAAAGACTATATGAAAATACAGGGAGAAGATGACCACTTGAAAGTCAAGGAGAAAAGCCTCAGAAGAAAAGAAACTCTGCTAACATCTTGAGCTTGGACCTCTAGATTTCAGACCTGTGTGAAAAATAAATTTTGTTGTTTCAGCTACTCAGTCTGTTGCATTTATTAGGGCAGCCTTAACAAACTAATATATGCATAATTTTTAAAAATTTTAAACAAAAGTGGATCAAAGTATAAAGCTTTGTAATTTATTTTTGCTTTTTACTTTTTTATTACTATAAAAATTTCAAACATTCAGTAAAGAAAGATAATTCAATGAACATCTATGTACCTACTGTTAAGGTTTAACAAATCTTAACATTTTGCTGTTTTTGCTTTAAATATTTCTTAAGGAGGTAAAACATTCCAGACACAATTGAAATACCTTTGGTATCCCACCCAAATCCTAGTCTTCTTCCTGACCTAGAGATTACATGATCAGGAAGTTTTACATATCTATCTCACGTATATTTTTGAAATTTTAATACATATATTTGGATCCATAAAATCCATACTATTGTTTTATATGTTTTAAAATTTTGTTAATGGCATTCTACTGTATAGATAATTCCATAGCCTGTCTTTTAACTAAGCGTTCACTTTTACAGTTTATTCATATTGACACATTTGTCTGTAGTTGATTCATTTCATCTGCTGTATAACATCCTATTGCAAGGATGTACCAATTTTATTCTCATTTACTTACTGATGGACTTTTGGGACATCTTTAATTTGTTGTTATTAACAATTAATGCTTCAATGATTATTTTTGAACATGTCTCCAAGTGTATATATGGAGGAGTTTATCTGGTGAGTATACTTAGTAGGATTACCAAAATACTTTTCAAAGTCATTAAATTAATTTGGCTCCACTAGCAGTGTACATGAGTTATTTATTTCTTCTTACCAACACTTCATTTTGTCAAACTTCTAGATCTAATATTTGTAAAATATCTCAGTTTCAAAATTTGCATCCTCTTGATTATTCATAAAGATGCATATCTTTTTTACAGGTACTGGATACCTTGCCTTTTCCTCTTTAAATTGCCTATTGTTACCACAATATGGTTGAGTAGCTTTTTCTTATTGGTGTGTAGAAGTCCTGTGTACAGTCTGAATTCTAAAATTTTGTCAGTTATATATGTTTCAAGTATCTTCTTCCTGTTTGTGGCTTAACTTTTCACTTTTTTTTAATGGTGACAGGTTAAACAAAAGATTTTAATGCAGTCAAATATATCAATCTTCTTTATAATCTGTACTTTTCTGTCTTATTTAGATTATCCTTCTACAATCCTATCAAGATTGTTTCTATACTTTTATCAAAATGCTTTAAAGTTTTGATTTTCATTCTTTTAATCATCAGAAAAAATATATATAAAGAGTGAAATAAAGATCTGATTTTATTTGTTCTACGTGACTAACCAGTTACCTCAACCCTTATTAATGGTGAGATTTTTTTCTGTATTAGCACATCCATCATACACAAAGTTCCTACATTTATTTATAGCTATAATGCTGGGCTACTTGGACCTATTGGTTAATTTTTCTATATACACACAAATACTACAGTGTCTTAACAATTATCACTTTAATAAGACATTACTCAATAGGCAGTTCCCCCTCTATTTTCAAAATTAGCTTTATTTTTAAAAATATTTTTAACCTTTTCATATGAATTTTAGAGCCACCTTATTAAGTTCCATGAAAAATTGCTACTGTAATTTTGCATTCTTTCAGATTAGTTGCAGGTTGAGGAAAGAAGACCATACACAGAACTATTAGTTTCTGAAGGCTATCGTCAGTATGATTATCACTAAGCCCATGGCTCTGCAAAAGTGTACAATTGTGGGTGCTTTAAAATCCGAAAAATTATAAATTCTTGTTGCACTATCATTTCTTTATACTTGAAGATGTTATAACATGCTATGAAAACTCAATGTTTCCTTCCAGGGCAGTACTTGTTGACACTGGTCTGTCTTGGCACTGGAAAGCAAGTTCACAACAAGCATTCCTTATCATTTTATTTGCCACTTGCATTCCAGCATTAATAGAAACTGTTTTCCTTCAGACATTTTGATTGAAATTGCATGTCATTTATATATAAATTTAGAGAAAATAAAAATTTGAGAATATTGAAACTTCTCACAAATAAACACTTTATATCTCCTCATTGATTTAAGTATATTTCAGTCCCATTGGTAAATATATTTTTTTTATCCATGATGCTCTAAAGGTGTTGTTGCTGTTGGGAACTGTATTTTTTAATTGTATTTTTAATTGATTATTGTCCACATGTAGAAATATTACTTTTTCATGTTGATCTTCTATTTAACAATTTCATTATTTTGAATACTTTGTAGATTTTCTTGGATTTTTAATGTATAAAATAATATTCTCACAACAGAGTTTTTCCCTTTTCTTTCCAATTCTTGCAATTTTCGTCTCTTTTTCTTCTCTTTTTGTGTTGGTTAGAAACTTCAATAAAATGTTCATTAGAATCAGTGATAGCAAGAATCCCAAATGTGCTCCCAACTTTAAAGGTTTCTAAAGTTTTCCCCACTAAGTTTTTTCAGTAGGTTTTTAAGAAATCATATTTTGTCAGATTAAGAAAGGAATTTTATATTTTGCATTTTGATAAATCTACAATGAGTGTTAAGTTTTATTTCATTTCTTTGTGTGTTTATTAAAAAGACCATATTACTTTAATCTTTACTCTTTTAATCTCATTACCTACACAGAGATTTTCCTGATATAAAAATTTTTTTTGCTTGGTTTAACATACATGACATATAGGTTTCTTGATATATGTATTGCTTTTAATAAATATGACAATATTTATTATATATTTAATACCTTAATATAATATTTAGATACTTAATGTATTTAATGGTAATATGGAATACATATCTACCATACAGAACTATGCTCACATAGTTTTCTTAGGTAAATAAACTGGTAAGCCATATACATCTCACATATTAATTTTCGATGTAAGTATATATTCATATTACTGTATTTAATATAAATACTTCATAATATATATAAAATATTTAATACAATGGTGACATGAAATTAATAATATTATATATAGAATTTTTGCATCTATAATGTTTATTGATAAAAACTGGTCTATAATTTTATTTTTGTGACCTATTTATGTCTGATTATATTATCCAAGTTCCACTAACCTTAGAGAATGAACAGGACAATTTTTCTTTTATTATCTGAAAAAAAGTATAAGACATATGTTTCATAAAAAAATAGCAAATTTCCTCTAAAACTGTTTTGTTACTGTTGGGGTAAGGAAGAGTTTTAAAAATTGATTTATTTTCTAATGGTTATTGATTTATTCAGGTTTTCAAGTTTTTTTGAGGCAATTGTAGTAATCTGTTATTTTCCAGTCTGGTCTATTTTGTCTAAATTTTTCAGATTTATCTTTATAATTATTCATCACACTTTTCAATGATTTTTTATTTCTAGAGTTTTTAGACTTCAGCATTATTTTTTAATGTAGACCAAGAATCTTGCCCAAACACCATTATTTATAGTGTGTATACACCATAGTATGGCCTCTCCCCAGTCCAATCAGAAATTGGCATAAAGAAACATAAGTGAATTTTATATTTAGAATTATCTAGCTGGACTAGATTTAGATGATCCCAATTTTGTTGGCAACGTCCAAAGCATCATAGTCGGGAGCAAGCCGAACATATGTCTTCTTCTCTCCATCAGGCCTGATCAGGGTGTTGACTTTGGCCATGTCAATGTCATACAGATTCTTCACAGCCTGTTTGACCTGGTGCTTGTTGGACTTGTCAAGCACCGTGAACAAGTGTGTCGTCTTCTATCTTCTTCATGGCTGACTCTGCAGTCAGGAGAAACTTGATGAAGACATAGTGTTCAAGCTTGTTTGGGGGTGAGACATCTTCCGAGCATATTTGGGTTGCCTTTGGAGCTGCAGTGTCGTGGGCCATGGGAAGGTGTGTGACTTGCATATCTTTTTTTTTTTTAGCACTGTTTACTTTGCCTTCAAAACCTTAGCTTTGGCTTAGGCTTTGGCTTTGGGAGAGGCAGGGGCTTCCTTCTTCACTTTCGGTGCCATCTTTGTGAAAGGCAACTTTAGCCTTTTTTATTGATGTTATTTATTTTTCTCTTACTCATCTCTGTAACCTAAAATTTGTCCTTTTTTTTGGTTACTATGCTTACTGTCACTTCACTGTTCTTTATTATCTGCTTCTAACTTTATTTTGTTCATTTCACTTACTTTGATCTTTGATGTACTCATAATTTGTTTTGTCTTTTCTTACATAGTTGCAGTATTACCTCTTATTTTCAGTATCTTTTTATTTTAAAATATCTTTATATGTGGACATAAATTTATCTCTGGTTAATACTTTTGCTGCATCTCACAAGCTTTTACATGCAATATTCTTATAATCTGTAAATTCAGTGAGGAAAGAAGAATTAAAAGAAGGCAAGGAACAAAGTAAACAATGTGTAGGGAAAAAATGGAAAAAATGGTGAAATAAGATGCCAAACATAAGGGCAAATACATACCTTAGGAGTCAAGACATATACAGACTAAACGTACTTATTAAAAACAGTGACCATCCAACTGCAAAAAAAAAAAAAAAAAAAACAATTATAAGCTAACTTCATAAAAAAATGAAGCAGAATAGTTTAATACAACAATTTGAGGAAAAGATAAATCAGAAGAATGTCACCAAAAGAAAACTACATCAATATCAACAACATATAATTTAACATAAAAATGATTAGAAATACAAAGACTACAGATAGAAGCAGCAATTAATTAAGACTATATAAAACTCATGAACTCATATGTACCAACTATAACACAAATAATCTCAGTGACGTATTTTATATAATTTTCTCAGAAATCAGATAAAGACATCAAAAATGTAGCAAGTCATAAACATTTTCTTATGAAAGATCTTTAATTTCATTTTTATGTCTTTATACTTTTCTTGACTACATGAGCAATGAAGTTTAATGACCTCTTTTGTTGGATATTCTTGCAATAGACATACTTTTTATACTACTTTGTTTTATAATTCTATATATTGGAATTTCCATCTTGTATTATTTTCTTTCAGTCTGAAGAACATACTTTTAGCATTGTTACTGTGCAGGTTTGCTGTCGACAGATTCCTTCAGGTTTTGTTTGTCCAAAAATTTTAACCTCATTTTTGAAGGATATTTTTGCTAGATGTATATTTTTTGATTTCAGCACTTAAAGATAACATTCTATTATTTTCTGGTCTTTAGTTTTTTCTAAGACATCAATGTCAATTCATGATATTCTCTATTTATAAACATGTAAAGGTGCTTTTCTCTTTATGCTTTCAACTCTCCCTTGAAATTTCATTTGGCAATTTTACTACGTTGTGTTTAGGGGTATGTGCAGGCATGCATGCATGTGTGTTTGTGTGTGTGTGTGTATCCTGTTTGGGGTGTTCTGAGTTTTTTGAATACTGGAAAAAAATAAATGTTTTATAATCAAATTTAGAAAATTTTGACTATTATTCTCTCAAAATATTTTTCTTTCTCGTCTTCACTCTTTCCCCCTTCTGAAACTTCTATTACACGTACTTTTGGCTATATAATATTGTCCCACAGGTCACTGATATACTCATTTTTCTTCATTTTTAAGTTTGGATAATTTCTATTTATATATCTGCTTTGATTCTTCTGTGATCTACAGTTTTCTGTTAAGCACACCCATTTCTTTCCATTTCAGTATTTTTTCAGATCTAGAATTTCCATTTGTTTTATTCTCTACAGTTTTCAGTTCTCTGAATATATTTCCTAATTATTCATTTAAGAAGTCTATATTTTCCTTTACTTTCTTAAACATAAGTTCTTTGAAAATATTTGTAATAGTTTCTTCAAAGTTTCTGTCTGCTAAATTTAACATCTGGGCCAACTTGGGTCTGTTTCATGAATATCTATTTTTCTTTGGCTATAGGCCATATTTTTCTTATTTATTTCCATGTCTAATAGGTTTTTATTCTCTAATGGATGTTGTTAATGATACTTTGCAAAGACTGTAGATTGTGTTATATTCTTGTGAAGTAGGTTACTTTTTGTTCAAGTATGCAATTCAGTAATGAGTTGATTAACTTGAATTTGGGTAGGCTTGGTTTTACACTTTCTTAAGGCAGATCTGTGAAATTCCTAAACTTTTTCTTAAGCATTTTTTTTAACTTGTAAAGATTTATCTACCAAACTTTGCCCTCGATTTGTCAGGTCTTGGTTTTTAGGCTTTGTTAGGGAGGATCTTGCATTATAGTGTATACAGAATATCAGCTTTAGAAAATAGTTCTAAATACATAATTTACAAAATATTTCATTCTCATTTTAGTAGAACTTATTTTTTGAAATCTTCAAATAATATTGTGTTATGCAAGGACGGCCTAAGTCTCAGTCACAATCCTTCAAGGAGTCTCCAGACATAAGGTATCTCAGTTCTGCATTCTCTCCAACACCTGATATTATCAGTTGTTTTAATTTTAGCCACTCCCATGGATCATGTAATAGTATCTCATTATAGTTTTATTTTGCATCTTTCTATTGACTAATGATACTGAGCATGTTTTTATATGTTCATTGGTTGTAACAATTTATTTATTTATAAATATAGAATAAAAATGTAGAGATGTAAGTCTATACTAACTTCTTCTGAAAAAAGGATTCCTTTCCCTTCCAGGGCAAGAAGAGTAGAGTTTAAAGCAATGATTTCTCTTACAAGTGTTTGTCGTCTCCTCTGACTGTAATCCTGTCATAAGAAGTGTACATCTTCCTCTAGGCCTTTCTCCAGTCTTAGTTTATTGGAGAACTCCTCTTCCCAGATCTCTCTCTGTTAGGTTCCTTTCACCTCTGTAGCTGGTACTCAATGGTAGAATTTTTTTTTCAATTCAAATATTTAGGGAACTTTATTTTTTTTACCCTTATTTTAAAGCCAGCATTACTATAAACTCATCAATTTTCCTAACCAAGCTCACTTTAAAAGAATCTTGTTATCTTAAATAAAAGAATAAAGTTGCTAAGTATATGAAATGAGCATTTTATTATTCCTCAGATATTTGGAAATTAGTATATTTAATGGTTTTGTTTTTTGTTTTCGAAACATAAACATCCCCTTTGTTCCACACCAAAATCAAACATGCTTTTAACTCTGTGATGTACCTTTAATCTGTTTTTGTAACTTTCATTCATATCCAATATCAATCTCTCTTACCTACCCTCTTCATTTCAAACTTTCTTTCATCAGTGGTGGAATTATTAAATGGCCCCAGACTCACTCTCTTTCTCATATATGGCTTACTTTTAGTCCATGAGAAACACTCAACGTCATGCTTTGGTGGGTGAAGGGTTATTTTTAAATGCACATCTTTACTTTCCCTCGGCCCTTCTGGTCAGGTCAGCAGCCACAGCCCTCTTCTCTGACATTTCCCCGACATTGTCTAACAGTGGTCAAACTCCAGCGGATATTTATCAGCTCCGCAAGTGGTTTCCTATAAAATATTAAGAGAGGGAGTACATACTTCCTCTCTTTACCTGTTGAGAAGGATTCATAGCCCATCTTTCACCAAAGAAATCCTCCTTTCATAATGCACTCTTCACAATTTTATGCCCTTCAAGTGGGTAAGGGGTTTTAAGAGTCATAAAAATCAGCTTTTATTTGCTTTGAAAATTTGTAATGTTGTGTGTTACTTCACTATATATACAATTTTATATGTTGGTATTATGGTGGGCTAAATAATGTTCCTGTAAATTTGTCCACACCCTACTACCCAGAATTTTTTAATATATTCCTTTACCTAATAAAAGAGATTTGCCAATGTGATTAGACAAGGATCTTTAGATAGAGAGACTATCCTAGATCATCTGGGATGGTCCAACATATTGGAGTCCTTATAATAGAAAGGCAAGGGGGTCAGGGTCAGTAGCAGTAGATATGATGACAAAAGCAAGAGGTAGGAGCGATATGAAGATGTGGCCATGAACCAAAAAATGCAGGCAGCCTTTAGAAACTGAAAAAGGCAAGGAAACAAATTTTCCCCTGAGACTCCTAGAAGAAATCTGCCCCACCACAGCTTGAATTTAGTGTGAGTCTGATTAAGAACTTCTGATCTCCAGAACTGTGAGATAATAAGTTTGCATTGTGTTAAGCCACAAAGTTTGTGTCAATTTGTTACTGCAGCAATAAGAATCTAATACAGGTCTTTTGTTGCCTCAGGCAAAATTTCAAATTTTATATCTTGTTACCCAGGGACAAGATGCCCTTAGAAAATTGGGTTTTTGGAGTAGTTAAATTAATAGCTCACATTGCTTCTCACTACACAACAGACTTAAAGTACTTAGGGGACTTCCAAATTCTAAATTCTACCCCGCCACAATGGTGTTGATACATGCTGCATAAAAACTGACCATCACTTTAGTGTATACATGGTTGCAAATACCAATTCTTCCATTTGTATTACCTATTTTTCCACTTATATTATCTATTTTTATTTCTATATAAAGGGATATCATTACCTGTGCTTCCAGATTTGTCTAAGTATTTAATGAAATTATTTAAAAACTGAAAACCTTATTGTCAGTATCTGCTATGCAGCAACTGATTTAAAAAAGTATAGCCATTAAACAATTAACAGTTAAATAATTGATGACAAAATTGGTGACATTGTGATTCATGTGGCGAAGTCAATTTGGAAGTGTTTATTGAGCATTTATTCATATTCAAGACAATCTTAGATGCCGTGGTAGATTTAAAAATATTTCCCCTTGAGATAGAGCAACCTTAGACCTTCTGTGGATAAATACTGAGCTGGTCAGTTCCAGCCCAATTATGCGAGATGTCTCCTTGATTCCAGAATATAGTGTCTTGGTGGAGGGTTCTTAGCTTTGAAATGTCAGTTTTCTTTCCAAATAAAGCATAAGTTCTTGCAACATATAAAATATATTTAGTAGTGCTAGTGATGAATAAGTGACAAAAGATGCACATTTGAAAGGTTAATATTGGCATCCTGTAAGACATAACTTTATGTGCAGCACAAATATTGATCAAGAGTGGTGATGGGCAGGAAAGTTTCAGCGTGGATAATTTACAGGAGGGGCAAAGTGAGTGCTCAGAGGACTCAGGTATTTGGAGAAGGTCAGCCTTTCTCTAAACACACATTTTGAAATTTCCAGTCCAGCCCATGAGCTGATTAGTTTGTCTCATGCAACAAAAACAACAACTCACTATATCTAAGAAAAAATGTTTGCTGACCAGATCGGTTTGGTTAATTATGACCCTTTCATTTACACAGATGCAGGAGTCAACAGGAAGACCCCAAGTGCCTGAATAACGCTTTTGAAGGAAAGCATGTGTTTCCTTGTTCAACCAGTTACTAAGAAAAGTTTTTTGGTGATATCTTGAGATTTTAATAATTCCTTTCAGGATATGAGAATCAATGATATTACTGTTCAAAGAAGATTCTCCAGTAAAGAGTAATGTTTATTTCATGGGAAAATCAATGCATGGCCAACAATTATCCTGGATAAAGGGTAAGATGAATATATTCATCTTGGACTACTGAATATCCAAATAGTACTTTTCTTTTCTTTTTTTTTCTTTCTAACTGCTACATATAAAGAAAATACTGAAGGAACCAGGGGCTAGATCTGGTTGTTTCTTGCATAATTACACAGAGAAAAAAAATGCTATTAGATGTATTATTGCAAATAATATAGTATATTATTTAAGTATATGCCACTATACACATAAGAGAAATTAGATTATTGTATTTGTTTCTTTTATTTTCATTTCAAAATAATTTCAAACTTATAAAAATATGGCAAAAACAGCACAAAGAATTTCTGTATGAACTTAACCCAGATTCTGCAAATGTTAGCAATATAATTATCATAATCATGAAATTAATATCATTACAATATTATTATCTAAACTATAGATCATATTAAAATTTCATCAGTTGGCCCATTAATGTTCATTTTCTGGTCCAGGGTCCAATTCAGTATCACACATTACATTTCATTATTATGTATTCTTACTAACTATTAATCTGAAACAGTTCCTCAGTCTTTGTCTTTCATGACTTGACACATTTAAAGAGCATTGGCCAGCTATTTTATAAAATATTTGTCAATACGGGTTTGCCTGATATTTCTTTATGATTAAATTGGAATTATACATTTTTAGTAAGAATATAACAAAAGTGATGCTGTATCCTTCTCAGTGCATAAATCAGAATTTTTACCTCTTTACCCATTCTTAGTGGCCAGTTTGTCCCACAACTGATAATGTTAACTTTGATCACTTTGGTAAAGCGATGTTAGTTATCTTTACTTTCCTTTTTCCTTCACATCTTCTGAGAGGTTACTCTGAGGCTACCTAAAAATCCTCTTTCTCATTTCACTTTTGTTTCCAACCCCAGTTTTATTGATGATACTTAACCTGAAATGCCATTATGTGATGATTTTCTATTTCTAACATTCTTTCTATGTTTATTACTTGGAATTCAACTGTAAGAAAGAGCATCTCTTTCTAAAAATAAATTTTTAAATTTATTCCATTAATTATTGACAATAGTATGGATTTGTGAATTCTTATATTATTCTCTACATTGTAAACACATTTCTGACTTATCCTTCCTAAGTTTCTTGTGCTTAAAATTATATTTTGTTATTTTCTCTCATTTTTTATTCAGAAGGTAGCACAATATAGATGTTCGTTAGATCTAAAAGTGTGGTACAAATAAACTCTTGAGAGTGTATGGTGTGAGGTATGGTTCTAATAGACCTTTTTTAAATTGATCACCCAGTTGTCCCAGCACCATTTATTTAAAGTCCATCTTGGCCCTATTGATTTGAGATCACCTTTATCATACACTAAATGCCCATATGTTCTTGGGTCTATTTTTTTATTTTTTATTCTGGTCCACTGGTCTGTTTATTTATGAGCCTGCCTGGCACTCTCTTAATTATAGAAGCTTTAGTATATTTTAATATTTGGTATGGCTAGTTCCCCCTCTTTTCTTATTTTCTTGACTATTCTATTATGTCCAATTTTCTGTATTAACTTTAGGGTAAACTACTCTAGTTTCATATAAAATACTTCTTATTTTAATCGGGATTTTGCTAAATTCATAAATTTGTTTAGAGTACACTGACGTTTGTGAAAAAATTGTCTTCCTATTAAAACCGGAGAATTTCTTTTCATTTTTTCAAGTTCACTTTACATCTTCCAGAAGTTTTTGGTAGACTTTTTCTTATAGAGATTTTTGAATATTTCTTGTTTATTCTTAACTTTTTAACTTTTTTTTTTTTTTTTTTTTTTTTTTTTTGCTGATATAAATGGAGTCTCTCTCTTCCATCATGTTTTCTAACTGGTTATTGTTTGTGTGTATAAAGAATCATTGATTTCAAAATATTAATTTTATATCCTGTTATCTTACTGAATTATTTTATTTTTAAGTTAATCTGTCATTGATTCCGAGGTATATTATCATATCATCTTCAAATTTAGAAAGTTTACCTCTTCTTTAATAACATATTCTGAGGTATAGGGGTTAGAACTGCAATGTACATTTTTGGCTGACATAATTCAACATATAAATGGGTATAAATTTCAATATATTCATAAGGTCTACTTTATGGAAAAATTTTTTAGGTCTTTTGTATTCTATTCGCTGTTTTTTTTTCCAGTTGATTTTTTTGTACTGAGAGTGATGTTTTAAAGTCCTTATTAGAGTGTATCCTTGCATTTCTTACAGATTTTGCTTCTAAAAGATGATTACTATTTTATTAAGTTCATAGATATCTATAAAATGTGAATTGCCGCATTTAGTCTTTCTTCCCCATTTAATGGTTTTTTTTTTTTTTTCATTTAAATTTTACTTTGTCCCAGTAAGGATGTTTTGCTTTTACTTACTTTATTTATAATTCTGATTGCCTAGTGTACCTTTGTTCGCCCATGTCTTTTTAAATATATTTCAAATCACCTTCTTTTAAGACCATTTCTTATATATAGCACATAGCTGGGTCTTATTTTGTGAGACAAATTTAAAATGTTTTTCTCCTACTAAGTCAAACCCCTTTTAATTTCTCAATGTGAATGATGTATTTGATTCCAACTTTATCATAAACTTTATAATTGTGTATATTCTATTTGCTATATTTCTTAATCTATTTGATATGTGTTCTTTGATTTTTTTCTTTAAATTTTTAAAATTTCTATTACTACTTAAGAAGGCTTATATTATTTTTCTATCATTGTATCAATGCTTTTTAAAAATGCCCTTAGTCTCATGTTTTCTTATTGAAAAATTTTATTAATTGTTTTCAGTTTTTTGTGATACCTTTAACTTCTAATTATTGAGTTTGCACAATGAGGATAGTCTACTTTCTTGTTTCACACTCCTTTTTCATTTCATTTTTACTTGCACTATTTCAGCTTTGACAAAATATATTACATTTACACATTAATCCTTTACCTTCCTCTCAACCTTTGTTTTAATTTTAATCTACCATATATGTATATATAGAGTATATAGTATTTATGTAATGAGTATTTATTAATTAATTTATTTATTTTTAAAAATGCTCACTATCAGTCTTCTTTCATAAGTTTTGTTTAAATAATCTCTTGGGTGAATGAAACCCTTTCACTAGAAGATTCCACAAGAAGAGTTTTGGGTATAGAATTCTAAGTATTAGTATGTTTAAGACATTTTATGTAACCTCGATATTTCATAGATAGCTTGACTGGATAGAAAATTTTTGGTTCACAATTTATTTTACTGAGTTTTTTGAAATGCTGCTCTACTTTTGCCTTGCTTTTTATGTTGTGTTTGAGAAGTATGATGCTAGTCTAATTATGATCATGAGTTGTTCTATTTTTTTTTTTTTTTTTTTGCCAGGAGGTCTTGAAATTTTTCCTTAACATTGTAGCCTAATAGTTTTACTGGAATGTGTTTTGGAGTTGATCTTTCCAGGTTTATTTTCCCATGCATAAATGGAACCTTTTAATACATAGAGTCAAAATATTTTTCTGAAAATTTTCTTGGATCATAATTTCAAATATTATTTATGTCACTCCATTTTAGTTTTGTCTCTTCAGATTTCAATTATATATACATTATTCCTTCTTTCCTGTCTTTTCTTTTCACCACTTTCTTCTGATCTTTTATTTCTTTTTTAATATCACTATTATTTTCTTGGCTAGTTTCCTGAATCTCTTCAATGTCCCTCATTAAATTTTTACTTGCTACCATTATTTTGGATATCTTGTAATTTAGTGTTAATTTCTGAACTAAGTTTTTTTCTTCTATTCCTTTTTAAATTCAATTATTTTTGTATTTCTTCTTGTTTTTGTCCATTTCTGTTCTTAGTTATTAAATTTTCAATTCAGTGTATTTTTTTACACCCCGAATTGCTAATTTAAGGTTATTTAAATAATACGGAGCACTGGTCAAAATTTTTCTGTTTTATACTTTTTTCTTTGTTGAGAGGAGTCTCATTTTGTTGGATTTTTTAGAGCAATTTTAGGCCAGCTGCTAGCTCTGCTCTTCTCTCCTACCTTCAATGTTTTTAGATCACCCCTGCTGACCTCAAAAGCATGTGGTGGGGTTGTGAAAGACTATTCATTGGCATTTAATGTTTTCCCTTTTTAAAATTATAATTGCTTTGAAGTTCAAGTCCTCTCTCTTTTCTGTTTATGCTGCGGGTGGTTTCAGGGGAGGAGGAAGACAGAGATAGCAAAGAGAGAAGAATAAGGATAAAAGAATAAGAATAGAATAAGGAGAAGAAGGAAGAAGGAGGAGGAGGAGAAGGAAGAGATGTGGGGAGGAGGAGAATGACAACGAAGAAAGGATATATGTACATATATAGCGATACACCAACCTAGACAGCAATCATCGTGTTTGGCCCCTTGGAAACCTTAGGCGTGTTTTTAATAATTCGTTTGCCCTAGCTTTTTGTAGAAGAAAGAAAAGATGTTTTGTCAGAAAAAAGACTTTTTATATTCCAGCCTCGGCTAGCCCTTAGTTGATAGCATTTTGGCTGTTTCTTCATAACTCTTTTTATCATGGGTCTAAAAAAAAAACATTAAAAAGTACATCTTCATTATGTGGGGATATATTCTTAAATTCAAATGCTAAGTGATCTTTTAAAATCACTCCAAAGCATGTGTGTGAATTAATTTGTGTGCATGCAAACGTATGTTATATGTACACATGTTCACATGTATATGTATATGTATATAACATTTTGATTCTCCCTACCTCAGCTATCCACCCCCAGTGTCACACTCTTTAACTTGTAAACATCAGTCTTTTACCTTTAGAATATTCTGTTCTTAAAAGCCTTCCTACGTTTCCAGGTCTTACTTTAATAGTTCCTTAGCTCCCATCTCACCTCATCAAAGTTTCAGTCTCCGATTCATGAATCCTACCACTCTCAAAATCCTTTTCTCTCTGTCTTGCAATGCAGGTAATAGTCCATCATCTATTACTATAATTCAGTGCTTGCAATTTCAAGCTTACAGGGTCAGACAGGATACATAAAAGAGACAAACAGGCAAAACAGAATTCAGCAAGAACACAGTGGGGAAGTGGTGAACCAAATTGATTGTGCTCCATCTAAAGGCATTCAAATAGGTAGTTTTAATACAATGTGTGAGCCAAACAAAATCTGTCTCCAGGCTAAATTTGTCCATTCACCTCTTGCCTTATTTCCATTTATTGCTATCCTCTAAAATCTCAACTTTTGTTGAACTCACTATCTTCTTTCCACATGTTTGCATCCAAGTTGCTTCACATTGAAGAAGAGAAAAATCATACTATTGGGCTGACCAGCTTCACTTTTAATTCATTATCATATCTTGAGTCAGGCACCCTGCAATGAGCAGCCATCCTTCTGCACTTTTTAGAAAGATTTCTATTCCACTCTCAGAGATGACAGTTTCATAATTCTACTCCTCGTGTGTCTTCTTATTAGAATGCTTTTGGCTACAGTAATAGAGTTCCCAACTAAAATGGCTTCTATTTATTAGAAAACTAACCTCTAAACTCAGTTATTTGTTATCCTATTTCTTTCTTTTGTAACAATCATTATAGTCTACAATCATTTGGTTTTTGCTTACTGTTTCATTCCCCCCCCCCCACCAGAACATAAACTCTCTGAGGGAAAGAACCACATCTCTTATTCATTAAGTAGCTCCAGGGTCTAGAGCAATGGTTGTCATATATTAGGTACTCAAAACCACATGCTAACTGAAGGAATTAATCCAGACAAAGGTTCAACATGTTTGAAATTCCAAGAATTCTGGGATAAAGTGGTGTTGCTGATAAGATTAAGAACAGGGCTTGGCAGACTTTTTTCTGTAAAGGTCTAAATAATAAGAATTTTCAGTTTTGCAGGCCATGCAGTCTCTGTCACAATCATTCAGTTCTGCTAGTACAGCATGAAAGCTGCCATAGATAACACACAATAAATGGTAGGGTCTTGATGTGGACCATAGTCATAGTTCACAGACCCCTGGTCTAGATGAACAGTCTTTGCACAAACCAATATCTTGGGCTCGCACTGCTGCTTGTGGATGCCCAAGAAATTATTTATGCACATCTCTATTATCCACTGAAAGGCCACATGTCACAGTGGTTGAGAGTATGGACACTAGAGCCAGATTGCTCCATTCAAGTCCTGGTCTTCCATGTGTTTGCTTCGTGACCATGGACAAGTCTCTTCCCTCTCTGCATTTCTGTTTCCTCGTCCTTAAAATAGAAATAACAACAGTGTCTGTGTTGTAGGGGCAAATGAGTATTAAATAAGGTTATCCTTGTGGAACATTTGGCAGATAGTAACTGCTAGATATATGTGTTGAATAAATGTGCACTAGGTCCTTACTAAGCACTTTGCATACATTGTCTCATTTCCTTCTCACAGATGCCCAGTGAGGTAGGTATTATAAGGTGTAATAAGTTAGGTATTATACTTTAAACATATGGATGCTGAGACTCGGAAAAACTAGATAAGAGTCCATGGCCACACAGTTAGCAAGAGATAATATCAAGACCAGATAGAGTTAGAGAATAAAAGCTCTGAAAAGAAAGTATCATGTATTTCTCCTACCCAATATCAATTTAAAATAAAGATAACCAACGTAGATTGGCTTCTGCACTGGATTTAAAACATGGCTGCACATACTCTGATATACTTCTCATAAGACAAACCCCATCTCTAAAATCTTGGTCTGTTTGAGACAGCTTCAACCAATAGAGTACGGTGAAAGTAACACTACATGACTTCCAAAGGGCCACTATCTTTTGCTTTGGTCTCTGGAATCCAATGTCTTAGATCTCTGAGATGCAATATAAAGAGTCCCATTACCCTGAGGATTCCTTGTTGGGAGGAAACACAAATCACATGGAGAGACCATGCATAGGTGCTTAAGTTAATAGGCCCACCTGAGCCCAGCCTTGGAGTCATCCCAGCCTAGCAGCCAGACCTCTGAGTGAGTCTTCAAATAATTCCAGCCCCCATCCATGTAGTAACCTATAGTCATTTAACTCTTTCAAGCTGAGGCCCCAGACATCAAGCAGCAGACAAACTATTCCTACTGTGATCTGTTCTGAGCTCTTGAAGCATAGAGCTCATGAGCACAATAAAATTTTGGTGTTTTATGGGTCTAAGTTTTTTAGGAGTTTTGTTATCACATACATAAACAGAACAACTTCCTTCCAGATTTTCCTAAACTAGAATTATGGTTGATTTTATCAATGCATGCCTTGCTTTACCGCTACCCTGAAAGTTTTTTGAGTTATCCAGGATTAGAAGAAGCTGACTCTTGAGCCCAGGAAGAGAAAGACTGCTAACTTCCTCAGTCTATGAGGGGATTATAAGCAAATCATTTTATTTCTTTAGGTCAGTTTTCTCTTTCAAAAATGGTGAGCAGAGCCTGCTTTGCCAGATAGACATGAGAAACAAATGATAACTATGGATGCAAGACTGCTTTTAAGAAATTTAGATTACAAACCTTTGTCAAGAGACTGGCAGTAGAGGGTCATTTTAAGCTTCCTGGAGTTCCAGTCTTACAAAGAAGCATATTTATACAAACAAATAACAGTGTTGATTCCACAATCATCAGAAGAGCAAGCGCACTTCTCAACACACACTGGGGGCTCCTAAAGAGTCTGTATGTATACACGTGTATGTAATTTAATAGTGGGCCAGTACGGTGATTTTGAAACAACTCAAGTGTCAGACATGAGAGCAAGTGACAGTTCTTGGAACGAGCGCCATGAAATGCAAGTACATTGCAAATCACTCAGTTGTGCTGTCATGGGAATCATAGTCACCGTATATATTTTCTTAAATGCAGTTTCCCAGCAAACCTTTCATAAAATTCATGACTCTGACTGACCTCTGCTACATGCTTGCCTCCACAGCGTCCCCTTCCCCTCAGGTATAACCCAGGCTTATAATGTACTTGTGGCAAACATGTTGATTGGATGCTGAATGGCATTCCAAACCCCTTCTCTCTGCCTCCTTTCATAGAGTTCAAAAGAACAATAGTTGCCATCCCACCTCCTTAGGTACCTGGGTATAAACAGTGTCCGTGAGGAACAGGCAGAAATCTTCGGGAGAGGAATTTTATAAAATATTTCTTTCCTGGTATGAAGACACATAATGCTGTCACAACTTTTTTCACTTACCCTTTCTACTGTGTTGAATGCATCATGGATGGAGCTATAGCATCTATCTTATGACAATGAGGGAAACTTCGAAAGTGGTATCTGTCTGATACCTCTGAACCAACCACGTCTCTCTGTAAGAAAATAGATCCAAATGTGTGTAAGCCATTGGAATTGTGTTTTCTTTTTTCTTGCAGATGCAGAAATTTTTGATATAAAACTTATGCCATGGACAATTAAACCATTTTGCTAAGTGAAGAGATAACTTTCACATTCCTGTCCCTTAAAAGGACGATAGAAACAAAAACCCTTCAGTGTAAAGTCACTTAGAAGCCACACATTTCTCTCCTTCTATTTGTCCATAACTTCACAAACACTCTCTCTGTGTTTTCCCGTAGCTTTGCCACTTTGCTGGCTCAGGCACGATGTCCTTCTGCCTAGACCACTGCCACAGCTTTCCTGATTTTCTTCTGTTCTCCATTGTGGTACACTCCAGTTCTTCACACTGAAGCCATGAGGGTCTTTCTAAAAGCAAACATTCATTCATATGTGTTCCACTCATGAAACTCAGAACTTCTTTAATCTGTGGAGAAGACCACCCATGACTTGGCTGCTGTGTCCTTCTCCAGCTTCTTTTTCAGCAAATTCCTTTTTACTGACCCTTCTCTGCAATATTCTCAGCCCCTCAAACTCTGAGCTGCAACTACACTAAACTTAAAAATTCTCTCATTATTGTAATCCCTCTGCTTGGGTACTCCCTTTCACCCCAAATTTTATTGATGTAGGTACACACACATGCACACACATACACACACCCTAGATTTGTTGTTTCTGTTAAGTGCTTCCATAGCACTCTCTCCAGTACCTGTAGAAACAAACACACAATGTAAGCAAATATCTTTGTGACCAGATGATAAGCCAGGATCAGGGCAATGCCTGAGTATATCTTGTTTAATGTTGTAATGTACGTGCCTAGAGAAGTGCCTGGCATATAGACTTGGAAGGAACATTGAGAGATATTTTGATCACCTCCTATTCACCATATTGGTAGGGGAGGGATCATCTACCCTAAATAGTAGGGGATGGACAAACACAAAACACCAGATACCATATAGATAAAGCAGGCAGTTTATTAGACATAAATACTCACAGCCCAAGGGAAGAGGACACCTCAGGCCATGCAAGACCACACAGCAATGCTTGTGGAAATGAATTAGCAGGGGCTGTGGGAGTCAGGTTTTCTGGTGACAAGTGCGTGAGGAGACCCTTACGTCATTTGGGAGGATATGATTGCCTTATTTAAATAATTTTACAATCTGACAAGGGGTTAAAAGCCATTAGGTTGAAGACCAGGTAGAGTGCAGCTTACCCAGCTGATAGGTGAACTTGCCAGGGAGGGAGGTTTTTCTGTTGGAGGAGGGGATGTTTCTGGCAAGAACAGGGAAACTGAGAGATAGGTCCTTGGGGCCCTGATAGACTCAGAGCTATCAAGGCAACACTTGAAAATTTAGACCTTAAATACAAAGGAAAGAAGAAGGGAAGGGAATAAGAGAGGAAAGGAGAAAGAACAGAAGGAAGAAACATTCCCTTTGTATTCTGATGTTAACAAATTCAGTGGTTACTCTAGTAGGCCACTTCAATGCCAGAAGTTAGACAGGGGGACTTTTCAGTTACCATACTGGCACTCATTGATTGGTTGACCCAGTCTTCATTTACAACCTTCTTTTCTTTATCTGCTTTCAACTAGGCCTGGTCAAAGTGCTGGCCAATTGGAAATAAGTGGAATTGTGCCATGGGATTTCTGGAGAAGCTTTAGCTTCTTGATTTAGGCAATATTATTTCCTCCTTCTCCTCCCTACTTTGTGCCCACTGGAATGTGAACTTGATGGCTAGAGTTATAGTAGCCATACTGTAACCATTAGAAATAACCAACAGAATCAAAAATATCTTCAACATCTCATATACTTTGTCTTTTATTCATCATTTCTCAAGAAGCTTAGTATATTTGAGTTTTACTTTTTTCCATTTAGGATTGAATTATAAATATTTTTCATAAGTATTAGATTGACTAAATACCATTACATTGGCTGAATATATATCACAGTATATCTGACCATTTCCTATTGTGGTGCTTATAATTTTTTAAATTTTCTGTATTATTCAAATTTTAGAAATTAAACAATACAGGTAGCTGTGTATTATAATGAGCCATAACTGCCCCTTTCTCACCTCTCTGCTACTTTTCACTATGTTCTTCAGAATTATGTTATTGGATACCAGCATATGATTGAACATCCAGATGTGCCACAGGGTTCAGGATGTGCAAAGGTAAAGTCACTGTGGGACAGTCTCTTCCTATCAATGAGACTAACGTTGCTTATAACCAACAAGAGTTAAAGCTTAAAGATGAAGAAACAGAGTAAACATGGCTATTGACAGCCCCCAAATACATTGATTGCTTCATAATTCGCATGGGAAAACCTGTGTTTCCATCCAGGTGCTGTGAGCCACTGTCCTCAAACGACTTCCCTCCACAAAATCTGCATCCAGGGGATTCCTCACATTACATACTACACCGCACTCTCTTTGGGATAGCCATCATGTACTCATCCTTTCTTCTCCTTTCTAAGCTCCATCCTCCTTTTTTCTATAAATATTCTATTCATGTCCCCTTAGGCCTTACTCTACCTTTGAGTTTTTACCTACATTGATCTCCATTTGAACTCAGGCCACAGCTCATAGTTTGCTCATAATCTGGCCTCCTTTGCAATTGTGATTCTCTCTAGGACAAGCTGAAAGTAGAAATTCATGGAACAAAAGGCCAAGGAAGAAAGAATAATAAGTAAATTTAAAAGTCAAAAAACAAATTTGATAAAACAGATAATGAATATTAACTGAGTTCAGGGGAAGGCAAAATTAACAAGGGCTGTGTGAGGCAGGGTAAGTGTCAGAGTGATACCTGGATTTAGGCTGGGCCTTGAAGCCACTACATTTTTGGAGCTTACTACATGTTAATCTTTGAGCTAAATATCTTGCTACACAAGCTGTTTTAACCCTCACAATAATGAAAGGAGGCATTATGATTATGCTCATTTTGCAGACAAGAAAACTGAAGCTCAGAGAAGTTAAGGAACTTACTCAATATCACCGAGTCAGGATTTGAACCCAGACCCATCCTATGCCAAAGCTTTACCAGACTCCAAAACATATGATTGATAGTGACTAGCACATAGTAACTGCTCTATTAATATTTGTTAATGAATGAATGAATGAAGTAATGATGTGAGAATAAGAAGATTTATATATCTTATAATGTGAAATATACATCTATGGTGGAAGGGGGAAGCTTAAATAGAGAAGATGATTGTGCAGCTACTGAATTACTGATATTTATTGAATGTTTACTATGTGCAAAGGCTTTTAAAACTTTAGGACAATCTTCTTAAAGTCAACAAAAATATACTGAGCACTAGACATTTGGCTGGCCCCGTATTGGGCCTTCAGAACAGCAAATTATCCTCAAGTGTTTACAGCCCAATTGCAGAAGAAAGACCTGTAATGTACTTCACACCATGGATAGGGCTATCTGGGGGTTTAATTTACCTACTCTCTACTCACCCTCTACAACCCTGAACAATACATCAGAAGTTAGATTTCTTTGGCTCTGGGGATTTTGGAGTGATTGATGGGCATGAATATAATAGGAATCCACCCCCTCCTTTCCCAGTTCTCACAAACTCCTTGCAATAGACTCCTATAGAGTGTAAGCAATTTACAGTATAATGAATTTGTTTTATTCTGGTTCAGTCTGGGCACCAGAGCCTGTGCCTGCCTTCCTATTGTTTTATTTACTCCTCAGCCATTCTCATTTTTTGTAGCTATTCCTGTTAGCTCTCCTTTTCTGTAAGGTCATTCTAAGGACAGAATGTTGCAATGGCCAAGATGAGTTGTGAACAAGTGCAAGCCATGTGTGAGTTGGTGATTCTCTCTCTTCTCTCGGACTCTCTGAAATCTAGCCCATAAAGAAAAATATCACTTGCTCAAGATTTAAAGCCCAAATTCCGATTTTGAGGTTGGTGCCATTCAGATGAATGCCCCTGAGCCAGGCACAACAGAGCAGTTACTAGGAGAAATAAGGTGATTCAGTGTCATACCTCAGTGAGCTGTAACTCAGGGTGGGGGGGGCACATTTTTGTAACCACTAAAACGTGTAAGCCTAGCCTCAGCCCTATAAATTGCTGTTTACCACAATACTGTTTCCTGAAAATCTATCTCTTTTACCATGGGATGCTAGGGACATTGAGAATTAGTCAGTTTGCCATACTGGCCTTGTTAACATTTGTGGCAGGACATTAATACAGGATAATAGTAACCACATTGGTGTAAAACATTTGCAGTGTTAGGTCAATAACTTTGAATCTCAACCTACTACATTTTATTAGTAGGGACTCTGATGGTGACACCAGTGAAATGAACCTCCCAGCTTTCTTGTCCAAACAATATAAACACTCCAGTGCTAAATGCTTCATTTATATGTGAATACAATTAGGATTAGCTTCTAATTATTTCTGGCACATGATCTTTAATGCCAAAGCCTTTAAGTCACAGTGGTCAAAGGGTAATGCATCATAACAGGTTACAACGTCCCTAAGAATTTCTTGATTGACAGAAAAATACATTTTACTCCAATTGATTGACACTGTGGCAGGTGTAAAGTGATGGCCAAGCTTCTATCTGTCCATTAGAAGATCTTCAATCAAGGAGGATGAGGCTTCTATAATTACCTTCCACATTTGAGATTGAGACATGCTGGATTGTGTAAAGTGTTTTTGGGGGAGCTAGGGTTCCTCAGAGATGCTAGTTGAGTCTTCTAGTGCAAGTAACTTGAGAAATTGATTTTCAACATTCTGGTGTCTTTTTTGTTTCCTTGAAAGACATAAATGTAAACCATAGGTTTAAAGTGAAGCAAAAGGATGAGCACTGTCTAGACATAAGAAATTTGCCAGTGAAAAGAGTTTCTCTTTGCAGAAACCTTGTGCAAAAAGGTGGGGAAATGTGCTGACTTTTAACAATTGGACCATATATTTCAGCCACTCATTAGGAGAGGAAGCAGGTGTTGGTAGAAGAACCATAACACACTATAACCAAATGAGTACCCTTAGGGAGGACTGCAGAATGGGCAACCCACTGTGTGCCAGGAGGACAAGATTTCCTAGGCTTTCCATGATTCATCTTTCATACTCCTGCTACTTGCTCTATATCATTGCTTTGGTTTGTACAGAAGGTCTTTAAATGCATGTTTGTTCACTGGAGTGTTGAAAGTTTCAGAGGCAAGAAAACCATGGATTTGTAGTCTGCTGACCCCTCAGGAACTCTTAGGGACGAAGAACCTGGATTTTTCTGTGTCTGGAACACATAAGCCAACAGGAGCAAGGAAATGTTATTAGGTAAAGATGATTCTAACACCCCAGAAAGGCAAATCGTTAGGTTTTAAAAAATAAATAAATAATACCCAGGCATACTTGTTCAATTTGTATGTTTGGGTTAACTGCCCTTAACCTTCAAGTTCTCCATTCATCTAAACTAAACAAAACTTCACAGTCTGCTATGCCTGCTGATACTAGAATCAAAGAAGAAAACAGGCTTTTCAAGGAGTCCACCTTGTAATAGGAGACCAAGACATAATACATATGCCAAATAAGGAGTCCATTGTGCTAAAGCACTTGGAACTGCATTCACCAAGTGGTGTAGAAGCACAAAGAAGAAAATGATTAGTTTGATGATTTACAGTGTCAAGAAAGGCTTAACAGAAGAGTTTATATTTAAGCTGAGCTTTAAAAAAAAATGAGTGTGATTGCAAAACACTTTGGCTTGGGTGGGAAAGGGGCATTCCCAGCAGCAGCTTGCCTAAGGAAACAGCATCATGTGACCTTCACCCACTGGAAGCTTCCCAGAGAAGCAGAGAGAAGGGCAGCAGCAAAGCTTTCATGGCTATGTTCATTTACTTAAGAACTGTTTGTTGAGAATCTATGTTCCAAGCACTGAACTATGCAATAAGTACCATGATTATGTGAATAGAGTACCAGTGTTTAGCTTTTTTTTTGTTTTTTTTCTGTTATAAATATGGTACTATATAAGTACTCAACATTATATGCTTACATATGCATGTGTACACTATATATTATATAATATATGTTATACAAATATAAGAAAGTAACAAAAGAAACTTAAAAAATTTGTACTTTATAATAATTTTTGTTGTCATTGCCAAGCAGAAGAGGGCTGCTGAAGTGGAAAAGGAAAAGGACTAAGGTCTTTTCAAAACAATTATATATAATATTGTATTAAACTTCTAAATTTTTTGTAATAATAAAGTTCTCATCACATCATAATTTTTCACCCCTCAAGTTCATTTTTATAATGCCCCTGTTGAGCACTGATTTGGGATTTGGGTGAAAGACAGAGGAGAAGGAGAAGAAACTGAGGGTTAAGAGTGGAAATAAAGATTGACACTAGATATCCAAAGTCTCTAAATACCATTACTAGGAGGGAATGAAGCATCGTTTTAATTATTTAAACTGGGAGGATGACATAATCACCTTTATATTTTAGAAATGGAATATTATCAAAAGATAGCCAGAAGAAATCCAAGAAGATGAAGAAATCAGAGGAGATAACACGAGGTTCAGTTCTGGACAAGATGAATGTGAGATGTCTGTGGGGTGTTCAGGAGAATTATAAGGAGGAAATTTTAAGAGATAAATAGATAACAAGTAAGGAACCACTAGGTCTTAAAGAAAAGGCAGTAGAAGAAAAGGCATTGAAATAAAAACAAAGGGTCAGAAAGGTAGGAGAAACTAAGGGAAGAGAACTAATGTTCATCCAGTAATTGTTTTAAATCAGACACTGCTATGAACTTAATCTGTGTGATGACATAAACCCTCATAGTAAGCCTAAAAATGATCTTATCCCACTTTATACATGTGGTTGAGATGTTTTGAAATACTAACAGACATTCTTCCTGCAATTTTGTACCCATCAGTCTTTTCCCATGTGGCACCCATTGACTCATAGATACATAGAATTAATGTTACAAAAGAAAGGAGGAAAATGCTTTTGATTTTATAGAGCATGGGATTTTAATTTTCAAAAATAAATAGCCTTAGGAAATTTGAAAGCCAAAAAAATTGTGTTTCTGATTCTCAGATAGAGCCCTGGGAAGAAGGGAGGCATAGGGTAGAAATGGAACTCTGGCACATCTGGGGTCATGGGCTACAGGTATCCTCACAGAGTTTCTCAAGTCTTAGCAAGGTGCAAGCTCAGTGGAAGAACTGAATTTGAGAGTGGCATGGAAGTGAGGAAGGTTCTTAATTCTTCCAAGTTTCTTATAGCCCAATAAAGCCAGAAAGCAGCAGACCAGCTTCTGTACACCCATGAAGAAGAGCAAGAACTAGCTCAGGTAGAGGTGAACCTGATGAGGCCTTGGATTAAGGAAGGAGGCATGACTCAGGGCAACCTGCATGGACTGAAAACAAAGGATCAGATGGAAATGGGCATTTTAGCAAATGTCAGTGTGGATGGATCCTGGTTAATCTGGGATTAGAAATCCTCAACCCAAACCTGAGAACTATATGAATCCCTGAGAACAAGAAGGAATCTTGGGGAAAGATAAGGGAAGCCCTTGCAGTGACTTACAATTGAGTCTTTGCCTTCTAATGGAATGAGGGCTTTAAACACTAGAGGGAAATAAAGGAAGTTATATTTCTTGCACTGCTAAATCTGTGGTCACAGATTTATATCTGCAATAATTAGTAAAACTTCTCTTAGGAGAAGAGGTTAAGTTGGTTTCCAAAGGCCATGTAAGCAGACAGTAATGGAGCTTGCATATAAGGTTAGGTCTGCCTGGCTTCAGAATTCTTGTCCTTGCCGCTATTCTATTTATATTGCACATTCTCATTTTATAGAGTCAAGAGAAAAACTGTCAGCTCTGTCAGACTTTGGGGGTTAACTAGAAGGAGGTCCCTAACCTTTCCTGTTTTTATTTCCCTATAGTGCTCAGGGCTGATGATAGAGTAAATTAACTAAAGACTAGACCCAGGTCTCCATCTTTATACCTCTCATTGTCCCACATACTTCAATAAGCTAGCAGTAAAGTCACTACTTCTTCCTTCTGCACATGAGTGAAAGAGTTAGAGTTGGGCAAAAACATAAGTTGGGGAGGAGAAAGAACATTAAAACAGTTTGTATTTTACAGCAATTTTTGTTGTTGTTGCCAAGTAGAAGAGGTATGTTGAAGTAGAGAAAGGAAAGAATTAATATCTTTTAAAGCATTTATATAATGAAAGTTTACTATATCCCAGGAGCTGTATATTAGTTCTACTGAAAATGATAGTAACGATATGGACCAATATTCCTAATATCACCTGTAAGCTTGTTAGAATTACACATTCTTGGGCTTTTCTCCAGATCTATTGAACCAGAATTCCTTGAAATGGTGCCCAGAAATATTTGTTTTAATAAACACCTCAAGTAGCTATTATGTACATTGAACTTTATGAAGGGTTACTGTAGAAATATGAAAAATCATTGACCTGAGATGAGGAAATGGATTATGGAGAAATATGGGTTCAGGTGAGGTTGGAAAATATGAGCATGGAAAGTAGCCTATCATCATGGTTATCAGATTCTCAAGATGAGCTCTTGGTGGCCAGCTTGGAGAAAGAGGGGTGTGTTGATTTAGGACACAAAATTCACAGAATACATAATCTAAAAAATCAAGAAGAAGAAACTGAAGAGTCTAAAAGGATGTGGTTGATTTGTTGAGGAGCATTAACCACACAGGTAGGATGGAAATGATTCAAGAATGGAGAGGATCGATAAGGAGCTTTATTCCAGGTTAAGGGATTTAGTGACGCCATGATGTCTAAATGTCACTTTCTTGCAGTGAATGACAGAGAGGTAAAAGGAAATGGTCACAGGAAAGTATGTTAAGATAAGGTTGCTGAGGTCGAATGGAGTAAAAGACAGTAGAAGCCTTTGCCATCTCTACTTTTTTTTTTTCTCTGATATCACAAGGAGGTCTGGTCACCAACAATATCAGAATAGATTAGTAGGAAAACCAGAAAAATAATTCCTTTTCTATATTCTCTGTATTACTTTTATTACTTCATACCTCATCTCCCCTCACCTTCCTCAAATTCTAGTGTTTCTTGAAGGTGAATAAATCTGCATCCAGTTCTAGCTCCCCACCTGTGAATTAAAATGGTGCCTCAGAATCTGCATACACACAAGCCTTGCTTCTCCATTAGGTACTTCTTTTCTTTTGTCAACCTAGAGAAATCACTTCACTTCTGTGTGTGTTGTGTTAGACCACTGTCGCTAACAAAAGTCGTGTCATTTTGATGTGCTCTGTGAGGCAGTGGGTGCTTTGAAGTTAAAAGAAGAGACATGGATAAATAGTTCTGTGAAGAGATTGCTATTGCACCATTATTGTCAGCAATTATTTCACCAAGTGACACATCTAATAAAGAGTCAGCCACCTTCCTCCAGGAAATGTCTCCGTAGCTACAGCTAGGGACTTCTGTCTGCTGCTGCTTCTTCTTCTTCTTCTTCTTCTTCTTCTTCTTCTTCTTCTTCTTCTTCTTCTTCTTCTTCTTCTTCTTCTTCTTCTTCTTTTTCGTCGTCGTCGTCGTCGTCCTCCTCCTCCTCCTCCTTCTTGTTCTCCTTTTCAAAGACAGAAGCTTTTTCTTGCTGGAGTGTTGTTGCTTCCTTCTTTGTGACTTGTCTCCATTTCTGTGAGTTGTTACTCCTACTCAGGGTTTTTGACACTGGCTTTTTGGGAGCTGCCATGGGTTAAAGGCTGTTTCATGGAATGGGCTATGCAGTGGCCTTCGGATTGGTCCTTTCCAGGTTTCTATTTTGCTCAGCTCCTCCTCAGCCTGTCATTATCCTTGACAGTTTTCCTTTTCTTGCTTTGGAAATAAAGATGTGACATCTTAGAAGCTGAACAGTTATGTCTAAAGGAGACTTAGCATTTGATCAGCTGTTATTTTGATCATCACAAACAACACTATGTGCATGGCATTGTCTAAAGGACTGCTACAAGTAATAACTCACTCAATTTTCATAATCAGGATTGTAGGTACTATTATTAACATCCCCATTTTTTCAAACAGGGAAACTGAGGAACTGAGGTGAAATGGCAGCAACACAGCTCATGGTCAGCGGAGCAGGAGTCAAACTCAGGCAGTTTGGCTACAGAGATAATCCAACTGCCTTTGAAGCTGTTGGGAATGCATGTAGATGTAGCTTGCCATCAGTATTGTTTGTGTATGTGTGTGGGGGGGTTGTGCATAGTGATGAGTTACAAGGGATGGAGTTGGGCTTTCTGAGGTTTGCATTGAGATTTGTCCCTTAGTGCTTCTTCTGGAAGATTAGTTTTCTCAGTGGCTAGTGCCAAGACACCAATTTCTTGATTAGTGACTTCCAATCACCCCACACACTGTGTTTGGGGCCACTACAGCCGGCACTGGGGCAACTAGCTACTGGTTAGAAAATTTGTATGTGAGTGGGACTAGGTATATATACAGATTGATGCTATCCACTGCCATGAAGAACTAATGGCCCCCATGTAAATGAGCTTATGCAACAGAGAGATGTTTTGGGTCATGGGGAGGAGTATGAGGTGAGGCTTGAGGTGGTTGTGTCAGGGACTGGGAAGATGGTTGCTGGAAGACAGTCTTTGCAGTTGGCCGCCTAATGGTCAGTCCTCTAGTCCCAACTTTATTCTGGCTCAGTCCAAAGGGGAAAGTTTTCTGAAATTCCTACATCACTGCCTCCAAATTTGATGTCAGAGATATTTGTTTGGGGAAGCCATATCTGTGTACATTTATTTTCCCCATGAAACTTATTATTTAGGTAGATTTCTTGCTTTAAGCTAAAATATCAGAACCTGAAAGTTTCGCCATGCCTGATTGCCTGGCATGACTTAAAGAATGGGTGGTTCAATCAGATGGCACATTGATGATGATAACTGAGGCTGAACACCGTTCTGTTATCTAAAATTGAGCAAGTGTCGTTAGACAGCTTTTCACTATAAATTTGGCAGAATATCGTTACCTCCTTCCTTTTTCTTTCTTTACCCGTTCTTACTCCTAGTTGGAAATTGGGCCTTGGTAGCGTATCATCCTAAGATATTTTAATTATGTTGAAAATATGGTACACAAAGTTTTATTTTTCTTGTAAGTGTTCCAAAAGTCAGATGTTGGTTTTATGCATGTGCCACAATTCCCATTAATTTTTAATATGAACATAAAAGAAACTATCTAAGGAGTTGAATTTTCAAAGTATTATTAAGAAACCTAAGGAAAAATGTCATTGTGTTATAAGGAGATGGCAAATGTGAATTCAAAGCTACATGTTGAAACCAAAGCAGAGGTAAGCCAAACATTTGGTGCCCCGCCAAATTGGCCAATTCAGGAAATATAGAAGAATGCATTACACCCAAAGATTGGGTGAGAGTCAGTTTATCATTAACATTGGAATCTTGAGGCAGGGGTGAGAGTAAAGGGGTGACATAGCTGTTGGGTAAATGAAAACAGTGTCTTCCATGAATTGTTTAAGCATTTCTGAATCCATTTTTCCTTCTTCTGGGAGAGTATTGTACTTTTCCTCTAGAGAAACTACCTTCTACATTTTTGGACATGTTTCCCAAGGAGGTAAAATATGCACCTCCACAACCAGAATAAAGAATATATATCCTCAGACTTTCCCTGAAACAATCGTGAATGGCAGGTTGCACAGATGATTGTTGGCAATCATTTTCATCACAATGGGAGGGCTTGCCTGAGAATGAAAGTTAACACCAAGGAAAGCAGAGTCTAGAGACACAGAGACAAAATTCTTATGATATCATTTGAGCACCTTGGGCTTTCAGACTCATAAGCAAGTAATTCACACTTTTTGCTTAAGTTAATTTTAATTATATTTGTCTTTTGCAACTGACTCATATAAAACTGCATTTACTCCTTTGAGGCCATGAAAAGTTTTATAACTAAGAGTGTTTTTTGTTTCTGTCCCCAAATCAGGAAGATACAATGTTACTAGAAAACAAACATATAAAGTTCCAGTGATCAGCAAAAAAATTTTTTAATGTGCCAGATAGTAAATATTTTAGGTTTTGTGGACCAAGAGGTAAAACAAAATATTATGTATTCACCATTTAAAATTTAATCATTTAAAAAATGTAAAAATTATTCTTAGTTTCCCGATTAAAACAAATCAGCTGCCTCTATTTGGCCTGCAGGTCTAACTCCAAAATGACATATTTTACTTTAAACATTTTTTTTGCTTTCTGCCTCTTAGAAGAAAGCATTCATTTCATTTTTATCCTTGAATATTTAGCAACTTGGAGCTTCCTGTGATTGCCTAGGTTGTGTCTATGTTCCCTCTTTGATACTCGTACCCCTCCATGCTCATAATTTTTTTTTGTTCCTTCACATATTTTGACTTAATTTTTGAAACTTCAGACATAAAAATGATGTAAAAATAATAAAATAAACACTGTGTGACTCATGTAAAAACATAGTGGTTAATGCATTAGCAACACATTTGAATCCCATTTTGTACCCTTCTCAAAATGTGATTCCTCCTTCCTCTACAGGTATTTGCTATTCAGAATTCAGTACCTATCATTCTTTGCATATTGTTATAAATTTAAAATATCTATGATCATTCTTATGTATGTGGGTATAGCATTGTTAAATATGTTTAAACTTGATATAAAATATATGGGTTCTTCTAAAATTTGCTTCTTTCACTTTTCATTTTTTTTACATCAGAATTGTCTCTGTGTGAGTCATCAAAGTTGATTCATGTAGCTATAGTTCATTAACTTTTACTGCTCTATTAAAATACAGTTGATGAATATGCCACAATCTGTCTATTTTCCTGTTGATGGACATTTAGGTGGCTTCCAATTTTTTCACATATGAAAATGTGCTACTCTGAATATTCTTTGCCTGCCTCTGTGCACATCTGTGAGGGTACCTTTGTAGCATATACACAGGAAAAAAAATAGTTGCTTGTATGTTATGCTAACTTTTAAATATACTAGAGATGATGCATGAATAATGTTGTAAATATATAAAACTGCACTGTGGTTTTAATTTGTATTACTGTGATAATTACTTAAATTGAATGTATATATGAGTATTTTGACCATTTGGGTTTCTATTTTCATAAACTTTAAATTTCTATCTATTGTTTATTTTTTTCCATTGGAATGTAGTCTTTCTTATCAACTTAGGTAAGTTTTTTATATATTCTACATATCTGTTCTTTATTGATTATATTTGCTTTAAAAACTTCTTTTAATATGTAACATCTTTTTACTATTGCTAGACTTTTTAAAATTTTATTTTATTATTAGTTTCAAGTATATAATACATCGATTAGAGATTTATATAGTTTATAAAATGATCCCCTAATTGCTCTTCCTCTCCTCTGGTTCCACAGCTAGCCATTACATTAATGCTGACTGCATTCCCTATTCCATACTCTCCTTCCCCATAACCATCTATCAACTGCTAATTTGTACTTCCTTAACCCTTTACCCCTTTCTCCCAGTCCCCCAATCATCAGTCTTCTCTGGCCATCACCAGGTTGTCCTCTATGGTTGTGAGTCTGTTTCTGATTAGTTTGTTCTTTTTGTTCCTTAGATTCACATTTATTTTTCTCTGTCTGACTCATTTTACTCAGCGTAATAACCTCTAGATCCATTCATGTTGTTGAAAATGGTAAGATTTCATTTTTGTAATAGTTGAATAATATTCCACTGTATATATGAACCATAACTTTTTTATCCAATTGTCTTTTGATGGGCATTTAGGTTGCTTCCATATCTTGGCTATTGTAAATTGTGCTTCCATGAATATAATGAATATAGGAGTGCATGGGTCTTTACGGATTACTGTTTTGTTTTTCTTTGGAAGTGCAATTGTTGGGTCAAAAGATATATTCATTTTTAATTTTTTGAGGAACCTCCAGACTTTTTTGCATAGTGGCTGTACCAATTTAATTTTAAGGCAGTTAAATGTATTTTTCTCTACTCTTATGGTTTATACTTTTTGTGTGTCTGGACAAAAACCTTCCTTAAGGATACAGTGTCCAAAATGGTGGTGTGAGGAGCTATGCAAAAACTCTCCTGCATCAAATAACTGTTACTGGCAAAAATTATTAAAAATAAAAAGTAATTTAAAGTCTCTGGAATTTTTCTAGGGCAAAACATTTATTCAAGAATGTCTACCAAATTTTGGTGAGAACAGTGAGAGTGCATGGTACTAGAGCCATGACCCACATGCTTTCTTGCCTTTCTCAACATGATGGATGCACCACTCTGATCAGGTTTGGTTAAGAAGGGGAGTTTCTCTCTCCAGTCAGTCTTCAGTGGAAGACTACTGTATTTCTCTAGCAGAGGCAGGCCACCAGCAGTTCTCATCCTCCTTCCTGTTTCATGTAGCAGAGGCTAAATTCCAAGACAGTGTGGCCAAAAGGTTAGGGCTCCTTTCTTCCAAGCGGCCCAACTTCGACGAGTAGGGCAGAGGCACTAGATCACGAGTAGAAGGCTAAGAAAACTGGGGCCCTGCTTGTCATTGCTGCGGCATGATTGTAAGGCAAAATTTTCATGGCTGGGGAAGGAAGAAACTTCCAGATGCTTGCTACTGCTCCACCCAGCACCTTGCTCACAAAACAGGTGTTTCACTCAGGAGAAACATGCCACTGACCCCATCCCCAGTTCCACAGTGGCCCAAAAGTTTGCTCAGATAAGAAAAAGGCTATAAGAACAGAGCTAGCTCCAAACCTTTTTTCAAGAGAACTCTATTTGGAGCAGTGTGGGAAAGTTTAAGACTAAGAACACTCAAGAAAACAATGGAAATTTTGATGGTATCTCCATGAGAGCATCAACTGTAGGCCAGCTGGTTTACTAGAAAGAACCAGGGAAAAGACAGCTAAGAGTCCTCCTAGAGTTAAAACAAGCCTCAACAACTTGCCAAAAAAAGGCCCCTAGGAACAGGACTTAATTCAATTGGATAAAACTATGAAGCATTTAAGCCCCAGGGTATTATCAAAAAACAATAGAGCAATTAGCACGCAATTCATGAAGCCTGAAACAGCTGGGTGTGATGCTGAGAGAGATCTTAGCTAGCGTAATAAGGCAAAAAAAAAAAATAATAATAAATTAAATTAAATTTAATTAAATAATAGAAACATAATAATTAAAAATGAAAAAATAATGCTAACATTATTGGCAGACATAATTGCATATGTAGGATAGAAAAGGAATAAAGCCAAATTATTAGAACTGGTAAGTAAATCCAAGACAGATACTGGATATGTGGTCAATATGCCAAAATTTATATGAATATCTATATGCTAGAAACAAATGAAATGATCGATTTAAAGTTGCATGAGGAAATATTAAATATCTAGTGATACACTGTTATCTTTTAACTTTTGACTGCTTTTATGTAGTTCAAAAGTACCTTCAAAGAAATTTTGTCTTTTAAAAAAACAATTTTATAGCTTTCAGAAAAGTTATCCTCAGTGGCACCTTTGGAACAATTTACCAGTTGGCGATTAGCAGAAGGAGAAATACTATCTCTGTCCTTCAACATTTGCATTTATAATATTATATATGATATTTTATTTTTGATATGAATACCTTAAATTATTTATTTGTTTACAGAAATGTTATAATTTATGCTTTTTGAATATTGTGTTGTAGTTAAAATACCTTCCCCAATATGAACTTATTTTTCATGGCTGGTATGTTCTGTTACTTCTATCGCTTCTTCTTTTCATCCCTTAGTTATTTTTATTTTATTGTGATCACATGAGATTTACTCTCTTAACAGATTTTTAAGTATAATACAGTATTCTTAATTAGAGGTACAATGTTGTATAGCAGATCTAGAACTTATTCATCTTGAGAGTAATTTACTTTTTGCATAAGGTGTTAGATAAACCTTTTTTGAGTCTCCTAGAGCCATAACAGATTGACATTAACTGGGTGACTTAAACAAGAAAAGTTTATTCTCTCACAGTTCTGCAGAAGTCCTAAATCAAGGTTAACAGATGAACCAGGCTCCCCCTGAGTCTCGGAGTAGAATCCTTCCTTGCTTCGGTGGTAGCCAACAGTCCCTAGTATTCTTTGCCTTGTAGATTCATCATTTCAATCTCTGCCTCTATCACCATGTGGACTTTTTACATCTGCATTTCTGTCTATTTTTATAAGAATACCAGTCATATTGGATTAGGAGCTCACTGTACTAAAGTATGACCTCATCTTAGCTAATTCTGTCTGTAATGATACTATTTCCAAATAGGGTCATGTCAGAGGTATTTGGATTGGTACTGCAATGTCTTTGCAGGGACACAATTTAACTCATAATAGGCATGAAGTTTTATGTTTCTCCCATGACTACCTATTGTCTCTACATCATTTAAAATACCACCTTTTCTCCACTAATAAGTAATGCCATCTTTATCATATTCTAAACTACTAGATATTTGGGGGAAATTTCTGTTGTCTCTATCCCATTTCTTTAATTAGTCTGTCAAGTCATGCATTAGTACTACAGTTTTGATTATTGTCACTTTATAATGTCTTTTGTTTTTAATCAACTTTATTGGGATATAGTTTATATACCATGGAGTGCACTGATTTTAACTGTTTATTCCATTAATTATGATGAACGTACAACTACATAACCATCATTGCAATTCAGATATAGATAATTTCTATCACTCCCAGATTTCCTTCATACCACATCTCAATCAATTCTCTCTTTCTATGCCTGTCCCCAGTCAACCACACACACACACACACACACACACACACACACACACACACACACACACACACACATATATATATATATATATATGCTTTCTGTCACTATATATATATATATATATATATATATATATATATATATATGCTTTCTGTCACTATAGATGTAATTTTGCTAAAGTTTCATATAAGAAAAATCATATTTTCAGTTTGGGGTTATTCTAAATAAAGCTGTTATAAATGTTATTTTTATTTTTAAAAAACTTTTGCATGTTCTTTATGATTTTTCAGCCCTTAGCTTTACAAAATGTCCTTCTTTATTTATTTTAATATTTTTGGTCTTAATTTCATTTCTTCTATATCAACACCCCTGTTGAGTTTGGGGGGCAGCGTTGTTTCATTATGGTGACATTAGTTAATGAAATCCAGTGTACAGTTCAACAGTATGGCGTATATATATTTCATTGTGTGTTCACCGTCCATAGTTAGATTTCTTTCTTTCACCACATATTTGACCCTTTTTTACCCCATCTATCTCTCACCTCCTCCCTCTCCCCTACTCTCTGATAACCACTAGTCTATTTTCCATGTCTATGAGTCTCTGTTTGTTTGTCTTGTTTGTTTGTTGCTTTTAGGTTTATATCCCATGTGTAAGTTTGTTGCTTTTAGGTTTATATCCCATGTTGTTTTCAACTTTTTCTGTCTCACTTATTTTGCTTAGCATGATTATCTCACAGTTCATCCTTGTTGTTGCAAATGGCAGTATTTCATCTCTTTTTATGGCTGAGTAATATTATATATATATAATATTAATATATATATATATTAATATATAATATATATATTATATATTATATAATATATATATAAATATATAATCAGAACTATATATATAATATATATAATATATATATAATATATATATAATATATATATATATTATATATATATATAATATATATAAATATATAATCAGAATTTCTTTATCCAATCATACATTATAGACCATTTTGATTGATTCCATGTCCTGGGCCACCATCAATAATGCTGTTATAAATATTGGTGTGCAAATATCTTTTTAGATATATGTTTTTGAAGCCTTTAGGGTAAATATCCAGAACAGAGATTGTCGGATCATATAGTAGATCAATTCTTAGTTTTTTGAGAAACCTCCATACTGTTTTCTGTAGTGGCTGCACTAATTTGCAGTCTCACCAGCAGTGTATGAAGGTTCCTTTTTCTCCACATCCTCTCCAGCATTTGTTAATACTTATCCTCTTGATGACAGCTATTCTAACAGATGTGAGATGGCATCTCATTGTGGGTTTGTTTTGCATTTCCCTAAAAGCTAACGATGTTGAGCATTCTTTCAGATGTTTGTTGACCATTTGTATGTTTTCTTGAGAGAAGAGTCTGTTCAGGTCCTCTGTTCATTTTTTAATTGGATTGTTTGTTTTTTGCTGTTATGGAGTTGTATGAGTTTTTTGTATATTTTAGATATTAGATCCTTACTGGATATGTTATTTTTAAAATAGGGTTTTGGAGTTTTATTGAAAGTGCATGTATTACTTCACTAGACACTGCCAGACTGTTTTCTAAAGTGCAATTCACATATTCATATTTATAGATGAGTCCTGTTTCACAAAACATGTTGTTAAACATTTCTCCACATAATTTTACATATTTGCATATCTTAACATTGGTTTCACAATTGAGGGAGTTGAGAGTTTAAAGAACATGTGAGATTGCTCCTTTATCCTTCCTTGATTTTGGTGAGCATGTGTTACTTTTGAAATTAAAAAAAAAAAAATTAATGAATAAATTAAATAAATATGTAACTTTAAAATAAATTATGTAGAGAAATTAACAAGAAAAACATAAATGGAAAAATAGGTAATAAAATATGAAAAGATGTGTAACTTTGTTCATAATTTAATAATTTAGGTGATAATGAAAATCTATTTTTCAATTCTCAGACTGTCCCACTATTTGGTGGCTATAACCACCTCTGTTTTTGTTTGCTCAGTCTTCAACCCACCGAATGAAAGAGATGATCTTAACTGCAGTCTAACATGGGTAAACCATGGTTGCCCAAAGTCGAATACATAATTTTCAGACCCTTTACCGATTTTAATTTTTGGAGGTGGGCATGGGACCCTATTTAGGCCAAGGGTCCTTGAAAGAAAGTGTACTAAGTGCCTCTAAAAAATGTTTTCTCTATAATAAAAAGGACTCATGAGTGAAAATGCCCTCTTCTTCTTCACAGAATATTGTTGTCTCTTACATGACTACTAAAATAAGTGCAGCCATTGGTTGATCATGAGCATGGACATGCAAACATGCTGAAGACAGCAGGTAAAAAAATGAAAAGCGCCAAGGCTCTTGGTAAAGGTGACATGTTCCTGCATCAGCCAATCATGTGGGAAGTTGCCCTTTGGCCTTTTCATTTAATCAGATGATAAACATGTAATGCCTTTGCCACTTTTAGCTGGATATTCTCTTACTTATAGTCAAAAACATGTTTGTTAATATAATATCCCACATTGAAGAGAGTTTGGAAAATTAGTGATAGATGGTAGAATTATGATTTAAGACATATTCCTGGGGGGGATAATTTGGCAATATCAAATATAATTTAAATATTTTTTTAAATGACAGAGTAATTCCAGTTCTGGGAACTTATCCTACTGTTACAGTCACATCTGTGCACAAAGTTATAGGCACAGGGTGTTCACTGAAGCTGTGCGTGGAATAGTAGAAAACTGAAAACAACCTAAGTGATTATCAGTAGGAGAAAGGCTAAATAAATTACATTTTATATGGAATAGCTCCTATGATAAGTGGATAAAAATAGTATGAACATTATATTGTATTTAAAAAGCCATATAGGGTATATATAAAGTGTATAGCATGCTATGCTTAGATCACATTTGAATATACATAAACTGCTTCTGTAATGGTAAAGAAGAAAATATTAACCATGATTGTTTGTAAGAAGGGGAGCTGGGTGACTAAGAATAAAAGAGAGACTTTCTTTTGTTGTTTACTTAATTTATATTTTTTAAATGTGTGCGACTAGTGTGCATGATCTATCATAATTAATTATTTTCTTCTCATTTTAATTAATTAATGGATAAATATCCTTGAAAGACATATCTTTTCTTGGTAGGTGCCTTGATAAAAAAATACTGCAAAATAGAATAGGGCCATGATCCACATAGGTATTGCCAAGTTAAGGCCTCTGGAAAAACGCAGACTTAGAGTTTGGAGTTTGGCATCTTTGTTTTGCAATCTCCTCCTGCAGGTGTGTAGAGGGTGCTGTGTGGGTGTTGCAGTTGTAATTATGGCAAGAATACTTTGTGGTGGAATAAGACACATGCTTGCTAGCCTGGCAATTCCAGAGCTCAACAGTTACAACAAACTCAGAAAGTAGAGAAAATGTCACTGTCTCACACTTGCCTGCTGTATATAGGACACTTGGAAATAGGGAACTATGAGATACAGAGCCCTAGGACGGTCTATAGAGTGAGCAGAACCACATTTCCATTTTTGTAAAGCTACTTATATCCTTCATGACCCTTATTGATTTATTTTTCATAAAAACAAATATATTAAGCACTTCTGATTATAATTATTCATGCTTAATCTATATAACCTTAAATAAACCAGAGATTTTTAATAAATATACCAAATCATTTAACAGAAATGAGATCCTACTATATGTTATATTTTCTCCCTGTATGTAGTATAGGCCAGGAGTCAGCAAACTTTTTATGTAAAAGGTAAGATTGTAAATATTTTAGGCCTTACCTACCATGAAGTCTCTGCTGCAATTACTCATGTCTGCTGTTACAGCAGAAAATCATTTATAGATGATCAATAATGAATGGGCAAAGCTGTGTTCCAATAAAACTTTACTTATATAACAGGCATCAGGCCACATTTGGCTTACCAGACATAGTTTGCTAGTCCTTGATAAACATAAATCTACCTCATCCTTTTTACTGCATGCCCAGTACTCCATTGAATGGATAGATAAATTCAATTAATTCATCCTCCATTGATACATATCTACAATTACTTCCTTTAGAAGCCACCTAACCAAGCATTACTTATCAATTAGCTGGGTTAGTTGTGGCTCTCTATCTCCCCACTGACGTGCTCACTGGCATCCATGGTACACTGACACTTTATGCCTTGAGGGCTACTCCTTCCTCCATCTATCTCTTTGTGCTTTCACCACCTAAATGTACCAGCAGCCCTGAGCTTGTTTAAACATTCACTTGTTATTGCAATTTAATTAAATAGTACGTTAACCAAAGAAATGGAAGTATAAGAAAGAGATTGATAATTCTACAAAAACAAAATGGGGTTATTTTTGGAAAGACCTGATGAAGGTAAATTGCTTAAAAAAATACTGTTAAATTAGGTATGGGTGAGATAATTATAACACAGACTAAAAACCAAGAGTATGAGGAGAGCAAGGCTGTGCAGATCTCTACATTAGCTCTTTGGACAAAGCAGGCCAAGCTGAAAGGGGGAGTCTGGGTGCAGGCACCGCCATGCTTCCTCCACAGTTTTTGGAGGTCAGACTGTACAGGAGAACTGTCTTCTGCTTGACCACACCCCCTATCTCATCTTGCTCAACCTTCTTTTCTGAATCTTTGTATATTTCCAGATATCTTGTATTTCTGATTTTTAGCCTCCATTTTCAGACTCTCTGAATATGAAAGATTAGCTAGCATGAGATTCTGTTTCTTTTCTCAAAGGCCTGGTCCATTACCATTTGAAATAGTGGGAAACCCATATTTACATTTTGATGTTGTTCATGCTTTATTTCTTTTGCACATTGTCTATTCTGCTCCTCTCTTCCACTTCCCTTCCCCCCCACTCCTCATTTTTCTTCCAGGCAAAATCTATCTTATCTGATGCAGCAAAGCAGTTAACATTGATTCTGGTGAATGGTCTACTTTGATTTTTGCTACAGGGAGGTTTTAGCACAAATTCACGTATATTGTTTTTCAACAAATAGAAAAATATGTTCTGCATTCATTGTGCTGCGGATACCAAGCCTGCTATTTTGTAACTCACTGTCTCATCTCTTTTATTTGCTTTCTCTGTCATTGTTGATCTTTTCCTAATACTTCATCCTTTATGCAGACTCCTTCCTTGGAGCCAGATTTGGCAGTGGAGTTTGCCTAACTAATGGAGACCATATGCTCTGCAATCACATTCCCCAACAACATTCAGATTTGTTAGCAAATATTGGAGAAGGCAAGTTGAGAGACTGGAGTGCAAAGACCATCAGAAATTGGTAAATTCTGACAGGTAAACCCTCTTTTGCTGACCCCTGTGAATGAGTTACGGTTTGGGCTGGAATTGGCTTAGGTGGAACAGGGGTTTGTTTTTGAAAGTATCAGTCAATTGGTAGATTATTCTTCAAATGGCTAAGTGCCTCCCTTATGTGTTCCCAGTGGCATAATGTATGTACCCCTATAGATCAATTTTTAATACTCAAGATTTGCTTATTTGTTGGTTCATTTCTCCCAAGACTAGAGACTGAGATTACAAAGTTATTCATTGTTGCATCTTCAGCTCCCAGTAGAGGAATGTAAATGTGATAGCTATTCTGTAAATATTTGGCTGATGAACAAATGAGAATCTCTAAAATATATCAAATTTCAGTACAATATATATATGTATATATATATATATATATATATACACACACACACACACACACAATATATATATATATATACACACACACATATACATATATATACATATATATATGTACATATATATATATATATATATAAAACATACATATAATTTGGGTAGCTTTTCTCTACTATCCAGCTAGACCAGTATTAAACCTTGGGAGTCCAGCTGCCCTAAAAGAGTTCAAACTCATCATCTTAAGAAGATTTGTATCATGGCCCTGAAACTGTGGAACTAATATTTAAGATGTCTATTTCTGCCTTGAGATGAAGTTTGCCTATGGTCCTCTTGGGGGTGAGTGTGGGACAGGATGAGTCAAGCCTCTAGCAGATATTCCTGGTTTTTGTTAAATTAAATGCAGGGGTAAAGAACAGTGCTTCACAGTGCAGATGTCAAGAAAGGGTAACTAGGTTGGGAGCAAGTGGTTAAGAAGATAACTGTTCTAACTTTTCAAGGGTCCATCTGAATGCTCCCCATATCTTTAGAGGCCTGTATGCTGGAGCTTTCTTTAGGACCATGTGGCCCCTCTGACCATGGTGTGGCCCTGTAGGGATTCTCAAGCACCACATTGAATGACAGTGGCTCTTTATTGTCCCCATTGTCCATGACAATCTTGGGCCAGCACCCACTGACAGTGTCCTTGGAGATGTGGGGATCTATTTGTACTCAAAACTGGCAAGGCAAACCCATCACTCCTATCAGCCTTCATCAGAGAGGGCAAGAGCAGCCTGCTAGAAACTCAGGGACTTTGCGCACTCACCATTCATTCCCACCTCAACCCCCATGGCCACGTGGCTGCTATAGAGACACAAGAAAGACTCATTTTAGAACACAAATACATAAATTTTTAATCTGCGAAAAATACAAAATGAAACCATGTACAAGTTATGTACAAACCCTTTTTACAAGACAAGAAAGTTATCACTGGTTGTTACAGATGACAAAGTTGGATAGATCATTTCAGAGCACCAGCATTTATTCTCTCCTCCAATTCCTGTTAGGTCATTGTAATTAATCATAATCATAATCATAATCATAATGCCAACAATCAAAAGTTTGAAAAACAGATGAATAAGCCACGCTCTTTTTCCTTAATGAACATATAGGCTGACCTCTGTGTAAGTGTACTTTTTTCTTCTTTGTCCCCTGAAGAAATGTTGAGTGCAGGTTTTAGTGTTAAGTGGGGGAAGGTTTCTTTTTAGCATCCGGGTGGTGGGATGTGGGCCAGATGTTTTAGGCAGAATGTATTTGTGCCACCTGGGAATGGAACATTTTTAATTAAGATTTCCAGGAAGATCTTGGTTTATGTTTGAAACATTGCAGTTCTGGTCAAATGTGTCTCAGGATGTACTCAGCAGAAGGAGGGGAAAGGGAGCAGGCTGCTCTGGGGCAGCCAGGGCTTTTGTTTAGTGTGGAAGTGGGGCTCCATCAACCATGTTGGCAGGGCTCCCTTACCTGCTGGCTGCCTTCTCACACTGACCCTGAATCCCATGTGAGGAAAACTCTGGTTTGCTCTGGCAGGCATGTGTCAGTGCCATGTCTACATATCTAAGAGTCTGAAAAGTGGGTTTGGTAATGCTTCCTAAGGCAGGCACACTGGAAAGCTTTGGTGTCACTTTCATCCCTGTTCTGCAGAACAGCAAGGTGGAAGAGAAGAAACACAGAAGTCCTCAAGGAGATAAACGGACCAAAGTAAACCTTTCAATTTTAAAATCTACATAGAAATTAAGGTCAGTTTTCACCAGGACAAAAAAAGGAAATCTCTCTCCTTGTGCTGCCTGTCAAGAAAAGCCACCTGAGCCAAGTGATTGTAGCATTTGAGAACCATGAAACCCAAGCTTTCAATGTGTGTGTGTTGCTCAGCTGAGAGGATGAAAAACAATGGCATGCCATGATTGGGGAGGTAAAGAGGAGGCCCACCTCAAGATTTCTCTGCTTTGAGTTCTTCTCCAGGAAGAGTGCTAGTGACCTAGAAGTCCTCTCCAATCTTCATCACCCACGGTATCCGAATTGACATATAGTGGCTGACTGCCTACGCTGAGCCAGGCCTCACAACAAACTCTGGGGATGAACACAAATGAGCAAAGTTCCTGCCCTTGTCAAGTGAGTTCCTTTATTTCTTAGTCACCATATCCAGTATCTTTTATCTCCACCCTCATAGATGACCCATCCTCTCTATCTTAAAGTTCCTCTCTTTCATTTTCCACTTTCCTGGTTCTGGAGTACACTAGATCTCCTTTCCCAAAAGTGTCTACTTATTTTGTTTCTTTTAGCCTCTAAAAATATGAGTATAGCCCCCTAACAGTACTCTGCCAGCTGATTGTCCATACCCACACTTTCTCCTTTGGAGGACTCAGCTATGCTCCCTACTTTATAAGCACTTCTGCGGGTCTGACTTGTAAATCCTCAGGGACTGCTGTAACCCTATGCTTAGCAGTACTCTCCCAACTCCTTTACCTGCAAGGCCCTCCCTTTCAGATATTTCTCAGCTTCTTCCACTTGGGGCAAACCAAATGCAACATTTCTCAGCTGCTTGCATTAGCTGGCTTCCCTTCCTATCTTCTACTTTCTTATTCCTTCACATAGTTCTTCCCTTGAGGTCAAAATTCAGTGTTCCTTTCACAAAAAAACCTTTTTCAACAGTTATTGTCCCAATACCAAGCCCACACACCAGCTCCCACTACAACTATTATGATCCACCAAACTGATTTGAGGAAGGTAGATGCTTCACATGCTGAGTGTGCACCCCTGAGAACTTGGTGCCACTGAGAAACTGTTCAAGTTTGTGTGCGCTCCAATGATGACTTCCAGGAAGAACTGACATCTCAAAACTTTCAACTTAAAAAATACACAAGCATTGGTGTTTGTGACTTTTTGTTTAAAACCTGCAGTGGCTTTCCAAGACTTTCTAAATTAAGTCTCAACCTCTTAGCTTTCCTTTCATACTGTTTACTTTCTAACCTCTTCCATGAGATCTCATCTCAGTTTTCTTCAGCTCTTCTACATGAACTTGCCATCATAGACAAAATGGTCTATGTATTGAAATCACATGTCTATCAAAGAGCCATGGCCCATTAAACCTTCCCTTCCTGGAAAACCCTTATGCTCCACATCTCTCTCGTCATTTGTGGCCTATTGAAATCCTCCAAAACCCATCAAGCATTGTATTCCTCTGCATCCTATCCAACTTATATAGTTCGATGCAACCTCTTCCTCCTTTCAACCCAAAGTGCTAACTCTTGCCATGATATACATGCTCTGGCTGATGGCATTTTAAACACTGTTTATATCCTTTTGTTTCTGTTATTTTTTTCTAGCTCCTTGATGAATGTCCTGTTTGGCCTGTCTTTAGATACAGAAATCTCAGGCTCATTTTCATGCTAAAAAAAAATGGCAAAAAAAGATCTGGTACAGATACTCAACTAAAAATTCCTTCCCAGTCTAACCATGTGAGTCTGTGATTTCCTGTTGTTGGGCTAAAGGACTACTCTTTGGAGCACACAGGGTCCTTTCTCTCTGTACATGTTCCAAGCAAGCTTACCATAGAAATAGCAAATTGGGCTCTGCAGTTCCTTGGAAATAAAATTATTCCCTGAATTGTCTTGTTTTGTGGCAATCTTGAAAATGTTAACACCTGGTATTGCATGGGCAATAACCAATCCAAACACACTTCATCTGAATGACCAATATGATGGCAAACTGGCTGGAAGTCATTTCTAATTATTATTCTCTTGTAAATAAATCCAAAGGGCCACCTAACCTCCTCAGATGAACATGAAACTTAAATGTTAAATCATCTTTATTAGGTATAAAAAAGAATGCCCTTTAATAACATGGGGCAAGTAGGTGAGGGGCAGAAAAGTAAGTTACCAGAGAAGTTGTATGTAAGACCTCTGTTTCTTTGGTCTCCATCCCCTGCCCCCAAACATTATGAGTCAATCCTTAAATAGTAGAGTCCTTTTCAAGGACGACAGTGACTGGTGATTTTATCACCATCCAAAAGGCAGTAAATAGGAACAGGATAGAAAATAAAATATAGAGACAGAATAGAAAGTGAACAGATTCTGCATTCGAACCCCATGTCCAGATTGCATAGATTTGCTTAGTCTCCTACAATAAGATAGTTCACACCTCAGTCAATTGGTTTAATATTTTTTTTATCTATCTCTTCCCACTTCTTTTTCCTCTTTTGTCTCTTCTTTGCTTTCTTCCTTTACTGAGGTTCTCTTTGACAATGATAAATAATAAATCAAAATTAGACATAGGAATGTAAGTAGCAAAGAGATAGTTAATATACTAATGGAAGAAAAAAATCAAATAAAATAGAAGGTAGGAAATGAAGTGAGAAATAAGACTGGTTACTTCCTAAAGCCCAGATTTACATGCAGAAACAAAAATAAAGAAAATTTCATGAATCAGAATTAATGAGCCTCAAACTACAGAATGGAAATTAGAGATATGGATTAGAGGTAAAGAGGTTGACCAAAATTGAGCCTTGAACTAAGAAAAGAGCAGGCAGGAATGAGATTATGAAGAAAATCCTAGGAATACACAGAAAAAAAAATCTAATCAAAGTGATCCAGAATTTGAATTTTGAGATTTGAATTTTAAGCCTAAGGAGACTCCAAAATGTAAAGCAGAGGATTGAACCTAACAGCCATATGTCCGGAGAAGAAGTGTACACAGCCCCTAGGTGATGCTGCGAGGGCCCTTATTACAGCAGGACAAGTTCATCTCCAAGGGCTTCATTCTCATCCTCCCACTCCTAACTTAGATCATGTCCTCTCAGATCTGAATGGGACCTTCGAGTCATCTAGATGAATTGATCTCATTTAAAAATGAGGTCATTGAAACTCAGAGAGTTGAAAAAACATTTTCAATGTGCATAGCTAGTTATTTGTAGATACAGCTCTAAAACCTTCATCTTCAATCATAGATAGGAAAGTTGTACTCTTTCACCTTTCAACATGAGAAAATCCCCAATTTCCTTATGCTTTCTTACTCCTCTTTCCAACACCAACCAAATTGAATTTTAAGTTTGTTTAAAGTCTTCAGTTAAATTTTGTACAAAGTACTTCATAAGATGTCCCAATCTTTCAAAGGACAAAGTTTCTGAATGTTGTTTTAAGTAAGGGTTTTTATATGGGTTCAAAGTGATATTTTAAAATATAAAATTGCTCAGATGAAAGTATAAGTATTCTTAAAGGGAAAGATGATGATGATGATGCCTTTATAAGTAGGTGTTTTATGCTTTTTAAATAACCTATTAGTGAGTATTTGATTTCCAAAGCACCCAAGAGTCTTTAGTTTGGGAAAATGGCTTATCTGGAAACTTAAGTTATAACACTGGCTATACCATGATGACTATCATTGTTCTGTGCTGAATTTAGCCAGAATGACAAGTCTGTCATGGTGGGGTGGAAAGAGCACTCCCTCGGGTCCAGAGAGCTCAACAAATAGAAACAAACCAAGAAAGTCCTTGAGGCTTTCAGGGGTCTTACAATCTTGTTTCTGTTTTCATTTTACTTTCAATCTACCAGGAAGAAGCTTTTGCCAAAGGAGACACCAACCAATTATTTAGCATACTTGCTTAAGATTGTTTGATTTTATTTTCTGGCCAGGAACAATCCATTATTGCATAGGCAAAACAGCATGAGCTTGCTGCTGTACCTTAGAAAAAAATAAATTCTAGATAATTAGCTTTTTTAGGGGGAGCCCTTTGCTGTAAAATAAAAAAAAAGTCATAACCATTTAATTAAAAAAAAGTTCAGACTCAAATCTCTAGCAATGATGGAACTGGAGTTTACACTTCTGCTTCCAGACTTACTTGGTATGGCAAGATGGAGAAGAAAGGGCAGGACATGGGATTCTGGCTTAAGTTCCTTTCAGATTATTTAGGTGGCTACCATCATCTGCCAGAGGAGACAAACTCATTATGAAAAAATTCAGAAATGGTTATCAGGAACAAGAATGAAGAAGAGTCCCAACCAGAGTTCATGAAGGAAAGAAGAGCGTGGAGTGAGGTGAATGTACTAAGGTGAACCCAATGCAAAATCATTACATAAAAGAAGACCTGGCTTGTAAAATTCTGGCAAGGGATTCACCCCACAGACCAATTTTACTTCTGTTGGAAACCAGGAAATGTTTATAAGCCTGAATACAGACTGCTGACATCATTTTAGTCTGCTGAGTAGACTACTGGTTGGTTATAAGTAGTTTTTAAACAATCCAATTGGACATACATTATATTCACAATACTTTTATAGAACTAGTTCTACAAAATGTGACGACATAGTCTGACAAGTCACTTCAGGATGGCACCTACAAGGTGGAAGCACGACTACATTGGCTCTGCAGCAACTGGACAGAGGTGGAAGCTCATTTTGCCTACATTAGTAATTGGAGTACTTAGTGGACATAGGTTTTCATGGTGACGTCATTCCTTGGCTCTGACCTGATTTGCACTAACGTACTAGGTACCGCAGGGTCATGGTCTGAAAATTTAATGGAATAGATATCATGGGACTTTGGGGGATATTTTGATAGTTTGGCTTCATCAAGTGTCTACAATTTAAGAAAATAAAAATTGCTGTGACATCCATGCTTCTCCAGAGACCCTGATGATTATATCAAAGATTGATAATCGTGAAGTCGAAAGACTTGCTAAATCATTTGGAATATAACAGTTGCTGGGATGACTGTACACTGAGCATGCAAGCGACCAGCAGAGCTCTGAGACACAGTAATTATATCTGATGGCTAGGAAAATCTTTTTACCACAGTCTGAAGTGGCTGATACATTTGATTTCATTGCTAGTAATTTTCAAAGGCCTTTTTCTAACAGTCTATCTTAAGTGCATTCTTGCTTTCCTCTTGTTGTTATTATTTTTTATATTGTTGTAGCAAGTTTGTTTTTCCCCAGCAACTAAAGAAAAACCTGCAAAACTAAAATCTGGGTAAAATTCGGCTTCTTGATCATAGAAATTTTCTGGCTTTTAAACAAAAGTTTAGTGAAAAGAATGAACATGTTATCATACTCTATTATGAAGCAAAACTATTCATTAGTGTTTATAAACTTTTAGGCTAAAAGCTCTGAGACTTGGGGAGTGGGAAGAAAGTCCACCAGACCCTTCCAAGGTTGAAAGTACTTGTGTGGGTGATTTGGAGATATGAAATGAGAAGTTTAACAGTACGTAGGAGTCTCCACCATCACAACAACAAATAGAGTGATGTCTCGTGTGCATCTGGTTCTCAACCTCCATGTCCTGGATGTGCTCAAAACGCTCTCAGTATTGTTAGTTGGTTGGGTAAACCTGATCTGACAATTGTATAAAAGCTGCAAGAAGGTCTTCTCTTTAAGTATATGAACAAAGGGATAAAAAATACAGAATGAAAACTAAAACTACAAAAATATGACTTTCAACTGTGAAAATAAATGTTTCCATTTATTAAGAGCTGGTGTCAATGCAGCCAAAATACACTCCCATCCAGGACATTCACTTGCCTCCTTTTGTCTTCTTTTTTGAATTTACTAAAATACATGTTTACATCATTAAACCATTTAAAAATTTTTTTAAGTAATCCATTTTCCATCATTATAATAAATTGTGGTGATGACCATCATTCTCCTCAAAGAAAAAGAGAGAAGAGAAATACACATTAAGGAGTCTGGCCACTTATTCATTTTGATTTTGCATTGTTTAAATATAGGGAAGATATTTGACAATGAAGAAAAAGAAAAAATATATTTTCTTTCTAATAAATAAAAATAATTTAAAATGCTAGAGGCTATACATGACTATTTTAGTATGTTCATTTATAAATAAAATCATTTTCTTTTCCAAAATACATGGAAGCAATATCCAAGGCAGACAAAGAGAAAGATCTGTCTACTTTACTTTTCTTGAAAAACTTGCTTATTCTAACGTTTCCACCAGTGATTCAGCATGTAAGAAGAAGAAAAGTCACATCACCATTTATGAAGTTTGTCAGGCTTTAAAAAAATATCTCTGGTCTCCTGGGAGTCAACATTCATCTTCAACTTCTCTGATTGGTGGAATCAGGCTGCTTGTGGATTTATATTGGTTGATCTGGTTAGCCGTGTGGGTGCTCATGGGCTTGATCTGAATGTTTCTGGGATAGGCATTATCCGGTTCATCTGTAAACCATTTCTTTTCTGCTAAAGGGCAAAATGGATAAAGAACAAGGAGAAATAAGAAGCTTAATTAATCCAAATGTAAAGCCTTTGGAAAGTTCATTGAAAAATGCAAAAAGAAAAAAAAATAATAGAAGCTGACAGTGCATTGCTGCTAAGAGAGACAGTGCAATGTAGGGAAAACCCCCAAATCTGAAACATACCTCTGTTGCCATAGCAAGTGATGACCAATGGGCCATTAGGGCATGAGGCACCATGGGTAACCCTCAGAGAATAAAGAGAGGTTGGAAAAAGAACTCTGGCAATGTTCTCTGGGGTTCTCTTAGTGGCCTGAAAAGCTTTGTTGGGAAGGAGGTGCTGAATATATAAAATATTTCCTGAGGAAAGATTTGTGCATCCATTGATTTGAGTGGAACATATGGAACATGTCTCTGCCATAGAGTGAGTGATCTAGAATTTTATGCAGGATCTCCTTCTCCCAGCCTTTACTTGGCTTGGTTTGTAAAACACATACTTCAACTATTTGACTCTTCTATTTATTTTGCAGCCAGTTTTGAAGCTCTTAAAGTAAGCTCACAGATTTTGCTGGCCAATGAGAAAAAAAAAATCAGAATAGAAGCCAATGTTTGGAGAGGATTTTGAATTGGCTTTTATGTCAAGAAAGAAAAATCTATGTTGGTATAAAGTTACGAAAAGAATTCCTAGTGGCACTATCTTAACTGGCTGTAATAACCCAAGCTGTTGACAAGGGAGCTAGACGAGGTCTTGGCATTTCATTTCCACCCTAAAAGCAGAGAGGGCTGAAAAAGTATGCTGAGTCAGAGCCTTTGGGGGCCTAGGGTGAGAATAAAAATGGCATAGCATTCTCTTAGCAGTTGATGCTATTTTGCAAGACTCAGCCCTCATCCCCATCTCTTTCTAGGATTAAAATTTTCTGGAAAACAGGCCATGTGTATAGATACAAAGAGACTGTGTGAATAGGACATTCTAACTTGGGAATCATAGGCCTCATTTTAGTGGCTTATGAAAAGAAAAGAAAATGGGAAAAGCTTTCAAGTACACCCACGGCTAAAGAGACAGTAACCTCTCTGGCCTCCTTTTCTGCCTATCAGAAGAATTCAGAACAATGTTAGTGGCCCCAGACTGATGTGTTAACAAAAAATGGCTCTCCTGGCTTGACAGAGATGTGTGTGTGTGTGTGTGTGTGTGTGCGTGTGTGCGTGTGTGTGTCCCTGTCCATCTGTCTGTCTGTCTGTCTGCCTGTTGTCTGTTTGTCTGTTTGGCTAGTGATTTATAAATTCAGTATCTACTATTGGCTCATGGCAACTTTGTTTCTTCTTGGTTCTTACTTTCTCTCGCCATGACAAGTATCCTAAGTCGTCAATGTAAACACTATTGCTGGAGGTAGGATGTGCTTTGGTGGAAGTGTACTCACTACCCTTTGTTCAGCAGCTCAGTTTACTCCCCAGGAAACTTACTGCCTCTCGGATCATTCTCCACCCTCCTCTCTCCTGCTCTGGCTCTCTCACCTATTATAATTAAGTTCACTTTGATTTGAACAGATTGGACGATAGGAATTCATAATGCTACATCCTCACAGTGAAGCTAACTGATTAAGTGCTTTAAATTATTCTCTCTGACAGAATGATAAAGTTACAATCTGTTCTGAGATGATCTACAGCTTGCCAGACTCCTACAGCTTCTTTCTACATTCATTTATCTTTTTGTCAAGCAGAGTTTTTTTTTTTCTTCCCTAAGCTTCAATTCCATAGATCTTTTAAAGTCATCAGCACATCTGAATTATTAATGAGCCTTTAGAGGCAAGGCTCCTGATGGGCTGGTTAAAAAAGGTTGTATAGAAACCCGGGACTGTGTACACATCAAAATAATTTCAGCTCCATTTAAAAAACCATTTAGTTCAAGTGTGACATAGATGAACCATTATGCATTTGTGGAAACCAATTTTTTTGTGATCTACGATTAAACTAACCTTTCAGAGGAGTAAAGTGTGATGGTTATCATGTTTTAAAAGCATTGCCAGGCCGCTGAAACAATTTCAAACTATGATTTTTTTCCAATGGTTTATGTGTAAAGGTGATTTTTAGAAGTGCTGAATCTGGCGTCTGTGCTGTTTGCCAGGTCCACCCTTGGTTTTGGCCATGCCATCATGTGGGCTGATTTTGCAAAGGGATTTAGTGATAGGTTGAACATGCCAGGTTGGAAGGGAGAGTGAACTCTGCTTATGGAAACAAATAAGTCTTTTGTGTGAAAGACCCAAGACAGCTTCAATCTGCTGAAATTTTTACAACTGCTGTAGACAATAATTGTTCAGAATTTAGTCTTTACAGTTCACTTCAAAGTTGGCATTTTGACCTTTCACGGCAGAGAGAATATCAATTTCCTTCTGCTGTCTGCTGCAAGAAAGAACATTATTTCCCCATTTAAGCTTCTTTCTCTTTCCTTTTAAATTTCTTGCCATAAAAAGAAATCTAAGCAGAGTAGCCCCACTGTGTTGGTCATTCTGCTTCAATACATGAGGGAGTTGTGTTAAAGCACATCCTGGTAATCAGCTGAGGTGTTTTAATTAGGGTGGCTTGTAAGATATACATGTTGTTGGAAAATTGGTTAGATAGGATGTTAAGTAAATGAAAATATATTGATGCTGTGAGCATTGTACCCAATTATGTAGGAGCAAAGTTATTTTATGAAGAAATTTTCCCAAAATAGTTTGAGGGAGACACACTTAATGATCACCAGTCATTTTACTTCAGAGGAGAACGATCTGAGGATGATGATGACAATTCAGTTTATTGAATATTGCCTTCCAAAGAAGAAACCGGGCTAATGGGTGGCTACAAAATTTGGCTATAAGAAAGGGTGCTCAGGGAAGAAATTTAACTGAATGATGAAGAAGTGGTCCAGGATAAATTCAAATTCCTGTTTATCTCCTCTCCCTGCTTCATCCGACATGCCAAAAAACTTCTGGGAGCTTTGTTTAATCCTGAAGATGAGAAAGGCAATGATCTGGATGTGAGGGCCTTCTCATTGCCAGAGAAAAATAGCCCCATTTGTTAATAAGCTTCTTGAGGATGAGATGGATGATGTCATCACTGTGCGTACAATGTATGACCTGCCTAGAGTTAGGAAAGGAGTGGCATTGCACACAATCTGTGGCAAGTGGGCTAGTCAAACAAGATAAAACGTGGAAAATAACTTAAGGAGATGCTGATAAAAGAACTGACACTACCATTGGGAGATGTCACCTATCAAGACCAGCCATGTCATGGGCTGTCAGGCACAGACGAGCAATGAGGTGTAGGCCAAGGAGATGGCATAGGGCAGTAGGTTAAACTCAAATGAATCTGGCTCACTCACATCCTAGCTGCAAGGCTCCAAGCAAGTCATTATGTAATTTATCTTTAGTTGCTCTTCTGTAAAATGGGGCTAATGATAGGATTTTCCTAATGTTGTTGGTTGGATAAAAAGGGCTAGTCCCCATGAATCACTTTCCACAGGGCCAGAAACATAGTAAGTAAATGTGAGCTATTAAGATTATTAGTATTTGCAACATTAGCAGGCATTATGCCATAGAGGCTAAATTTAGACTCCAGTTTTAAATTCTACCCTGCCACTTCCTGGCTAGGTGACTTTAAACAAATCTGTCTCTCAGATTCTGCATCTTTCAAATGGAGATACCAATAGCATCTACACCTGAGGTTGTCTTAAAGACTGAATGAGCTGATATATGTAAAGTCCTTAGAAGAACATCTGACCCTTGGTAAGCACTAAAGTGTTAAATTTTAGTATAAGGTTAGCATTAATGTAAGTACTAAAGGACTATGTAAAGATGAGTAGTACCTTCCAATATGATTACAATTGAGACTGGAGTGAATAACTGAGGTGTAAAAAATTGGGCAGTCACCTGAAAAATGAGAATTGTGGCAGTAAAGATGGCAGAGAAGGATCTGGTTTGGTAGTCTTCATTTGGAAGGTGAGAAGTGATGAGTGTTCTGCCTGGGGAAGTCAGGGCTGCTAACCTAATGTGGTAACTGTGTCTTTGAAATATTGGCTTTCACTTGACAGGTGCCCTACCCCACCTGCAAACCATCTCCACTGTCTGTCCATCTTTCATCTCTTAAAATGAAGGGTCCAGAATAAGGGTGAGGATTTCCTCCAGGCACAAGGAATCCCAGAATAGTAAGTTCTGGTGGAAATGGGCCCCAGATATAGGCTGACATAACTGTCTGGGGACCTAGAAGCAGAGAAACAGGCTGCACTGTGAAAATTGAGTCTCTTTGCTGGCTCTGTGGGTTGTCAGTGCTGTGGGACTTAGCCTTTTCACATAACTACTCCCCAGAGGAGAATGCATGAAAGGGGAGACGATGATACAGCAAAGGCATTTGGAATAATTGGCCCTCTTCTCACTATACCACAAGCTGAGGTTTAGAGAGAAACGACTTGAAAGAAAAAGATTCCATTTGGATAGAGATAACAGTTGAGGACAGTACAAGCTAACAAGGAGCTCAGACTTCAAAGGTAATGCTATGTGGTTTCACATCTCACATTCCTGAGAGGAAGTCTGGCATTCACCCTCTGCCCCACAGACCCCAAGCCTCCCAGTGGACCCCACACATGCATACTGCCTCCTTTCCTCTCTGTGGGCAAAGTGTGGCTATTTTACAGAAATGAAAATCATTTGTACCAGAAAGAGAGCAGTTTTCACTTATGAAAACTGTCTCACTTCTTTGCAATTGTCCTCTATGACCGTGTTTGCCTCTTTTAACTAAAAATCTAATGCTGCCATTCGCTGGGCAGAGCAAACTGCTCCCTCCTGGCCCTTGGACCCCCGGAGGGTGAAATTTGCACTCTTTCTTTCCAGGTGGCAGGGATAATTCCTCTCACTTCCTCATGCAATGAAAGTGCAACCTCCTGATGGGAAATAGGCAGCTAAGTTAGTGACAGGTGCCCACAGCTACTTCTTTATCATGTTATGACAAAGCAGGGAAGGGCTGAAAGAAGCTGACTGAGACATTGATTTTTACCCTGCCTTGACTTCCACAAGCCCTTAAGTTTCTGTACTCTCCTCTTTCTCCTTCAAAAGCCTGTTGCTATAGGAACCTGGCAGGTTGATTTAATTGTCTCTATTGGGATGTAGACACCTTTAGGCTTTTCCCATGCTGAAGAAGAGCCAGTCGAAAGGTTTTTCTGGTCACCTGGGATCTTGACAATGCTGGCAGAAGGCACAGTTAGTCTCTCTACTCACCAAGCTTACAGGACTGTTCCCCTTTCTCGGAAGCTGTGTACACAGCTCGAGAAAACGCTAACAGCACAGCGGCATTGTAAAGCACCTACAGACATTTCTTGTATTTTTTGTTTAAGATAAGCCAAGAGGGTAGAGATCATTTATAAAAGGATTATAAAATTTATAATTTATAAAAGGTGTAAAAATGTTTAAGGTTATTTCAAAATATATATCGAGCACTTATTGTAAGTAAAGTTCTGGGTCATAACCTTTAATATTTATAATAGAATTTGAAATCTTTTCTAACCATGATATAAACTTAACTATACGGATAGGGGGCCCAGCTTTTTCTATATCCATTTGAACTGGCTTCAGGAAGGACCTTGAGTAGCAGTCCTTAGGGATGTTGATAATTTCATGATCATCTGAGTTTTGAAGCTGAGAAGGTTCACCAAGCTTCCTGGTCTACCCACTTACTTAAGGTTTACCCCTTTCGAAGCCTAAAGCAAATTGGACTGACTGGCTTAAAAATTGCTTCTCCTCTAGAATGGTGTAGATAATTGAGTTTCTAGCTGTTGTTCTTTTTAAATGCACAAACTTTCTCTCCAAATAACTCTTTCACTTTCTACCCTTATCTACTTGTCTCTTTTTTTAATGGGGAGGTGGGGGAAGAGGAGAGACATAATATAAAAAAAAAAACTTATATGCCTGCTTCCTAAGAGAACCTGAAAGAGGAATGGGAGGTTTGAGGTCACACAGAAGATAATGGAGGAGAGTCTTTGTTCTATTGAGGGAAGTATAATACAGTTGTTTTGCCTAATGAAATAGAAGTAATAATAATAATATCTTTTTAATTATTAAATATGTCATTATCCAAGTGTAGTCAACTTTCAATTATGTGCCCAAAGTCTAGGGAAAAAAAACAAATTTTCATTTCATGTCAGTCTATTCCCACTCCATTCCCTCCACAATATCGTCTCATCTGAGCTGCTAACAGATTGTATATCAAATGCATTTTGGATTTACTTCTCTCTATCTGCCAAATCTCTGGTTGAGATTTAATAAATGTCTGAAGGCAGGTGGCAGGAAAGACCTGGGTAAGAGACTGAATTGTCATTCCCCAGGTAACTCAGTGTGGGCTATTGATTTGATACAGACAATTGAACTATTTTAATTTGGGGTTATACTGATCAAACATAAAGAAGACCAACGCTTTTGCCATTAATAATCCTCCTGGTTCCAATCAAAAGGAGGATAAAATATTACCCGAGAAGGAGATTTGCCAAAAGGAATAGCTGCAAATGTTTTTCAGAAAGGTTTATCACCTCGTGTCATCACTTGATTTAGTAGGTCTTACTGAGATAAACACAGAGATGTGAACAGACTGATGGTGAACTGGGTTGGGGTGGTGGTAATGTGGAGAAGTGGAGGAAGCTGGGTTTCTTAATGGGAAAATGCTTTCAAACTTGGAGCAAAGTACCAAGGTGGACAGGGAGGCCACGTGCATATTAAAAGGCAAGCCAGATGGAGAGAAGTTGCCCCCAAAACACCCAACTCCAAACCCAAGAACACCAAAACAAACTCTAAGGGATCTAGCAGTAGCAGTAGCACAGCCTCATTGCTCTGAGCAATTTAGAAAGTGAAGGAAGGAGGAGAAAAAGGAAAAGGAAAGGAAGGGAAATGGGGACGGGAAAAATAAGCAAAATAAAATAAATTACAAACAGAAAAGTGTAAATAAAAATAAACCAATAACAGAATAAAATTTGTAACTCCTTTTTTTTTAATTTCACAAAAGTTTTCACAAGGACAATGTCATAGAAGAAAACCCCCAGCAGTGGCTAGGTCATGCAGAACCATTAATTGTCATACCTTGGCCCATTCTATTCATCCTTGTTGCACTTTAGAGAGAGAAGTAAGCTATGTGAGTTTTACAATGCTTTTAAACTGTCATATTTCCTACTGAGCACTTTAACTGGCACATTCTTATAGTTATAAATGTTCTGAGGGTATAACTTTATAACCTCTTTTGCAAAGAATGCATGAAGAGCTCTTCATGATCCAAAACTGGAAATAAGTGTGTGTGTGTGTGTGTGTGTATACATACATATATATGTATATATGTATATATAGATATTTATATAGTTATATATAAAAAGATAGCTATATGTTATATATAAAACAATTATGTATAGGGACAAAAATAATTTGAAAAAAATCTTTCACTCATAGGGCTTTTTAATATACATGTATACAATTATTCCCCACTCCATTACTGGTTTGAATACTTGCACTTCCATGTCTTTGGTGTGGGGGGTGGATATTCTGATTGAGTCTCATCGTTTCATCAGTAAAAGTGCTTGTCAATTCACACAGCAAGCAAATCTCCAAAACTGTCATGCTTAGGGGTACAGGGGATCCAAAATCTAAACCCAAAACTTTCACCATAAAAACACCTTTTTAGAGATGGTACAGCTGTAACATTTTTCTCCTCCCCTCCACCCCTATTCTATTCGATAGAATTTTTTTTAAGTAAACATTTCAAATATGTATATACCAGCCTAGGGCTAGTCCATCTATGTAAGAATTTGGTTAAGGTAGAGTAGGCAGATTTTTAAGAACTATTGTACCGCCTAAAGCATAATTTGCATGCATAAAACATCTGACAATTATATATTAAAAAAGGGTATTTTTCTACCTTTCCTCTCATGCTTACTAACTGCGAGAGAGAGAGAGAGAGAGAGAGAGAGAGAGAGAGAGAGAGAGAAAGAAAAAATAATTATACCAAAATATGTTTGGCTCACTGTTGTACCCTCCTTCTCCTCCCCATCTCATAATGACAAGAAGTTCTCTATGATTGTCCTTCACCTGCCTAAATGAATTGGCTTTGTTAAAGAAATTGATGAGGAGGGGGTTTTCCCATAAGCTTTCTGCTTTGGGACAGCCAGCATCATGCAGCTGTACCAACAGTTTAAGGTGGTAGCTGTCTTTTGTTTTTGTTGAATCAACTGTGGCTTGATCCTCCTACATTCTAATTTATTTAGCAGCTTGGCTCCTAGAAAACATGATCTACTGCTGGGTTTATCTTCCTCTCTCTCTGCCATGGCCCCAGCCTTGCTCCTACCTTGCATGGGGACCCTAGCTATCAAACAAAGGGGAATAAAAAGGTCCCCTGAGAAAGCATGGAAAAATACTTGCTCTTTCCTGAGCATTATTTATTCTGTACATAAGGTAAGTAATTCACCTTTTAAAAGATGTAAAAGTCTCAGGAAGGCAGTTTTTAATGACTTACATCTGATATTTATGATACATATGGCTTTTCATCCCAAATGTCAAAAGTGAAAGAAAAAAATAGCTATTCATATGGCAGCGTAAGGAGACAGAATAACAATTTAATATGCAATCAAGCCTCTTTTCACTTAAATTAAATGACTAGAATTTGATACATCCACAAATGGAATACTATTTTTCCCCCACAGTAAGGGTATAAGGTTCATCTGAACTCCCAAAGGAAACTAGCTCTGAGACAAAAGGCTTTGGTTAGTAACTAAAAAATCTCAGGTGTTCTCTTGCAACAAGTAAGTGCTTAATAATCATCTACACGAATGGCGAAAGCTTTTCAAATGCTTTGTAATACTTTAGCCTAAAGAGCGAAAACAATCGAAAGGTTTCCGTTGCTTTTTGGTTGCTTGTTTCAAATAAACATGTGTGTATATATTACTGTGTGTATATAAAAAGAGAAAGAAAGGAAAAGAACAAAATCAAAACCCAAAGCACCCTGATAAATCAAAAGAAACTTTTCTTCTACATCAAGTAAATTAACTATCATAACTGACATTGATCTCAAGTGCTCTCTGCTAATCTGTGAACTCATTCCTGCAGTAAGCTATTTATGTATGGAGCATGCCTTTGGGTTATTTTTTCCCTAGGATCATAAATAACTTTTGGTCCTTCTGCTTATTTGCTGTTGTGCTCAAGGGTTTTATGGTGGTGAAATAAAAATGACAACCACATGCACACTATCATACATATGCAAATATGTGTAAAAAAAAAGGGGAGGACTACAGGGGAAAACAGGGGAAGTTACTTTTGGAAACACCCACTGGGGAAATGAGTGGCAGATACAGTTTCACACACGGTGGAAGTGGATACATATATCAGAGCCGCTCTTCCTGCACGTACTTCTGTTTGTCTCGGGACTCCCGGGACTTGGGCCGGTTCGGTCGGTTTGCTGTGGACGGGATGGAGTGAATGGATGAGCTCTTCTTGCTGGAGGACTGGGACGAGTGGGAGGAATGGGAGAGGCTGGCCCGAGACTGGCCGGCGTTGTGGTCAAACTGCATTAAGCAGAAGATCAGGTCCGTCGGCACGAGCTCAAACTCGTATGGGGGGTTGGTGATGACGTACCTAGATGGGGAGAGCAAAGATGTCACAGAATGAGGATGACTGAGTAGAGATTTCACCTGTCTTGGAATCAAAAGGAACTGCCTGCTTCTTCAGTTCTCCCAGAGGATCTGGAAAAAGGACTTCTAGATGGTTCGAGGCCTTAAAAGTTATCTTCCAAGATGAACTAAATATTCCTCTGTTTAGCTCAACAGAGATCAGCCATGAGCCCTGGCATCTCAAGATGCTAAATTAGTGCTAGTAATGGGAAAACAAAACTGTGCTTCCTATGGTCTATTCACCCCTTTCAACACATTGTCAAGTTCATTTCTGAAGTAGCACAAGTACATGTAGGAGGTTTCTTAAACTATATATACTGCATCTGTCATTCTAGAATGTTCCATCACAGGATTTTTGCCTACCATAATCTAACATCTTCTTAGTCCCTCCTCACTCTTTATCTTTCAAAAAATCAACTTTAGTGGGGATTTTACTAAGTGGAAAAACATAAAATATCTCCCTGACTATAACTAGGTCCTGCTTTAATAGTTCTCAGTTCGATTAGGGCTTTCTCTGGTTAACACCAAACACAACTTTAAAAAAATAAATAAATCACTGGTTCATTTATAGCAGTGGATCTCACACTGTGGACTTCAGGCCAGATGTAGCAGCATCACTTGACAACTGCTTAAGAATGAAAATTCTTAAGCAACCCCACCCCAAACCTACTGAATTGTGGGGTCCAGCAGTCCGTGTTTGAACAAGTTTTGCAGGTGTTTCTCATGCTCACTACACTTTGAAAACCCACTGGTTTATAGCAATTATTCTCAGCTCTGCCTATACACTGTAATTTTTGAACATTAAAAAATTATATATATTTTCATTCCAGACCAGTTAAGTCAGACTAATCAGAGTATTTTTAAAAAGTATCCTCAATGATTCCAATATGCATGCAGGCCTGAGAAACTCTTATCTTTACAGCACTGTTTCTTGGGGTATATTATGCAAATATGCCACTTTTGGTAATTTTAGGATGTACTTTAATTTGGGGCGGCTATATATTTATTTTAATGCATATTAGAATACATAAACACTAGCACACATAGACTGTTTTTTTCCTCTTAAAGCGATAATACACAATTTCCTTAAAATATATAGAATAAATGAGAGAGTCGATTAAAAATATACTAAGAAGAATAGAAACCTAAGGTGGCAAAAAAAACCAAAAACCTAAAACCATTTATCTTAAACACTAGCAATATGAAATATCTCTATAATAGGTATCAACAGAATTACCCCAGTAGCTGGAATTTGGAGAGGAGGTGCTTTTATTCAAACTTTTGTAATTCGATGATGAAACTATTCTATAAAACTCAAATTATTCCCACAATGTCTTTACATCTGCTATTAGTAATTAAAAGCAAAAAAAAGCTTCCCATAATCTCCACACTCAGTGTTGGACTGAATGTGGGCAGAGTAATTTGCATTTGAGAGCTTGTATAGAGAGAAGCCTTTGCCTTCATCGTGGGGGACAAAAAGAGAGCATCTATGTCTCTGCATTAGGGTGGAAGAGCAGGGTGTAAACATACTCACCTCTTTGTGCATTGGCTGGGGGTGCTGAGGTGAGCATCTCTCAGGCGATAAATTCCAAAACAAAGCATATTATACGTTTTCAGGGCTTTGCAGAACAGATCACCATAACAACCACCATCCTGGGAGACAACAGAACAAAGAGAAACATTATTTTTATTGGCCTAAAAGTAGAGGTCCAGGGGGAAATGGGCCTTTTTGTGGCAGCTAGTTTTGCTGTCTCCTGAGTTGGAAGGTCTGTACCAAGGGACTGTGGCTGAAAAGGTCAATTTGGTAACCAGCCTATACCCAATATTGATGGTTTTTAAGAATTAGATAATGTAGTTTTCCCCTGGTTCTCCTTAGTTTTCCATCTGTAGCAATGAGAGGTCTAAGGAGACTGTGCTTTTCCCTCACTTTAAGTGAATATAAAGCTTGAAGGTCTCAGTTGTGTCAGTGTGTGTTCAGCTGAGAAGAAACCAGTTCTGCAAAATGGTGATTATGTTTGGCCCCAGCTTGGCTGTAATCACTGTGATCTGACTGTGTTGTCAAAACTGCTCTAGTGATAATTAAAATCACCGCAAGGAGAAAAGTCCCCACCAGGTACTATGGTGACAGACTCTTTCAGGTAAGGACTGTGTGAAAAAGCACAATTTACAGACCTCAGAGATGGCAAGAGTGGAAGAGGATGTGTTTCCTCAAGAAGCTGGAGGTCTGCAGTCTGAATAACTGGGATTCACAATTCTAATCAGGTCACAGTCACCTTCCAAGGGTCTGGGGCCCAATGTGGAATGTGAAAGCAAATTCATTAACTTGAAAATACTGGCTTTATGCAGCCAGGTGGCTTCATATAGGCATTATCACAGGAAAGGCACTGAAGAATGACTTCACTGGGAATAAAGTGACTACATTTGCCCTTCCTGACACTAGAATTTCCATATGGGCATCATATTAAAGAACACAAATGGGGCCGAATCTTACCATTAAAGCGTTTGTCCTTTTAAAGTGTATAAGTAAGTAAATGACAGATAAAAAGAGCCACCAGCTACAAAAGCTGCCTTTCAAAAAAGCCATCTAACATCGGTTCCTGCCTATAACCAAAGCAAAATATGGTGCAAGTCGGCATCAGGGCTTCAAAAGAAATTAAAAAAATGAACCTTTCTTTGAGTGACACTACTGTTTTTGTAATGACTGTATAGGTCCCCAAGGCTTGTGGCTCCAACCCTTGATGGCATATCTGAAGTAAAGCTGGGAATAAGGCTTGAGGGGGCAAGTGTTGGAACCAGGCTGGTGTGTGGAACCAAAGAGAGACACTGGTCACTTTTGCAACAGGGAAGAAATTAGAAGACCTGGGTCTGAAATTAGAGATGTTAAAAAAAGCCACATGAGATGCTGTTTGTTTGGTCAGTGGTTCTGGATGCACATAATTACTGGCGGTGTTCTGAAAACCACCTGTGCTTGGGACTTACCCAGATACAAAAGCTCAGAATCCTGGGTGGTTTGTAAAAGCTCTTCATGACCTACTAATGTGTAGTTGGGGTTAAGTAGCCTAAGCATTGCTAAGACCCTGTGGAAAGGGTTCCTATCTTTGGCTGCAAGTTGGAATCACCTGCTGTGCCCTATCTATGGCTGGAGACACCTGAGGGAAGTGAGCAAGCCACAGGCTCCGAAGCTGGGGTTCCTGGTGCAAGTTCATATTAGGGCCAGTTTTCAGTCTCTCTGAGCCTCAGTGTTTTTAGAGTCTGATAACAGAATCTGTGTCAAAGGATTGCCATGGGATAAAAATGAATGATTATATGTAAAGCACTATGCCTGATACTTAGAAAACCATGAACTTCACCTCTTAGTTATTTACTGAAGAATGCAGAAAAGACAGATGCCCAGCTTTTCATTATCTGGCTCCCAGCTCATTTGGACCAAGCTATTACCAAACAGTGGGCTCAGGTTGCCCGGGAGTTGTGAACTCACCCCCAAGTCTGCAAAAGGCCCATCTAGCAGTGCTAATTGTGCTACTCGGCAGCGGTCCCTGTTGGCCAGCGTCTGGGGGGTGCTGTAGCCCCCTCGAAGTGCATTCTCCTCAGCAATCAGAGCCTCAAGCTCTGGCGTGGCTCCTCCAGTCACCAGGGTCCGTATCAGGGTAAGGATATTGTCATTGAAGTATGTCTGGGGAGAGAGAGAGAGAAGAATATGGGGGGAAAGTCCTTTAAGCAAACACCCTAAAGTCACTACAACCGACATCTAAATGACAACTTCTCTCGGTATTCCTGTTTAAAGTTCTGGCCTGTCTCTTCAAATAATTTTATGTGGGAAGTGAAGAGACAGCAACCTCCAATTATTTCATTCTTTTCTCTCTTACTTGCTTCCGCCACCAGAGCCTGACTTTTAAAAACCAACTCAGGGGATTTTTATAAAAGAACTAAAGTCTAAATAGTTGCTCCTTACCATAAATGATGTTACTAGAGATGTAAATACTGTTTACTTGTATAATAACATGCAGCCTGCCCAGGCTGCTAACCTAAACAGGACTGCCCCTGAGGCCCTGTCACCGCGAGCCTGGAAGCCACCTCCTCCCAACAATGGCAAAATTTCTTTCTGCGTTGGGAGGAAATGCCAAGAACATCATTAAGGCAAGCACTCAACAATTTATTACAGGCTTTGATAACAGTCTAACCTAGAAGTCAATTAAATATGCCAAATAAATTTACAATGAGGTGAATGTCCTGGTGTGTATACTTCGGATTTTGCTTTTTACATAACCTCAGTAGTCTGAGGCAAATATAGCCTATTAAAGAAGCTTCCTCTACACCTGAACCACAACAGGTCTGTCAAGAGTAAAACAATGGGAGTTTAAAAAAGTTAAGAGGATGTCAAATAAAATAGCTCAAAAAGACATTTTCACCCAGCCCAATTGATAAAAATCTCAGTTAAGGATATACATTCCATTTCTAGTGTAAAGAAAAATCAAACAGGGTAAATAAAATCCAACCAAATTTTGCATGTGGCTTTTGAGAATATATGAAACTCTGGCAGCAGTTAAGAAAAACAGCTGCATTTTTACTTCACCAGTTTCTTAGACAGTTTTCCTGGTAAAACATAGTGGGGAACAAACCAGGTAAGGATGAGCTCTCATGCTGCTTGGCCATGAGTAGCTTTATGTCTTGAGGAGGGAGGTTGCCTAATTGTTCTGGACATTAATTTTCTCATCAGTAAAATAAGCATTGTTATTAAGATCAAGTTTATATGCTTAGAATTTCGTGAGGACTTCTGAGTTCACATGAAAGCTGCTAGTGGGTCTATGTTCACTTTCCTTATTTAAATAGTTGTGAAAATACCCAATGTGATACAAGATTCCAAGGACAGAGGAAACTAAGAGTGGTATTCAGAACCAGGCAGGCCCTAAGGAGAATGTATCCTCTAACAGAGCTCAGCTATGCCCTGGGGCAGAAGCAGAACAAGGACAGTAAGGCGGAAATGTTGCTGGCGTGCATGCCTCTGTGTGTGTGTGTGTGTGTGTGTGTGTGTGTGTGTGTGTGTGTGTGTGTGTACATAATCGTATATTTCTATACTATCTGACTGGATAGATAGGTAGATTGATAGATGATAGATAGATAGATAGATAGATAGATAGATAGATAGATAGATAGATAGATAGATAGTCGATGATAGACATACATACATACAGACAGATCAAATATATAGAGTAATTAAGAAAGGAGAGTCAGGCTGTGGGTTTAATGCTGACCTCACCACTCAGTAGCTGCATGACCTTAGAGAGTTGTCATTTTTGTGCCTTGGTCTCATGATCTGTAAAATGTAATAATAGAGTAGTTATAAGGACTGTAAAATCAATACATATGAGGCACTTAGACAAGTGTTTGTGCAAAGGAAACACTTAATACTTTTGGCTTTATATCAGACACTTGGGGCCTTTGATGCGAGAGGAACAGTTTGCTCATTCCTAACCTTCTCTTTTAAAAAATCTTTTACATTTTTGGGGGAGGTGGGGCAAATCAAAGCCATTCATATTATCCTTGAATCTGCACTTCTCAGTCTGCCTCCATTCTAAGGCCCCACTTAGACTCAGGAATGGCACAGCGAGGGTCAGAGGGGACTAAATCGTAAGATGTGACTTCAGCAGTGGGACAGGCCACCAGAGGCACACTCTAGTCAAGGTTGGCTCTGGGCACATATACACATGCATTTCCAAAGTTTTCAGAAGTAAATCCTCTTTTATACAGTCAGATAGCCCATCATGAGAAGCAGGAAACCCCTCAGCAGCACTGAGGCACATTAAATGAGTGAGCACTTGACACAGAACTTTGACAAGAGCTTTTGCGCTGTGATTCCCCTTTTAGGTCCAGACTGAGGGGGAAGTATGCAAGGTGCACAACAAAATACCCATGACCTTGTGTATTTATAAACAGATCTCTCTTTGCTCAAATGTGGAAGAGAGAAAAAAAACACAGCTAATAGAAGTATTTTTTTAAAAGAAAACCACAGTGTTTAAGATAAAAAGGAAGAGTCTCCTTTTGACTGATTAGTTACTGAAATAAGTAAAAAAAAAATTTAAAAAGCATTCATTTTGAAATCAAAATATGTTTAAAAATATAGAGTACTGATATAAGATATTGAAATTAATTATTGAAATTAATTGATGTAAGATATTGAAATTAAAATGAATATAAGAAATAAAATCTAATAGAAAAAGAATCCAATACCTTTTCATGACAGTCAACAAACCAGGAATAAATGGGAACTTCCTCATTGTGATAAAGGGTTTGCATGAAAAACCCGCAGCTAACATAAAACTTAATTTTGAAAGACTGAATTCTTTCCCCTTAAGATCTGGAACAAAAGGAGGAAACCAGCTCTCATCACTTCTATTTAACATAGTCCTGGAGGTTCTAGTCAAAGCTACAGTTAAATAAAAGGCATCCATATCATAAAAGAGAGAAGTAAAACTATCTCTCTATTCCCTGAGAACATAACCTTATATATATAAAATCCTAAGAAATTCACTAAAATACTAGTATCAGTAATAAGTTAAGCAACTTTGTAGAATACAGAATCAATATACAAAAATCATTTGTATATCTGTGCACTTGAGATGAACAATACAAAAATGAAATTCAGAGAACAATTCTACTACAAAAGCATTACAAAGAATAAACTATTTAATAATAAATTTAACTGAGGAGGTATAAGATTGGTATACCAAAAACTACAAAATATTGCTGAAAGAAATTAAAGAAGATCTAAATAAGCAGAAAGACATTCCATTTTCACGGGTTGGAGGACTAATTTTAAGACTGCAATACTCCTTAAAACAAGCTACAAATTCAGTGGAATTTCTATCAAAATCTTAAAAACTATTTCTGCAGAAATGGATAAGTTGATTCTAAAATTCATATGAAATTGCAATTGACCCAAAAGCCAAAACAACCTTGAAAATAAAAAGTTAGAAGAATCACACTTTTCAAAGCATACTACAAAGTTACTTAAACGGTGTGGTATTGACATAAGAATAGATATACAGACCATTGGAACAGAACTGGGAGTCCAGAAATAAACTCATAGGTTTATGGTCAATTGATCTGAACAAGGGTGTCAGGACCATTCTGGAGGAAGAATAGAGTCTCTTAAACAAATGGTGCTGCAACAATGGGGCATCTACAAGCAGAAGAACAAAGTCGGATCCACTAACTCATACTATATGCAAAATTAATTCAAAATAGATCACAGACCCAAATATGGGAGCTAAAACTATAAAACACTTAGAAAAAAACACAGGAGTAAATCTCCATGACCTTTGATTTGAATACACTTTCTTAGATATGACACCTAAAGCATAAGCAAAAAAAAAAAAAAGATAAATTGAACTTCATCACAATTAAAAATATTTTGTGTATTAAAGGACACTATCCAGAAAGAGAAAAGAAAATCTACAGAATGAGAGAAAATACTGTAAATCATATATCTAATCAGGGTCTAGTATCCAGAATATATTTTAAAATCTTAAAATTCACCAACATAAAAACAAGTTACCCAATTTTTTAAATGGACAAAAGACTTGAATAGACATTTCTCCTCAAAAAGATATACAATGTTCAACAGACAAATGAAAAGATGCTCAACATCACTCGTCATCAATGAAATGCAAACTGAAACCGCAAGATACCGCTTCACATACACTCAGATGACTGTAATAAAAAAGATTATAATAATCTGTGCAGAAATTGGAACCCTAACACACTGCTAGTGGGAAAACAAAATGATACAGCCATTTTAGAAAACAGTCTGGCAGTTCCTCATATGGTTAAAAAGAGAGTTACCAGATAACCCACCAATTTCATTTCTCTGTATATACCCGAGAGAAATGAAAACATATGTCCATGTGAAACTCACACATAAATGTTTATAGCAGCATTACTCATAATAGCAAAAAGTGAAAGTAATCCAAATGTCCACCACCTAAGGAATGCATAAACAAAATGTGTTATATCTATGAATAAATATTATTTAGCCAAAAAAAATAAATGAAGTACTAATTCATGCTCCTACATGAATGAACTTTGAAAACATTATGCTAAGTCAAAGACATCAGTCACAAAGGACTACACATTATATGATTCTATTTATATGAAATGTCCAGAAGAGGCAAATCTATGGAGAAAGGTAGTAGATTAATGGCTGCTCAGGGTTGGAGGAGGTGGCTAGAGGGTATAGGTTTCTTCTTGAGGAAATGAAAATGCTCTAAAATTGACTGTGGTGATGGTTGTACATATCTGTGATTAGACTAAAAACTATCAAATTGTACACTTTAAATGAGTGAACTGCCTGTTAAAAAGCAGTAATTAACAATATTCTATTGCATACCAAAAATTTTAAGTGGGTAGATCTCATGTTGAGTATTCTTATCACAATTAAAAAAAAAAAGAAAGAAACAGTAGTAAGTTGTAGAAGTAAAAATCATACACACACAATCAGATATGTGGAAATAAAACTAAGGAGTTCACTTAAATCACATAAAGTAATGTATAGAGATTTTTTATTTTCTTTTTCTTTATTTTTAAATAAGAATGCTGGTAGATATTGAGGAAAGACAACAGATTAAATTGATAAGTGGCAAGTATTCACAAGTTAAAGTCGTAAACAAAATTCAAGAAGGTAAAAATTAGCAAGCAAGCAAGCAAGCAAGGAAACAAATACAGAATGAAATGTGGATAAGGATCAAAATGTTTCAGCAAGAAAATGTGGCCAGTCTATGGCCATGCTACCCTGAACAAGGAAGACCAGGTGCTGTAGGCATAGAAAATAAAAAAATAAATAAGGGATTGTAAACTGACAGTACCTAGACCTATAATGTAGTAGGCGATTATCTGAATTTAAAATATTATGAAAAAAATGTGACTAATACAATGCTATAATGTTAAAAAATAAAAAAAGTACAAGAGCAGGTTAACTAGAGACTCTCTCTAGAAAACTTAAGAGCAATGCCAAGAGTTTTGAAAGGACACATTGATTCCATAAATTCGATATGCAGCTAAATTGTTAATTATTTGTGAAGGTGATAGAAATATTTTTGAATCTCTGAGTACCTAAGCATTTATGGAGTTACTTCATTCAATTATTATATTTTTTTAAGGCAAGGCAATCCTTGGTTGATCTCACAGATTGCAAGAACCTTGTCATCTTACAATCTCTTATTTTTTAAACATTTTTTATGCCTACAGCACCTGTTCTTCCTAGGTGGTCTCCCATCCAAGTACTAACCAGGCCCAACTTTGCTTAGCTTCCAAGATCAGACGGGATCGGGCATGTTCAGGGTGGCATGGCTGTAGACTAGAGTTATTTCATTAAAAAAAAAAAAAAGTATTCAGAAACAAAAATCAGCTTCCTTTGAGATCATTTGAAACTTTTAAAAATTAAAGAAAAAACATATTTAATTAAAAATACTGGTGAAATATATTAAAATATGAAATTTAAAAAGCTATTGTACATTTTATTGCAAACTGAATGCAAGTATCAAAAGGAATTCTTGCAAGAAAAACATGTGACAAAAAATTTTCTACTAATACAATAATATTAAATTATTTTTAACAGTCACAAAAATGAGATAGGAGAAAGGAGGATACACAAAAAGGCGTGTAAATTCCCTGATTTTATAGAGGGAGGAATCAAGAGTTACTATATTTTTCTAGATAAAAACATTTAGAAAATATGGCTTCAGTTACTTTTGTAGAATATCTGGTAACCACTAACTAGAGTTAAAAATAAAATAATTTACACATCATTAGAGAAAATAGCATAGAGAATTTAGTTCATATGCCAAAAATGGATAATAAAAGTCATAATTATAGAAGCATACATAAAGCATAATGCAAAATATAGCATTATATGTTATATAACTAAACATAAATAAGCTAAATTATTTGATAAAATAGCAAAGGTACTCAGACATGTTCAAAGCCAAATCAACCTCCAATATTTTAAGAGGCAAACAAACAAAAAAAACCAAACCATAAAAAGTATATTGAAGGTATATTAAAGGTATAGAAAAGTATATTTTAAAGAAAAATTTTGATATTTATAATTAGTTAAAATTTATAATAAAGATATAACTTACTGTTATACAAATGTCTAACCACTATGCTTTACACCTGAAACTAATATAATATTGAATTCAAATGTAATTGAAAATAATTCTAAATAAATAAATAAAACTCCCTTAAAAATATAACTTACTTATGGAGACAATAATATAACTGAAATATAAAAGATGAAACTAATAAACAACTACAGTAAAATAAATATAAACTGAGATTTACATGTGAAAATGATATACAAATTATCACTGTTTCTAGCTTTTGCAGATCCAACAGACCAAAATATAAATATAAAAAATTAAGGATATAATAAGAGTGATTTAGTAGATTTGTGAAAAACTTTATGTAATATTATTAGTTTCCAAAACAATAAAAAGATCATAGCTCAAAGCATAAAATCTGAATATACATAATAAAGTATAAACTGTACAGTTTACATTTTAAAAATCAATGTAATAGTAGAAACAAAATAAATATCTCAATACTTCCAATTTTTTTTAAGTACATTAAATAACTATAGGTCAAGATGGAAATCAAACTTAAGATATAGTGTTTAAAAATTGAAAACTATTTAAAAATGGCATATAAAAATGTCATAGGTTGAGGACAAAGCTATAGAGACAAATTCAGAACCTAAATGCTTTGGATATTAAATATTAAGTACAATAAATAATGCTAAATATTAAACAGTTTTTGTTAAGAAAATCAGAGAATGAAATAATAAAGCATCAACTAATGAAATAGTGAGTATTTAATGAACTGATAGATGTAAGAAATAATTTTTGAAAAAATAAACCTATGACAAAAATAACTGCAACAACAACAAAAAACTAGAAATAAAAGAGAATATAGTGTCATAAAGTTTGAGAATTAATACTACCATTCTGGAAGCTCTCTTTAATCCTAGTCACTGGGTATAAATAGAAAGAATACCTTCCATTTTTCAGTAGAGAGCAAAATTATGATAGTTTACAGAGAGGCAGAAAAGATTATTCAGAAGAGAGAGGGAGCAAGAGAGAGAGAGAGAGAGAGAGAGAGAGAGAGAGAGATTCCATGTTCCTTATCGTGTAAATTACAATGTCATATTTTTTTCTAGTAAGATTTTTGTTTGATATATGCCTGATTATAGATTCAACTGAACTTTAAAATGATATAATTATGCTAAATTTCCTCTGAAAACAGTTATGAAATTGTCCTTCCAGGTATTAAAATAAATATTAAATATTCCATAATTAAACATTGTAGATAATATTAAAAATTAGAAGATCAATTAATCAGAATGAATTAATGAGAACCATAGCCTATTCGTTTTAAGACCTTAATAACAGATATTGGCGAATCTGGCCTTTGGGCCAAATCTGGCTTGTCAAATGTTTTTGTTTTTCACATAAAGTTTTATGGGGATCCAGACATATGCATTTGTTTATGAACAGGCTTTTGTGTTATAATTGCAGAGGTGAGTAGTTTTGACAGAGTCTGTATGGCTCTTGAACACTTAAAACATTCACCATCTGTCCATTTGCAAAAAAATTTTGCTGATCCATTCCTTAATATGATAAGGAGAACATCATACATCATAGGGAAGGTATGTTTATTTGACATACAATTTAGGAGAAACTGGCTAGCTAAAAAAAAATTTTCAACAATATATTAATGATTAAATAAATAAGAATGTGCTTACCTGACTTACATTGTACAGATATTAATATTATGCTTTTAGAGAATATTTAATGGCATGGTAATAATTATATAATATTAAAATATTCAAAAAAGGAGACCCCAAAATAGCATAGTTTAAAATACATGTTAAAAGTTCAGACCTCAACTGATATATTTGAATTTATGTAAAAATAACTATAGTTAGTACTCCCAAATTTTACTTGGTGAATAATGCTTGGTGATAGAATTCTGATTGATTTTTCCCCTATAATTTGGTTTATTTCACATATTTTCTACTGTGAAAATATATTAATTTTAAATTTATGAAAAAGAATTCCATTTACTAATGGAATTCATACAGCTAAATGAAAAAAAAATCCAAATAAAAAATTATCAAAGGAACTGAATTAAAATTTTTCCAAAGAAGATATTCAAATGGCCAACAGGTACATGTAAAGGTGGTCAGCATTGCTAATCATCAGAGAAATGCAAACGAAAACCACAATGAGATATTACCTCACACCTGTTAGAACAACTATTGTCAAAAAAATAAGATATAATGAGTGTTGGTGAGGATGTGGAGAAAAGAAAAAGTTTGTATATTGTTGAAGGGAATGTAAATTGGTACAGCCACTATGGAAAACAGTAAGATGTGCCTCAAAAAATTATAAACATAACTACCATATAACCCAGCAATTCAACTTATATCTATATATTCCAAGGAAGTAAAATAACATCCTTGAAGAGTTTTGTTCTGCATCCCCAAGTTCATCACAGTGTTATTTACAAGAGCCAAGACATGGAAACAACATGTGTCCATCAACAAACGAATAGATAAGGAAAATATGATACACACACAGAAATATTATTCAGCCATAAAAAGGAAACTGCATTCGCAACAACATAGATGAATCCTGAGAGCTTTATTCTAAGTGAAATAAGTCTGAGAAATACAAATCTGTAATCTCACTTATATATGGAGTATAAAAATAATTGACTTCAGGAAAACAGAGAGCAGATTAGTGGTTGGAGAAGTGAAAGGTGGAGGTCAGGGAAATGGGTGAAGGTGGCCAAAGAATACAAACTTCCAGTTATAAGATGAATGAGTTCTGGGGATACGATGCATACCATGGTGACTATAGTTAAAAATACTGTACTGTATATCTGCAACTTGATAAAAGAGTAGATTTTAAATTTCTTACCAGCCAAAATTTGTAATTATGTGAAGTGACAGATATGTTAATTAACTTTATTGTGGTAATCATTTTGTAGTATATACATCTATCAAATGATTATATTGTATACCTTAAACTCTCATAACATTATAAGTCGATTATATCTCAATAAAGCTGGGTTGGGACAAAGGAAGGAAATTTTATAAATAGTTAAAGGCAAAAAAAATGCAGCCATAAACAGCCTGATGAAAATACAGCTGAATACTTAAACTGATTTTAGGATACCTGATAGTTCTCTTGTTCAGCAAACACTTTTTAAGAATAGAAACTATTAAAGAATTCACAAAAGAAAATATGCACTTACATAATTACACAAAAATTAAAATTTGATATACTTCATAACTATCATAACCACAATTAAAGGGCCTCCTAGAGAAAATAATAATCAGTAACTGCTGGAGTGCATGAGATGACACTTACACACCAGTGATGGTAGTGAGAACTGGTACAACTATTTCTGAGATATGATCTGGCAATATGTATTCAGAGCTTGAAAATATTCATAATTTTTTAAAACCCTGTACATTTACTTCACAGTAATAAGTTGCTTCTTGTTCAAAGATTTATATATAACAATGTTTATCACAGGGTTAATTATTGTTACAACAAAAAATTAACAAGTGAAATTCCCTGCAATTAAAACAGTTAAATAAATTCTAGAACATCCATATGATGTTGGTATCCCATGAAATTCTATAAAAGCTTTGCAAATCCTGATACCCAAGAATACGAGATGATTCAGTGCTCTGGATAAAGTACTGTAAAAATAAATTAAATAAAAAAACAAGATATAAAACTGGATGATTGCATATTTATCTACCCATTTGGAAGGAAATATACCAAAATATTAACCATGCTTATATTTGGGTGTTGGGAATATGGTTCATTAAAATTTTCTTCTTTATGTGTTTCTGTGCTTTCCAGATTTTCCACAATAAGTATAAATAACTTTTCTAATGAAAACATGGTCAGTAATGTTTAAACAAAGAACACTGTCAGTTCTGCTTTGCAATGATAAGTCTGAAAAGGTTAACATGAAAGGTTATTGTTTTCTCAAATCCTTAGGATTTGGCCTTAACATGCTTCCTCTTCTGTGCTGAAACCAGTTATACTGAAGCAGCATAATCTTTTTGATCAATCAGTTGCTGACATTTATTGAACAGCTACTAATCCCTGGGTCTTGGTTTGCCTTGCAATTGGGTGCAGTCAGAGTCTCTCACTTTCAAAATTGCCCTCAACTCAGGGCGGGCCACAGAATTACATAGATGCTTGAACAATTCTGGAACCACTCACAATGCTGAACATAATTCTCAGCCCTCTAAGCTTGCATTGTACTTGTCCCAGGTCTCTCTCCTCGACTTCGCCATGCAGGCACCACGTAGGAGTATGTGGGCAGCACTATCTGCTATGACAGAATGCCTTTCTGTCAGCAGAGTACTCTGCTCCCATTTTAATGCCTCAGTATTCAGCTGCAGAGAAGTACTTTGAGCATTGCATAGGGAAGTGCTTTGAGCATATTTCAAGGTCTCTTTTATGATCTGAGTAACTTGGTGAAAAGCTAATGCTTTCCCTGAAAAAAGGATGTCCAGTCAGTCATACTGGAAGTCACAAAGTTTTTCATGTGCTCACTCATAGCGTATATAGTGGTCTGCAGTTAAGAACTAAATCCAAGGCTTTCTTCATAGGAAGTGGCTGTTTCAACATCATGAAGCAAACCAGGTGCTGGCCTTCAGACGCCAGTTATCAAAGACTATTCCTGTAGATGTTTCAGTTGGAACAAATTCTCTACAACTCACCTGCCCCAGAAGGCACAATTTTTTCCTAGGTTAAGAAACACTAAAATTGAAGAATCTCAAAATTCTAAAGCAAGAATCATAATGTGTATTGTGATCCTTTGCCTCCTAAGCTTTTGTACTACTAATCTTTTGGGGGTCTTACCATGTTCACTACACTCATGCTAGGAGCCTTGGGAGGGACTTTTGCATAGACCTCCAACCCTGGCAGGACTAGTTTCCAGGGATGCTTTGAGAAGAGGCCTTTTCTATGGCTGTTTTGTGTCTCATGAGTGTTGGAGAGCTTGCCAGAATGAGTTAGAGTCCTGCTCATTGCCTGGAATCAGGAGACCTGTGTAGACTGAGGAATATGGGAGTCCCTTTTCCCACCACCAAGGACAGGGTTCCACACTGACCAGGGAAGCCTTTTTTCTAAGTGAGGCAATGTGGCACTCATGGTGATGTGTACAGATGAGGATACAGCTATTATGGTTTTAAATCCTTGCTTTGCCATTCAATAACTATGACAATGGGAAAGTTGCCTATCTTTTTGGTTTTCCTTTTACTATGTCTCGAATTCCTCATGCATATAATAGGGATTAAAAACAAAAACAAAAACAAAACAAAACAAAACAAACCTAGCTTAAAGGATAGTGTTAAATGAGATACTTTGTGTAACTTCTAATGCACAATGAATACTCAATAAATGGCAGTTCATAAAAAGAACAACCAACTAGCAAGGCAACCAGTTTAGAAAGTTCCTTGTCTCGGTGCTTCTGTGTTCTCATTTCTGATATCATAGAGCTGGCCCATATCACATGTGTGAACCCGTTGGCCTCTGAACTTTGATTATTCTCAGATCCAGTAAGTAGACAGAGTAACAGCACCGAGGAAACCAAAAAATGCTGGGGAAGGGGCCAACCGATCGCAATGGGAAAACGGGGGCCCACAGCGCCATCTAGCCCACTCTGCGGCTGCCTGTCTGCACGTGTGTCTCTAACACGCGGGAGCGTCTTCCTTTTTAATTTTTTTAAAGTATAATTACCAGAGCTTATGTTTCACAGTTAATGCTGTCAAGCCTTTTAAACTAATTGGTCTTTTATAGAAAATTTAACTGAAAATTAACACATCTTTTAATAACATTGCCTTAACTTTAATGGCACTTTGCCTTTCGTTTATAATTGCTCTAAAATTGTCATTTTCCATGTCATAGCTGCCTTTTTTATATTTCCTCGTTTTCATGGTGTAGATTTTTATTTTTAGTGTTTTGCTTTCATGAAAGATGAGAACTATTTGATTTGTTTCAATCCCGGGCCCACCTGGCCTAATGTGACAGCCACGGCATGTTCTGAGTCCAACAGAACATACTACTGTTTGTCACACTGACATGATGCCAGCTAGCTTGGCTGCCTTGGGACAGCCCATGGCTGGTCATTCTTCTTCTGAGAAGTAGAAATGGAGGTTCTTGAGTGGAGTATAAGAAATAGGCCCATAAAGGAGTATTTTGTTTGTGTAACTTACTTTACATGGCACTAGGTTAGTCTGTTTTAACCAAGAACTCAGTTTTCTCCATAACATAGTTCAAGGGTTTGGCCCTTAATGCAAGCAGAGTTAAGAGAGTAAATCATGTGGGTCCACCTTCCAGATAGTCACATTCTCTAGTGGCATTATAAAGAAGCTGGTGGTAACCAAAGGAAGGTGCATCCTCTAACCAAGACTGAAGTATCTAACCCCAGATTTAAAACTTGACTGGACATGCTCTTTTATACACAGAATATCCATGGTGTGGCCGATGGCCTTGCCTGTGTATCCTTCTTGTGTATCCTTCACCCATGTCTGCCACACTCCAATCACTATGGCCTTTACCCACTCCCTTGGACAAACCAAACCCAGATCATCATTACTTTTCAGCCCTTGCTCTTGTGCCTGGGAAAGTTAGTCACCCTTACCTCCAGGTGCTCTCTTCTGATTTTTTGGTGTCAGCTACAAAGTTACTGCCTAAGAGAGATTTATTCCAACCACTTTGGCTAAAACAGGTCTCCACACTCATTCACACTATTTCATGTGCTTCAGATTAGTTATCCCTATCTGACAGAACTCATTTACTTACACAGTTACCATTACTTATATAGTTACCACCCACTAGAATGAGACTTCAAACAACATGAAGGCAGGGACTTCATCTCTTCTTCACTGCTGAATCTCCAGAATGAAAAATAGTGCCTGGCATTTAGTAAGTGCCCAATAAATTTACTGATTAATAATAATAAGTACATATAGAGCTTGTCATGTATTAAATTCTGCTCTAATCACTTTACAACTTTTTTTAACAGCAGAAAAGAAAAGCTTTATTAGAAGGGATAGTACATTTTCAGATGTGAAAGGGGGCCTGAACAAGAGAAGCATGGCTAAAAGGCCTACAACTTTAACTTATTTAATCATCTCAAGAATCCTATGAGGTAGGTGCGATTATTATCCTCATTTTAAAGATGAGAAAACTGAGGCACAGAGAGGTTGAGATTACACTGACAGTAAATGGCAGTGCTGGAATCCACATCCAAGCAGTCTAGCTTTTGAGTCCATGACTGATCAAGGTGCAGCTTAAATTGGGGATGATGGTAGAAAGAATGGTGATTGTAGGAAAAATATCTAAATACTCATGTGCCTGTTTCAACTCTAAATAAAGATAGGCTTCCTTTTCATCTTTGTATATGTAGCAAGCTGATATCATTCTGAAAAAATACATTTCACAGTCGTGATAGTATTAGAGGCATATATCCATAAGCATAATGATTTCCTCTCATCCTGTGTTTCTGCTGTTGATTTTTAAGACAAAGCCACGACGCCATGCCTGTAATATCCCTATCTGTTCTAGGAAAGCCTGTGATGAATCAAAACATTATTCTTTCAACAAATAAAGCAGTAAGCAGCAGGAGTTGAGATTTAAAGGACAACATTCAGGGAATGTTTAGACATATGATTAAATGGCAAATTTTGGGAGGAGCACTAGAAAAAGGAGATCATCGAGATCTAAAAAAGTGTGTGTGTATGTTTGTGTGTGTGTGTGTGTGTGTGTGTGTGTGTGTGTGTGTGTGTGTGTATGATGTTGCCTGTAAGAAAATGACTGAGATGGAAGCTAACCCTTGGCTCCTACTCTCGGAGGAGTCTCACTTTCTCAATTTATATTCTCACCCACCTTTTCAGTTCTTTCTAGTTACTGCCTTGGTCCCTGATAATCTAGTCTATACACACACACACACACACACACACACACATACATACATACATATATCTGTATATATATATTTGTGTGTGTGTGTGTGTGTGTATGTATATATATATATATATATATATATATATATATATATATATATATATATAAAGATTGGTGTGGAATGCAAAGAAATCACAAGTAACATTTTATCAGGTCTAGATTCAATTAGAACTGTTGAACCAGACCCAGGTCAAGACCTCACTGTGAAACTTGTTCATCCTAGACAATGAAAACAAGGCCTGGAATAACTGATTAGGCATTTGCTTAATGATTTCAAAAGTCACTATAACTGGATCAATTAAATATGTCTTGCTTTAACACTTAGACTAGGTTTATTAATATTATTGCCCAAAAGATCAGATACTCTAGGTGAAGTATCTCGCACAGTTCTGAATCCTCGATAAATGATGCTACTGATAATAATTACAATGACAGTTACTAGATTCCTGACACTCTCTTTTCCCAGGCTAGAATTCAGAAGTGCTATTCTCAGACTATTGTATCCACACATGTCTTGGCCACTCTCTCCTAAATACTTTAGTTTGCATTTCAAAGGAGATTAAAGATGGCTTTTTAAAAGATTTCAAACCAACTCACTTTGATACCTCCTAAGTTTCTAGAACTGACTCCCTATGCTGCAGACAGATAGCTGTGCACTTCAAATCCAGATGTGGACCCTCTCCCATGCCATGGCCACCATGTGTCCTCATGGCTTGCAGAAATGAAGTTCTCTGGTGCTTAATACCAGTTGTATTCCTTGGAACCAGGGATGGCTTTAAGAGTGTGTGGCCTCTGCAATGACCCAGGGCCCATGCTCAGGAGGGTCTCTGGCTTAGTTTCATGTTCCATTGTTACCATTTTAAAATTTTTACTAATTTATGAAAAAATGGCCTTGAAAATTATGTAGCTGGTCCTACCTGAAATATACTGAATACTTGACATGTAAAAACAAATAATTGTATAAATTTGAATTTCAAGACATTTTAATAAACTATTTTATAATTCTGAAAAAGATTGTACTATAACCAGTTTAATTATTTCTTATTGAGAACAGCCTTCTGTAATTCTCCTTGTTAGCGTCAGAAGTAAAGTGATATTTCTAAAGTGATGAATTACAGAAATCTGAAACAGAATTTAGAGACTATGAGGACAATTACAGAGAGTGTGGTGGTTTAATGAATACATCCAGTATCATCTACCATTCCTTCTGGCTTGCTTAAGGAGTTTGCCCAAACCAATCCTGACACCATTGCAGGTAGAAAAGTTAGGCTCAGTGTCCTCAGACATTAGGAAGATCAGAAACCCTGGGAAACCAAGAGTGTTCTTCCCTAGGGACTGTATTATTCTCCTCTTTGGCTTGGAAAGCAGCTGTATGGCATGGATTGCAGCCAACACTAATTCAAATGAATGTTATTTCACAATTATTTTTAAATCTATAATTCTGATTTTTAACAAAAATATGCTTACAGTTGGACCACATTCAGGAATATGGAATAACCTAAATTAGTCTTAAAAAGCTTTATGATTTTTCTTTCTTCAAATAGAGGTCCTTCTGGGATTAGCTTTAATGAATAGATGAGAATTGTGCATAATTAGCCTATCAGTTGTTTAACACATTCAGGAGAATAGCCTTTTTAAGCACTTTAAGAAATGTATGTGCATAAAAACTCTCTGAGCTATGTTTATGGTTTTAATGTGTTCAATAAGACTCCTTTTCATGGATTCTCCAAAGGTCAATGTTTATCCAGCCTATGTCTGGATTTTCACAAATTGTAAATTTGAGAATTCCAAAATAAAGAGGCTTTTCTATATAATACATAAAGGCACTCAGCAGGAACACATCATTATCCTCAGGTTATAATCTATTCTAATGTCTGCTTTTGGCTTTTACAGTTCAGGATGGCTCCATTAAAGTAGGGCCTACCTTTAACTTGTTTTTGTTTTTAGTCTCAAGGGTGCAAAAACAATGCCATCAAGCTATAAAAGAAACCAAAGACACTTTTGATCCTTTTGCCAGCCCATTCTCCACTCTTTACCACTACTCTTGTCCTTTCCTGCAATAAAGAACAGGCCAGGCCTGGCCCTCATGCCTGGTCAGTCGCCAAAACTAAAGTCTCAGTAAGGAGCAGTGAGCTAGGAGTCATCCTGGACACTGTGTTATCTTCTACCTTCAGCTCATATTCACTCTATTCCCAAGTTCTATCAATTTTACTAAAACACTACTCAAATCCATCCACCACCCTCCAGCTCTGCCAGCTCTATCCTAGTCTAAGCTCTGCGAGCTTCTGACTCTGCCATCTTGCCTCCTGAACCATCCTCCACACCCCACCTGAGGCAATCCCTTGTCTCATCACTTGTCAACTTGAAACCCTTCAATGCCTCCTCATTGCTCTTAAGAAGAAACCTAAACCATAAAAATGGGTTCAAAATCTTGCAGGTCTGACCTTGTCTTGTCCCTCACTTTTCCTCTCTTACCATGGTCCAGCCATACAGGCTTTTTTTGGCTTCCTTGAGACTGTCATATTCTCCAAGCACAGGGCCTTTGCATTAGATTTCTCTCTTCAGAGGACATTCTTCCCTAGGCTTCCCACCCCCTGACCTCTGCCCCAGCCTTCTATTGCTCAGATTTTGACATAAAATGTGTGTTGTTTCTTTGTGGAAACTTTCTCTGATCTGGAGACCAGGTCAAGTGCTCACCTATATTTATATATAACCTTCCTTGTACTTACAAGAATTTATAACCAAATGTGTATTTGGGTGATTGTTTGATGAACATTGGTATCCCTTTTCAGACTGCAAGCCTCTCGTGTGGGAGGTTGGAGGTGCTCCCTTCCTTTTCCCGCACCCACTCACCGCACTCATGAGTGAGTCCAGGACACTGACGGCAAATGCTGTCCCACATGCAAATGGCTGCGTGAGGTACAGTTCTGTGTCGGGGTCATCATCATCGTCTTGGTCCAAAAACTGAACATTAGTATCGTTCACTAGAAAAGTGTAAAATAAGAATTAGCTCAAAAGAACACACACAGGCAGCAAAGCCAGAGAAAGAGGAGGCTAGTGGTTTAGAAACACTGAAGTCACTGAAAAGGAAAGAAAAGCATGGGAGAAGCCATATGGATCTGGGGATGGGGATCAGTGGGACTCAATGGACTGCTCCTATGTAGTCATTCAAGTTTCTGAGGCCTGGAGAGCAACAAATTCAAGCAGGCTTGCCCCATGGCAGGCTGCTGGAGGACTAGTAGACAGTCCTGGTCAGTCCTTTGGTATAGTTTTAGAATCATGACCGAAAAACACCCTGAAGTGTTTTTTGGTAGCCAAGTCCTTTGAGAGATGAACATATTTCAAGAATGAGTAGCCACAAGTAGCCATGCTGGGATGGTAAGTTAAGCCACAAGGAAAAGAAAGAGAAGAGCAATTGACTGGGAGCACAGCAGAGGCAAAGAGCACGGAATTCACCCACAGGCATGACCTGCAGCCTGCCTGGCGATGGGCCTGGGCCTTAGTAGTGGCTGGTGTCCCGGCCCTGAATCTGGGCCCACACACAACGGGACCTGGTTAATACAAAGGCAGCTCCAGGTGGGATGGATCCTGGGCTGTCTCTGGTTGCTTGCTGACAAAGACTTGCTCTGCATCCCGAGCTGCCTGGGGATGTCCACGTTCTCCCTTTCCCCTTCTAAATAGTTCAGTCTTTTCTGTGTTTCAGCTCAAGCAGATGTAGCATTTGATGCTGTGTTTTATTTCCATCTGAGGATTCCTCAAGGACTCCTCTGGCATGCACGTATAGACTGATCGGCTGTGTCACTGAGATGTCTTTAACTTATTAAAAATTAAATGACAAATTAATTTCCATTCCCATCTTGGCTTCAGAAATGTTCAGTTTTGCAGAATAGGTAATAGGGAGCGAGTATGTGGTGGAGGAGAAAATGAGTGCCTGTGATTTTTGAAATAATGCTCGTGCTTTGAGGAAAGGAATAGGTGAGGTTCCCTTTTTTTGATTCCTTTCTAAATATGTCAGCAGCTAATTTTCTTTCCTAGAGTTACTGTTTATTTGTTTTTTTTCCAAAAGTAACTTTTTGAATAATATTTTTTTCTCAACTTTTGTTTTTGTTTACTGTATGAGGCAGAACTCTTTGAGCTGCTCTTCCAAAGTTTATCACTTCTGGGTCCACATTGTCTCAGCATCAATTGAATTACAGGCTCATGGATGAAAGTGAAAAATGCAAGGTAAACAACTAGGCTTTGGAACCAGGCTCTGCACTAATTATCCTGGGGAAAGCATTCTTCTACACCTTAGTTTCTCCCTCTGTAAGTTGGGGCGGTAACAGCACCTCTCAAGAGGTTGTCAAGAGGTGCTGCTGAGACTGTGCTTCATGAGCCTGGACCAGAACATTAATAAATGTTAGCTGCTCAAATAACAGCCTTTCTGATATTAAACCTTTTGTCCACCCACTATGTTATGAAAATGCCCAGCTTCCTTCCACTCTTCTCAGAAGCACACAGGCCTTGCTCAGGGATCATACTAGAGTCAATTTGTAGCTTTCTTCTCTTCCTTCCATTTACCCCAAAGCATGTTGTAGGCCACAGCTCAGTCTTCCTGCTTTATGAATCAGGAAATTTCTACTTGGGACAACATGCAGAGGGTCATGGTTTTAATTATTTGTAATAGTCAAGGAGGCCTATGTATGGACACTCCAAAGACAACAGCACCTATTATCTTTTTTCAAGATGATGGAGAAGGGTTGGTACTAGACTAGGAGGGAAAGTGGTGACAAGCAGAAAATGATGACTCTGGATTTTCAGCCAGCTAGGGATTTGAGACACTGGGAAGGAACTCCAAGGCACAAGCCAGGTTTCAGTAAAAATCCCTCATACTGTTCTGTGTTTCCCTGATTTGGAGGGAGAATAGCCAGTGTCACCCAAAGCCTATTTCACAGAATGATATTTATGTATGTGCTTTAAACAATCATCCTGAAATCTATGAGGTTAAATACAACTTGGAAACAGTCAAGTTGAACAGCTTTAAACAAATTTTCCCCTTGTGGAACTTATACAGGCCTTTGACCAACAAATATCAGTTGGGACTCTCCAAATGGATGAAGACTAGAATATACTACAGCATTTAAAAAACTTGTTTGATCTCGACATTGTCTGTGGTTTTCAAAAGGCATTTTACTGGCTTGATGAAATGCAGAACACATCTCAGAACACGTAGGTAAACAGTAAGTATTTGTGGGCACGAAGAAGGCAAAGTGGTCGGAGGATGATGGTATAATTGCTAAAGGTAGTATGACCACTGGAAAGTCAGGCTCACATCAGAAAGTAAGGGTGATGGGAACATATGGGAGGTTCTCTGAACTCATGGAAGACATTGGTGAGGAACAAAGGCTTCAGGAGATTCAATGATACTCACTGAATGCCTGAATTTTTGCCTCAAATTTGGGACATCAAGTCTTTTCCATTCTCTTCTGTTAACAAATCAAGATATCCCAGCTAAGTGGCAGCACATGAATTCCAAATGAAAAAAAGAATTTCCTGGAAGTGATTATTCTGAAATGCTTCTAAATGTTTCTGAGATGGGGATGTTTGGATGAATTTTCCAACCAGAAGTCTGGGCTGCACAAACTCTCTGGGTCTCCTATACTAAGGTTCTGAGGAGAACAATCCAAAAGTGTAGGTTTTTAGCCAACTTCTATAAACCTAAAAAGGACCTCTTCTGCTGCTGGAAAAAAAATAGTGCAATACTCCTTGACCTGAGTGAATTTGTCCTGATCAATAGCTATGTCTACAGTAGTGCAGTGCTCAGTGGTGGAAAATTTATTCCTTAGTTTTTAGATACCTAGCAAGCAAGATTACCATGTTAAAAGCTGATACCTTATTTTGAAATATATTTTGGAGCCAAGAAAAAGGCATGTTAGTTTCATTTGAGTCATTTGAAGGCAGGTGCTACCCAACTCTCTATCCACCTGTCCATTGAGAAGCACTTTTGCTGTCTATTTGGAAGATCAATGCCCAGTTCTGAGACCAGCTGCTGAGGAGTGCCTTTCATGGAGTTATTAACCAAATTATAGAAAATCATGGAAGGGTTGGACAAATGCAGTCATAACCAAGCCCTTCGTCTTCCTGATGAGTCCACTTTGAATCTCCCAGAGAAGGCCCTGGGCCAGCAAGGTGGGGATCAGAGTGCAGGGCTGTGCCTCAGTAGCTACTAACATCATCTTTGGCACCCTTCCTGAAATCTGGCTTTAGTAAGAAAAGGTCCCCTAGGAGCTAGCTGCTTTTATGGCTTCAGAACCAGAGCTTCTGAGAAAGGGCCTAGTATGAAAAAAAAGGCAAATAAAGTCAGAATAAAGGAAAATAAACAGCTGGAGGGAAGGCACTGTCTTGGATTTCTTATCTTAAAATTTTTATATTTCTCCTTTGACTTCCTCTGAGAGCTGTGAAGACATGTCAGTCATACTGACAGTATGTTGGAAGAGGAATATAAGGGAGAAGGCGGGAGAGCAGGGGGACACATGGAAAAGAAAAAAAAAGGCCCAGGCCAAAGAAAATGAATTAGAGCAAAGATGCTTTGAAAACAACGGCTAGGTCAGATGGGTGTGATCAAAGGTTTACTGATGCTATGTGGGGAAAAAAAATCATTAAGAAAGGCCAGAACAAGACAGTCGATTCCAACCAGAGCCACAAATAAAACACATTCAAAGCAATGCCAAGGGGTAGCCTTTCTGTTACAGCCGGTGAAATAAAAAACAAGCTGATGATAGTTGGAAATACCAACAACAGAACAAAAGGAGATACTGATGTTAAGGAAAACAGTGCTTCTTACCCAGTTCAGTTATCATTAGAATGTGTGTCCCACTGTTTTTTTCCTGATTGACTGATACCAAAGGCAACTTGCCAGGTTTAGCTAATTGGATACAGCATTTAAGGGTTGGGGAAAGGGAGTGGAGGAAAGTACAGAAAAAGATAAGAGTGAGGGAATAACAGAGGAAACATTCTAAAGTAAAGAGACCCAGGATCAGGACCACAGGAATTAATATTTGTCTTGGGAGGTGGAAACCACTGTGCAGTTTTGCAAGTTCACAGGTTGTAGCAAGGAGTGCCACGGCCAGGTTAAAAGTTGGATTCTATGGCCAACAATCATGGCCCTAATAACCTCATCATTTTTTGGACCTGAGTGGCACTCACTGGAAATGGCCTTCATCTGAAAAGTTCAAGGATAGGATAAATGTAGAGTCCTGACATATTAGTCTAAAGTTTCTTCCCGTTCTGAAAATGGTTTGGCTTAGACCTGAGGCTTTGCAACTCTGTAGGGGGTTCAGATTGCAGGAGCTGTCCAGAGCTTCTGCCAGTGAAAATTACCAAGAGTCCATGGACTATGTCTTCTCTCCCTTCCTTCTTCCCTAATTAATGCCCCGGTCTTAAATCCATCATCTCATACTCCTTGAAAAAGTTATCAGCAGGAGGTTAACTGTCCATTCATCTCAGAGGAATGATAGATCAGTTTTTCATTTGATAATCTGATAAAATTTCCACTCATCCCTCTCTCCAGCCTCCCTCAAAAGAAACCCTACTGGAGCCTACTATGCTAAAGTAACTAAACAATAGGCCAACCTCCTCATATCCCACATGGTTGAAAGAGAGGACCAAAAATATCCACTCAGAGCTGACATTCACTCCTACCTAGTTCAGTGATGATGGGGATGTTGACCCCAGTCGTGATGGATGGCTGGCGTAACATCCCGTGCACTGGGCTGTTGTCTGGAGAGGATCTGTCCATTCCTGGAGGTGTGAAACCTATTGGGAAGGAAAAAGAGAAGGAAGAAAAATCAGAGCTGTGGAAAATTTGGAAATGAGAGTTCAGAGTATAACCCAATCCAATATGTGGGTGTATGTGCATGTGTGCACGTGTGTGTGTGTGTGTGTGTGTGTGTGTGTGTGTGATGCATGATTTATAGGTCAACAATTAGCACTCCCAGGATAAACTCTGATGAGCTGTTTTTTAGAAGGACAAACTGGAGTTTGTTATAAATAACTCTAACCCACTTTGATAATTCTCTAAAAACTTGTCTATACCAATTATTGAATTTGTCTTGCTCACAGAGATTTGTCCCTGTCTCTCTCCAGGCACAGATGAGAATTATATCTAAGTGCCTCCTTGAACTTAGATATAGCCATGTGACATAGGAAATGCTTTGGCCCATGAAAGGTGAACAGAACAATGAGCAGAATCACTTCTGGTCCAAATATTTGATCTACCGCCTCTCTTCCCAGGACATGGCAACTGTGGGAATATGAGTTACTATGAAGATCATGGCTGGGCAGCAGCCCTATACAGTACCCTAGACCCAGCTGGGCAGCAGCCCTATACAGTACCCTAGACCCACAAAGCATCCAGAGTGAGTGAAAAAGCAATCTGTATTGCTTTAAGACAGTGAGATTTATTTTGTTGCTGTTTTTGTTACTACAGCATAACCTGACCGGTCTTGCTGTCTTAAACCAATTGATTTCTTATTCTCTTCCCATTGAGTAACTTAGTCTGGCAGAGGACAGGTGGGAGGAAATCTGCTCAAGGGCTTTAAGGATGAGTTTCCTGGCTCTTAAAAAGAACCACGTAGGGAGAGAATCTCTTTTAATCCCCTGGACATTGCTTTTGTGCCTGTAGTGCCCAGAACTGGGCAGCCATTACCTAACTAGGATGGGCACCAGCTGAGGACAAAGTCAGCTTAAATGATATTGACTTAACTGAATGATAGAAAAATTGAATGACAGGAAGAACTGTCCTTGAGTTTCTGAATTAACCGGCCCTAGAACCAAAATTAACTGACCTTGGGACTTCTTACTACATGAAATTTTATAAATATGTAAATTTTATAAATATATAAGTGAGATTATAATACAGAACAAAGAGGCCCTGACTGCTGCATTTGCCTCCTGTTCATAATGGACACTTGAAATTCCCAGTGTGCCTAACACAGAAAGTATAAAATAAATGTGGGCACAGTAAATTGGAAAGCAGCCTACTACGTTTTTGATCTTTGCAATTTGGGCTTCTTTGGATCTCAGTCCCAAATCCCAAGTACATATTACAATGAGGTTGGCCCGGCTATAACTTCAAGTTTAGTGAGGGTGAGAAATCACCCCAACTAGGTAGACTTTCTGCCTCTTTAATGATGTGCATAGAGACATAAAAATGAGACATTTACCTCATACATCCTTTCAGTGAAAATTAATTTTACCAAGTGAAGCACATTAGCTCTATCCTGGTTGCAAGGCCCAATTTGCTCCCCCACTTAAAAGACAGGCAGACACATTCATTTGGGTTTCTCTTCTTTGCCTTTGATGGATATTTATATGAACTTATCATTGAATTACGGACTTAAAGATACCAAGTTACTTGCTAAGTTCCCAAGGACAAAATTCCAAATAGATTATATGAGATTATATGACCAGATTCTTGACTTATTCTCTAGTAACGTGATGAACAAGAGTGGGTCAAGTCTGGCATTATGGTGTTGTGTGAAACTTATCAGGAATAAAATGACAGGTGCTCAGTAACTGCTTGTTGTTTTAGGGGTGCATAATGCATGAAGTGCCAGAAAAATATAAGAGGGTTTGCCTATTTTCTGCTCTTCTGTGTATACATTTTATACTATTGAAAACCATGCTTTCAGAAAGAAAAAAAAAGTTTTATTTATGTTTCATCCCTCTATTACACTTAATTTTATTCTTTATATTGAGATCTGTGCACAGGGTAAGTAATTTTAATTGAAAGTACAGTGTTCATCTTTCTAAACTTTGAATGTTTGTTTTTTAGCCAACCATATAACCAATAACATGCATTTTAAATGCTAGCTGTTTTCTTCTCCTAGAATACTGAAGGGGAAAACTAAACTGTTTTCATCAGAAGTTTCATTCAAAAAGCATGAAAAACTGCAAGTGACAGCTGTGCAGATTCAGTGGATATGACGTTTTTGAATTTCTTCAACTTGACAAGTAAACACCTTAAATCGGTAATGCTATATGCATAATACATGGCCTGTATTTTGACATCCATCATCAAATGCTGACTTGAGAAAAATACAGGTTTTACGTCAAGGAATAGCACCCATAAAACAGGGAGAAATGCAGGTCACATGGTATTAGCAGACTTTCATTACAGAACCTGCAACAAGCCAAAGTGTCCTTTTATTTTATCTTATTTAAAAATTCCATTTTCAGCTGTGAAAAAAACTCAATTCCTTTGCATGAAACCTTCATTTAGAAATGACAGGCTTGCTTCATAGGCCTCTTTCATTTTGCTTTCATATTCCATTTCCCCCTTCAATCTCCAAGCCTGGTTCCATTAGCATCTGCAAACTGACAAACTATGGTAGGTGTCCAAAGACATCTCTCCATTAAAGGTTCTTCTCTCTCCTACACACGACCCCCAAGAACAGGGTGCTTTTTTGGCAAGAAAACTTCAGCAATTATAATGTCGTTTTTTCTTTTGATACTTTCTAGACACACAATTTTAAAAGCAAAAAGAAAGAAAAAAGAAATAGACTTTGTCTTTTATTTTCTCTTATGTAGAGCTGTGTTAAAGATAAACAGAATTTGCTAGCATTGTTTTTCTTAGAGGCCCTAATATGAAAAAAACTGTGGTTGGAAATGGCAGGACTGACCCAGATTCCCTAAGTGACCTTGGAAAGAACAGAACTTGAGCATCTTTCATTTGAATGAAGGAGGCAATCCAGCCTTTGATGCCACTTGATGGAATCTACCCCATTCATCACAGCAGCTGTTGATAAAGGGACAGGTCTAAATTGTGTCTAGGTTTCTCATTGTCTTGATCCTCATCCCATTATTGTCTGCTGTAGTAGATACATATGTGGTTAAACTTTAATTCTCTCTACATAAAACTGCACTCCAGTTCTGCAAATGAAAGCACAGGTACATGGAACATACTTGAATGGTTCTAACCTACAACTAGAGAATAGTGAAACTGAAAAACATTCCCTTAATTAGTTAAACTAACACCTGAGAAATTAATTTTAGAAATGACCACTTCTTTTGCCAGGAGAATTGACTAGAAATATTGGTATTAGAGAGATGGAACAAAAAATTCTCAATTAGGAAAAGATTCAAGTTCAATCATCTACAGCTTAGGTTCTTACTGAGATGCACTCCTGGTTCTTTAGCTGTGTCCTCATTACTCTCTGTTGAGCATGGACATGGGAGGCAAGCATTGGGCTAAAAATGACTTCCAAAGACTATCTGATCTCCTTACATTGAGGGCCCCTCCTCATTCCAATCCTCAGGGGCAGATGTGACCGGCTTTTGTTATCTATTCAGTTCCTTTGCCATCAGGCATAAATGGGCCCAACGTTGCCCCCTGTGAAGCATGCTCACTCCATGTCCTGTATGAGAACTTTAGGCTACAGAGCATATTTTCTATTTCTTTAAAATTTCTAGATAGGCTATAGAACATCTGGCCCAGAGAGAAGAAACAGAGTGGAATAGTTAATAGCATAGGCTTTGAAGTCAAATGTCTTGGGTTCAAATGCTGGCTCATCTACTAATTTTCCATGTAACTGTGAACATAGCACAGACTTTCTCCAAGCCCCTGATTCTTTGTAAATCGAAAGTAACTCTTACATTGGATAGTTATGAAGATAAAATCAAATGATGTATTAAAAACATTTACATATGAAGGAAGTACTCAAAAATGTTGACTACCAATTTTAATATTTTAATATTTTACTAGGTACACAATAAATATTTGTGAATAGGCACAGCATCCATAACCACCCCTCCCCTATGAACAAAGAACTGAGGTAGCTTTTGGAAGATTTTTAAAAATAAATTTTTACAAACAGAAAAATCATGGAAAATTAACAGCAAGGCCATGAACTAAATAAATAGGTGGTAGGTAGGTAGGTAGGTAGGTAGACAGACAGACAGACAGACAGACAGATAAATAAAGGTAGAAATAATCAGATCCAAACCAAAATATTTAAGGTAGGAAAATTTTGAATATGGAGATAGGTAAGATTTTCTTTAGATGTTGAAAATTGGTTATCAGTCTTCATGTATGAAAGGTTCTTAATTCTTTATAGCAACTGAAGATTCTTTCTGGAGTCTTCTATTTTACAACTAATCTCCCACTTCCTTCATTATTTATGGGCTTACACTTTCCTTTTTTGTTTCTCGGGCTCCTAAAATGTTTTTCACGACTCTCTCCAGTCTTTTTCAGTATTTGTATTCTTGATTATATGCATTACTCTTGGGTTCAGGTGAACAAAACTAGTAGTGTCTGATGTTCTTTTCATTATATTGGTTATTCCAGAAGTTGGCAGCACTCAGCCTCTACCAGGGAAGTTGTTAAAAGGTTAAGTCACCTTTAGTTAAATTAGACAAGGGCATTTCAGTTAGGATGGCTTTAAATCAAAGGATTTAATATAAATATTTGACCTGTTCCTAAGAAGTGCAAGGAGAAGACATACTGGGATAACAAGGAGATCACCAAAGTGTCAATTTTATTAATTGTTTTGGGTGCCTGCTACATGCACACACACACACACATAGCATCTAAGAGGCACCACGTGGTTGAAAGTAAAGAGAGACTGTGGCTCAGAGGAAATAGCTAGAAAAGGGTTCCAGGGTAACACAGACACGAGTGTATTAGAAAATGAAAAACATTAGATGCCTTAATCCTCATGGAACTTAATGGAAATGCAAGGACATTCTAGATCTAGACTGATTAAGATAATTGAGAATGAAATAGGCAGGCTTAAGTAGAACCTCAAGAAAAAAAATAGCCGACATTTATTGATTGCTTACTATGTACTAAATTCTGAATAACTTTAATTCTCAAAACCATCCTATGCAAATACTGCTATTTAACAGATGAGGAAACAGCACAGTAAAGTAAGCATTTCGCTCTGAGGCATATACCTAGGGATTAGATTTAAACCTGAATAAATAAGCTCCAGAGTGTCCTCTAAACTACAATGCCATGTTGCTTCTTAGAATATGGCAGAGCTGTACAAGGATTTTCATGGGCCCACCTCATTTACTTACCACAACAACCCTATGAGAGTAGGAACTGTTAATATTCCCATTTTGTAGATATGAAAAATAAAATTCAGAGCAGTCGAAAAACTTTCTCAAGCATACTCAGCTGATGTAGCAGATCTGAGAGCTATAGCCAGGGAGCCTGACTTCAGAGCCCATGCTGCTTTCCGTCTGTGTGTGATGATCTCTGCTTTTCACATGCTGACCCTGGCAGGCAAGTTTGAGGCCAGAGCCAGCCTTACTCTTTTATTGTTTTCACTTTTAAACAATAGCAGATAACAATGGGGACCCATTGTAGTTATGCTTAACTTGCTTTTGTATGGTTGCATGCACAACTTGGTACATATAATAAATGCTTTATTACAGTACTTTTCCATGGAGGAAAACACAAAGTGCTTTCTAAATCTTCCTTAGTTAAATCCCCAAGCTTTTGCTGGGAGAGAAGGAGATGGAAATTCTTATCAATCATCTCCCTTAGAATAGATGAAGGAATGGAGGTAAGTGCTTCTCCCAACCCCATAGACTTAACATAAAGAAATTGGTCTAAATGGTGGGCCAAATTATCTTTTATTGTGTGCATATAAATGATGGTTAGAAATCCATACGCTATGTGAAACTAGGGAAATAAATTAGGCCAAGTTATCTAGGTGTGCTGAGACAGGTATTCGATATGAAGTTGTAAAACGGAAAGATCACTGTTAAAAATGATCTATAAAGACACGTTAAAATCAAGAGAAACATTTCATATGACATCATCTATAAGATGAATTAAATTTCCTGTTAATGTCAGGAAAAAAATCGCAAAGCCAAATGTCAGATGAAGTGAAGATCAATAAAAATATTTTGATAAGTAAATGCAACAATGCCATTTAACACATGATTGGCAACTGCTGAAACATAAATTATCCAAATTTCCCATTGCTGCTTATGGGAAAATTATGCAGATTAGAACTTGATTAGGCTTATATCATGAGACTCAATTTGGACTTTTAATCTATTAAGCTCCAATAAATGAGGCATTTGAATAGCTCCCCTGAGCAAGTACAGTAATAGCCACAGCAGTCATTTTGCAGTATGTATTCCAACAAATTCTTCAGCAGCTGAAATAAAGAAAATTCCATGTATACAAGCATGCTGCTTTCTAACGTGTGTGTGTGTGTGTGTGTGTGTGTGTGTGTGTGTGTGTGTGTGTGTGTAGTGGGGTGGGGTGCAGTGGAATCTTTCTGTAAAGGCTTGGTTTGAGAAACAGATTTTTGGAAAAGTCTGCAAGAGAAATCTGGCCACAGAAAAACTTCAATTTAACCTTATAATATTTTTTTTTCATAGTAGTTTTCAGTGGCTTTCTGCAAATTTTGAGACCTGAATCATGAAAGCCAGGCAACTGACTAGTGCTGACTCAATAAAAACAAACAAACAAACAAACAAAAAACCAAAACAAACAAACAAAAAAAAGGAAACAGCTTCTCCCCAAACTGCCCAATTGACCACTTTCAACATGATTGTAGAGCTCAATGTTAAAGGAACTCCCCTGCTAATTTCAGCTGTGTTATCTGCTTTACTCCAAATAACCCATGTGCTCAGAGCTGATAACTATCCCCTTACCCAGAGCCTCAAGACAGAGCTTAGAAACAGTGTAAATAGGCAATTCTGAAAAACCTAAAACATATCATTGTGTCTCTTTTGCTTCTTTACCAATCATTCTACTTTAGAGATGCAAGAGATTTTGAAATCCTCAAATCAATCTCTCCATTTTACAGATGATGAAACTGAGGCTCAGAGAAGGAAAATTATTGTGTCTAAAGTCATGGAGCCAGTTGATGACAGAGCCAGGATCGTCGATACTTGTTATCTGTCCCACTTTAACTTCGTGTCCACATGAGGCACCCATTCCAGTGTTTGGTGGTGATGGTGTGGGGAACAACCCTGTTCCAACCCTGGCCACAGGATGGCACCATGAAGCAAGATAGTCTGACTTTACAGTAAGATGGTCCCCAACATCCGGGCCACGTGTCTAGTTTAGAGATGGGCCTGTACTCCAAACTGAGGCCAATCTGTGATCTCCTTAGGACATTATATAAAAGATGTTAAAGATACTGCAGGTGCAAAGCCAGAAGGATGTAAGGATGGGCTGCTAGTGTCCATTTAGCTACCATGGGCAAGGGAATAAAGAGGTGAAGAGAATTACACTGAGCTCTAATATCATTCAAGCTCCTGGGACCAAAAGTGCCTAAAGCTGGAAGCACCCCAGGTAAATAACTCCTTTTATACTTAAGCCTTTTTGAGCTTGATTTCTATCCCTTGCAACCAAAATGTCCCAAATAGTACAGTAACATTTCTTGGTGAAATGGCTCATGCATGTCTGATTTTCTATCGAAACAAGTGACTATATCTTCATTTGAGGATTTTCGTTCAATTTCAGTGCCCAGGGACAAGACTTGGGCCAATATCACACCCCTCCATTTCTTTCTTTATAATAATAACACTGATACTTTAACAATCTTATTTTCTAGAGACTGTATTTGAAGAATGACTTGGGAAGCTGGTCCGACACCTTGAGTAGAGTATCTCATCTTGTTTAGAGTTTGAGGTTTTGATTTGAACTAAACCAACCAATAAAGTCCTCTACAGTTATTTGCCCATTTAATTTCATAAGATATATTCAGTACTTTGACAAGTCTCATACACATGAAACAGGAGGGGAGGAAGAAAAGACAGATGAGAGGGAGGAAGGAGAAAGAAGGAAAGAAGGAAGGAAAGAAGGAAGAAGGAAGGAAGGAAAGAAGGAAGAAGGAATGAAGAAAGGAAAAAAAAGACAAAGCTAGTCACAACTTAAATACAACTAAGACTACAGATTTGTAAAGAAACCGAATATTAACCTGGCCAATGTCTTCATTTGCCTAAGAGCTCATGGTTTCACAGTGAATTCTCCACAACTTCTCAATTGCTTTTTACCCCCTCCTAATTTATCTCACAACTTAAAGATAAAGTGATACATATATACAATGGAATATTACTCAGCCATAAGAAGAGATGAAATGCTACCTTTGGTGACAACAGGGATGGATCTTGAGATAATCATGCTAAGCAAAGTAAGCCAGATAGAAAAAGTCAAGATCCATCTGATTTCACTCACATGTGGGATATAAAACAGAAAGCACACATAAGTGAACAAAACAAACAAAAATTCAGGGATAGATGACAGTATGATTGTTACCAGAGGGAAAGTAGGGGAGGGGAGGTAGAAGATGGTAAAGGGGACTCAAACGTACAGCAATGAAAGAAGATTTGGCTTAGGGTGATGAACACACATTGCTATGTACAGATTATATATTATAAAATTGTACACTTGAAACCTATTTAATTTTATTAACCAATGTCTCTTTAATAAATTTAATAAAAATTTTAAAAGTCACAAAGAAAAAGAAAACAATGTGAATGTTAGGTTTTAGAAAGTTGATTGTTGAGTATTCATCCACTAAAAAAATGTAGAGAAATATTTAATGAACTAGGAAAATGACCATGATAAGATATTTGTGGACAAACACAGATCATATAAAATATGTATAATCCATTTTTGAGGGGGAAAGTGTTTATATGTATAGAAACAAAGCTAAAGTGTCTACTTTATGTTTGAAGGGTAAAATTATAGAAAATGAATATTTTCTTCTTTTTGCTTACATGTAGTTGTTAAATTTTCTAAAATAAATATTTTATTTATGCAATAAGAAAAAAAATTACCAAAATTATAAACTAGTAGGAGAAAAAAACTCACCTTGATGAGCTGTAAGGATCCTATAGGTCATTTTGAGACCCCACTTTCTTTAGAAGTTGAAGAAACTAAGGTTCTAGGATGGAAGTGACCAGCCGGAAGTTACAGATTAAGGGGCTTTAGAAGAACAGACCATAAAAGAGTTTTCAGGGTTCTCAGCTCTCTGCTACTTTGACTTCCCACCATTTTATAAGAGCTGCTCAATATCATTCCTAAGGGTGCTGAGAGTTCATGTAACTCTAAAGAATCCATGGAAACCTATAGCACCATGCACTTGGCTGAGGGGAGAAACAGTCAGAGCTGGCTTCCATCACAGAAGACTGGTACTTGCTGATTCTCATCCCTGCTCCACCAAGCCTTACCTGCTTCAGAAAATCTGACCATTCTCTTCCCTCCCATCCCAGCTCCTGCCCGTCCTCACCTTCTCCAGAAGGACTGCCTTAACTAACTTTTCTCCCATTTAGTTACTTCATGGAGAATCAATCCACTCCCTTTATTCACTATCTTAAATTGCACAAATCACTACTAATTACGTAGTAATTACTAGAAACTAATGCTTAGTCTTTTTAAACCATTTTATATGTTCTTTTTTATCTCAATACCCATTGGATTCTTCATTTTAATATAGCATGGAGAATGTATGCCTTTTCTTTACTGTTATTATTATTAATTCTTAATTCCTGTTCTGGCCCCCGCTTTTTGCTGCCACCACCAGAGGACAAAGACTTTTTTGCCATTAATATAGGATCTCCTCTTTCATGCTGGGTCATATTTCCAGTAAACTAGAGGCATACTATGCCAGGGGAAAGGTAGACATATACAGTGAAAGACAATGATATGAAGTGGATACTAATAAAACACATAGAAACCTCCCTTGTGCTGCCAAGACTATATACATAGCATTTTGTTTCCATTACATCAATTTTTTTCTCCCCCCTTGGTGAACATTAATCAAAGAAATGCAAAGAGCTCATTAAAGTGATAGATTGACTGAAAATGTAACCACCTTTACATTATAAACAGTTTCTTTACGTTCTCAGTGCCATGGGCTTTGTTTTTCAGCATTTGTCATGTAGTTCAAATGTCCTTTTACATCTAAAACACCAAATGCCAAATGGGGCCCAGTTGTTTGGTTTAGTATGAATCAATGGCCGGTGTAGCAAAAACCAGAGCCACGGAATCATAAGGAAACTAAAACATCCATATCTAAGCACACAGAAAATTAAGTAGCTGTAAAGGATGGATTTGTCAAGTGATCCAAGGCATTGCCATGCGGTTCAGGAAAAGCAGAATCCCATCACTGACAACGTTCAGCCAGCTGTCTCTGAAAGGTTCTAGAGACAGAATGCTTGGCCCAAGATAGCAGCCAAGGTTCCAAACATTTGATCACCCTTTAAAAGAAAGCACTGTACATTTTTTCTTTTAAGTTAAAGGCTTTTCTGCATTTATATTCATGCTGGCAGATGACTATATAACTGGGATCTTTGGGGTCAGGCATATACACATACACACAATTCTCATTAAAGAAAAGGTCGATTGGAGCTAGTTTGATTTTGAGCAATTCTGCTTATACCATGATCAATATCGTTGGACCATAGCCTGAAATGAGCCATAACGTCATGAGTAAAAACTTTAATTCTGGAGCTAAACTGTATGAGTTTAAGTGCTGCTTCGTTTAATTTCTAGTTTTATAATCTGGGCAATTTATTTAAATTTTATGGCTCTATCTCCTTATCTGTAAAATGGGAGAGTAATATGTCATGAAGATTAAAAAGTTAAATAATATAGGTAAAATGCTTACAACAGTGCCTGGCACAGAATAGGCACACACTTTAAAAGTACTAATTTATTGTTTATGGCCATGCCACCCTGAATACACCAGATTTCATCTGACCTCAGAATCTAAGCAGGGTCGGGCCTGGTTAGTACTTGGTTGCGAGACCACCTAGGAAGACCGGGTTGCTGTGGGGCAGAGGGGCGGGGGAGGGGATGGGGAAGTACTAACTTATTTATGATGATGAGGAGGAGGATATCAACAATAGATTGGTATTGCTGACAAGAAAATTGGTCAGAGAATCAAAAATCATAGGTTTCAGACCTAACTCCCTGTGAAAACTTAAAGGGATTCAACGTCTTACCCAAACTTGGTGTTCTCATCTGTAAAATCGAGGCAGACAAGGCAATTCCTCAATCCCTCCTGGCTCTGGAAAACCTATCACCCTAATTCTGAGGCATCATACTTAATATTAGAATCATGATAATTCTGTGTTTAACCTCTCAATATTCAGGAATGACTGCAGTCACCCAAGGGTTTTTTAAGACACATCCCTCTCTTCCAGTATCCTGGCACATAGTCTGTATCAACAAATATGCTGATATATACATGCAAGAGACATATACCAAATGCACTGCACACGGCAACCATGCAGCTTGCATATCACAAGACAAGACATGACATTGTTTCCCCTCTCAGGAGTAGCCCATAAGACACAATCCTCCCTCCAGGAGCCCTGCATCCACTCCACTTGCTAATGACAATCTGGGTTCATCTCCTGCTGTGTGATCATAGTCACGGCAACTGCTCTGGTTCTCAATTTCTTCATCTGTAAAATGGGAATGACTCTAAGGTCCCTTTCAATCCAGAAGTTTATATCTCTTTTATGACTCCAAATTTAAAAAGTAACCTGTTATAGAATAAACTACAAGGAGAATCAAGAGGGTCTCTCTTCAAAGGCCCTCACAAGCTCTCGTGTAGATCCTGTCTTTCAATTCAATTTTAAACCTTTGCCTAGAAAGAATGAAATTTCAGTGTCCAAACCAATAAGAAGGATGTAGTTTCTCCAAAGTTGCTATAATGGCCAAAAAGGCCATAAATAACCATTTATTAAACAAACAGTACGGGCTAAAGGAAGAGAAACCACCACAATTAGACCCCTGGGGCCTGCAGGCATGGTACATAACAGTGGTACTCTCATAATCCTGGCAATATGTTACCAGTTGTTCCATTTACTTGAAGTTATCTTCATAATCAAGATGCTATCCCAGCCATCGTGGGCTTTAGAACTATTTTTAATTTTAATTTAAAGAGCAATTAAAGAAAGACAATGGATATGAGAGATAATAAAGTAAGTGATTAGCAGCATGCAAATGGCAAAGGCTTAATGATAATATGGTTCTAGTCTCCAAAGGGCTTGTGGAGAGAAAGCCCTTTCTACATGTGGTTGTTCAGCTAATGTGTCTCAACCCACAATTACAACATTGCTGACACCATTAACCAGTGAAACAACATCACTTCGCGAAATCCTTGTTGTCTCATTAAAATAGAAAGGGTCACGTAATTTACCAGCGTTGTATGTCTAGTTTTGTTGTTGGTAATTAGCAAACATTACCCAGCATGGACTCCCACTGGGAGCTGGAGAAACTTTGTGAAATATTAAAGAATAAAGTCTTTACATTTTACTGGAAAATTGCAAAGAGGTGAAGTAATATTCTCTCTGTCACTCCATTATATTCAGTAAAACAAAAGAACAAGTTGAAACTCTTTATATTAGGGAGAAATTATAGGACACACTGGGAAGTCACTGTCCAAATCAATACCCTGATTCAGGCTGTATACTGGCCAAGAGGGCCTTTGTCCCTATTTGCAAAAGGGGGTGGGGTGGGGAGGACAAGATAATTACAAACCTCATCTCTATCATTCTTATGTTTTTTTGAATTAATCTCCTTGAAATAGAGGATAGGGGCTATAAAAAGTTTTGTATTTGGAACGCTTTATGATTTAAATAAGCACCAGAACTGTTTATTCGAAAAGTTATTTATATGTATTTTGAAATGTAGGGATTGAAAAATATATCCCAGGGCCCTGACTTCCTGCCTCCCTGCTTCCTAATGAAAGCCTCTATGGACACTGAAACTGAGACCCCGCCCGAAACACCAGACAGCACTTGGTGTGTTGTCAGGAAGCAGAATGGTATCTGATTCTTTAAATGGAACTTTTGGAACATAAAGCACATTCCAATAAATGTGAACAGAAAATTATGAATTCATTAAACTACTTTGGTATCTTACGCTATATATAATATTTATATTCCAACTACTGTAAAATATGCTTTAATATCTTTAGGCAACTATAAAGACTTAAATATTTATAAAATGGCTAAAGATAAAGTATGGCCCTCTTATTCCTACATACAGATGATGTAAGGCGTGCAATCAAAGACAATAACACTCTCTGCCCATTTGTCATCTTAAAGGAGCCGATCAACGCGCCATCCCTCGTGTGCCATCCACATAAGAGTTGTTGCCGACACAGGCAACTCCAGAGGACTTTGCGCCTTAAAAACTACCTAGAGTGCTATACTTCACAGAAAACAGGGCTTTCTGAAAATGGAGACAAAACAATAAATTTGCAGGCAAAACCGCTCCAAGAGGGGCTTCAAAATACTGTTGTATTTATGTGTGGGGCATCATGGAGCGGGAAGCTTTTTGATTTAATATTTCATAATATAGAGTTGGTTGCTTCCTTGCATGGTATATAATTAATGCTCCTAAAAAAAAGAGGGTTTCCTTTAAAAATTCTTCATTATTCTAAATGCAAATAAATAAGTAAATAAACAAAGAGACACACCTGGACTTCCTTTAGAAATGTGGAACAACCTCATATAATCCCAATAAATAGAAAGCCTCCATGAATTTATAATCACATGGGGACTATTAAAAGTAGGTTTATAGATTAAGTGTGAAACTTCAACCCTGACATGCTCATTACTTACCTTCCTTGCTTGTCCTTATACTCACGATCTGATTAATTTTCAAAATTCTTCCATTTCCTATGCCCATTAGGCATTTGGAGAACTACCTGCACTCACTTGCCTTGATTCCTTGCATGCACATTCCTCCGGTTTGTTTTCACTACTCTTTCTGGATCAGGATGGTGTAAAGTGGGAACCACTTGGAAGTTTATTAGTCAAAGTTCATTTCTCATATACCATGCATTTTCAAGCATTTTCACTCTTTGAAGGCTGCTGGTTCTCTGGAGAATTAAGTTTAGTGAATGAGCAACTCCAGTATAAGCATCATAGATGGTTACTTTGGGTAAAGATGAAGCTAGGCCTGTGATTCTCACTTTGGGCAGATCAGAATCTCTGATGCCTGCATCCTATACCCAGGGTTTAATTTAATTGCCCTGGGATGTGGCCTGGGCATGGAAAGGTTTAAAAGTTCCCATAATCAACTTAAAAGTTGATTGCAATGTGCATCTAAGGTGGTACAACCACTGGGCTAGGTATATTTCTGCATAAATCTAGAGAAGGTAAGGGGAGGGCCAGAGAGAAAATCCATCATTTATTAGTTATTTAAAAGGGTCTAAGACTAAGAACTAATAATTTCCCAAGTCTCCTGATTGACGGTCAAAATTACTTTTTTTTTCAGGGAAAAAGAGGTAAAAGAGGGAAGCCAGGTGCCACCCGCCATCTAGCTAGAACAGCATGAACCCTATTCTGCCGTAGTAAAGCAGTAACTCTGAATTGCTGTCATTTCTCCAAAAATTCAGGGTTCCTGCCATAACCAGTTGTCATACAGTGAACATGATGAGGTCTTCTGTCAGCGAGCTGGCTGTGGCCTACCCTCTCTGCTTCATAGAGCAGAACCACACTAGCCTATCTATGAATGAAAAATTCCAGTGGTCACTCGATCTGCCCTAGTTCTTCCTCAACTCCTCTGGAGGCTTTTCTAAGTTTATGTTACCTGAACCACTCATTTTCCAAGGATGTCTTCATTTCCATCATTATCTATTTGCTATGCATAACTATTGACAAGCAGAATCAACAGTAATTCTGGCTGCTAGATACAAATGGATAACATTAACTTACTATTTGTTATTTTGGGGGACTAAATGAAAGAAAATGATAAAATTATCCAATAATAACAATAAAAAATAGTTAATATTGCTTGATCTTTAGGTACATCCTAGGTACTAACTGCATTTATCCATTAATTCAGGACTGGCATGAATGGTTGGGCAGTGAACAACAGCTCATCTAAGTGGGCATCATTCATATCATGGACATGATATATTTGCATATTTATTACCATACTTTTCCTGAAGTATGGAAGAAAAACGTATTGTTCAAATATAATCAGTATATAAGAGAATTTGTCAACGGATGGAAGAAAAGTGTCTTGAGAAAGAAATGACTTTTTCTGACTCGTGTAAATGTACAATATGGATTAGAGAAAGCCTTATATCTCATTTCCTACTCTTAGAAATTTGATAAGCCAGATGCAATTAGTCTCAGTATTCTCAGTGAGAAAACTGAGTGGAAAAGTGGTTAAATAATTGTGCCAGGCTTAGTAGGTGACATTGCTGGCATCCAAACCCAAGCTATCAGTTCTAGAGCCCATAGTTCTAGTGCCATGGTTAAACTTGACCGCAAAGTGCTACTTCTACAATCCTTAATGTTTTATCAACCCCTCTGCAGCCATCATCTCTGGATTCACACACACTTCCTCAGGGTATTTAGGTGTGGCCACTTAAACATCCCCACCTAATAGATGAAGAAATGAAATCATAGAGTGTTTATTCAAAGTCTAATAACACATAACTTCACAGAAGCAGGGCTGTGTGAAAACCTGGTTTTTTGACCCTACACAATTGATTGTGTTGTCACTTTGACAGCTCCGTTGCGATTCACCATCATAAACTAGAACAACATAACTTATCCACTGAATTGCTCCTGACCAGGTGTGAAAGTGTCATTTGCTAGGCTGCTGCTGAGAGGGGTGTCCATATCTACATGGCTAGAAAAGCTCTCAGGAACCATTCAAAGATTCCTTGAGCATAAAGTAGAGATGTTTTCTGCCCTTTATTGAACTATGGTAGCTCTCAATCCTACAGCAGATTTAGGCCCTGGGCTGGTACTCTGTGATAGTTCCTGCAGTGAAACCAGTAAACAGTTTAGGATCAGGAGCTATCAGCAAAGGCTAACGGGATGTAAAGAGTTATACTAGAGAATGCTTGGACAAGTCTGACCACAGCTCTTACTGACAAGTTCACTGTCTTCCATCTTTGTAACTCTTGCGAGTATCCAGCTAACAGTGTATAGAGAATGATAGCAGCCTGGAAGGAAAGGATGTAGTATTTAATAAGTATATCAAGCTGCTTTATCTTACTTGAGGTCAAACAAAGACAAAGTAGGCTTCAAACAACAGATACCAGGATTAAATCATTTATTTGCTCACTCCACAAACCTCTACTAAGCAACTACTAGGTGTGAAGTGCTGTGCTAAGCGTTTATTTCTGACCATTGATGAAAGTGGGGAAGTCAGTAAGATAATAGAACGGGCCATTCTCCTAAGGGCCTATTCAACTTAACAGTGACCTCATTTGTAATAATTTTCCTGAAACCTTTTAGCTCCCTCAGTTATATCATTAGTGGACACATAGCCAAGTGTCCCTCTATGAATACACTCGGCCTTTCCTGTTTATGTGCCTTCTCTCACTCAGCTTTGGTCCATTCCACCTGCCCGTTTACTTTGGATAATTATACCTACTTTCAAATTCAAATCCATTTACTCTGGAGCTCCCCAAGCAAAACATCCCCAGTGCAAAGCAACCTCTGCCTTCTCATAACACATTGTGTGGTGACATCAATGTGACACAAAATCTGGTAGAAAATCTTTACTGGAGATATGTAAGAGGATGCCCAATGACTATTATACTGATCTAGAATTTGGGGAATAACTTCTTCCAGGACATTTTATTGAAGTATTCATACCCTTATGTGTTCTATAAATCCAGAACTAAAGTCATTTATTTATAAGTCATTTGGTGTATTTTCAGGGCCATTTTTAAGAAAAAAAAAAAGGTTTTAGAAGTTAACATGAGTTTTTACCTATGGAAGAATGGGTGAAAAAGTGAAGGGATGAAGAGATACAAATTGGTAGCTGCAAAACAGCCACAGGCATATAGAATACAGAATAGGGAATATAGTCAATATTATTGTAATAGCTCTGTGAAGTGCTGGATGGATCCTAGGGTAATCGAGGGGATCATTTTATAAATTATATAAATGTCTAACCATTGTACTGTATACCTGAAACTAATATAAAATTAAATTAAATATAATTTTAAAAAATAATAAAGACAAAAATGCATTGGATGATTGTCTAGGCTCATTTGCTAGCTTGAGGCATGCCTACTGCCTTCACGGCATGTGGATTAAATTCATGCCTCAGAATTACAAATGATTCACACCTTGCATTTTGCAAGGTATTCTGGAATATTCTAGACCCTGTATTGTCAAATATGGGCATTTAAGTTATACCATACTACTTATGCTGTGATGTCTGCATTACGTTTGCCTATGGATCCGATTAGCATCAGGATGACCTGGAACATGGGAAAAGCAGGGACACTAATCTCAGGCATAGGGTGTGAACCAAACTGATGCTCAGAAAAAGAACTGTTAACCATTCTGTCCCTGTCTGGAATCTCATCAGGGAATTTAAAGAGTCCATGAGATTACTAGAATTCTTTTACCTTTTTTCAATTATACAACTGCAATTTCCTCCCATAGGACAATTTATCTGGACTATTCTCTGAGTGTAACAAGCCACTTGAAATCCTAGGCTTTGAGGGATGGGGTAGTCTGTTTTATTGTCATCTACTGCCTTCCATGGAAACTTCTACCTGGAGCATGGAATAAGTAGATAAAACCTGAAAATATTTTGTAAGTTTCTGGACCAAAAAAAAAAAATCAATATCTCTCTTCTCCTGTTTGTTCAAGTTTGTTACAAGGAAGACTGGGATAAAGAGAACCCTAGTGTCTGTTTGAACGGGGATGGCCAGGTCCACATAAAATGGGGACACATGAAGACAAGAACATTCAAAACAAACTTCTGCCCTTAGGGGCAAAGAGCAGTGTAAGAGTTGGAATGATATGTCTCAAGTGCATTCATTTCCCTGAATGTTTGTCTCTAGGCATGCTTCCATGACCCTTAAAAATGGAAATATAGATTCAGGTCTGAGCTCATCACAATAACCCTTGTTCTGTCTTATGGTGCAGAGTGATGTGGTGAGAAAAGCACAGGCTTTAGAATCAGACAGTTTGGGGATCAAGTCCATGTTCTCTTGACTAGCTATGTGACTTTCGGCAAGTTTCTGAATTTTCCTGAACCCTGTTTTCTCACCTGTAAAATGGAGATAAATAACTTCTGTCTCAGCACGTTACAGAAAGATTAAATGAGCTATTGTGAATAAATGTGCCTGGTGCATGACTCACCTGAAAAAAAAAGGAATTATAATTTTTTAAAAGGAGCTTTAACTAGGCACACAAGTTTTAAGGAGTGAAACAGCTCATGAAAGCCTGATGTTAGGACAATGAGTTCAGTGCAACCCCAACACCACCCCACATCTGTTTTCTGTCTTTGAAGCTAACATTTCCTTTCACTGCAGTCATCCAAAGTTAGGCACAGCCTGAGTGGGAAGGTGACTTTGCTATGCATGCAGTTGGAAAGAAAAAGTTATTTTGTTCATTTTTACTTTTTCTTCCCCACATCCACTCCCCAAGGAAGACCTTCATTTATGAAGGGCCTCAAATCTTCCACAGGTTAAGAAAGTGGTCCAGGTTTCTCGGTCTCTTGTTATAGCTATTGTGGTTGTTGCTGCTGTTGTTTTCCCCTGTTTCCTTCACTGGAAATCTATTACCAGAATGGTAAATGGTTGTCTTAAGAAAATCTTTCATGTGGTGAAATACGCTGTATAGGAAAAAGTTGAAGTCATTTAGAAAACAGCTACAATTGCTGCTTTGCAGAAATACATCTGCACCACTGCTCTGAGATTTGTCTTGTGATGTCTGCAGAAGAAATGTAACAGGGCCGGCCCCTTTCGGTACTTGAGACCTGCTTGGAGCCCTAAGCCAGATTTTCTTTATTGTTTAGTAAGCTCTTTTAATGAAATGTACTACTCTTATTATAGAGGACTCAAAATAAGATCTAAATCACAAACCAATAAAAGAAAATTATTGGGTTGGGTATCTAAAGTTACTACCTAGAGGCTACTCCACCGTGGTATTTATAAATCTCTAAACAGTTAAGTATAATTGTCTTTCTGGTTTTTGGGACTGAAGCCAATAGCAGTTTCAGTTACAACTGAAGAAAAATATTTTAGCACTGAGCTCTGTTCGTTCGGTGGGTATAAAGAGAAATGGCTTCTCTCACACCACCATTTCAGAATTGAGAGAGAATATTGTGGTAATGAAATGTTACATGGGAGCAGCTGAAAAAATGCTTCTCTGATTTCAGGGAGGGGTGATGTATGTGAAGATAGGTGTATAGGTGTATTTGCAAGGTAGAAGCAACCTGGGTGTGTGGGAAGCAAGGCTTGAGGGAGTGTAAGAAGGGCAGGTGTTGAAGGGTGACATGGGAGTTGAAGATGGGGGTGGTCTGTCACATTAATGGAAAAGCCAGATGTGCAGCTGCTCACTCCAATGCAGGCCACTCCCCCACCTTAGACACAAAAACAGTACCATTTGAGAAGGATGTGAAAACTTCCACTAAAAGAGCCATTGTGACCCCAATCCCAGCAAGCACCATAGCTCTCCCAATGGAGTAAAAATCTGGATCATCTAAAACACAGATCTCAATGTCATAAAAATCAAGAAAATACCAGAGACCCTCAGTTATAAAGTACCAAAAAACTCATCTCATCCAATTTCCCTCCCATCTCAAGGATCATGTCAGTAAATTTCCTTTGGCAAACAAACATGTGGTGATAGGACCCTCACTGCATTTGTAGTCAGCCCATTCTGTTCTGGAAATGTCTTCCTTATGTGAGAATAAAATCTGGTTCTCCTTAATCATTAGATATTGCTCCTGGTTTTGTCCAATGGAGCAGAAGATAAAATGGCTCTTTCAGCCCTCTAGCCCTGTTCAACTGTTTGGCAAATGACATGTTGTCCAAGCATTTCCCCTTGGCAACATTCTCGTGTTTGTCAATTCCTCCCTTCAAATCTTCATAGCTCTTGACACAGTCCCTCTCAGACCAACCAGAATGAAATAATCACTACTCAAAATAAATTACACTTCCATCGGTGACATTTATGCAGACTGTCTTTAGTGATTATTTAAAACTTAATGCTCAGTGGTCTTTATTACATTCCATCTTGTGGATTTTGTCCCAAAGTTTCAGATTAGAAAGGGCCTATTCGATCCTGATTTCTGTTACCCAATAACTTAGAGGTCTTAATCCACATGGTCTCCCTGAAGACAAACAGAAGTTAATTAACATTTCTGGAACTGTAAAAGTTACCTCAGACTTTAGGGTGCCTCAGTTAATGCTGTCTCCCCAACGACTACGGCCACAATTCCACATGCAATGTCATTCCCTGCTCGAGGATCTTTACCTTTGTTGAAATGTACAAAGGAGAGTGTCCATTTATATTTGGACGTCACTCAGTGTAACTGTGGCTGAGGGTCATGAAGGCTGGGGGGATCCTGCTTGAGCATGTGTGTGTATACATGTATGCTTGTGTGTACCTGTTAAGGTGTATGAGCCACTGTTCATGTTAAAAACATGTTTTTATAATGAAACACAGAATACAGAAAAATAAATTTAGGGGAGGCAAGGAAAACCACACAGTGGACATATGTCCTGGTTTGGGACATATATTCTTCCCTTTCTGAGGACATCGGGAATGCAGCTTAGCTTGTGGGTCCCAGTTTCTACCTATGGTTCCCTCTGCCCTTTTCTAAGACAGTCCTCTGACTTCTGTCCTTCAATTTTTGTCATTCCTCCCCGTGGAGGCTCAAGTCTGCTCCTAGTGCATTCGTAATGTGGGGAAGAACTCTAACTCTGACCCTTCCTGAATTCAGGACTTCATTCCACTCATCTGCTTTTCGTGCCCGCCTGGAATTTCCACCATGTCCGCGTGGAAATGAACCATGACTAAAAGCAACACTGGCAACACTACTTTCTTCCACATCCTATGCTGCCACTCTGCAGGCCTCTTCCTATGAGCTGCCCCACTGTCCTACATCACTGAGAAGGAGGCTCACGTTCACACAGTCTGCTTTACATTTACCATGTCTCATACTAGAACCTCCTGTTCTTTCTCCATTTCGAAGTTCCTGCTCTTTTTCTGGATAACCATGGCCCCTAACCAGTGTCCCTGAATCCTCTTCATCCCCACCCCAAACAATGCTTCATAGAGCTGCCAGATCAATCTCCCTAAAGCTCAGGTCCAATCCCATTACTCTCTTGCTTTGAAACCTTCTATAGCTCCCCAGTGCCCACTGAATTATTTACTTCTTCCTAACTCAGACACCCATAAAAAATTATTTACAGCTTCCTAACTCAAAAAAAAGAAAAAAAAATCCTCAATGCCCAACACACATTTCAGCCTCATGTGTTCCTGCTGTCTTATACACACCCTGTATTCCAGCCAAATTAGACTCACTGCTATCCTTCAAATGGTCCCCATGTACCTCTGCTCACTGACTTCTATTCTCCTGACTGCACCCAGCTCTATTTGTTTCCACCGGCTGAAGTCCTACATATTTTTCCAGTTTCTCCCCAAACCACTCTTCTTCCTCTCCTCAGTGTTAGCCTCCATAGATATAATTCTCTCATAGCAATAAACCAGCATTCTGAAGCAAGGTTATGCATTTGCTGGGAGGTTGCAGGGACCAGGAACGTCCTTTATGATCCCTGCCTCCCCAGCAATGCCTGGCATGCACAATCTGGGCACATGACAGGTGCTTAATAAGTGTTTATGGAATTGGATGGACACCTTCAGGACAGATAGTACAAATCAGATGAATGCAGAGCATATAACAGGAAAGGGAACAACAGAGGAATCTTAAAACCAACATCCGAATTCAGTCTAGACGTTGTAATACACACACTCCATCTTCTTAAAGAGAACCAGGCTCTGAGGGGAGCATGCTGCCGGCTTTGGGGGTGAGGAATGTTGCTGTTTAATGGCAGCATAGTGCTGGATCTTAGCTCTGCCACCTTCTGAAAGCTGCGGTCAGGAAGAAAGCCTGTTCACTGGGCAACTAGCATCTTTTACTTTTCACCTTGAGACATATGAGAAAAGACTGACAAATACAGCCAGTTGGAAAACAGAGCCATTTAACTATCCCTTTTTATCTCCACTTCAGGCTTTTCAGTCCTGGAAAAGCTAATGACTATCCAAAAATGTGAAAGGAAGAAGGCCAATGAACAAAGTGAGTCAACAGGATTGTGCTAAAGAAGTAAAACAGTTTAAAGGTTGGAATTCCCGGGAAACCCAGGTTAAAATTACTTAACTTCTCTAAGACTGTTTCCTTTTCTTTATAATCAAAATAATAACCTAGGATTCCTTACCTAGGATACCTCTTCTGAAGACTGCATAGGGCAGTGGTTCTCAGCCCTGGCTGCACAGGGAACTCATCTGGGAGCTTGTAAGTCTCCTGATGCCCAGATTGTACCCAGACTAGTTAAATCACAATTGATGAGGTGAAACCCAGGCATCAATATTTTTTAAAGTTTCTCTGATGAGCATAATATGTAGCCAACTGTGAAAATTAGTGATCTAAGCAATGGATATTATCTTTATTGCTGAAATATACTACCACATAATAGCAGCAAATGTTCATGAAGCACTAGTTATTGTTACAATTGTTGATCATGGTGGTAGTAATGGTGGTGGTGGTAGTGGTTGTGGGGTTCAGATGGGCTCTGCTTTGGGCTTGGAGTCCTCACGAAGAACTGTTTTCAGTAAAATAGCACCAAGCTCTGTTCTGGCTCTGCAAGGAAAATTTCACTCTCTGAGTCATAACTCTCTGATCAAACCTCCTCCCAACTAGCTCTTCCATCCCCTTACACCACGTTCCTGTCCTTTGACCTCACATTTAATGCTTCATTTTTGGCTTCTCAGTCTATATGCCCCAACTCTGGTTTGACTTCTCCCTCTACTACCTTACTAGATGGCCATTCATTTTTCTATTCTTTCAACAGCACCATAGAGTTCTTCGCCTCCTCCAAATCTCCATTCTGATCAAAAAACAATTTCTGCTTTCTCGGCTCTTTCTGCTAAGCACTGCATTGAAAATTGCAGGGTTGTGCTGACCAGCCTCCTTAAACCTTCACGGTTCCAACTTCAGCTGGTCCTCACCAATGCTCACTCGTGCTTGCGCCTAACTCCAGTCATCTCCCTTACATGTTTCCCATGATGTCTGCTCTCAGTGTTTACTGCCATTGGTTCCCTGGCTCACCTGTCCCATTCCCTTAACTCCTCAAGGAAAACCAAACTGGTTGCTTTATGAAGGAAGTGGAAGTCATCCGACTAAGCTTCCTCCAGTGTTATCCTTCCAGCCAGCCTTCTGTCTCCGAGAAACAAGTGTCACTCCTTTTTTTTAAGGACACATCATCTCCTGCTCTTCTCTGTTCTTCTCACTAACATTTAACAACTCTCTTCTGTAGCTTCAAACTTTCCCTCTTTGGGAGTTCACACATGTCATTCTACTGCAGCCAACAAATGTCCTCTATCTCTCCTTGTTCTAAAAGAAAAAGAGAAATTTTTTCTTTAACAAGACCCTCAGAAATATCCTATTTATCTCCCTATCAGCACTTAGCAAGCAGTATGTGGTCTCCAGTTCTCATCTCCCATTAACATTTCAGACCCCTGAATGCCAGTTTCTCCTGGCAACTGTTCTTACTAAGGCCATCAGCAACTTCCTGAGGGTCAAATGCACCATTGCTTCTTTTAGGCTGGCCCTCATCTACTTGACTTTTCTGTAGTATCTGATAGTGCTAAACATCATTTCCTTTCAAGTCAGTTCAGCCCAACAGATTCTTCTTGCATGCTAACTCTGTCAGATCCTGTGCTAGAGCCCCTAGGGACATACAGATGAACAAGATGAAGAAGAGTCCTCATCTTTTAAAGAGCCCACAGCCTACTCAAGAAAACATTGACGAATAATTAGGATACATTCTAGATTACTAAAATGGAATTTATTCACCTCTCTTCTCCTTGACCTTTCATACAACCCACTCATACTTCCTTAAATCTTTGACCTCAGTCCCTTTCACTGGATTTTTCTCTCTGTTTGTCCTATCAATGTCGACTTTTCCCAAGGTTCCACGTTTGGCCTTTTTCTTGTAGTTGCTCTGCCTTGTCTCCCTGGGAACTATCTACCCTTGAGGTCTATATATTGTCTATCACCAAAGACTTCCAAGTCTATAGCTTCAAACCTAACTTTATCCCTGTAGCCTCCTGTTCTTATCTCTTGTTGGGGATACTTACAATTCAAATGGACCAGAACCAAATTGTTTTACCTTTTGCCCCAATCCTATTTCTCCTCCTGGGTCTTCTGTTTACTTGATTGCTTTTACATCTACCCAAAACTCAGACTTATTTCCAACATCTCATCCTTGCTTGTGTCCACCTCTTTCCCATCCAACTAGTCTTCAATGGCTGTCCTTTCTGTTTCAAATTCATCTCAACTGCTTTCTTGCCCTAACTACTGACATCACTAAAGTTGCACTGTCAGCTCTTATCTCGTTTCTTCTAGTTCATTGCAGTGGTCCTCTCACATAACTCATGCCACCATCTTTTTCCACCTCTAAACCATGCTCATATTTTTGCCCATTACCTTTTTAAAAGATTAATTTAATAATCATCTTCTTATAAATCCTAACCTTTAGCAAGCCAACAAGCCTATGCTCTAGGTCTGTGCTGTCCAATATGGTAGCTGCTAGCCACATGTCACTATTTAAATTTAAATATATTAAAACTAAATAAAAGGTAAAAGCCCTTTCCTCAGTCATACTGCCACACGGAAATGCTCAATAGTCATATGTATCAACTCATCCACCAATGTCAGCTCTTCCTGGAAGCCTTCTCAACTCATTAAAATATATAAAATGAAGAGGCTCTGTGTTTCTGTTTTCCTTGTCTGATCCTTGTTTCATTGCACTGTAACTGTTTATGGGGGTGACTCCTCCACTCACCTGAAACCCTCAAGGATAGTGAGAAGCTGAATCCCTCTCACTTTTGTGTCCTGAGCCTTTATAGTGACTGGAACACAGTGAGCATTCATTTATTTCTCCTTCTTTCCTTTACAAGTTACCCTTACTGGAAAGTTAAGCAGGAAGAAACTATAAGATGCTCCCTTCATACCTTGCTATGAAAGCATAATGGGAAACTCAATCACATGCTCCTTTTTTAAAGGTACTGACTCAAGTGGTTCTCTGAGAATGGACCCTTCCTCCCTCTGTTCACCCTCCCTTCCAAGATCAGACTCTGTTCTTGTCTTTTAGAACCACAGGGAAACAGTCTGGCAAGAGCCACTGTTGTACCAGCTGATTTAAATTGAAATGTTTTCCCTAGATAAATGTGTGCTAAATAATACACCAGCTCTCCAGCCAAAGGGAAGTGACAGGCGCTCTGTAAATAAAGGCACTTAGTTGCTGGTAAAGAGCTGTAAAGTGGTTCTGAGCTGATGTTTGCTGACCAGCAAGAAGAGCCTTCACCTGCTTTATATAATTGTCATTGCAGTCATGCTCACTGTATATGAAAACTGCATCTCATAGACCCAACTGTCACATCAGATATACCATCCAACATGGGGTAAGCCACCTTTCTCTGTAATTGTTTTTGACAGCCAGCCATCACATCTTAGATCATTTTAGAAAGTGTCGGGTCCAGAATTTCTAAGTTGGGTCAGTTCTGACACCATCTAGGCTAAAACAGTGACACCAAAAAAATTGTGAAAAGAGAAAAGAGAAAAGATGTTCTGTTAGTCTAGGAGACCAAGTAACACACAGTGACAAGTGTCCAAACACAAATCCCATGGGGACTCTACCTTCTCAATGTAAGGCACATTGTTCATGTTACATTGCATCATAATAGAGAAACTTTCCATAAAGATGTATGAATACTCTGGCCCAAGACACAGACACACACATCTGTCCTGAGTCCACATTTCAGTACTGCTGCCGTCAGGAGAGGTGGTAACGTAGCTCTCAGGACAAAGCAAAGGATGGGGTTTTATAAGGACTACAGAATAAATAGTGAGGACAACTGGATGGCAGTGGACAGAAATCTATGTAGTTATCATTCAAGGGATGTCAGGTTTGTCTCCCAAAATGAAAAAAGTAACACAAAATCCATTTTGTACTCTGTAATTCTAATCTACTTGAAGCATGATTATAGCAAATGTCCAGATGAAGGGAATAAAAGTATCCAAGGCCAGAGAGCATTCCAGTTGGTCAAAAGATCTCAAGGAGGGACAGTGGCAGAGAAACTCAGCTCACCTGTCTGGCCCCACAAGCTGTGATGGAATGAACCTGAGAGGTGGGTGGCATGGTGAGCAGCCAGCGTTCATGAGCTTCTAGTGTTTCCTCATCGAGGAAGAAATGATTTCCCCTGTTGATCAACCCCAAACCATTGCCTTTTGGAAGGTCAGAGTGACACCAGAGTGTTAGAAACCAAGGGCAAAAGAGAAGTAGATTCCGTAAGAAAACGAGAGAAATATGGGTTCAGTGAGCTGACAGCTTCTGTAGTCTCTCACTGAGAGCAGAACAGACTGCTTGCTCACTACTGGGGGGCGGGGAGGGGCACACACATTCACTCCACTGCTAGCCAGGAGTCTAAGAAAATCACCATAGAATATATCCTATGCCTTCTTTGTGTGCGTGTGTGTGTATGCATGTGTGTGTGTACACAAAAGGAGTGCCTTTTTTTTTCCAGAAAAAATGAGTTCCCTTTCCCTTTCTTTCTTATCTTCTCCCAAAACTTTTTTTCCTGCTTATTCTTATAGTAAAAACAGTAAACAAGGCTTCTGAGCTTTGGGTGTGTATCTGCAGAGGAGAAGGGAAGCAATTTTTAGTTTTGCCATCACAGAGGATCTGTGAGGCTGGGATAAGGCTTATGAGAGGTGGTAAAAATAGCAATGTCAGATGCACATAGAGTTGAACACTGAACAACGCAGGGGTTCGGGACACCTACCCCAAGCAGTTGAAATTCCATGTATAACTTCTGATTCCCCCAAAACTTGACTACTAATAGCCTACTACTGCCCAGGAGCGTTACCCATAACAAACAGTCAATTAACATATTTTACCCACTAGATATATTATATACCAGAGGTCCCCAACCTTTTCAGGTTCAGGCACTGGTGCTCTTATGAAAATCTATTGCCTAATGATCTGAAGTGGAGCTGAGTTGGTGATGCTAGCGCTGGGGAGCGGCTGCAAATACAGATGAAGCTTAGCTCACTGCTAGCCACTCACCTCCTGCTGTCTGCTCCAGTTCCTAATAGGTCACAGACTGGGTACTGTTCTGTGGCCTGAGGGTTAGGGACCCCTGTTATATACTATATTCTTACAATAAAGTAAGCTAGAAAAAAAATATTATTAAGAAAATCATAAGAGCAAATACATTTACAGTACTGTACATATTTACTGAAATAAAGAAATTCATGTAAAAGTGACCCATGAAGTTCAAACCCATGTTGTTCAAGGGTCAACTGTATAATGAAATTGTACATTAAGATTCTTAACCATGAACCTCAAAAATCACAATTACTGAATTGGGAGGAAATAAGCATGTTGGGAAAAAGGACTGTTTTCCGGCCCCTCCTACTCAGTCCTACCTCTACCCACAGCAAGCACTTCTGCTTCCACTTCTTTCCATTCCCTTGCTAGTTCCCGCCAGGATAAGAGGGGCATCTGATCCGCATGTTCACTGGACCCAGTTTTATTACTGTGAAGATTTACTGTACCTTAAAACAGTGCACATGAGTCATTTGGGGGACCCTGTTAGAATGTGGATTCCTACCCAGTAGGTCTGGGGAATGGGTAGAAGGACCCACATTCAAGTACTTGAAGGCAGAAACTAAATGCTAGTTTTCCTCTTTCAACTCCTAGAAGGCAGTGTACTGTCACCTCACATCCTTTGTCACCTATGAGCAGGCAATGTAGGAAGCAGGCTCTACCTCCCCAGTATACAGCTGGGTAGGTAAAAGCTCTCTCTTATAGTCATGACATATTGCCCTGCCCTACAGGCATGGCTGAGCAAGTGGATACCACAATTTAGATTTTAAGGGGAGAGAGAGGATGGTCGAGTAGAGAGGTCAAAACTGGGCCTCAGGGTTATGTAAAGAATAGAAGCCACTCTATTTCCAGCATGAAGAAAAAAGGTTGACACAACTATTGGAAGGGCTGTAGAAGCAAATCAAAGAGGCCAGACATTTCACATGCAACACCAAGTAGAAGGTTCTCCCGAGCTTTCACCAGAAGTTGCTGTGAATCTCAGACCTCTCGAGAAGCCCACACTCCATTTCAGTCCCTAGCAGCAAAGCCATTAGTTCTCAGAAAGCTCCCCTGAGAGCTGCTTTATATCTCATCTATTCAGGGTCCAGATGCAGTTGCCTCCAGAGAAGTGAGACCTCTTTTTCTCTTCCCGTCTCCAAATCTCTCCTCTCTCATTGGCAGAACTGAGCAAAGAAGATTCTAGGAACTATTGTTCCTGGCTTCAATGCAATGTCAAGTGGATGTCAGAAAGAAGTGGTGATGATACTGAGCTGACAAAAGATAACGTAGCACACAGGTCTGGATTGCAAATTTTATCACATCAATATGATGGCATTTATATCCCAGCAGCTATAGTTTTCCTGGGCTGTATTCTCTCTACCTTTGATCCTGGACTGATGTCAGGCCCCCATCTGGCACCCAAAGCCACCCATCCAGTAGATCACACCAAGGTCTTACTCAAGGGAAAATGTTTCAAATCCTATCCTGCCAAGGCCCTGATTAGTGAGGTTATTTGTTACAGGGTTTTTGCTGTGTTGTCTCTCAGAGACTCGTAGATGACATGTTTACTTATAGCTATCTGCCCAAGATCCAGAGAAAATGACAGGGAAGACATGACAGAGATGGCAGATGTGTGTCATTTAGTGCTGTTGTGCTTCCTATAGAGAATGTGTGGGCTGACGGGCCTCACCTCTTGCTAAATGACTTTTAGTGCCTATATGGTCACTAGTCTCCTGAGATCACCATCTTTTGGTGAGCACTTAACAATGTAAAACTTAACACCACCATTCAATGATAACAATAGCAAAGCTTAATACAGGTCAATGACAAAGATATATTCTGGGAGAAACAATGAGAATTGTTCAGCCAGCATCTTTTCAGTGCTCTGACACTTGGTTGGTGACCCTGGTCATAACACTGTTTATGAAAGCTAAGGTGGGACAATTTAAAGGCTGGTTTATTCTCTGGGATGGCAGTTTGCTCTGAGTGTGGGTGTTCAGGTCTTAAGCCTGCTCCCTGGGATGGCAAGAAGCAGCAGATGCCCCTTTGAAAGCCATCACAGTGACCGCAGGTTTCACTGCCAGGCAGGCTGATGTGAGCCTCTTTGAATTACTGAGTGAAGGATATCCCTCTTGCCAGCCCCTGTCCCCTGTAGGCACAGGAGAGAAGTATTACAGGCTGTCCTTACCTTGGGAATTAGCCTGCAAGACCCCAATGCTGTCATCAAACTGCATAGATTTGATGTTGAGTGACGCCAAGATGCATTCCTTGTCCTGCAGCGAAGTATCATCAATATTATTCTGATTGGCTGACAGGATAACGCACATGTCACAGAGGTTGATGTTGACGGCCCTTAAATCAGCCCGACTTAATGGCGTACCCTTTGGCATAAGGAAAGGAAAAAAAAAAAAAAAAACGGAGTAGCCAAAGTGAGATTGAGGGAAGAGAGGGAAAGAGGAAAAAAATAAAAACAAATTAAAGATTGCACCGGAGCTTTGGGAAATTATTTAACAAGTATCTTTTTTATGCCTGACATTAAGCTGGCCTAACTACATTCAAGGGAATAGGAGCTGTGTGCTAATCTAAAGGGTAGTCGGTGCTGATGGCAGCATTTTAGGCTTGCTCTCAATACTCAATCAAGCTATTACTAACAAACGTGGGAGAGGAATAATGCCAGAGTTCTACATCTTCTTCCTTCCTGGAAATTGTCTTGATTTAAGTAACTGTCCTGTGGCAACCTCTGGCTTTCAGAATGTTACGAGGGGAGTGGGTTTCAAATGCCTGTTTATTTAATAGCAGGTCACTTCTGTCTTAAGCAAAAAACAGCAGCTCCAAGTAGAATTTTCAGTGCAGCCAAGGGGAAATAGCCAGTGAGCATGATGTGATGAGGTGGGGCTGAAAGTGCCTCTCCACTTGGAGGTAGTGGGAGGGGATGGAATTAATGTGCATCTTGCAAAGGGGAGATGGAAAGGAGTTAAGCTTCAGGTCATATAGTTTTATTGCATATTTTCAGCAAAAAAAAAATAAAAAATAAAAATAAAATAAGGAAATTGCTTAATTGCCCAATGACATAGGAATAGTTAAATACACCCCTGGAATTATATACAGCATGAGCCTATATCGCAGGTAAAGGGACCAAAACAGCTCTCTGTGCAAGCAGTGCCATGGAAGAATGTCTAAAATAGAGGGATAAATTAAAAAAGAAAAAAAAAACAATTCTAGACAATTTGAAAAGTATGAATTCATTTATGTAGGAAGAAACCCATGAAATGAAACTATATATTTATGAATGCATTTATAAACGTATGCACGTTCAGAGAGAAAGTTCAGGAAAAACATACACTAAAATAATAACAGTAATTACCTCTAGGGAGGAGAATAAAATTGGGAGTGAAGGGTAAAGTTTGTTTTTGACTTTAAACACTTCTTTATTGTTTGAATATTTTATAACATAAATGTGTATACTATTGGTATAATTAAAAATAAATAAGCCAGTAAACATTTTCAAAAAAACCCATAACAACAAAAAACAAAGGGAAAAAAATCCAGATCATTATTTCTGGATCAAGGACATAATGACAGAGGAGCCAGGAGGGCAACCACAGGGTTATTGTTGGAGGTGAGGGGCATGAACTACACATGCTCTGTGTCCTCAGGAGGGGTCACAGCAGAACTCGTCAGGTATCCCATGGCTCCCCAGGGACATCATTTTGGAGTTCACATCCAGCCCCCAGTCTCCTTGGTCCTCCAGCCTGAATCTGGCTTCTGCTGTGTTTGTATGAAGACTCCAGCAGCCCTCACCACACTGACTATGTACAGATAGGGTTTGCCAACTGCCTTATATCTCTGGATGCCTTTTTCTGGTTCTCTCTCCTGGAAAAGGAGCTTTGAGAAGATTCAACTTGTGTCAGAAGTCAAAGCCATGACTCAATAGCAGTTCACAACCCCCAGAATATTGCCACAAAGTAGAATTAAGGAAGAAGTATTTAGTACTACGAGGTTGGGAAGCTATTAGTTCTAGATTCTGCAGCAGTGTCTTGAGAAAAGAAACCCCTCTCTTCCTGGGATCTCTTTGTACAAAATAAGTCTGACCAACTTCCCAAATCATTTCATCAATGTATAAGCCTGAATTGCCTACATCCATATTCTTTTAATTTTCATTTTGTTGGGAATGAAGCAGTAATTGTGATATAAGTCAAACCCTGCACAATTACATAAACACCATTTCAAAACTCAAGAAATACAAATGATACACATAGAAACACCTGGTATGTCTCAGGGCTGTTTGTTTTTTGTGTTTGAGCATGCAAATATAAAAGCTCATTCACATATCAACAGGCAGGTGAGTAGATGTGTACAAGGGCGTACAGAAGGAAACACACACTGACACACACAGCAAACATCACACAAACACACATACTAACATAAATCTGATAAAATAATAAGCTCCTTACAAATACTTTTAGATCTCAGATCTTTTAGGGACTATGAGTAAGATCGCATGTAGGAAGATAAAAAAAATAGAATCAAATGGATTATGTCTGAAATTAACAAGGTGTATATCCGTTTATGTTCTTCTATGTGCATGACTACTTGTTTTTCTGCAGGTGCCTATTTTTAACTACATGTGTTTTTTTAAGTCAGTGAGTTTTTGGCCCAGCATCCAAAAGATATCTGTCTATATTTTTCTCATTGCTTTTAATATTTATTTAGCACCTATTGTGCAAGACATATGTAAGTACAAATGGTGGCTATGATGCCTATTACTTGTAGGTAGAGTCTCATGTGTTCTTATGAAATTATATTACTTAATTCTTTGTTTTCCATTTTGAAGGTTCTAGAAGAATTTCAGCTCCATAAGTGGGAAAAACCCCAGACCTCTTGAAATGTAGCATCAAATTCATGTCTTCAATTTTAGGGATATGAATTTCCAAGAAAAATGTATGGAGAATAAATGATATTTGCACTGCTTTGTGACATAGGCAACAATATCAAATGTTGAAATGTGCAATATAATTTTTTGAAAATTGATGTTAAATATATTGATTAATTATAGGAAGCAGTCATTTACATGACTCCAGATCGTGTATCTGACATCCTCACACTAAACTGTGGAATCCCAAACTTTCATTTTAGATTTGGGTACCAGTGTTTTGTAATCAAGAATATCACAAGCATACATGTTCACATACATACACAAACCAATGGAAACATGGCTAGGCTTCTAAATGAATGGGAGGTAGGGACTGACCAGAAGGGGCTTAGCCTTCTATACAGCAGAAATAAAGAACTCTGTTAAACACAATTAGTTAAAAACAGAATGCAGTACAATCAAGAGTTCTCCAAGCATTCATAATGTCATAAATAAAATGAAATAAATAGTTCCATAGGTTAATTCTACTCTAAGCATCATAATATCATACAGAACTAGATTTGGGTAGACAACAGAGAGAGTGTTTAGACACTGACATGGTTAATATATTTAATGTCAGCTAAACTTCATGTCTGATGAGTGACTGAACCTGGCTGCAAATTCCTTTTAATAAGGTCTCTAGGGTTTGGATATTCCTAGACAAAGCACAAGGAAAAAGGGCTGAGTCCTCAGGCCCATAACCAGATAAAGAAGCAGAAGCATGATCAAAGCTACAACTATTATATCCATCTGGGATTTTCTTTTGTGAATGAAAGGAAGAAAACAACATCAATTATGTGACCTTGAACTTACAGGCAATATGGACACTTTGGGGAAGTTATGAAGTGTCTCCCATTCTCGCTTGAGGTACTCAATGGAGCCCACAAACACGATGTGCTTGAGCTCATGGTAATGAAAGTTGCTGGCACGTAGTGGCATCACCAGGTTCCGGAGGCCAATCAGGGCTGAGCTGACATCGCCAAAGATGCAGACCACGACGTGGCCACTCAGGACAGTCATAGCAGCTTCACTTCGGGTCTGCAACAGGGAGAAATGTATAGGCATTGGAGAGAAGATCTGACAGGGTTGTGGTAAGAACTAAAAAAGTCATTTGTGTAAAAGGTGCAGTAAACATTTCTTGAGTGCTTATTATGTGCTATTATTTTTGTTTCAACAATGTTATACATGCACCACATATATTTATAATTTGAGTATGTATGTATGTATGTATGTATGTATGTATGTATGTATGTATGTATATTAGTATGATAAATATATGGGAACACATATCCATGCATATCATTACCCTTTTGATAAAAGATTTTTAAAAGATATGCCATTAATCCATGTAAGCAGGATATCTTTCATATGGTTTTTAGGCAAAAAATCAGAGGGAATAGCAAAATTTATAATATTTGAAAAGGGAAGAAATAATTTTCATTAAATTATTGATAAAATGAGCTGCTCTTTCTTTCTGCCTCTTTTGCAGAAATGACGATAAAATGGTCAGCTCCTAAACTGGTCTCAGCTCAAAAAATCTGCATTTTGAATTCTAGACTTATCTGTGAGATGATGAGTACATTATTGTATCAGTAAGTAGAACATAATATCCTAAGCCAGGCATTGGCAAAATGGTCCACAGGCCAAATCTGGTCCACCACTGGCTTTTGTATGGTCATGGCTGGTGAGCTAAGATTGGTTTCTACATATTAAAATGGTTAAAAAAATAAAAAAAGAATATTTCATAAAATGTGAAAATTATATGAAATTCAAATTCCAATAAAATCTTATTGCAACACAGCCAATCTTACTTATTCAGGCATTGCCTATGGTTGCTTTTACATGATTACAGCAGTCGATAGAGACCATTTGGCCAGCAAAACTCTAATTATTTATTATATAACCCTTTACAGAAAGTTTTCTGAATCCTGTCCACTGTTGCCTTGGGGTTTCTGGGAGTATGCCTGGAGTGGCTCACCTGCATAAAATCACCAGAGAAAGATTCCTAAATAATCATTAAAAGAATCTAGAGATAGATCAGCAAATCAATAGCCCATGTGTTTTCAACCCTAGGCCTTTATCTACAAAGGAGACAAATAAAAGAATCAAATCAACCCATCAGAGCAGAGGTCCCCAACCCCTGGGGATGCTGACCAGTACTGGTCCATGGCCTGTTAGGAACTGGGCCACACCGTAGGAGGTGAGAGGCAGGTGAGCAAGTTAATCTTCATCTCTATTTGCGGCCACTCCCCAGGGCTAGCATCACTCCCTCAGCTCCACCTCAGATCATCAAGCATTAGATTCTCATAGGAGTACTGGCCCCTGGAATTGGGGACCGCTTCTCTAGCGGAGGACCCCAGCTTCCCAAGAAATGTAAACCGATAGCCACTGCTGGTAGTTCACTGTGTTAGTAAAAACAGCAGCATAAGAAGGCCAGCTATGGGCCATTGTCTGCCTCTCCTTCTAGCTCAATACATCCCTCTTGCCTTTCTTCCTCTCTGTCTACCCACTGCATGCCTAGATGGCCCCATGTGGTCTACAATACTTTGGGGGAGGCATATTAATGACCATTGTACACATCAAACTCTGCTCCATTTAATCCCTAGAATTGACCAGTGTATTGACTGTTTAAATGCCAATATTGCAGTTCTCAACAATGTCAATGTTAGTACAGCAACCCCGAAGGAGAGGAAGAAGCTAGCTTTCACTCCCTGATGGTTAGAACGAAATAGGGGCTGTCACCATTATTTTCCTGTGCAACAGTATAGGAACATCTAAGACATAGGCTGTAAGAAATGTTTTATAAACTATGACCAAGGCGGACCCACTGGGGAGTCACAGTTCACATCACTGTTTCATGGAGAAGACCTGGAGTTAGTTATCTTGCCTTCATGAAAGTGTGTGTGCCTGGCTACCATCAACAGAGGGTCACTAGTTTGTAACATGGTGTGATGGGGCTCCTAAAAAATTTTAATTGGCCAGGTAACCTGAGAGGTTAGCTCCCTCCAACAAGCTCAAGGGTCACAAACTGGGTCTGGAAGAGGGATAGGAAATCTAGTATAGGGAGGTAGGGAAGGCACCAGTTAGCAGACTGGCCGAGGCATAGATGCTGACCCCAGAAGCTTAGACCTGGGGACCAAAACACCAAACCTTAGATCAGCCACAGCAACATCACCTAGAGAACCTGTAAAATCCCTAATTCCTGGGCCTCAGCCCTGGTGAGTCTGATTCTTCTAGGTTTAAGACCCACTAGAGAAACTATGTGTTATGTGTGTCTTGTGTCTCCTACACATCCTTCAAGGCTTAATGCAAGCTGGGCTTTAATGGCCTTAAACCCTTTAAAATATAACTTGTGTGTATCAAATAAGACTTCCCTGGTCACTTAAATGCATGCTAATCTTCTCCCCTAGATTTGAATAGCACTTTGTGTCTCCTAATACTTAGCTTCAAATATATGGTTTCATGGTTACATTTTACGTCTTCTTTGCAATTAGATGATCATTTCCTCGAGTGAGTCCATCTTATTTTTTTCAAGCCCCAAATTGGTTAGTGTCATCACCCAGTGGGTATGTACACCAGAAAGGATCTTCTGAGCATTCTCATCTATGTTCCAGTGTGACTTTAGAGAAGGCCTCTTGAACTACACCATCTAAATTGAACCTCCCAGTCCCTCTCTGGTGCATGACCCTGCTTTATCTTCAAGCACTTTATCAATATCTGACAAGTTATTATGTATTAATTTGTCTACCTGAAGATGTTCTCTTAGTCCCTACTAGACTATAAGATCTGTGAGAGGTTATATCCCCAGTAACAACAGCAGTGTCTAACACATAAAAGACTTGTTATAAATGTTTTATTAAATGATGTTATTTTTCAGATGAGAAAAGTAGTAGATCACTTCCCTAAACTCTTTCACGACAGTAGGAGACTTTGATTAGATGTCCATTAGTTATTAAAACTCTGGATTCCAGATATGGCACCCAACCATTGACCTGCCCAGGTGAGGAACACCAGGCCGAGTTTAGATCACCAGAGAAAAAGTGTGGTGAATATAATATCAGGATGTAAATATACAAGCACCTTTGTGATTAGAACAATTTGCACTCCTAGTAAGTTGAACAAGAGCTGTTTCCTGAGAATTCTGACTTTCTGTGCTTTTCTCTGCAATTTTCACACCTCTAAGACAGTCTCCAGCACAATGCTGTATTTGCTGTTAATGCTTGATTGCAATTAAATTGAGAAAACACATGCACATTCAGATAAAACACAGGGAAAAAATATAGTGGATTATAGTACAAAGCCGTTCTGAAGAACTGGAACCATTTTCTTTCAAGGAAGGGTGGCCAGGACATCAGAAATGATAGGATTTTCCTGGCTGACATAAGAGAACAGGCCATGGCAATCTGGGGATTAGAGGCACAAGGGAGAAAGCACTCTTCTATCTGATCTTTCTGAATATTAATCCATTTTCCATGGATTAGCAAGACAATAAAATGTAGGAAAGCTGATGTAGGCATTAAAACCTACAGCTGTTAATAGGACTAGTTTAAAGAGTAGAATAGACTGCTATCTATGCTGACATTCCTGGGAAAAACCAAAAGCACATGGCTGCTACAGAGATGAGCCAACCAGGAAATAGGGCTCTGAGCACTTATTCCCAATGACCACCTTACTGAGATGATCCATGATTCATCATTGTCATCATCAGCAAATGCATTTTACCTGTCTACATTGAGTCCTAAGAGAGATCACAACACGCAAAGCTATTATCTAGACAAATACAAGATATTGTTAAAAACAATACAGGCAGCATTCCTATTTCTTCATGGCATTTAATAATAATAGTGATAATAGGTTAACTATTGAGTCACATGTTGGGTTTTAATTTTCACTGAAACCCTATGAGTTAGGGTCATTCTCATCTCATTTTCTTACAGATAAGAGAACTAAAGTGCAAGAGATCAGGCGACATGCCCAAGGCCATGCAGCTACTAAATGGCAGTCAGGTTCTGGCCTCAGGGCCACATCCATAGAAGTTATGGTACACACTGCTTCTTGTGATGTCTTTCATACAGCATGTAACACTCCCTATTTTAATGAGCCAATATATATTCAGAAATGGAAAATTCTTCTCTTAGTTCACGTTTGGATGAAATTTCTAGCTGTTTCAATATATGTCCTGAATTTTAATTTTTGAAAATAATAAGGACCAGGGACTGTATTATCCTCTCATCCACTTAGGAAAACCACATTCCTAGGAAACAGTTTGGGACAGAAGCAGAGGGTTGATTCTGCAGTCTGCCACTCACCAGGATGACCTTCTCTATCTCCTTGGGTGCGCACCAGTGAAACATCCCAGTAGAGTCGTACTTCTTCACATTGGAGTCCATGTTGTCAATCTGATCATTGCCGGGAATTAACAAGGGGTCATGCCTGGGGAGAAAGGACAGGAAAATCTAAGTGGAAAATGTGATAAATTATAAATGGAAAGTGCCCCCCTGAGTTACATCTCAGAGGATGAAAGATGCAGAGGAAACAGTTGTCACTGAAGGCCATTCTTGTGCTTGTAAAACACATCCATTGAAAGACAACTGCCCCAAACCACCACCACCTGGAAGTGCAGGTGACCTTCATCAAGTATAATTCTGCCATTCTCTCCTGTTTCCTTTTATCTAACATGGTCTCCACATTATTTTGGGGATTTGTCTCATTTTTTACAGCTATCTCACTCCACCTCCTCTCATTTTACCAGCTATCCTCTCTCTCCAAAATGTGTGTGTGCACATGCTTACACACAAACACACACACACACATACACACACACACACACACACACACACCTCAAAGGGTTGTTATTAGCACTGGCAATGAAGAAGAAGGAATAGGAACAGAATCTCATGCTGACTGACTGGCATGAGGATGGAAAGCCAATTACTCGCTCTTTCTGACTACAACTTCTGACGGGATTCTCTTCGCAGTAAAAGCTTTAACAGGCTGCACTTTAAATATTTTAGCAATTTGCCCAATCAGATTTTGCTCTCCCTGGCTGAAGCCCTTTAAAGATTCAGCAGCATGTCACTTCAGAGCAGATTGACTACCAAATGTCCACATCTGAAATACATGATTTCAATACTAAACAACACCCTCTCTCCTTGCCTTGACAACTGCATTTGCACTGGTTAACCAATGATGCTCCCCCCACCCTACCTTCACCTCCAACTGTAGCATTCCCTGCAAGACAGCCTCAAGCTCAGGTGCATCTTAATAAACTTCTCTGGAATTCTCAGGTCTACTCCAGCCTCTCTTGCTCTGTTTACTGTGGAAAAGGAAGGCACTTCTACAGAGACTTCCCCTCCTGTGGATTGGCAGAGCCTCCCTAACAACCTTAAGCATTACAATAGAATCAGGCAGGTCTAACAAGCTTAGAGCATGAGAAATATGCTCCTACATCTTGGGCCATATCCATTCCCAGATTCTATCTCCGATAGTGATTTTGTGCCTCAGTTTTAAGGGAGGTCATTTGAGTTTCTGCAAAATGACCACATATGATGAGAACAATGTTGCAAGCAAAGCTAGCTATCTATGCAGTGGAGCTATTTTCTCTGAATGTTTCTGTCCATTTAAAATAGAAAATATAAATAGGTTCAAATTCCAAATATTTATTGTAAAGTGATTTTACTTTTTAAATGACCTATTTCAAGTATCAAAGGGTGACCTTTAATTAGCTTTTAGTATTTCTCCCTCTGAAATTTCTCTGATACTTCTCATTTACACATTCAGAACACAGAGAATGGGACAGAAATCCCCCCTTTGTGGTCCACAGACCTAGAATTAAGCTTTCAGGATTTCTACCATGACCCTTCTAATAGCCTCCCACCTCCACTTAAGATGGGAAAATTCTGACTGTATTTATTTATTCCCAAGAATTTGCTTTCATGCTACATCAAATGACAAATAACATGTGAGGCAATCCTGAAAAGTTATCTTCAACGAACATACTAAATTATGATAGAAACTGTCATATTGGGTCTGGAAGGAGAAGAACATCCCCCTTGGAAGAGCATCTCAGTAGCTGGGTTGTTGGGGAGTCTGGAGGTATTGTAAACCACCAGGCCATCCTTCAAATTCTGAACTCAGTCAAATATGTTGAAATAAAAAGGCAGCTGCTGATAAGAATGGGTTACAGATGGGTGCAAGAGGAAAGTTTGAATTTTTTTGTCCTTGAAAATTGTAATAGTTCAATAGACAGCCATTCTCTGGGATAAGTAGGTAGACAGAAACCACCATAGGAAAGAGTTTTGAGAAAATGAACAAGATGAACTCCTCCCAGCCCTACAAGAGCATATTTTAGTTATAAGGGGATCTTAATAATGCCCTTAAGATAAAGAGCCCTGTTTATCAGTTGGAGAGTAAGTATTATCTTAGGAAGATCTGAGACCTGCCCCTAATGTGTTCAGGATTTAAAAGATACTCAGGACAATGTTTACATATCAGCAAGCAAGTAAATGATATAGCAAGCTGGCCAAAATTCCTTTTAGAAAATACCTGTCTTTGGAGATAGGACATACATTTTGGTTTCTTCTCTTTCTGGAAATAAATCATTTCTTGATAACATAGGCCTTCAACCTTCATCTTAGAAAAGTAAAAAGAACAATCCTGATGATTGATTACTCCTCAATGAGAGGAGAAAAAATAGCTTTTTAATGTCACATCTCATTAACTGGCATGAGGTTTTGGGGACACTAGGTACAATATGACATTAGGGCTGCAAGCCATGATTGGCACTGGGACCTCCAGAAGCATCTGGGAAGTCTCAGTGGTATGCCACACTGCACATTGTACTCTCCACAAGTTTTTCAGACTGGTCCAGATAATTTAAATATAAGTCATCTAGGATTTTCCTCAAAGGGTCTGATCTGAGAATCATCGAACATCTCCCCAAACGTTTCCTTTTCTGACCAGCCATGATAACTGGAATTTAAACTTTGGTTTCTTAAATCAGTAAAACAACCAATAGCCATGAATCTTTTATTCTGAGCCAGGAATAAAAGATACTGTAATGATTAAGACACAATCCATAGATAAAGAGAGGGTCATAATATAGCAGAAAGAGAAAATGTCAATAGTTGTGATTCTAGCAAAGGTAAGTGTCTAGCAAAATAATGTACAAGGTGGTAGGAGAACACTAAGAAAGAAGCTGTTAAGTTCCTGGTTTGAGTCCATCAGGGAAGGCTTCACAGAGACAGTAACATTTGATCTGATGGGGAGGAATCTCAGCATATTTTAAGTGTTGATCCAGTCATAACCATTAGGACACTCTCAGAGAATTAAGGCCCAAATGAAAAGAGACAAAAAATGGCATCCAAAACCCTGGTTTGAGATGTTGGCTATTGGTATTGCCTAACCTGAGGTATAGAAGACTCAGGCCAGGCACACTAGCTGTCCTCAAATGTGCAATAGTGGTCAAGTGGAAGATGGATTCACTTGATTATGACTAATGAAGAACAGGCAAGGAACAACGTATGAGACTTACCTAGAACAAACATTGGGTTTCCAAAAAAAAAGACTGTTATGAAAATTAAAGGTTTTTTTTTTCCCAGAAATGAAATAAGTTCTTTCCCAAGGCAATGGATGTTTCATCATTTGAGACATTCTAGAGAAGTTGGAGATATAAAGGGTATTTTATTTTAGGAGTTGGGTGAGCCTAGAAGACCTTTAAAATGGTCTTAAAGCAGTGTGCTTTCATTAGGGAAAAAGATGGCTAGAAGAATTTTGGAAATATTGAACCACTGTTGAGCATCAAAAGGCCAAAAGGCACTAAGTGAAAAAAAGTTGCTGGAGCAAAGATGGGCAATAAGAAGCATGAATGACTGATTACTTTATAGTTTTATAGTTCCATTAGGGCTAGAATTGTTCCTCATTTCACTGGATTCCACTCTGTCTGGGAGGAGACTTGGAACATGATTTGATCTAGCAACATGAGAGTCTGTAACTACTTCAGGCCAGACAGGATAAATTTTTTTACCATGTTTATTCCTGTAGTGATTGCAAGTGCCTTAAATGCTGCTGAGCAATCTCTGACATAGGTGAAGAATAAAGAGCTAGCTGTCCATGGGAACATCCACATCTAAACTGAGAGTTTTGGAGTTTATATTAACAGAAGAAAGTCTAAGTATTTGCCACTGACCAGAACAACCAACACCACTGTGGTCAGGGGAGGACCAGGAGAAGGATCAAGTAGTTTGTTATACAAGAAAAGGAGGACCAACAGAAACCTCCCTGGACAAATCCCCACATCATCAGCTTACAAAATGACAAAGAGAACCACTTCCACAGGCTCTCAGACAATTCCTCAAAGACCACTTAGTTGGAACCAAAGACTAATACTACCTATTGCCTTTCTCGTCTTAATTACTTTATATATTTCCTCAATTCATAAAGTAATCCCAACTCCCCTAAAACGAATCAGAATTAATTCAAGGCTCCTTTGTCACTTGCCACTTAGCCAATGTATATGACTCACTGTGAGGTGAGGTCCATCTGCTGCTATGTAGTCATTAAGGGCTGAATCATGTCCCCCAAAAAGTATGTATGTTGAAGTCCTAACCTCCAGTACCTCAGAATGTGACAATATTTTGAGGTATGGTCTGTAAAGAGGTGATTAAGCTAAAACGAGGTCACAAGGGTAGGCCCTAATACAGTATAACCAGTGTCCTTATAAGAGGAAATTTGCACACAGACACCTACAGACTATGTGAAGACAAAGGGAGAAAATGGTCATCTATAAGCCAAGGAGCTTTCCTCATGGCCTCAGAAAGAATCAACCCTGACAACACCTCGATCTAGGACTTTTGGCTTCCAGAACTGTGAGAAAATAAATTTCTATGTGACATCCAGTCTGTGACACCTTGTTATGACAGACCTAAAAAACTAATACACTAATCCACCTTGAAGGAAAATGGGCATAGTGTATCAGCTATCATTTCTTTGATGATCCTGGCTGCCCTTCTTATACCTTAGTCTCACCTGTTTGTTCATTTAGGTTTATGTCCTGCTGTCAGTTTAGAAATACATAGTAATATGCCAGAAATACACAATCCCCCACCCCCAACATACATACCTAATTATATCTGTTCTGTCCAAGTGGGAACCTTTCCCTGGTCTTTAACTTATACCCACATTTGAAGATAAATACCTACGAACAGCCAACCCAATAAAAAGAGGAAGGCTGGACACTAGCCAGTTAATTTGTTTAGTTAATTTGTTTAGATGAATCTGTCTCCAAAGGGAGTGCTCTGGGGATGGAGACTGCTGAGGGCAGGAAACTACCTGTTTCCTTAGTGACAATCCAGCATAGTAGCTCCAGAACCAAAGTGTCTGTCTTCAAGTCTTGGCTCATCTACTATTTGCTACAGTGTGCCTTGCCTCAGTTTCCTCTTCTATAAAATGGGAGTGTTAATCACTGCCATTACTTAACAGATTCTATTTGAAGATTACATGAATAAAATCCTATCATGCACTTAGCATAGTACTTACACAGAACATACCCTCAAAATGTGTTAACTACCATTATTATTGTCATTCTTTATGCTTTACTTAAAACCCATTCATATATCTGTAGCTCTTATCATGGTGAAAAGAGACCAGAAAGAGATAGCAGTTCAATAACAAAGACGTAGGGTTACTACTATTACTTCTAATACTATATACCACCACTAGTACTATTACTACTATCACTGCTATTACTTTTGCTACTATTACTACCACTACTCTTAACTACTGTTGCTATTACTTCTACTACTACTACTACCATTGCAGCTGATACTACTATTATGACTACTACTATTGCTACTACGATGGATAACTATCATGAGTTGAACCCTTATAAACGTTGCTATACTAAAAATTTTACCTATATTTTATGAGTTACTCATCACAATAACACTTAAGTAATTTCTGTTATTATCACCCATTCACATGGATGCAGACAGTGGATGAGTAATGTGGCTAAAGCAGCATAGCTAGTGAGAGGAGAGACAAGTCTTTGAACAGAAAGGTCTTCCTGACGGGAAGTTAGTGCTGCATGGCCCCCATCCTGCCCCCTCCCACTAGCAGGAAGCAACTGGATCTTGTTCATTCCATATCACGACATCCCTGAATGCAGTGCCCTGAACGACGAAGAGAACAGCATCACAAGAATTTATGAAATGCTCAGCTTGTGTGAATAATCAGTAGAAAATGATCCCATCAGCCCTCGTCAGGACAACATGCGCAGGGGAGCCTCAATTAATTAATTTGTTCTGGGTGAGCTTTTGCCATGTCCCAATATCCAAAGGCTACCTTTAGAAATACCCACATTTTTATAGCAAATGAGGGGCTCCATGGAGTTAAATTTTTCATATCTATGTTTCTTGAATCTCAGCTTCCACCTCCAAAGTCCACAGCTAGAAATTAAGCACGCCTGACTTCAAATGAAGAATAAGAGATTTTAGTTTTGAGGGTTTGCAGAGCAAGGAATGCCACTTGCCATCAATTAATCTCAGGAAGTGAAATAAATGCCCTGCTCCAACAGAAACAGGAAAAGCTTGCCTTGAAGACAATAGCCTAAAGCAAAACCACAAATCCCTTTCTAGCAAACCTGCTGTGAGGAAGCTGTTATTATATTTTAAAGAGTATAGTTCCCTTTACAGGCAAATCCCAGTTTTTCTTGTTTGTTTGTTTGTTTTTTCCTGCAGCAGTGAATACTGACTTCAGAAATTTAAAGTACTAGTAACTAATCCAAAAAAAAATGTTATGAAAGAAAAAAAAAATGACAAAATGATTTTAAAATCGTATCTTTTTCTTTGCTTGATTTTTAGAACCTTATTTCTCATCACATAAAACCTATCTTGTTATTGCAAACATCCTGTTTAGAATGAGGCCCACTCTTGCTGTGATCTCCTTAGGGAATGGGAAGTTTGAGAAAATGTGGGCAAATTTCTCATCTCCTTGAAGGTTTTTCATCCAAGTGGCAAATCCTAATTTTATTGAGTAGGTATTATGTCAAGTATTATAACAGGCTATCAAAAATTTCTGAGACCTCAAAGTTTGCTTCAAATGTTCTGCCTGAATCTGCCCTCCTAGTTGTTTTCCCTTCCTAGGAGCTCCTAGAGAAATAATAATTTGCACATCTGTCTCATCTATTAGATGGTGATCTTCTTAAGGTCAAGGAACACCTATTTTACTCTTCAGTGTATTTCTAGGGTCTAGAGGAGGACACAGTAGATGCTCAATAAATGACATCCTAACAAGAGAAACTAATGAATGATTTCTAGTCTCTGGACACTTTTAACCAGTCAAGAAAGACTCACCAGACCTTTTATGGATATCAGAAAATGTGCCCAGTGAGAGCCCATTCACCTTTGATATCTTGCAACAATTTGTTTTGGGAACCACCAAGGGCTTTGCACTGTTTTCTACTTCACAGGGACTGTATTTGAAGTAAGATATTGTGATCTGAAGGGACATGCTGAAATATGTCTGTAACAAGTCAGGCTGCCTGGAGTGTGCCTGGAGCCAGCTGCTATAACTGATCAGCAGGGAGGACTCATGATTGATGTCCAACTGTGGTCAAGACAGGTGTTCTTAATTAAGCAACTATGCAGTGTTGCAATGCCCAGTCTGAAAGTCTCTGAGAGAAGGGCCCCTATCCCATGAAGCTCTCATTGTTCTGATTCATGTGAGCAGTAGTTCTCAAAGTGCTGTCCCACATCTGCTGCATCACTATCACTTGAGAGCTTGAGAGAAATGCAAATTATCCAGTCCAGCCCAGACCTTACTGCATCAAGCTCAGTTTTAACAAGGTGCTCTAGATGGTTCTGATATGTGCTAAAGTTTGAGAACCACTGATATAAAATTTTGCCCAGATGGAAAACTATGTGGTTTGACTTAATTCTACCAAAGTTAGCAACTATTTGCAATATTACAGACTGGAAGGCTATGGGTCTATTCTGTAAGGTTGGGACTTGAGTAAAGCAAGCAAGGGGCTAGGTGTAAAATTTAAGAAGATGCATCACTGCATGTTCTGAGCCTCCTTTTCAAATAGAAAATTATAGGACGAGAAACAAAACACATTCAGGTTGCCTACTCTGACTATCTCTGTGTCTGTCTGGAACTTGAAAGTTTGTATCAACACTTGATGGGATTTTCTACCCAGGATGCTTCACTAATAATGTCTCTCCTTTGCTGACCTCTATTTTCATGAGCTAATTAGCAAATAAATGAACACAAAAAAGCAGATTAAATATTAGCTTTTGTGAAGTACAATACTCATAGTTCAGTTCTCTACCCTCCTTTCTCCTTATCTCTTTTTCCACTTCATAGAAGAAAACATGATAGTTAGTAACTAAGTCCTTGAATGCAGTGTTCAAGAGTGTCAGGCTATGTGTGTGGGTCTCTGGCTGTGCCTGCCATAGGATGCTGGAAAGATTCTCAGGTAGTCTCTCCAAAGGCAATCAAATTTGGGTTTTCACCACCATAAATGATCTGCCTCATTCTGGTGTACATTTTATTTCTGTATGAATACTATTTCCAGCTATGTTGCAAGGATCCTGACCTTTGGGTTCTAGTTTCTGCCTTAGCTTAACTTTCAACACTGCCTCCACCCTTCTGTAGAATGATCATCTCTCTTGAGATGTGGCTGCCCACTACCCTGCCCCATCTCCCACCATATGGCCATCTCTGGAGCCTTGAAAAATCCATCAGGCCAGGATCTAGCCACTCTGCTATAACTAGAGTCCTTTTCAACTTCTCTGTATCTGTCTATTTATGGGTTTTTTTTTTCCTGACTAATAAGTAAATAGTCAGGAACTACGGCCACCTAATATGTCATCTCTTGTTAGACAGCCACCATTCTCATAGGAAAAAAAAAAACTACTGCCTTTATGTTTGGGAGACATCCTGGGAGAACTGACATATCCTTAAGTCCTAGAGGAGAGTGAATAAGATGCTCTTGAAATGGAAGGACAGGATAATGACCCTCTGCTGAGCATTCCCCTTGTCCAGGGACCTGTGTCAAATCCACCCAAGCCCTGGTATGATGAGACCCACTATTTCTTCTTCAGTACCATGGGGCCTGTCATTTCCTATTTGTTTGTGCATTAAGAACTAAATTTACTTAGCTAAGCTGTCCCTGCCTTCCTTCTTTATTCTGCCCAGTGGAAGGAATTGTGATAGTGGCATTCTGCCCCCATACTAGGCTTGGACCATTTCCATTTTCTATTACTAGAACCTTTCAAGCTGGCATTCCTAACAAAAACACCCCACAGAAAGTATGAGTTGAAAGAGAGGGAATGGGACTTAACAAGCAGATGAGTTTATTCCACTTAATGATCAGCAAATGCCCAAAAGGATAATCTGTTTTCCTCAAATCATATTTCTCTTCCCATTCAGAAAACAAATGTCTAATATTTTCTGGGTCTCATGACATAAAGCTCCCCTCACAGTGATCAATTTTTATGTTTTTGGTATCGTCAATTATCCTTGCTAGCCCAGCTGGGTGCTATCCCTTCGGCAAATTGTCTACCTGACATATCCTGTACAAATCCTCACGGCCCGTGCTTCTCTGTCTTACTCCAAGTTCCCTAGTTCCCACAGAAATAGGTGTAATGCAAACTGATATGAGGAATGTTGTGTGTCCTTCTTGGGAAGACTGTATACAGCCCATTTCTGGTCAGCATTCCAATAGCAGACCCTGGGTGGTTTGACACACAGAAGACATTTGGCAGAGGCTGGGGTGGGCTTGGCCTTTTCCTCACTCCTCTGAATTTACAGAACATGTATCTCTATTAGGCTCTAATGGAGGGTTCTAATTCCATCCTTACATGGTCACCAGTGATCCTCCTGAAATACAAATATGAGCTCTGCCTCCTCAAAAGCCTGTGAGGCTGCCCCAGTGCCTATGACCAGAAAAGCCTCCATAAGTGGGTGCCAGACTATGTTTATATTTTTAACTCGAGTTATGTCACAACAAGGATGCCCTGGTCTAGTCACACCAAGCCACTTCCTGTGTCCTGAGCACTTTCCCTCTTTCTTCCACAGGGCAGAATAACGAAGGAGTTAATAATACGGGGTGGGAATCTAAACTACCTGGGTTCAGATCTTCCTAATTAGTTAAAAGTGACTGGATTCAGTAGACTTCACATATGTGACTCAGCTTCTTCATCTGTAACATGTGGGACAGAGTAAGTCCTACTCTCAGAGTTCTGGTGAGGACCCCATGTGTTCACAAGCATTGACGGTCTTAGAATGATGCCTGGCACCCAGTGAACAGTAAACAGGGTACATGATATCACCAGTTAAGAACTTCCCTCATCAACAGGGCTAGGTTAAATGTAACCTCCCTCACACACCAGGCTCAGCCTACCAGACCAGAGGTGGTATTGACTCTCTCTGTTCTCACAGCCCATGCTGGGAGATAGCCAAGCCATTCCTATTCTATTTCACCATATATGCTTGTGTGTCTCCTACATTAAACTGAGAGGGTTTTGAAGACAGAGACCTACTCTAATCCATCTTACTTTACACCCATTAAAGACCTTCCACAACACTGAATACAGTAAGCTCTCACTAAACATTTACGGGATGAGAATTAATCTGAGTAAAGGAATAGAAGCAGATGGCTGAAATGCACAGCCAGTGTGGGTACAGAGAGGATACAATATGAGAGCCCACGCACTGCCTCTATACTTCCACCCACTGGAGCAATATCCTCAATATCCAAAAAGCATTTGAGACTGAAATAACTTGAAGATAGCTGCAGGAAGAACCGAATGTGAGTATAACCTGGGTGGGGATTTAGGGAATCCATGAGTCTGCTTCAACTTGCAGTCACAATGGTGTCCAGTATACTTATACTATATTCTTCTCTAAACAGACTTTCCAGAAAGCTTTCTTTGGATGTTCAATGGAGTCTGTGAGACCTCCAAATTAAGACCCTTGACCTTGTTATTTAGAGACAAAGTTCTTGTGCTTACAACTGAAGGAAGGCACAGCTCTCCTTACAAGGCACAAGCCCACTAGCTGGGGAGAACTGACCAAGGGATACTTGGTGATTTAAGAGGAAAACTAAGAGAAGCTCCTGAAAGTATTCCATGTTAAGAGACCCACAGAAAGGCAAATAACCGGGACCTAGGAACCTCCGTGGCTTGCTCATCCTTGGAAGGTGCAAAGCCAAAGGTTATCTGTCATGACACTAGAATTTCTGGCTTGGAGTACAGACATTTGCCATTTGGCTATGAGAGTCGCTTTCTGTCAAGGTAACTAAAAAACATACTACATTAGGATCCAGACACACAAAACCAGGCTGTTCACCGAATGATTGTGCAGATAGCTAAGTGACACTTAAAAATCAGGGTAAGCCCAATACCAGAGCAAAGGGAGACAAAGACCATTAGAGCAGAGTCCCAGCAGCATTTCATGCTGGCAGATGGTTTGCAAGATCCCTCACATAGGAGCCTGTTTTATTTACAAGAGACACAGTGGTAAATTAAAGCCCATCCTAAGCCATTCTGAGCCCTCTAGTTTCTCTATCACTGCCCATAGGCCACTAAAACCTGCCCACCTTTGGAATGATTGATTCCGTTCAAACAGCAAGCCACAAACTCATGTCGAAAAACCCACTTCAAGTAAGTCATTAGCTTCCTTTATGGATTTTTCGGGTCATAAGGAATAGGACCTGTGAGTCCTATCTTCTGTAGAGTAGAAAGAGAGTGTTTGAAGAAGTGGGGGGACCTGGAGAAGACACAAGTTATCACATGAGCCCCCCTCTGTTTTCTCTCAATCATCAAGAGGGATCTAGCAAAAAAAGACCCTGGCAACACCATCGTTAGTGACAAATATTCAAACCAAACCAAAACCATGGGGTCTTCTTTATGCACACACTAGAAGTGAAGGGAAATAGAGAGCAGGATCAGCACCCTCTCCTTGCTCCCACTTCAGACAGAGTATGGAGAGCACCCGACACACAGAAAGTCATGGTAATGGAGGAGGATCTTAAGACTTTCTGACTTGACATGAGACAGTGCTTTCTAGCTGAGCTGTGATTGAGAACATCGCAGCTCATGGTGTAAAGCATCATGGTCAGAGTAGCTGAGGCCATAGCAGCAGCCTGAAGGCACCAACACCAGAAACCTGAGGTCTGTAGCTCACTGCCTGACCCAAGTTTAGCAATTCTGATGGACCATGGAGCAGACAGCTCCAGCCTGGGATGACTGCCTCCCTCAGCCCTTCTCTGACAGGCAATGAAAGCAAGACCCACTTTGAAATTTCTCCCCCATCATGCAAACTGACACAGGCATGCTTTTCAAAAACCCACAGCCAATCTGTTGATCATTACTTATTTACAAAGGCCTTCAGGCAGAAAGTCCTGTAAAAACCATACTTGATACGGTATACACTAGCTTTTTCTGCTTGTGGAAAAAAAGTCCCCTCAAGGCTACCTCAAACCATCACTTTCTATTGCACATAAAATGTAGCGTGTAACACTAAAGTATTTAATATATATGGTATAATATATCTACAGGAAAGGCATTTGTGTAGAAGTATGTTACCCTGGATTTGGTAATTTGATGTTTTGCTGAAGGCTACGACTTAAAAAAGCTTCCACCTCATACAGAAGACCTGTCATCTTGGTACCCAAGAGCCAACAGAATAAAGAAGTACCCTTAAGCAGCAAAACTTTGACACAGCTTTGAAGCATATGAAAACAGTATAACTCCTCAGAATTATTATTACTCAAGATCAAAGAAATGAGCCATACTTTACATAGCAAACAGGGACAGGGAATTTGGCTCCAAAGGTTTCAGATTTTTCAGACTTCTCTTTATTTATTTATTTGCTTCTCTAAATTTAAGCAAAGAAAAGCGCCCGGGTTTTTCTCTACTTTAAATGGATAGAACTATTAGCATTAGATAAGGTGATTACCTAAAGGTGAGTAAAGAGAAAATGAATGCTAGCATGACAACTGGTGTCATAAAAATGAGAAGCCTGGCAGTTGGTGCATTTTTATTTCTCCTCATAAACTGTAAACAAGCATGTAAATCAGTGACACCCAAACAAGACCGAGCAAAGGGGAAGGCAGAGAACTGCTAAGGAAACATTTAACAGGAAGAGAAGGCCACAATGGAAAAGGACATGGGGTTGGTGAGTCTTCCATGGGAGCTGGTGTCCCCAACTGCCTGGAGGAGAGCTGCCCTGTCTGCATCCCAGAAAGGTGGTCAAGGAGGGCCAGGAAAATGTGAATGTGATGGCTAAGGAGGGGAAAGGGGAAATCACCATCATTAAATTTCAATAACCAAAGCAAGGAGAGTAGTCAATGACAATGAAAAGAAAAAAGTAACATCAAGATGGCAGGTTTTGCACAGCGGTGACCATGTAGAGGGAGCAGTGCCGATCTAAGATCACCCCCATTTCAGTGAGGTGCTGGAGAGTTAGGATGTTGGAGGGGATAAGCCCTGAGATTGGCAGATGAATCGAAGACGAAAAAAGAAAGATGAAAGATAAAGAGGCCAAGAAGAGGAACCTGCAGAAATCTGTTGAAATTTAGTTTCACTTGCCATTTCCTAAAGGAAACTACAGTTAAGATAAAGATAAAGAGAAGGGAGGGAAGAAGGGAGGAAGGAAAGAAGGAAAAAAAGAAGGTGGGAAGGAGAGAGAGAGAGCATGAGCGCGTGCAGACACACACGCCGTATTTCATAATTAATATTGTTTTTAGCCTGAGCAGAACTGGATTACTTTTGAACTTTGCTTTGGCAAGTCCACAGATTATTCAGACTTTTTTATCAGTCAAAATCAATTAACAGAAATTTGATTTCAATCGACAGGATAAAAGGAAGGTAATCTTCAGGTTCATTTTTGATTGTGATGATACATCTCACATATGGCCTTAAGTACAGACAACAGTCCTGAAGGGACTCCAGCAGAAAGAGACTTGCCGGAGGCGAACTAACCACACAAGTTCCTCTGATTGGTTGCCACCGTCATTAGTGCCACTGCTGTTTAGGAACTACACATAGACAGGACATGGTGACAGCTAAGACTTTAAAGCCTATGTATTTTTCAAACAGCTTTTCAAACTGTTTTTCATGACAGAATTTTTTCAGCTCTATCATTAACTGCTGACAAGCTGACAGAATAAATACTCCAGCCTTTAAGAAGCCATCTAACGATCTAGTCCCCTCCCCCGCCTCCTGCTTGCCAGTGAGGGGAGACTCTGGGCCTGGGTGGGGTGGGGAGGGAGTGAGAATAGGAAGAGAAGGAACAAGACGGGGAACCCCCATGGCCTGAGGCCCCTCTCCTTACCTCATCAGTTTGGGCGAGGAGCCGGGTGAATTCCGCATACCTCCATTCCGCTGTTTTTTTTTTGGTGACAGCGTTGAGGGCTGCTCATCTTCAACTGGAAATACAGGCAGCTCATGAGATTATGAACAGTTTGAGGGCAGACTGTGAAATACAGGCAAGATACCAAAGGACACACACTCACGGCTCAGTCACTCACTAGGAATTCATGGCTGTCTTTTAGAACCCAATGACAAAGACCAAATGTGTTAGTCAAAGAAGCCGGCTTAGAAAAGGTGAAGGTATCACCTCTTTATACTCCTGCATTTGAACATGCACTTTAAACAGACTACAACAGTTCGTAAAAACCCTGCCATAAGAAAGAAAAGAAATTATGATTTATCTGTATACAAAACATATATATATATATATACATATGGAAATGCTCAATCATTATTCTTAAGAGTTAATTTTGGTTACTTTGCTTTGCTGGGTAATCGAGAGAGTTTTCTTGTAACCAAAATCAGAAATGAAGTTATATTTGAAATAGCGGTTTAACAGTTGCCAGCCTGCTGCTTCTGCAAATGAACCAGTTGAACTGGCTCCTAACCCCTGCATGCCGGAGAAAGAGCCTTGGACAGAGGTGAGGATCGAGGCCTTTGTAGCCAATGTTTCAATCTGTCGGGACTGGGAACATTGGCTCATGCTGGCTCAAGAATCCCCACCACTTCGCTCTTGTCCCTCCACCTCCCAAAAAGGAGGGCACTGGGGCTGTGTGCACATGGGATCTTTTCCTAACTCATTAAGACAGGAGGACCAGGCTGTGAGGGTGGAGAATGGGGCCAGAAAAACACCCAAATGAAGGAGGAGGTTGCCATTGAATGATATCTCTGATGATGCGGTGAGGGGCAGGGAGGGAAGGCAGCACAAGGGATTGGAAACCAAAAGCTGTTTTCCAAAAGTCTAAACCACACAGACAGCTAAGCAATGTGAAGCTTGGTTCACAAACGACACAGCACACTCTACTGCTTTTGCCCAAAGACACCCACTAATAAGCTTTGTAGATGTATTAGCCTGCATCATGCTTCTTTTTAAGAGAGCCGCTTGATAATTAGCAGATGCGTACCCAGCCTGTCACCCAAGGGCATCAGCAACAAAATTCTAGTCCTTCTCTCCCCACCCCCACAATTCAGGCTAAAGCTGTAACGTCAAGGAAAAAAAAATAGGATCCTCAGATTCTTAAAGTTGACTGCCACACAAACTGGGAGGAAGCACTCCTGAAACCAGGAATGCACAGCAGTTACCTTAAATCTAAGAAGAAAAATAGGAGCAGTGGTGAAATCAAAAGAAGCTCGACATATTACTGGTGTACAAGTCTCAGGTGGGGGAGAGAATGCCATCTCAGCTACTTGATATTATTCAGGAAGACCCATATCAGCACATGCATTATATGGTACTTTCCTAAAAAACCTAAATAAATTTAGTACGTTACGATACATGGTTCCAAAAGGATTACAGCAATCCAACTACCCTCTGAACCTGCTTCTAAGTATCACACTTGGTATGCTCCCCTACTTTGCCATCAGTCTGGGGTCATCTGCATTCTGGCCGACACAGGGGAAGGGAACAAGAATGCATGCGGTTCAAAGTGAGAGCTATTCCAAGGAGATGAAAGCAAGAAAGCACCTGTAAATGCCCATAGCTCACTCACTCTACTACCTGCTCCTCCATCCCCAGCCCATCCTCTACCCACCCCACCCCCCCCAACCTCAGATGCCCACACCCAGGCGGCGACCATATCAGTCACTTAGGGCTCCAGGCAGAACTATGTGGCTGGGACGATATCACATCTTATCAGAAATGAGTATCCACAAAATCACACCGAGACTAAACAGCACTTAAAAGATTAAAGGAAATAAATACAAGCCACATAAATGGTATTGAGAAAAATCACTTAGAGTTGATATGCATCTCTAGGCAAGCAAACAGGCACTCTGAGCTTGACCTGAATTCATCTTCCTTTCACAGGATAGAGGGCTGGCCATCCCCAGGCAATAATAAGGTAGAAAGGCAGTGAGATTGGTACGGGGAAGGGAGGGAAGGAGTGTGTGTGTGTGTGTGTGTGTGTGTGTGTGTGTGTGTGTGTGTGTGTGTAGTTTTGCACTTTCCTCATCTTAGGATGGGGTAGAAAGTCTTACATTGACTCCACCCACAATGTTAGCCACTTGTAACTGTTGTATCACGTTCAGGGTGACCTAGATTAGTTAAGCAGCATGCCAGAATAAATAAGATGTGTGCATGTGAGGGGGTCTAGTGAGGGTGAACGTTCTTTTCTTCCCTATCACACAAACCTCCTAATGAAATATTTGAAAAGGTCTTTTACCTAACCTAGTCTACTATGGCTCACTTTATTCAGGGCCACCAGAAGTTGTCATGGTTTTGTCTATATTAGTTAAGACTGGAACAGAAGTCACACTTGCTGGCATTTCTGTTTGATTATTTTGCTTGTTTCCCTATTCGTGCTAGGCCCACAATAAATAACCCTCTTTGGTTAAGTGCCTATTATCCTTGCACCTTGTCGCTGTCTGTTTACCTGCAGTGATGTTTAGATGGCAGACTTGCAAGTTAATACCTGTTAGCCAGCTCCAGGGAGACACCTTGTTCTGGTGCTAAAGTTATGCCTCCTTCTCTGTAAGGAAACTATTTATTTTCATTGCAAGTCAGAAAGATCATCCATCATAATCATGCTTCATTTAAAGTGGGATTTGTCCTCTTAAATGAAACTCGTGTTCAAAGGTTTTCTCCTCTACTCACAGCCTGCAAATGCAGATCCGTTGCCTGAAGAGATGGGGAAAATGTCTTCAGCTGAAATATATGAACGTCGTGTGATAGAGACTATTACATATGGCTTAGAGCCAACAAGGGAGGCAGAGATAACCTCTTTTTCATCAGTAGAGTATAAAGTATATTTAATTATTATCCTCTATGTAGATTCTATCAATTTCTGCATATTTAAAGAAAGCAAATCTAGGAAAAATTTTAGTTAAGCTATAAAATATAATTTCCATTTCATGGTTTCTGTAACTACATGAGAGGAATAAAAATTGAATTAAAAAGGAGACTTATATTTACCTACTTTCAGGAAAGACAAATGTATTCAAGTAACAGGCTAGTGCCTGATGCCAACGCACAGTCACAGGCTTGTATTTAGCCCACTTCAGGGCCGATTACAATTCACCTCTGTCTCCGACATTCTCACTTGCATCATGCTGTGGAAGCTGCATGAAGATATGATCTTTTAAAGGAGCCTGGTTTACCAGCCTCTTTAAAACACAAACAAGTTCAGGAATCCAGTGTGGAATTTTTACAGGGGCTGACCTCCATCCAGTCTCCAAGTACTCATAAAATTCAAGGGCTTGTTTTTGCACATCCCTAAGTACAATACTTAATGTGCTCTTGTAACTTCCCCATGCTCCCTTGTCTAATAGGCACTGAATCTAACAGTTTTACAGTTTGGGAAGACTCAGTGCTAGAAAAATGTCAGGCAAGTCTAATGAGGCTTCAGATCCCTTGGTTGGCGCTAGAGTTTAATTTAAAGTTACAATGATGTTTTAACATGTTTGCTTATACTTGAATAAAGAGGATTCATTATTTCGATGACATAATCTCCAGACAATGTTCTGGGGATTGATTTAAGATGTGGTGGTAATTCCAACAGCCTTAATGCAGCATTGAACATCTGTAACAACATTTTACTCGACTTTTCATCGTCATTCTGTTTTCGAGCAAAAGCAAAGCAACATCTTCCAGAAACCCTGGCCAGCACTCTGGGCTTACTTTAAGATGATCATATATTTTACTGGATTTTTTAAAAAGAAATCCCTTTCTTTATTGGCCTAGCCAGCTTGCAAACACTAGATCAAGGTTCACCGATGCCTCTTTCTGGTCCCTTTGAGTAAAATGGGCAGTGATTCCAACCTTCAGCTTTTCCAAACAGCCCAGTGCCCTGACATGTGATGGATCCACTGCTTAGCTCCAGCCTGGGACACATTCTTTCCTCCCTGTTTCCTCAACAGGTTTCAGGGGGATGATGCCCTTTGAGACTTAAAGGTGGGTTTGTTGGCTGGAGTTAAGAAATAATTCAAAGCAAATGAACTTGGAAACGTAATAAAAGGCAAACAACCCATAAACATGAGTTGACTGGCTATCTCCATTACATTATTAATCACCACATCTGGAGAAACCCACATCTGCACACACTTAGCAGGTCATTAGTAATGTCATATTCACACTGGAATCACTCACAGTAAGAGGCATGCAAAGTGGCTTGAACACAAAAGGCATCTAGCTAACAGGGCTTCTGACTAAAGTCTTGAGCAAGCTGCTAGTTTGGGGTAGTTTTAATTATTATTTATTGTTTTCCATGGTTTCTCTCTTCGATATTTTGCTGTCCAACAAGCTAAGTGCATGCTGAAATCCACAGCAGTGCATCTTTCTTCAACTGAGCTCAGCATGTTAAGGTACAGCATTGAGGGGTGCAGGGCAGTTATTAAAAATTGGGATGGATTCCAGTACTCCTTCACCTGGCTTGGTCACAAGCCGAGAATTGTGAGTTGCATTCTTGAATTCAAATGGGTCTTTAGGACAGCGTGATCTAGCTTCAACCTTGACTGTCAAACAATAATAAGAAAAAAATAGAAATTAATCCTTTGTAAATTTTTTCATTAGAAAAGTTGCAAACCAGTTTGACATTGAATAGAACTATAGCTTTAAATTAAAATGAAAGTTTCTCCCTGACAGCTAAATCGAGGGGTTTTGTTTTTTTTGTTTGTTTGTTTGTTTTGGTCTTTTCTTTTACCCTGATGACTTCTTGAAATTCTTTTCCCTGTGTTATTGTCATTGATATCAGAAGGAATAACAAATGTGTCAGAAGATAATCTCGTTTGCATAATAATTTCCAAAAACGTACAGAGTTCCCTTCTACCCTACACCAAACACAGACATAGAAACAGTTTAGTAGCAGTATGAGACCTATTATCTCCTGAAACTGCTAAAACGCATCCCACTGAATAATTAATATATGCCACGTCATTGACCTACAATGTTAAACTACCATTTCATCTCAAACCACCGGCTTGGTCAACCCCCTTGGTCGCAATACTGCTGCCTCATTTGCATTAAATGCCATGGGTTTGCCGCTCCTTTGAAAGAGGGATGCACAGAACCTCCTCATCTCAGCAGTGACATCAATGAAAAGTGTGGGTGTGTCTCCAGTCATTTAGGATGGAAATGTTTTCCTAAAACTGAGGGTAAAGGGAAAGAGTGTAATTGCTGGACTTGAAATCGAACAGTGCGCTTACAAGTTTCCGTGGGTTTATCAAACATCCCCCCCTAGAAAAACCATGCAAGTCACAGTAATACAGTCATTTTGTTATATGTAACTCGTGATGGACAAAACTTCCAAGCTAATTCGATCTCTCTCTGAGATGGCCACCTAAGACTTTCATCAGAAAGTCTGGGCTACTTAACTTGCAAGGTCTTCCAGCATGGCCGGCCACAAACGAGCAATCCCTGGACTGGAGCACAGAATGGTGCCTCTTTTACCTGGAGATACTTCCTGTCTTCTAATCACAGACTACAAGAGTCCTGGCTGCCTGTCACACATACCAGACTAGCGAGAGTGTGAGGGTTATTTCCTTAAGCAATATAGGAAAATCAACTCGAAAAAAATGCCAGATAAATAATTCATACTATGAATTTGGTCCTGTAATTGCTGTTAAGGAGCACTTAAATGAGTCCCGTAGTGGGGGATGCCATGTGCCCATCAGCAATGGTCAGCCAGAATAAGTTAAAACAGGCACCAGAGTCTAGAGGGTCAGAACACAGGCAGTTAAAGTGGGTGATATATTTGGAACGAGAATTTCTGCTCTGACAACTTTAGGATAACATATATTATTATCAAGAAGTTTGGTGAACACTTTGCAGTATTATTAATAAGATCAATCCATAAGGCTATTTTTGAAAGATCATGGTGAATACTAATATGTATAAAATGAAAAGATGAAGGATGCTTTCTCTTAAAGTCAATGCCAATTATATACACAATTGGACAATCACTTTATCAGGCAGGGTAATTTTACAACCTCTAGCTGATAAACAGGAAATACATTTATTTGAAAAACCTAGAGGATATAAGTTAAAAAAACAACAACCTCAACCTGTCATGACATACAACATGGATGGAAAGTGTCTCCAAGTGGCCTGCCCCACCCTAGGGCAGGCACAGGGAGCATCCACCCAGCAGTAAGCTGAGGGGGTTCGGAAAGAGGCTTCTTGTAACTTTTTTATTTCTGGCTTTTATGGAGCTCATAGGAGAATGGGGAGGGAGAGCAAGGAACAAAAGATTATGTAGAAGTTAATCACAGGGTATATTTCTGGCTCTATTCACTGCCTAGGAAATCTGAATTGTTTAAGTTTGAGTCCATCAACACAGAGTAATGAAAAACTTCAGTTCCTACATGGGAGAGAGAAAAAATTACTATATAAATATATTAACAGAATCTACATGACCTGGATTGCAATGTTCTCTAGCAAAATACTGTTGGCCTAACAACAGATCTTCTAGAATTGGGTGGATTAGATGTTCCTATCTTAACCAGACCGCCTCCGCCCTAATCTCAAATCATAGGCCTGTTCTATATGTATCTCGGTAAGAGTCCAGCATTCATCAAAGTCCTTTGTATCTAGAATCTCAGTTCATATATCATCACTAAAAACTTGACCTGCTGTAATAAGGTGCCCGATGCTCACTCTGCTCAGTATTTGGTAGAAAATTTCTTTCAGAGATCTGGTTGCCTTTGGCTCTTTTCTTTTTTTCTTGGTACAGACTGTCTCCATCACCTCAAGGGCAAAGAAAAGTTTCAAGCAAAGATCACTAGGTATTATTAGAACCTCAGAGATGAGATATGGAGATAGACAATAGAGGTCAGAGCATATACATGACTGAAATGAGAAACACAAGAAGTTCCTTTAATTATTGCTATGGAGTTTGGAGATTGAAGAGGTAGTAGATGAAAGATAACTTTTACTGTGAATTAAACTGAAAAAAATGCATACGAGTCCAACAAAAACAGCCCCTTTTCATCTTTCTTTCCTTCTCTCCCTACTCCCAACACCAACCAGCTGGTAAAGGCTTTGCAGCCAAAAAGTGTTCCAGACTCCTTTTTGTAGCCCTGGTATGGGCAGTATGTGTTTCTGGGAGACAGGCTTTATTCAGAACAGAGATAAAACCTGCCAAGTCCCTGGCACCAGAAGCTGCCTTCTTTCTTCTTATATTTCTCAAGTTCAGAGATTAGCAAACTATAGTCTAGAATATATTTTTGTATGTCCATGAGCTAAAACTGATTTTCACATTTTTAAATGGTTGAGGGGGAAATCTAAGAATGATATTTAATAACACGTTAAAATTATGTGAAATTTAAATTAATGTAGATAAATAAAGTTTAATTGGGACATAGCCACAGTCATTTGTTTACCTATTCTCTGTATCTGTTTCCTCTCTATAACAAGATAGTTGAGTAGTTGCAATGAAGATTGTATGACCCATAAAGCCTAAGATATTTACTAGCTGGCCCTTGATAGAAAAAGTTTGCTGATTGCTGCTTTCACTTATCTTCTCACATTTTCTCAGTTTTCCAGTTTTCAAAAAGGACAATGTTCTTCACTATCTTCCAAGGCAGTCAGACAAGAAAGAAAAAGAAAGAAAGAAAGAAAAAGAAAGAGAGAGAGAGAGAGAGAGAGAGAGAGAGAGAGAGAGAGGAAGGAAGGAAGGAAGGAAGGAAGGAAGGAAGGAAGGAAGGAAGGAAGGAAGGAAGGAAAGAAAGAAAGAAAGAAAGAAAGAAAGAAAGAAAGAAAGAAAGAAAGAAAGAAAGAAAGAAAGAAAGAAAGAAAGAAAGAAAGAAAGAAAGAAAGAAAGAAAACCCACATGGAGCCCAGCCCACTTCAAGTGCACAGATTTGGAGAGGTTGGGAGGGATAGAGGTAGTTTAGCGACTTGGACGTCCCTACCACCCGACCTGATATTTGTTCTGCAGGTCCCCTTGCGTTGGGGGAAACCAGTCAGGTGAGTTTCCCCTTTTCTAACTCAAGCTAAGTTAGATTCCTCCACCTGGCACTTCATCAAGGCAAAACACATCTACCATGAGCAATTCCTTGAAGCTGTCAGTGTATGCTGCAAGTCCACCCTGCGAGAGCCCGTACAAGACAACAGATTAACCATTAGACTAGATATGTTGAAAATATACAGCTTCAACCTTTCCCCAGCTAGCTCAGAGCAATATATAGATGATTATTTCAACCGTCAGCTGCCGTGTAGATTTAAACCTCTGCACGATAACTCCTGGATTCATCTGCCCCTTGTCAAACTTGCACAGCTTTAGTTGGAGGATACGTGGTGTGGCAGTTTCACTGTGAATCCAGAATGATCCAGACGGCTGCTGTCTCTTTGTTAACAGGAAGCCAAACTGATGAGTTTGTAATGCATTTCTTATCAAAGGTAGTTTCAGAAAAGAAAATGTGTCCCATCGGTTTGGCTAGAATTTCATACGTACTAGATTATGGGCTTAATCAGAACATCTCTTATTTTCAGAGGAAATAGATCATTCTGCATCCATCCATTAAAATCAATTTATGCCAATGAATTATGTATTTATAAATTTATAATTATCCTTGATTTTCCCCCTCCTGCAGTATACTTAATAAAATCATCAGCTGGAGTCTACAAAGCAATAGTGCTTAATAGATACAAGCATGCTCATATATTTGTTTAAGTTAATGCTGATCTTTTTGAGCTGTGTATCTAAAATGATCATTGTGAGTAAAGCGATTGTAATTTTCAACTTACACATTTAACAAAGACAAAATGGACTTTAATGGAATTTATGGAGCCTGTAAAAAAATTCTTTTTCTAATACAATTTAATATCAAATAGATTTGGCTTTACTACAGGACAAATCAAGAGAAAATGCCTGTAAGTTATGGAACACTGTTCCTGGCGCAGTGAAAGCGCTCACATACATGGCAGCAGCCACCAGATTTTTTTGTCATGCTTATTGTTATAACCCTTACTTATTTATGAAACTCAGTACTTAAATGTCAGCATTAAAACTGCTATTTATCCTGTCTTTATTTAAAATTCTAACATTTTACTCATCACGGATTTTTTTTTTTTTTGCATTTTTATTTTTTAAAAAATACCACATTGAACTATCATTTACCTTGATTACTGAGGTTTACGGTGCCCTCCTTTGGTGCCCAAGGCAAGTACTTCACTCTCCTCATTCAGTCCCTGCCCGGCCCTGCTCTGTCCATTTCTTAAGGGTGTTTTAGGTGTTGGCTGGGCCACCCTGCCTGGCATTACAAAGAAGCTATTTTAGTTTGTATCTGCATGTGTGTCTATACATTCCCTTGTTCAGAACTGGGCAAGGCAAATATAAAACAAGAGTTATTCTTCTGATCACCTCACGCTGTTTGCTTGAGATTATTAAGGAAGACCCTTGCAAGAAAGCCTTCCTTGTGGATTTACAAATTGTCAGATATCCAAAGGAGTGGAGAAAAGATCATGCCGCCTCAGGAATCTGAGATTTGCCACCTGCCCAGGGTGAGAAACAGAAAAGAGAGAAAGGTGCAGATTTCTCATGGACTTTATTTCACACTTCTCATCAAATCCTCATGGTTAACACAAAGTGGATTTACATTTCCACTTTGGGGTAAACGTTTTTATTTGCTTATATGTTTTGATTTAGATGCTACCTTCCTTCTCTTTTCATTTTTCATCCCTCTAAACAGCTTCAAGAAAACATGACTGGCAGAAAATGTCAATCATATTTTCATTTCTATTTTCACTTTGCTATTTATATTTTTTAAATTAATGCTTGCCCCAATGATTCTTTTTGAAGACCAGCCTAGAATCTAATTGTGTATATGTGAAACATGTTTTCTGAGCCATAAGATGTTATTCAGATAAGGACCCTTATTATCATTAATATCATTATTATTATCGGCTCATCCATAAACATCATATTTTCCATTGAGCCAGTTGTGTCAAGAGTCCCCTCAAATTCTAATATGTATTCCAGATGGTTTCACTGATATTTTCTCTGAAACTCAGATAAAGGTAAAATGCATGGGTTTTTAGTGCAACCCCGGTGTACCACATGGCCCGATGAAGAATGTTCTGCCAGGATTGCTTTAGAAATACTGTATGCTTTTAACCTTGGGAAGGAAGACCAGTCCCAGATGGTGATTTTACACTAAACACAGCATTTAGTATACTTCTTAAGGGCATAGTCACCTTCTAAAAGATGTTCCTGAACTATAAAATCATTATCTGTATTCCACTATAACTTATCCTCTGACACATTCTGTGCAACATTTTAAAATGCTAGGGCATGGTGGGCTCCTTTCTGGTCAACACAGTTAAGGAACAAGCTGTGGAATGCAGCAGGAGCAGGGCTGGAAGGGGTTTAAGGATGCTCTGGCCTCACCCTCTTTGGGCTCAAGGCGACATTAATATGCAGACCCAAAACCAGGGCCCAGGTCTGCTGACTTTTAATCCAGAATATCTGGTACCAGAATTCTGCTCGTGAGAATGCATAAAAATATGATCTTCTAGATTCAGGCCACCTGCCCAAGTCTCAGTTCTGACCATTATTAGAACTCTGATCTGAGACACATTACTCAACACTGTAATGTCACAAGATCTGTTATTATCCCCACTGGACAGATGACAACACACAGATCAGGAGATGCTATGGGGTTAAACAGATAACCAGAGACCACACACTGACAGCCCGAGGACTGCCCCGGTGTGCTCCACTTGGCACCTGCTGATTCATGGGATTGTATGTGTAGGACAATCTTTAAGCCTGAGGATGATCCATAAAAATATGGATTGCTAACTTCTGTTTTAAAATCTTGCAAAACACTGGGCTCCAGTTCCAGAAAGGTAACTGTCTAGTGGGGCATGAGCTCACCAGCTGGTCAAATACCTCAACATGCTTATTGTACCCCGACCATGTGGCAGGCACCCCTCTTACTCCTCTGGCCATGGCTCTAGTGACACTCAATGTGCCATCCCGGAGACAGGATTTTAAGATATGAGAGATCCCTCTACAAATGTCAACTCATGTTGAGTTGCAAGAAGCTAATAGTTAAGCACACAGGCCCTGAAGCCATGCTGCCAGGCCCAAACCTGAGGATTTGGCAAGTTACCTAATTTTGGTTTTTCTCATCTATAAAATGGAAATAATCACAGTACTTTCCTCATAAGGTTGTTGTGAAAATGGGTTGAAAGCATGAAAAGTGAGTATAAGAGTTTCTGGCAAGCTCTTGATAAATGCTATCCACCATTATTACCTTGGTTTTGTGAAATCAAAGGAATTTGAGCTTTCGGACACTGGGTCCTTCTTAACAATGCCAGTCTGCTTTCTTCTGACTTTGCTCAAATGGGTTCACACTCTCCTCCCTTTTCCAAGCAAATAAACTGGTATCCAAGCACTGGGACAGGGTGAGGTGCACCACCCCACCCCCATCTGGGGCACCGTGTTTGACCATCACCTTTGTCCTGTATTTCATGTGGCCCCAACAAACTGCTCAAGTCAAAATAATTAGGCTATGCCAAGTGTCACAAAAACAAGAAAAACCAGAAAATGTTTAAATGAGTCACAACTGGAGAAGGCTGGGACCGGCCTGAGCAACAACAAATGAAAATCAGATGGAAACGTGGAGAAAACCCACAGTTCCCTCTAAATTGCAGGCAATTTATGTTGCCTGCTTGCAGGGGCTCTTTCCTTTGAATTTCTGGAATTGTGGCACGTGCTTAGGAGACAGTGCGAAGAGCAGTGGGTGAGGTAAAGGGACAGCAATTCCTTCACTATTCCTTCCCACCAGGTTTTCCTTTCACCTACCTACCTACCTCTACCCTTCAAGAGATAAGTCAGCCTGCCTCCTCCAGGAAGCCTTCCAAGATGATAGTAACAAGGTAGAATCCCTCCTTTCTTGGCACTTCTCATCCCACACCCCTCTGACATCTCTCATTTTTTGTATTATAATTTGTTTTTCATTTCAGTATGCCCTACTTCCCAACTAAACTTCTAAGCTCCTTTCTGGTAGTTTGCAAATCTCTATCTCACAGTGCTGAGCCCCTGGTAATGTTCCTGATGAATATCTCCTAGTTGCCAGAGGGGAGGAGCCCAGCCCAGTGGTGAGGAGCCTGGGTTCTAGTCCCAACTTGGATTAACCATGTTGCCTTGGCAAGATATCTCCACTCCTGGAGGATGGGCATGAATAATGTATAAAGAAGGACCTTTCCAGTTCTGATTTGTAATGGTTTGGGGCTTAATGCTCTCTTCTATTACTTAACAAATGCCACAGGAGCCAGCCATGGACTGAAAACCTCACAACTCTCCAGCCACAAATAATCATCCAGCACTTCCTACCATATTCAGCACCCCAAATCACCACAGAATAGGAAAAGCAGGATTCCTGGTCGAAGGGAAGTATGGTCTAGCTCACAGGTTCTCAACCCCGCTTTTCGGTAAAATGAACTGGAGAACTTTACAGAGAACACCAATGCTTGGGTTCCACCTCAGACCAAGTCAACAAATATCCTGAGGACAGGCGCCAACGCTGGGCATTGCTTTTTTCCAAAAAATCTTTTTAAAGATGTACAACAAGAGAGAACTACAAGTCTAGCTAAAGAAATGAGACAACTGCATTAAACATACACACATAAATAAAATAATTCACAGGTTACTTAAATAACAGTACAAAAGGTATTACACGATGACAGCAGGTGAGGGCTAAATGAAATGCCTTAACCAGTAACTGCTAGAAGATCTGGGATGATCAGGGGGAAAAGTAAGACTTGAAATATGAGTCAGATAGAAAGAGCTATCAGCCTTGTTCGCCTGTGTACCTCCAGAATCAAACACAGGGCCTGGAACACTAGGGGCACTCAAACCATGATGCTGAGCCAACTAAGGCATGGCAGAAAAAGATGGGAAGAGAATGCTATGTGGAGGGAACAGCCTGAATGAAAACAAGGAGGTAGGGATGTACTAAGCTAGAGAACTATAAGAAAATCAATTTGGCTGGAGCAGGAAGATTTATTTAAGGGTCCTGATGGGGGTATAAAAAGCAGATAGTGTGAGGCTTTAAATTTCAAATAGCAGAATTTGGGTAATAATCTGAGTCCTCTGGAAGTTACTTTTCTTTCAATTTAAATACTTAAATTCAAAGAGGACTGTGGGTGGTTTGTATCTTGACAAAATCAATTGGCAAAAAACAAGCAAAACAAAAACAAAAACAAAAACAAAAAAACACAACAAGCCCTAACTCAGCCTACTTTCTCTCTGGCCATTTAAAAGTTGTAAGGATCTAAGATAAAACACACACATGTGCATGAAACTAAAAACGAGAAGGCCCTGGCAATGGTCCAGTTAGTTCCATTGGAGGTCTCATTTTATTCTGGAGAGTGTGTTTGACAGGAAAATAAAGTTATTTAATGCCTTAGAAAGGGGGCCTGTGAAATTCACAAGGCTGCTGCCTCATACATAGCCAAGCCAGGTACATCCAACCTTTACTGTGGGACAGTTATTTCCTGTCTTGATCCAGTCCCCTACAGAGAACTGGGAGGAAAGTCATCGGGTTTCACTTTAACAAGAGAACTGATTGCAATCAATATTTTGAAAAACACTTTCAACAAAACTAGGGCTTTCAAATGAACTTACTAAGAAGGAAATATTTCCACATATCCTCTACACCTTGGTTTCACCTAATCAATAACACTTCAGGATTTTCTCCGTCAAAAGCATATAAGTGAATAAAATAGGATGTACATAATATTATCTGGATCCTTGACCTGTACCCTTTAGCCCCTTGGGCTTAAAAAAAAAGTTTTAAAATTCAAATGAGAAAATTCCTATTGGATTCTCAAAATGAATTTCAAATTTTTAGATAACAATACAATGAAAGAGTAAAACACTTGCATTTAAAGTTCTTTATTAAGTGATAGCCAACACTTAATAAAGAAAATTCACAAGTGAGTTATCTGTGATGTATTTTAATGATCCTTTTCCATTACCTCAATAAATCTATTGTCTTCTATACAGGCCCATGTTTACATTCAAACACCCCGCATAAAAGGATAGTGCCGATTTAAAAAAAAAAAAGTTAGTGAAAGACATAGTTGTGTCTTAAAAAATAAAAAAAAAAAATAATGAAAAATAGGCTGTGTGGAAATAAAAGAACCAACAATTAATTTTGCCTGTATTTTGTTGCCTCATTGATACCCAAATTGATGAGCCAATTAGACTTTGTGTGGACCTTATTTAAAAAACAAACAAATAACAAAGTGTGACCCTGTTTGTCAGAAATCTAGTTCTGGCTCAGAGAGAAAAGCAATATTCTTTGGTTACTTAGATTCTAAAGTAATTCTTAATGAAAGAGTGTCACATTGAAATTATTTGTACATAGCCCATTAATCTAGCACATAAACCACCTTTATAAAAATGTCTCTCATTATTTTGGTGTGGAACGAAGCCTAGGGAATTAATTTATACAAATAAATATTAGATAAAAATGGGGACTTGTCACATAACAAGAATCAGATGTTGGAGGTAATCCAATTTTAGGGATTGTGTAGTTACCTTCTGAAAACATAGTAACATTAGTTTAACTAGGACTTGTTCCGAATGAACATTTAAGCAAGCAAGTTGGATTTAAAGGATCTTAGCAATCGAGAGATATTACCTTAGTGGGCCCAGGTCTCCTCAAAAGCTGAACAAACACACACAGTTTTAGACATTCATCTCAGAGAAATAAAGGAAAGAGATTTGAAAAGGGAAGAGAGCGGGGCGGTGGTGGCAGTACCAGAAAACGTCCAGGCCGAGGCTTGCATTTCTGGAAAAGCAGCGCCACCAGCTGGTGGATCTGCATTTGAAGCCCCTCTGGTTGGCCGGTCATCATCTATCTTGCAATCTATGCATAAATATACAGCAGTATTTCTCAGCTGCTGTTATACATAAGAATTTTATTACCAGTCGGCAGATTTCTAACACACTGGTTGCAGTTTAATAATCTTCTATTACCCGAAATATGGGTTATATAAAAGCCTAGAATGTTAATTGTTGACAAACCAATTCTAATATGTCAAGTACTATACGTCACCCAGTAAAAATTCAAATAAATCAAAAGGGGTAGCTTTTTTTTCCTGCTAACAACACGTTATTAAATACTACAATTTGATAACTTACATAAAAATAATATTCATACATTCAGTGTACAGAGAAATCAGGGAAAATGCATTATAATCTTACTGAGAGCTTTTCCTTCGTTTACAATTTTGAGGAAAATATTCTTGCAGAATATTTTCTCCTGTCTTTAAAACAAATGTACCTAAACCCAAGGTATCATTTAGGAAATTTTCTCATATAACAAAACCTCAGTTATAAATAACTAAGATTACATCTATAAAATGTTATATTTTAAAATGGCAATAAGGAAGTCATGGAGAATATAAGTCACTGAAAGAGCGAGCAGAGAAACACTACCTGTCATTTTGCAGAAAAAGATCACACAAATGCGATAGCAAAGAAACACAATAAAAGGAAGAAACAAGGATGTGATAGGTGACTCTGATTAAATCTGCAAAGGAAACTGAAATAAATTAACACCCAAGCGCCCACGAAAGGCATATTGTGGCTTCACTGTAAGTGATCGTTATGCAACAGAGAAGGTTGGTGATTTTTGTAAGAACAGACAAAAAGTGTATGTTGTGAAGTCTGCTGGTGATAACTAATGACCACACTACTTAGAACTCTGATTTGATCTCTAATAGAAAAAAATAAGGATAGATGTATGCAACAGGGCTCATATTTTTCACTTGAAACAAATAAACCCCAAATGGTATCAAAGGGCCCACAGTAAATGAAAAATGACAGTTCTTTTGTTGCCCTGATTTGATCTCAAGCAAAACTACCATGCTGATAACATCCCACAGCCAGGAGGACAGTAGGGCTGTTCTTGGATTGGTATGGGAAGAGGGTGAGTGCCACTGCCCATTCAGATGATGAGAAGCCCTCTCTAATTTCAAAAAGTTATTGAGATTTAATCTCTAACAACAACAATAAAAATTGCTCATGCAGCAATCTAAAGGGTATTCCTTGAGCACACGGGACACACACACACTAAATTTTTGTTATTTCTGATAGAAACAGTAGAACCCCTTTACATTTAGCTCTTCCAACTATGTAAGCTGCGTAAGGCATTTATATAAAGAGAATCAAATGTTGAGGTGCTTCCTTTGAGTCTGAAGTGTCTCTAGTTTTCTATCGCCAGGAACTTGACGAGGAGGGCAAAAGCAAAGAGCATCTCATCTCCTACTTCAACTGGCTACCACTGCTGTGGAGAGACAGAGCTGCTAGGAGCGATTTTGGGAGGATGTGAAGGGTGTAGGGAATCTGGTAGAGCTTAGGGATGTCAAGATTTGAGGTGGGGGGGCTTACCCTGCCTAGGCATAACTCCCGGTGTATAAGCCAACGCATTAACACTGCAAGAGAAGGTCCCTGAAGCTGGCCTGTGCCTGAACAATTAAAGGCATAAGCCCCACGTTCAGGGCAGTTAGTATAAATTCAATCGATGAGGAATCACAGGTGGGCAAAAAGAGCTTGTTTGAGTTAGAAATGTACTGTGGACCTGAAAAGCATGTGAGGTCACTCAGGGAGTGGTGAAACAACGGGTTAGCCACGCCTTCCCAATGTGCACCTCCACCAACTGGGACTCAAATACCCAATGACATATGGAGGGGAAATACACGTGCATCCTGAGACCCACTACAGCGTCCAAACACTGTGCTTGTCAGCAGGAGCAGTGGAAGAAATGTGTCATCTTCAAACGAAGCAGTGATCAATTCTAGATCAAGCTAGTCAAGACTGTTCCAGCAGTCAAAGGAAGCAGCTGTTCAGAAACAAATGTTTTGTTTGAGATGGTTCAAGCAAACAAAAAACAAGATTGCTAGGCTCAAGATGCTCTTTTCCCCTGAGACACATGCATAATAAACTATGAAAACACATTCTCAACTCAGTTTCTACGTTATTCAGCAAACATTTGCTGAATACCTACTGTGTGCCTTGGCTGCTGTACGAAATATGCTGAGAACTCAAAGACCACTGAGAGTTGTTGTTTTTGTTGACTTCTAAAAAGCTCAGTATAGAACCACTCTAAACATGATTTACATGAAGTGTTATAGAGTTACACAAGGGAGACCCTTCAACTCTGATCCGAGGTGAGAGGCAGGGCAGTTAAGAAGTCTTCACAGAGATGGCAATATTTGAGCTGTGTCTTTAAAGCAGGAGTCAGCAAACTTTTTCCATAAACATCAGGGAGTAACTATTTTGGACTTTGTGAACCACACACTCTGTTGCAACAAGTCAACTTTCTGTTTTCACTTGAACGCATCCATGAATGGCCATGATGCGTTACAAGAAAATTTTATTTATTAAAACAGGCAATGGCCAGATTTAGTCCACAGGCCATAATTTATCCACCCCTACTTTGAAAGATAAGTAAGCTTCTATCAGCTAGAGAGTAGAGACACAGAGTCACAGGCACAGGAAAAAGCTATAGAAATGTGTTAAGCAGCAGAAACAAGACATTCTTAGAGAATCATTAGATAAAGGATACTTTATATGGAAAATAAAACTGGAAAAATAGGCTGATACCAAACAGTGAAGGGCATTGAATGCCATATTAAGAAGGTTGAAGGCTGTCCTTTGAATTGGGGTGACAACATGATCGAATCTATGTTTTAAAATAATACATGCGGTGGTTGTTTGGTGGCAAGGGAGACTAATTGGAGGTCAGTGGTGGTAGACCAAGCAAGAAGGAATGAGTGCTTGAGAAGGAAAAGAGAAGGTTTGAAAGGTAATCCAGAGATCAAATCAGAAGACTTGGGCCATCAGTAGAATGGAAGAGAGAGCAGGATAGCAGCATCCTTAGGATTTCAAAATGCATATCAATACTCAGACCATCTCTAGACTGTCCTCACATCAGTCTATTCAAAGAAAGGGGCAATGGTAGGACATGAGTGAAGGGCTTGGCCCAATCCTGGCCCCACTCCTAACACTAATCCCACTAATGAGAAAATCAACAAGAAGCCCCACTATTAATAAAGCAATTTAGGAAAGGTGATGATAGAAAGTCCCAACACCACCCAAACCTTGAAGATGGGTTGATATCAAGACCATCATCAAAGAAATTTGAACAGAATTTAAAATATACCATCTCTCCCTACCATCAGTTCATCTCATTTTCTCTCCAAGCTTCCCACCGTCTTCCAAGAACACACTAAACTCACTATCTGTGTCCATTTTAGAGATGGAAAAGTCAGAGAAGCAGTTTCAGTAAGATGAATGATGAGACTCAAAGTCACAGTTGCAACTATTCTATGAGGTAGGTCCTCTTATGATCTCCATTTTACAGATGAGAAAACTAAGAAATAGAGAAGCTCTCAAACTTGCCTACAGTCCCAGTGTAGTAAGGGATGGTGTCTATTCTGGGTTTGCATAGGTGAAATGAGAAGATAACAGTGCCTTGAGAATTATAAAGACTAACACACACATAAGACATTACTCTCACTGCAATTGGCATTCATTAAGCATCCATTTGGTGAGCATACCAAAACATGCTTGTGCCAAGAATTATTTACAAAGTCCTCAGGAATCATACTATCCCATCTTGTCCCTCCCTTTCCTTGCTCTGAGGTTCCCTAGAAATCTGGGCTTTAATTATCAAGATCACTTAGCTCTCTGAACAATGAGGAGAAAGGCTTGGGAATTCCTCGATTTACAGCAGAGAAAAGACAGGAGATTTCTGCTTATAAGACACCCAACTTCATCTTAACCAAAGAAATCTGTGAAGTGGCCTTTCCAGCACTAGCCCCTTGCACATTTCACATCCACATCCCCAAATCTCCAGATCACATGGCCTGAGCCCCTTCCTCCCAGTCTGCATTCCTAGCCAAGTTTCATCCTGTCATTTTCACTGAACACCTCTCCTCTCTGCAGGTCATTGTACCTCCTTTTTCAATAACACCTATTTAGGGCTTTAGCTTTGAAGCATCCCCTCTGAACATGTTCTCTCAGTTGGATACGTTACAGGCCATATGTGGAAATTTACTCATCCACACTGAAGAAATAGCCAGATCAACCTTGACAAAATGCAGAGAGCAATTCAAAGCCACTCAAAAGTAAGAGAATGCTTGGTGTGGCCTGAGAGAGCTCTGTGAGCAATCGAGAAAGCTTCCTGCCCACTCCTTGTCCGAGCAGAATAAACAGAATAATGACACTCAATAGAAAATAGCCATGAGACACTCAGCCTTTGGACACCTCTAGGTGGGAGGGATTGTCACTCAGGTGCTGTTAGATTTGATTTGCCTATCCCACGTCAGAGTCAATGATCCTAATAGTCATGAGTGGCCGTAAACGTTTCTCCACATTTGGGCAGGCTGGTGTGACCATCTGCAAATGGTTACAGCTCTCAACAAATGGGCCCCTTTGCTCATATTGGCTTTACCCGCTGAGCCAATAATTTGTGTGCCACCCTGACTCACAGGAAAACGATCAGATTCATCAAAATTAGTAAAACTGGATGCAAGTGTTGTAAGTCCTTGGTTTTCTAGGACATACGCTATACATACAAACGTATCCCTGTCTCGACTCACTTGAAACATTGATGCAGTTTTGCCTACTGTGATTTGTTTTTTTCCTTATCTTCTTTCCTAATATTTAACCTTCACAAAGAATGTGGATTATTCCTAGTTGATCATTTTCAAGATCCTCCAGCTATGTTCGTTTCTCTCACTAAATTTTCCTCCCTTAATCGTCTTGTATCCCACCATTTACACACACACACACACACACACACACAATTATAAACTGCTTAGCTTTAGAAAACCTCACAGACCCAGCGTCATCCCGCTTCTGGCATACCACCTGTTAATTTAAGTGGTGGCTGAGAATCCCTTCATTTATTCATCCTTTTACTCATCACATATTTATTGAACTGGAATCCTTCAGGCCACTTTCTACTCAAGTGTTCTTGCCAGCATGTGAAGCCCAGCCAAGAATGCCAGCATGCCTCCTTTCTGACCTTGGAGAGAAGGAAAGCAGCCCTAGGTCCTTCCTTGACTGGGCATAGTCCGACCGGCTCCAGCACAGAGTCAGCACTGGCCAAACGTGATCACTTCACTGGCAGCCATCAGCTCCTCTCCCAGGAGATGGCACATGCTCTGTGGTCTATCGATACCTCTCTCTGCACTGTCCACACATCTTTCGTGGCTGTGGCTCTCAGGGGCAGGCTTTCCTACTCCTTTGAAAAGTCTCTCAGTGCAGCTGGTCATCTCTGGGATAGATCTGCCTCAACAGCTTTCACTCTGAGTTTGCAAAGGTTTTCTCTGTAGCTCCAGGAATATTTGGTGGTATTCATCCTACTGCATGAAAGAGGATAGACAGGAACTTTGAGGATTACTAGAATAAGCTGGGGGAGGGGGGTTTCTCTTGCTGTTTCCTGGGTTGTGGGGGAATAGCTCCTCATGAGGAGGAGGACTGAATGAGCCGGTCAGAGAAGAAAGGTCACTTCGGATCTCTAGACCCTTTGTCTAGCTTATCTGAGCTGGATATCAGAAGAATGTTTCCTCACAACAAGAATCTATAGGTATATCTAAAATCTCCCTCCAAATCAGGCAGTCTAACTGTTTACAAAAAAAAAATGTATTTTCAATGCCCTGAGATTTCAAATATGTGGGTCTGTCAATGCTGGACTTCTTCCTCTTGAGAAAGCGGCTAGGTAGGGAAACAGAACTCTTATAAGTAAATGTGAAAATGGTGGATTCCCTGAATATCTAGGTAACTCAACATGTTGGTTTGGGAGAAAGCCCCCGAGAGAGAAAGGATAACACTTAGCCAGTTGGGTGGCTGCATTGTACTCCATTCCACTTCCAGAAGTTGGATGCCTTCCCTTCCTCCAAGGTCAGCTTGCATGCCCCACCCAGGACGCATGTGATTTTCCATGCTGTTTTAACAACCTTTGGGGTTGGTGGTGTGTACAAGTTCTATGGTCATGGATGCTGACATGGAGACACAATGGACACAAAGGTCTTGTGCAGAGGGAAATAAAAAAAAGAAAGAAAGAAAATTGCGCCATGGTACTTAGAAATGCCACATGACGTCCCTGGAGTTTGTGTGGCAGTACTTCACAGGAAATGTGTTTTGTATTTCCACTGGAGTAGGGTAAGTGGTTGAAAACAACAGTGGGTTTTCAGTGAATGGGATGCGAAGTACTTATAATTTTTTTCCCTCCACAGATGCAAGAAGACATGCTGTCTCCCTGAAAAAGATGAGAAAAAAAAAGTCTCGGTTGTCATACACAGGGATTTAAAAAAAGTCCTGATGAGCTCTAACCGAAGTACCACATGCAGCTTGAGACAAGACCTTCAGGGCTGGTCACATGTCCCAACTGGTGGACCCCGCTTGCTTTATTTCTCCCACCTAGCCTGGGCCAATGACATCCATGCCAGCAACTGAGAGCTGCCTGCCTCTTCCACCTTCAATACTCTCGAGATCTGAGTCTTATGGAAAATGGGGAGGATGCTGAGGGAGGAAGAAGAAACACTAGTTAGAAAAAGAAAATAGGTGGAGTAGGTCCCCAAGATCAGGGTTAGTGGATGGATACAACCCTGTGGGTTTCCAGTCCTGGAAAAGACTTCAGTAAATTCTCCTCCAAGAAGAAGAACACTCCACTGAGCCCGAGTAGGGATCCCGATGACTTCTAGATCAGCTGGGGAGAATTATGCTCAAGAAATTTAACTAATGAATTTCAACTGCTTCGGAGCCATTAATCAAACCTTTTTAAAAATATTTTAAATCTTGGATTTGCCTTTGGATAATGGGTTCCAGCTGCAGATCCTGCAGGCTGGAGATGGCGCCTTCGCACTCCTCAGAGGGGCTCCTTGCTGCATCCTCCTGCCACAGCCTCCCCTCTCCTGGTCCTTCCACCTTCACAGGGTGTCTCCCAACAGACTCCTTTGCTCCTGTCCCTCCCTCCACAGCCGCCACAGAACTCTCCCCAAAACAAAGCCTTTGATGTCACCTCTCTGACCAAACACCTTGAATGCTTTCTGTTATATTTCAGATGAAGAACAAAAATCTAATGACCTGGGCCTTGCCAACAACGGGCCCCATTTACCCTTTAATGCTCTCTCCCTGCTCTCTCCTGAGCAGGTCTGATGCTCCAGCCACACAGGCCTCCCCACTGCCATGACTCTTCTCCCTTTGTTAGGCGAAACACCCTTTTTCTGTCTGTCCTCCAAAGCACACCTGAAATGCCGCATCCTATGGGATCTTACCTCGGCTGACCAACAGGAGGCGACCTCTTGCCCTTGGTATTGCCAAGCACTTTGCTCCTTGCTCTCATAGCCCTCCCCACTTCACCCAGAGTCTTTGTTACTGAAGTCCTTGTCTTTTTCTCCTTCCTTGGAGATAGGCTGTGGATCTTCTTCAACTGTGTGAGTAACTAAGTAACTCAAATAACTCCATAGGCTGTGGAGCCACCCAACTTGAGGTCAAATCTCAGCCCCACCAATGACTCACTGCATGACAGCTGGCAGGTCATGTATCATCTTTGTAAATGGCACAAAAAGTTTATAGGTGCCTCAGTTTACAGCTGCCTCAACTACAAATAACAGTTACTACCTCATGACAAGGATTAACTTAATATTTGTAAAGGACACAGAACAGAGCCTGCAATGCAGCAAATGCTCTGCAAGTATTAAATTTAACGACATATACACATGTATGTGTACACACACACACACACACACACACACACACACACACACACACACACTTTCTGTGTTGGCAGAGTACCTCACATATAGTAACAACAGCGACTCCACTGAGTTTAGTCTCACATGAATCTAAGTGGCGCAATAGCCAGCCATTTCCTAGCAACCTACCCTCACATTAACAACGCTTGCCTCCTGGGAGATGGAGGGGTACACATATAACAATAGCAGATGTCTTGGGAGCAGCCTATACTCAGACAAGACAAAAGCATCAGCTGAGCTACCAAAGGGAAAAGCAGTTTTTCAGCAGATCTTGGCAGGCCTCAACTTCCTCTCTCTTCACCAATGAGTACTATCTGTTTATAATCTCCACATCCTCTCTGTCTTGAAAATGGTTCCCAATATGCTGTTGTGCTCCTTGCTTCTTGGCTTAAAAGCAAGCCAAAGCCCCCAAACTCTAAGATTTTTTCCATGAGCATGCTGGCACATATCCTAAATTGGCTGGGCCGGATGACAAACGTCCATCTCAGATGAAGAAAACATCCCACTGAAATGACGGGCACCATATGAAAGCGGAAGATCCAAGGCATGATTGGGACCAGAGGTGCTGCAGATCAACTGCTCGCTTCCGCCTGGATGGAGCTGGAAGGCAGGATGCAGTGCCGCTGCCCCACAAGACTCTCTCCAGTCACTCTGCACGATTATTGGTCTGATACTAATCTGATACATTGCCCAATCTCATCACAACAAATTAGCCACAGACACACGACTGCAATCAACTTGGGGGCTATCCTGAATGCAGGCTGGGGGATTCTCTGTCTCCATGAGCCGCATGCTCCCACAGATGTTTCTAAGAGCCTCTTCCCAGAGGCCCATTTAGAGAGAAATTAAATGCAACTTTGACTTAATTAACGTTTTAAATGATAATGAATACAATGTAGATTCATAGAAGGCATTTACATTGTGTTGTAAAATTGATAAAAATTTAATAACTCTTTGTTAATAAGTTATGTCTCCCCAGACCCATAAAGCCTAAGGCATTGCAGACTCCAGACTGGGTCTAATTCAGGCTCCTGGTGCAGGTGGAGGAGGGGGCAGAGATGGACTTGACATTTGCTCCAAGCCTGCTCTAATTCAAACCTCTGCTTGTTCATCAGTACTTTATTTCATACAGTAAAGGTCAGGATTTGGGCTCAAGGCAGAGCCTTGACAAGAAAGCTCAAGTGAAAGGCGGGCTGGCCTTGGCATCTGTCATCCAAGATAGTGGAGGGGGGTGGAGATGGAGAGCTAACTGGCCACATCTGTCCTCCACCACAGAGGTAAGATGGAGGGTCCACTGCTGCCTGGTGGTAGAATCTGTCGAGTATTCTGACAACTGGCCACTGTCCTGCATAAAATGCAAACATAATTTCCATGTCACCTTGCATAAGGACTTCCACTCAGCTTACTTGTGGCATGCCAACGTCTTTTCTAGTTTGTCCTTGAAGAGCCACGTCACTTATTAAACATGTCTCTGAAAAGAGAGGTGTCCAAGTGATGGGGTGGGATACACACCCACCAAGGACCCTTCTGTCTTTCCTCATTTTGACCTTCCTACTTCTTGTCTCCCAACTCTGTTAAAAGGGATTTCTTTTGAAAAATTGGCTGCCGTTTGCCTACTGTTCCCTTTCTCTTTCATCTATATGTGGTGTCTCTTCACAGTGTATTTATCTTAAAGAATTAAACAATACTGTTGGGGGAGGGAGAGGAGAGCATAACAAGGTCCCAAAATGCAAGTCAACTACATCACTGTATGCTAAACTGGGGAAATAACAACAACTATTTATTATGAATGAAGACCTGATTTGTTTGAAGCTCTTTAGAGATGGGTAATTTAAGGGATTCTTTTCGAAGGAAATTTTGCCCAAGCATGAATACTGCCTTACAATACTGATTTAAGGAGCTGACCACTGCATAAGCACATAGAAAAGCTTATTTCTAGTCAATTCATTGCCAACAGTGGCTACCACAAAATCAAGGGAGGGGCAATGGCTTTTGTGCTACCAACAAAAGTGCCCTAAGAGGCCCTCTTAGGTATATTACCAGTCTCATAGAATGGTGCCCAGGCCTATCTGCCTTCCTATGTTTGCTTCCTGTAACAAAGAGCAAATGACCAAATCAGGATGTATGGGCCAGGCTGGCTAAAGAGCTAGAATATGATGCAAATGCTGTTTGGTATTCTAGAGAGAGAAGGAGAGAGAGAGAGAGAGAGAGAGAGAGAGAGAGAGAGAGAGAGAGAGAAATCATACCAGCATGCATGAGTAAATGAGAGAAATTGCAGATCCAGAATAAATGAGCTTAAAAATAATATATGGAACATTATGATTAAGTGGGCTGACTTTTCCTTTTTCCATCTTTCTATCACTGATGGTGGTGGTGGGGAAAGAGAATCTATGATTCCAGGGCGTAAAAGTAAAATAAACAAAAAAATTTAGGATTGGGGAACTTGAAGAAGTCACTAAAAACTATATATAAAAGGAATGAGGTAATGATAGGTTGTTGGTTTTTAAATTCAGCATAGTAAATCTCCCTTTACCAGGTGCTGGAGACTGTCAGCATAGGGTGTGCCCTATCATAGACATTTTCCTAGAGCTATTTCCACCCCTGCCCTGGTATCTGATTTTATGTACTTCAAAATGCCATTAGTTCACTCGAGTGACTTTAGTTTTATCGACAATGTTAATTCTCTGCCTGTACAAACCAAAGGCTACTTGGGATAAGCTGATTTTTGTTTATTATCTGACAAGACTCGAGATTACACTAAACTGATTTTGGTGTGTCTCCCTTCAACCTAATCACATTGGACTTCTCTCAATGTAACCATTGGAGTTGAATGCCTCCTTGTATTATAACTATACCCAGAATAAAAGTCATGCACAATTTAAAATTAGCTACAGTAGTTTGCAAAAGGGTGTATGTAATTGTGCAGGTTTAAACTACTAGTAAATTGAAAGGTTGGTGTGAGTGATCAAACATGTACTCTAGCTGAAACTATTTCCAAGTGCAAGTCTAAAGATCTGTTTCTCTTCTAACACATGATTAATTTGTTCATGCCAGGGTTACTGACAGTTTGTGGCCAGCATCCTGTCAGGCAGGTCTCAGCAGGTTTGAATCAATAGAGTCCAATGTTGTCACTGCATCATAATTTTAATTGTTCCTTTCTGTTAGACTTAGCAATCAGATAACAGGCAAGACTGAAATAACAACAATGAATTTGTAACAGAAAAAGGACCATTTTACAAAATCGTATTGAGGGAAAATAGAACTGATTAGAATCTAATTCTATATTTATGTGTGTGTGAATGTTGTTAGACATATAAATATTTTTTATATTTGACAGTACTAGAACACAGAAGCTTGTGAAAAGTCTGGGGCCCATCTAGTGGCTTTTAAAAGTGTTGGTACTCCTGCCCAGGATCATCCAAAGTGGGAACAACATCAGAATAATTGGACAATGATGCTCCATGTACGCCAACCCTATATCGAACAATTCAGTCTTGCCCCAAATAGCATAGCCTTATGATGAATCTTATTGGTCACTCTTTGCCTTATTTTTCTGACACAGTTTCTTAAGTCTTTTGCAAAAGAGTCCATCTCTGTAGATCTATTTGTCAGCACATACTGGCCTTACATCGCTCATGAGTTCAACGGAAGGAGACCAAGGTTAGAATAGTAGGTGACGTAACAACAACCAAAAGGTGGAAACAGGCCACACCCCCATGGACAGGTAAGCTGAGCAGGCAGGTCCTGCAATTAGAGGGCAGATTTCCAAGACAGTGTGAAAACTTTTAATATATTACCGCTCTTCTGGGAAATAGCTACTTCTCTTCCCACTTCAGAAAACACATAATGGGACTTTGTGTTTCAACTTAATGTCCCTTCAAAACGAAAATCTTTCCCCGTACAAGAAAAAAAAATTATAAAGAGGGAGACGAAAGGCGAGAGAGAAATGAATTAGGCAGTCTCCAAAGCACACTGGCTCAACTGGGAAACTGCAACCAAAGCAAGCTCCCTAATAATATAATGACCTTTAATGAGTGTCTTGGGAAACAATACAGCCCCAGCATAAAAGACAAAGGGCAAAACCCATCAGGCTCTGCTGACATTAATTCAAAATGATTTTCAGAACAACTAAAGAATGTAAGAGAAGTAATTTGATCCGCCCATCTGACCTCACTTTGATTCAAGGGCCCTTCTCCTGCCATTTCTAATTGTCAAACCCTCTACATTTCACATCTGCTCATATTTAATGAAAAGCCCAAAAGCCCACTCTCACCACTACTTTTTGAGTCAACCAGCTCTGTCAAATGGGCACCACCCAACCCCACCATCAGCAAGGAATTGCCACTGGAGTGCTGCCAGTAGAATTCCGCATAGAGACAGACATTTTTTTAATTGGAGAAGAAGGGCTTATGTGGGTGCATGAAGGGGCCCAAATCGGAATGGATTTTTCTAACTTATTATTAATGGTCAAAGGTGAGTGGTCTCACACAGGGACGGATGAAATCTGCTTTTGTTTGACGGAGTGACGACGGCAGAAAGATTGATGAAACAGAGGAGGCAAACCGCCCCCTGAGCTGTCAGTACCAGTTAAGGCTTCAACACACAGCTCAAAGCCCTATGTTTTCCATGGTGGGGTTGATTTGGGAGGGGTAGGAAAGACAACAATCTCCTACACAAGATGTTTCTGAGAAGACAGGACAATCCCACACTAAGTATTTCTTCTCCTGGCCACCTACAACACTTGTATTAAATTGCAGAGCTGAGAAATCCCTCCAAGCATGATTTCTCCTGGATAAAATGGAAATGATACACACTGGGTATCATGGGCCTCATGCAGGGGACACAGATTTTGCCTTGATTGATATGTGTGACCAGTGCCAAAGCATGACCACAAAGCCCTCGTTCAGAGCCCAAATGGCTCCTTCCTTTTCTCTACTGAATCTCTGGCCAAGGTTTTAGAGCCTAGCAATTATCTGAAAACAGAAGTTGTGCCTTATGCAGAAGGGTAACCCCACGGCTGGTGTTATATTCCCCACCATCAGACAAAGCAATGTGGCCAATCGTGCCACCATAGCTCACCCCTCTGCGCTCCCCGCCACCCCTGCTCTTGTATCTGAAGCTGGTGTCTTTCCACACATCACAGACATGCAAGTTCTTTGTATGGTTCTGTCTTAGTCCATATGGTAGTGCCATATGATTAGAGAGAACTCTTTCAATGAGAATACAGAGGTAAGAGTTCATACTGTAGCATGTGTAAGAAAGATTTTAAAGGAGGCCTTCTTTCTAAAAGTTCCTTTTTAGGCCAATGTCAAGACAAGATTTAGACAGTCCCAAATCCCTCTCAATGCAACCTCCATTAGCTATCACTTTTATAAATGACTCTCGTCCCTTGGCACTGTTCTAGAGAGGCAGTGAATCATGAATCTGGGAGAATAACTCTCTGGTCCTAAATCTAACTTTTCTAGATGACTTTAAGACAGCTCAATGCACTGATCATGCTTCAGACCTGGACTGCAGGTACTAACACCAGCACCTGGCCTGGCACACCACTACACTGCACACAGTGGAGTTAGGGCTCCCAAAGCCCTAGAAGCCTCTATGGATCCACTGTCACTGTACAGGGATCACCTTCAACACTGGTAAAGGTGATTTGAGCAAGTTTTTCAGGGGAGTAAGTGCTGAAGAGTGAAGTGCTCTTCTTCATCCTTGTTGCCAGCATGAATTAACCCCTGCTAGTAGAAGTTTAAGTCAACCAGCTCTGGACACTTAGGAGAGAGAATGAATGGCAATATGGTCACCAATAAATGTGTTGGGAGCTTTCAAGAGGAAGGGATGAAACACAGAAGGAAGAATTGTCTTCTACCTCCCATACTACCAAAAATGTAAAAATTAGGTTACAGCCACACTTTAAGACAGCCAAGTCCTCATGCAGACCCACAACCTCTTCTGCCTATAGATGAGGACCCACACATCCCAGCGTATCTGTGTACATGCTGGAGTTTTCAACAACATCACCTACGAACTGTGTCAGTAAAACACCAACTAAGCCCATGCTGAAGACAGGATGAGGGATGTCTCAGGAATCTGGCATATCTCAGTTTTGCCAGCTACCAGCTGCAAGGCTTTCACACGTTCTTTAGCTTAGCATCTCTGAGCTTGTGGATAACAAAGAAGACTGACCTCAAGGGACCATTCAACAGACTCAAAGAATTCATGGAAGTTTACGGCTTACAGTTTTTGTTGTTATTTGGAATCACAATTGCTACAAGGTATCATAAACAGGGGGCTACATTTGGGAAAAATCAAAGATATTAATGGAATGATCCTTTGAATTAGTCACTTTTTTGCAGGGAAGCTCTAGAATCCACTAGTCTGTATAGTTTGGTGGATTTAGGACACACTTTCTCAGAACATATGACACAAACTGGCACTGGAGGGATGAGATACAGATTACGGAGACACAGTAAAAAAAGAATATCCACCTGCATCAAAACCCTGTTGTATTTTGGAAACTATGGAAGCTCACTAAAACTACTTAATGCTAGAATTGGCTTGTTTTCTCGATGCCCTTTTCCTTCTTCTCTTTGACCCATCCAGTATCTAACCCTTCTCCAAATATCAAGATATATATTTCCACACATCTCTGTATCGATACAGTATTTGATTTGCTTCCACAATGCTTTCCATTTATATTTATTTAAAGGAGAGAAGGAGAATATCACCAGACTATAACATCACAGCCCTGCACGCTATTATGAGAAGCACAAATTAACAGAATGGGGAGGGTGGCTTTCCTTAGCACGTCCACAGTGAGACAGGCAAGTAGGGCAACATCACCACATAGAGGAAGAAAACATCAGCTTGACTGACACACAGCACAGGGCACGACACAATACGGGGATGATAGCACAAACAGCACAGACATAGAACTGCGTATGTCGGGGTTAAACTTACAGGCACGGAAACTGGTGGAGCAATCATTAACAGAGACAGAAGAAAGTGGGAAGGCTCTCCCAAGGGTGTCCATGTTACCACGCACACGGCCTGACATGCACGAGCAGTCACGCTCAGAACGTCCGCAATCAAAACAACATGCCCGTCTCATTCTCTTGTAGATGGACATCTTGGCTATAACCATGTGGGTGGATGAGAGGAGAGGAAGAGTGGTAGTTAATGGCAAGGTCACACACAGCGAGGCGGCCGGAAGGGAGCTGGAAGGATTTAACACAGGTCTTAGCTCACGTTAACAGTCTTGACCCAGAAAAAAATGCAGAGTGACTGTTGGTAACAGTTTGGTTGTACATCCGAAAAAGCAGTGAAAATATAAATTGTCTTTATAGTCCCCCAAGGCCGTTGTGTATGATTTTTCTCTCCTAGGTGAAGTGGGCGACCACAGGAAAAGGGCATAGCTGATTACAATTGGGTTCTTGGATGAGAAGAAGAGCACATTATAGACAGCAAAAATGACATTTTCCCCTGACACAATTAATACAGGAGAACAAAATATACACATAGTCAGTCAATTAATTGCTTACTTGGTACAATAAATGGCTTTTGCAGAATGCGAAAATATCTAGTATGTAGGCTTTCTAATTTCCATCCATTTCTGGGCATTAGGCAGAACCCAGGACAAGCTTTCATCAAATTAGATGTGAAACGATTACGTGTTAATATAGAATCTGAGGATGCCTCTGCTGAACTTCCCCAGAGTGAGTTTACATGATGCCTACAGGAATTTAAATTTACTCTTGACAGAACAAATATCCAAATCTGTCCATATAAGAAATGTAGCTACTCAAGGCTAACGCTGAATGTTTGACATTAAAGGCAGTTCAAAAATAAAAAATCACCCAAAGCATATGAGATGTTGGTCCACTGGAACACATTTAGCTACTCATGGGTGTATTTTCTGCTTAAAGCTGAGAGAATCTGAGCATCATACCCCACCTACCAAAAATTCAGAAAGTAACTGGGCTATTGGTTAATCATATTTTCTTTCTTATACAGAAAATACTGGCCAAAATAGGTTAAAAATTACAAAACAATGAAATAAGAGAAGAGACCCCATGTAAAATATCATATTGAGACTTGCATGCAGCATTGGTAGCACTTCTAAAGCTAGTATCAAAGGTTCTGTGTGGCCTGGGGACACATCTCAGGTGCTAACCTACGGATGTTGCTGGACATCATTGCAGTAGTTCTCAATGTCCTCCACTTAACCAGCAATCCAATTTATAGTTCAGTACAACCAGAAGCTTTTGGTACATCATTCTGACGCTACGACAGGCAAAAGTGTTTGCTTATCGCTTCACCTGAAAGGGCCTGCTCTTCTCATGGGAGAGGAGAATAATTCATATTTATGCCAAGTATCATGGCCAAATAGGAACCTGAGCTAAAGGGAGGTGTTATTCCCTGCACCCACACCTTCCATTTTGAAAGTCATATTTTCACCCCTTTCTTTTTCTTTGTAAAGAATGGTTGTACTCTTACTTTAAAATACGACCTGTGGTTTTGCCCTCTTTGAATGTTACAGTCACCAGGAAGAGGGGTTTAAATCTCTCAAATGGGTCAAGTCCTGTTCTAAGACCTTTATGACTTGCCATACAGTATATTTGTCAAGCAGGGGTAACGTTATGTTGTGAAGAACAGGCACTGGGGGAGATGAATGAGAGATCTCCTCAGCAGCAACTCCATTCCTGTAAACTGGGTTCATATTTTTAGTGATATGTTCTTTTAGCATCCCAGCTAGTCAGTTGTTCAGATCATCATCATGCTGCCCCAGCCCTGTTCAATGTGTGGTACATCATTCCTAAACTTAGCTTTTAGGGGGGAAAAGACATTCTACTACAGCATTTGAATCAGAAGAATTTAGAAGATGGTGTGAACGCCCAGACACCTCCAAAGAGCAGTTGTAGAAATCAAGGAAGGGAAAAGTTTTCCGCTGAAGACATGAAGTTATTTTAAACGCATCTAGATCGGATGTACAACTTGGAGAATATGTGCTTTATTTTTCTTTCCTCATTCTTTTACTGCAAATATTGATTTGCTATATACACAGAAGAGTAAAACGAAGATGATTTTTTGTTTCACTCTAGATAAATTGTTTTGAAAAAAATTTTTAATCAAATGCTGTAGCAGAAGAGAAGCCCATCAAACTCTGAAATGCTATGCTTCTCATTAGCAACAGTCCCTGGTTTTCATTTTCATCCTGCCATTTTAGGTTCACATACAATAATAGAATCTGACACATTTATAGGGGAAAAAGTGTGTGTGTGCGTGTGTGTGTGTGTCTGTGTGTGTATGTGTGTCTGTGTACACACACACCATCTTTGAGGACAAGGGAGGAAAGATGGGGTGGAATAGCTTTTGAAACCATTTCGTCAGAGGTAAGCCCATCAAAATGGGTGATTTAAACCTCCTACTTGATAAGAGTGCAGGAGGAAACTCAACTTCAAACCAGTGCCTCTCAGGGACTTTGCAACTGTTGTTATTGGCTGTTCTGGAGACCATGCATTGTTCTAAAATTTCGTATTGTTAGCATGCAGGAACAGGCTGAAAATGGTAATCGAAGCAGCAAAACACCATTTGCTATAAGAAGATTAAATGTTAATTATAAGCAATCACATTCCAAAGCAGCATATGCATAAAAAAGAAAACATGCTATTACTCGTCATTCCTTCCCAGTCATCACTCACCAAATACAAAATAGAAATCTCATAAGACAAATAAGCACCACACACACACACACACACACACACACACACACACACACACACACACACAAATCAGCAAGAATGATCAATGAGAGGCTCAAAGACAAGACAGAAACAGTTAAAAATGGTTGAGCCCCACATGTTGACAAATCTTCGTAAATTACAATGCCTAGACCAAGGTGCCACCAACTGGGAAGCTGGCTCTTTTGCTCTACTGCTGGAAGAGTCCATTTTCATTGACCCCCTGTCAGGTGTCTTCTCCTATATACTTCCAGGTCCACTCTCTTAAAAGGTAAAGCCATTATGACCTCCCATCGGGTGGAGTGATCCGTCAGGCTTGAAGGATGTGTGTCCCAGCAGGAAGAGGCTTCCTTTGGGCCATGATTCGAGTCATGAACAAACTCTTTAACCAAAAACGGATGAGGATCTGCCTCCCTGATGGTAGTTGTTCCAGAAGATGTGGACACTGTGTGTGTAAAATTATAGTCTCCAGTTGGAAAACAAAATTACATCAAAATTAAGTTGTGGATCTCCTAATTTGGAAAATATTATTCCTCATCTCCCTGAACTCTCGCTTTCTGGCTGCCTAATCCTTTCATTTAGTTCCAGTGAATCATGGATATTCAGAACCACTGTATTTTGTTTCCACTTCTCTGTGATTGTTTCCTTTTAGAGAGCTGATGTAGGTTACAAGGTTAATTTCAGATAACAGGGTGCCATTTAAAACTCCCAAGGTTGGATTTCAAAGAGCAACTCTGAAAGTTCTAGTATTTATTTAAAACAGAAGTAAATTTCATATCTACTCCCTGGTCACATAAAGTGCTCTCTCTCCTTTGGTGTTTGCTGATTTTCTTTATTACATAGTCACCTAGTGCTCTCCCTTCAAATCCCAATCCACAGAAAAGGGAGTTTCCCCACCATGTCAATGGTAATACAAAGTAGATCTATGAGGACATCTAGTGGATCTGCATGAAAAAGCAGCTAGTTAACAGATCACCTGAACTTGTGGGCCTTTCTCTAAAAGGGAGCAGAAAAGAGGACCCTGCGTGCCTCAAAGAACTGAAATGTGTCATTTCCTCACAATCCACAGCAGATTTTAGGGGGCCTCTGGGACAAAGGGGTGAGAGGTCCTAGGAGATGGTTCTAGAGTGGTCAAAACTGGCAACTTGCAAGCACATTGTCTCTGCAGCCATGACCAGTAAAGTGAGACCACTTCAGCACTGGCTGGCTTGGTCTCCTCAAAGCCTTGCTGCAGCTTCCTGAGACACAGAACAGTCAAGAGGGGTGTCTCTGGTAGGTGTACATACTGTAGCTACTTGTCATTCCACGTGAGGGCTCTTGGAACTTTATGCTCAATTAATTTCCCCCATAGGCCAGCTTAACTCTGGGAAAGCTGAAATATAAGTCTCTGGGGACTCAGTTTTCTCTTTGGCCCACATCATAAGGTTCTTGTTCTTGGACTGGTGCCACAGATTCAAAGAGGTTATGTGGTTGCCAAGAATTAGACCCTGGGTCTCACCTTCCTCCTAAGAACTCTGTCCTACCAGTTTTACAATTTGAAAACAAAACAAAACAAGAAGCTTTTATGTGCTTTCCTTCACCACAATGAAGAGAATATTAATCTACTATTTCCATTATGACTTCCTAATGCTACTTACAGAGAGAACATAAAAGTATTATCAAATGAACATCATCAAAGGTATCTGCTTACTCTTAAGTGTTTAAAACTGGAAGATTTCTCAGACATACTCTTGGACAACTTTTCCTATATATCCAAAGGTCATGATCATGAGAAAGGAAACCTGTGGAGAAGTGGCTACTGCAGAGGTAGTGTATTACTGCTCTTTCCTTGCATCAAACTGACAATCAGCAGTCAAACTCAGGTTCTCTGCTGGTTGGCCCTTCCGAGCCAAGCCTGAAATGGAAGAGGGAGTTGAACTCCATCCTGTTCTCAGCACCATCTGCCTCCCGCATCAGCAACCAAATTGTCAGCCAATTTCCAGTTGCAGAATCTTAATTTCTAGGGTGGACTGGAAGGGGCAGAAAAAACAGTGCTGGACTGAGAAGCTCAGGTGGAGTTTTCCAACTGCTGGGGAGAAAATAGTGTAAGTTTCAAGTGGAGAAATTCAAGAAAAGACTGGTGTAAAAGAAAAAAAAAAATCTGCCATTCAATTCATAGTAACTTGTCAGATCATAACCTCATGTTTCAAATCAATCCAATGCAGAAATTATTTCGAGGCCTGAACCCTAGAGGTGTGTTCATGTTGACACAGCAACTACAATTATAGGTAAAAACATCCACAGAAGAAAAAGTTCACCAAGGTGTAAGGTTGAGGCATTTGTTTGATGTGACACTGGGAATCAGAGAGCATTCTTTCAAGTCCTATAAATGAGAAATGATGTCTTCACTTAGCAAAATTACTCCCATTAGTTTTTGGAGAAAGAAGAAAGATCTTCCAGGCGGCTTTTCCCAGTACAGAAAGGCGGAAGAAAAAGCTAGTTAATGTCAGCAGCACAGAGCACTCCAAGCTAGTCGATTCTGCCCTTAACACCATATTGTGGCTGGAGAAGGCAGAAGAATTTGCCACTAGAGTTGTTTGTTGATTGACATCATGGTTTCCCTCTGGTCCTTAAGGATCATTAGATTCTGTAGGCAGCTCTGCAGGTATAAAAGTGGCTTGTGCCTTCAAGCCATCCTTGAAGGTGTTTTGCAGAGTCAATTTTGACAGAATTGTGAATCGAATGGAAGGTCACTGTTTTGTTTTGTTCACACATTGTGCATTCTATACCCTCAAACTCTGAAGACTAGCCAGAAGCAGATGACCAACGTGCCTCTTCTTCTGCAAAGGAATATGAGAGGACCAAAAGCTGAGACATCTTCTCCAAATCCAGGGCTGTTGGACTGCACTGATTGGCAGGTTGGGTTTTGTCTTCAGTGGTCTTCTGTACGTGAGTAAAGACCCCATGCTCATCATGGTGCCACTCAAAGCAGCATTGCTCTAAGCCACACGCAGAAATACTGGCCTAAAAGCTTCTCAACTGCCACATCTTGTTGGGTGAGAGGGATCCTACTCCTTGAGTACGTTAGGGGCTCAGAGACTTACATTTACTTGTTCGGACTACTATGTAGCTCATTAATGAAAATGAACCCGCTCCTTGAGCCATCTTTTTCACCTTAAACAAGTAAATGATCTTCCAAGATGCCTGACCCATAGAGGAAGTGGGTATGTCCTAGAGGGTACTGATGGAAGGAGAAACTTTATTTTAAGCAAGGGAACTTCATAGACTGTAGCAAATAATTACCACTGTGGAAGCATTTGTCTCCAGTGAGGCAGTTTCGATACTTACAGTCCCGAAGCTGGGTGTCCATTTAATTCTCCAGCAACCACTTTCTCATATAGAGAGGCACATATATTGTAATAAATACAGCACTCTCTCTATAAACTACCTTTATATTTATAAGTAAAAATATACATTTTTACATATAAAATACCGGTACATATCATATATATATATACCACAACACAGGAATACATATGTAGCATATGTGTTTCCTTCAAGATAGGAATTCAAGCTCAATAGCCAAGGAGACCAAGTATAATTGATTAAAGGCAAGCGTGACAATGACCTCCAACAGATGAGGCATCTGGAGCTATAGTGGTAATTACCTCAGCCTATTCGGTGTCCCCTAAAGGTCCCAAGACAAGGCCTTCAAAAGAAACACTGTTGTCAAGGTCTTATTTTCAAATGGTAAAATAAGACAGCACCAGAAGCTGGCAAGAAGCTGGGGGGAGGGGTGGATGAACAGAGAAGGATTCCTGCTCTCAGGGTTCTCCAGCTCCAGGCTACTCTGCAGACTGTGTCGGATGAGGGAGTTGGGGCATGATGTCACTGCTACATGCAACATAAATACCAAAAGAAAAAAAGAAACTGAAACTGTACAGAAAATAAAAGAAGTATCTCTTCTAGAGAAAGACAGGGGGAACTGGACTCCGGGCTGCTGGGAACCCGTTTACTCACAATATATCACTACCAGTGTGCAGTTAAAATAGAGTAGGGGCCGTATTCCAAGGCAGCAAAGAGAAAAAAATAAATCAAAAATATGTCAATGATTAGAAGTTCAAGAAAATTTCTTCAAACACATCAATTTAGACATGACTTGTCCCCTAGGAGTCCACCCTTTGGCAAACTTCAGAGGCTGGGAGAAAAAATGTAAATCACAAGACCAGGTTTGTTATACAAAAAAAGAAAATGGGTAAATAGATTCTGAGAGCTTGCTCCTTGGCCAGGCGGCTGAATTTGACTCTCTTCCTTGGTCGAGAGCTATGAAGAAATGGAAAGAAATGCAAAAGTTAAACTATACTACCATAAAACTTCCAGGAATGGAATGTCCGCACTCGATATTTCTCCAGATAGTATGACATGAAATGTTTAAGGTTATTGAATAGCAGTGAAAGGGGAGGCGGGGGTGGGGTTGGAAGGGGAAGAGCTAGGTTGGGAGAGAAGGGTTAGGCAGCTCTGAATAAACTAGTGGCTGTCACCAGCTCTGCCCTCACAGAGATGTGTCCCTCCACATGAATTACTAATACCTGGCCTAACAGGTCTGGACAAATGACTGTGTGGGTCATCTGTCCTCTCCAGCTTAGGGCACCAGGCACCATGTACTCAGAACAACAGGAACCTCCCAAGACATTATGAACAATTCTAGCTCCCTCTATGGAAAGTTTCTTGGCAAATAAAACCCTATCTCCCCCAATTTCCTAATTTGCCTGGTATGCCTCATGTTTAAAAACTTGTTTTATTCTAACCACCCCTTACACATATGCATCTGCATCCTGCTCTCTGTAACATGGGCTGCTATGGTTTTTAATTAGAAAAAATATATATTTAGGTGATTCTGATGGTTATCAAACATCACCCTCACAGCTGAGGGCCTCTATGAGAAGAGGGGCCCAAGGTGGCAGGGGTGTTCAGAGAGAAGGGAGTGAGACCCTTGTCACACTGGGTTGGCTTTGAAGAGGCAGTCCTTTTGCAGCAAAATGTGCTGTGCATGATGGGAGATCATATGCTTCACTAGCTGAACCTACTTTAAGGGAAATGAAGAGAATAAAATTATTGCAAACAATTATGTGCCTCTCCCTCCAGGATGATGTTAATGCCCGTTGCTGTCTGCCTGCCTGCCTGGAACCAAGATGGCAAAATGTCGTAGAGGCTGAATCCTCATTTCTAGAGACTGAAAAACCATCTGCTGGGTTCCGCTACAGGCCCTATGACAGACATCCCAGTGTCAGAGCGGGAGTCAGAGAAGTTTTCTCTCCATTCTTCCATTCTGCTCTTGTCTCTCTAGAGTCTGCTCTTTGTCCTGTCACCTGGGACATCGTTTAAAATAGGAACCAATGATATAATTTCCTTGCTTAGGATCTTTCAATAGCTATATTTATTACAGAACTAAAGCCCAAGTTTCTTAACTATGGCTCCTGCGTTCCTCTCTGATATCACCTTGTACCACTCTATCTTCCCAATCCCACCAGCCCCACTGGCCTTCTTCCTTCCCTCAAACACTACACACTTATTCTGGCCTCCTGGCCTTTGCCCTTGCTCTTCTGCCTTCCAGGACTGGGTCTCAGCATCAATACCACCTCCCAAGGGAGGTCTTCCAGATCTTTCTAAGTAAAACAGCATCTCTAAGAGGTTCCACCAAGCTGTTCACAGCACTTGTCTCTATCTGACTGTATTTCATTGTTCCTATGATCACTCTCTGTTTTCCTTCACCAGAGTGAGGCTTCAGGGGGCCAGGAGCTTTATCTTGTTCACCAATCCATCCCTAGCACCAAAAATAGCGCCTTACACAAAGAAGGTACTCAAAAAAACTGTGTGAATGATTAATCAATAAGTGAATTTCACTAAAACCCTCATGTGACCAGGTTTCCTGGGAAATATCCTGTCATGGATTATTGGCCTCAAGTCTCTCCTGAGTTTCCCATCCTTACCACTCAGAGAGTTTCCATACAAAAGAGTTCAGTCTCTTACCTTTGTTACTCTCTCTTGTGTACTTCCACCTAGGGATGGTGTGTTCCTTCTGAAGGAAATAACTCTGATCCAGAAGATGCCTGGTCAGCTGAGCTGTGCTTTGTGCTCACAACCAACTAAGCGGGCCTGGGGTGGACCAAGTGGTGAAAAGGGCCTTTTGAGTCCTGGAATTGGAGGGATTGGATGGGGATTTATTCTGTGCCTTTCACATCCTATAAGACACTCTTCCTGGTAGGTTGTCAGAATCAGAGATATGTTGGGCCATAAGAAGTTGGAGGCTGTTATTCTGAGATTTCAATAACTATCTATCTTGGTCAGGAGTCAGAGTTGAAAGGAGGAAGCCCTGTGTGTTGAGTCAATGGATAAGGGGAACAACACAGCAGACCCAAGTTACCCCAAATTGGGAAGCAGCCTGAGAAGAGTTCTACAGAAGCTGCTCCAGACCAGGGGTGCTCCTTATGAATATTTGCCCAAGAGTGTCTTCTCCATGATCCAGCACAGCAATGCTTATATCTGACTGGTTTTACATTTATTGTGCCCTCTTTAGGAGGGTGGTGAATAAAGCCCTTGCTTCAGTGTGCATAAGCCAGGAACAGTGCTCAACTGCTCTCTCTTGTGAAAAAGTATCTCATGGGATGATCTTTTATAACTCTGTTCTTACTCATCAGAACTACATCACCCACCTTGACTTTTCTCCTGAAAACAAGATTAGGGTACAGCATCAAAAAGGCCTCCAGGCTGAGCCTGAACCCTGTCTGTTGGGTCTGTGTGACTCTCAGCAATCTCCTCCTCTCACTAAACTTGCAGCCTTAGTTTCCTCTTTTTGTAAAATGGGATTAATAACTAACATCCCTTGCCATTTTTGCAGGAGATGTTATTATGGTAAAGATCAAAGAAAATAATGATCATAAGGAGCTTTAAAAATACTAAATCACCACTGGAAGGGAGGCATCATTATTACAGTTTTCTCTAGGGTTATGAACAATTTTTATTAGGTAATGCAACATGATCACTGCAAAAGCATGGCCTTCTCAAGGCAAAGCCCACTTTAATTCTGGTTTCCCAGGAACTCACAATCCAATATTCCTGACTCCCCATATCTTTCTCAAGAGGCCCCATTGGCAAGCTGCTTTGGGTGGAGTTTGAGACAGGATATGCCAGAAGCTATTGAACCCAAGCTAGTCTACCCCAAAGAGCAACGGTATTTGAGGAGGGTCACTGGAGCAACAACAAATAAAGTCCATTGGTGATGGCCAAGTTCTTTTCCCGGGCCAGTCTAAAGGTATCGCAATTGCAAGCTATGGCCTTTGGTACCAAAACCTGTAGCAATCTCAAATGGAAAAAGAGTCAGCTCCCATTTAAGAGGCTGAGTCCTCAGACTCAGTTTCCCTCTCTGCCCCAATACAGCCGTCTTTACACCTGGCAGCCTCCCATCCACTGGAAATCACTGTGCAAAAACACTTCTTCTTCCACAGCCTCAGCTGTCCTCCATTTCACATACTGTACTTACTGTGTTCGACTGGACACTTCTACCCAGGCACCCTTTAGAGACAGGATGCAGGGTTAGGCACTAGCACTAGGTTTACTCCTAGGTGTTGATGGTGGTGATTTTTCAAATTCTGCTCTAATTAAGTGAGGGCAGGTATTGATTTCATGTTTCTTTAAACTGTTGGGTGAAACATAAACATATTCAAGAAAACTCTTGATGTTTACTGTTTCTTTAATAAGAAAAGGAGAAAGGAAATGAATTTGTAGAAAAGGAAAGGGAGGGAGGGAAGGGGGAAAGAAACATTACTTACGCCGTTTGCAGCCACATTTTTTTATTCTTTTGGGATCTGTGATGTCATCATGACAGGCCTTGCAGTAAAAAAATGCCCTGGAGAAAGAGAATGGAAAAACTGACACATTTCGTAATCCACCCAAATGAAATGAGTACCACATTTCCTCCACTGTGGTGCCAAATTAATGAAACATGCCAGCACTAATTTCCTTTAATCTTTTGAAAGGTTTAGACGTTTATAGACGGAAATGTTTGTTGCAAGACGACCATTTATTTCAAACACAAGTCTCTACGATTTGAGTTAGTGCTTCTTTTAATAAACTTTCATTTGAAAAGGAACGGGGGAAAAGGTGCCAATGTGACACTGCGTCTGCTCATTCGTCTCTCATTTTTGAGAATGGCATTTGCTGCTGCTCCTTAGAACATGTGGGCAACCATCCCTGGGCCCATGTTGGGGAAGTCACATACATCTCCCAAATTCTCAATCTGGTTAATTATATATTAAAGGGACAGAAGGATGATGTTCCTCAGTCTAATAAAAATATTCACCTTGTCACTTGGAAAGCACCTTTTTCTTTTCAGCCCAAGTGAGAGGGATTGAAAAAGACAGTAGAGAGGGAAAGTAAAAAGTAATAAATCAAAGGGTTCCCTTGTCAAATTCCTTCTGGGATTCCATAGCCCATATTTACTCCAAAATTGGCTGGACCAACTTCCATACTCTCCAGCCTTAAGAACATGTAATAAATGAAGGTTTTCTTCTCATAAGGCAGCACAGCTCAGTTGACCACCAGAATGGGGTGGGCAGAGGGCATTATAGGGTCGGGGTGGTTAAAAGGAGACTCAGAGGAAGCAGTCAACAGGAAAACCCCGTCATCTGACTTGAGTATCAATATGTGATGATGAAATGCCTTGGCCATGTCAAAGACATTCTGGATGAGACAAAATAAGATTCATTCAAGCACTATTTAAAATGCACGGGGCCTAGAGGAACAGGACTGGAGGCCTGTGTCCTTTCAGTACTAAAACTCACTGGAATAACCTTACAACCTTCTGGGTACAGGAACTAACCAAATCCCTGGCTCAACACCTCACTACTCCTGACACAAAACTGAATGCCAGGAATAAAAGTGGTCTTTTCTTGGCCAGAGCTATAAAGAAAGAAATACAATTCTTGACCATTTTCTTCCTAGGTTCCTTTTTATGATTTTCATAGGACTTGAATTTATGATTGGCACCAGTTGGAAACCACTGTAGAGACTTTTGAATCTGGAAGAGATCTGAGACCTTGCAGCCACAGTCCCTGGGACTCAGTGTTCTCATCTGTAGATGGAAGAAGTTGTCATGACTGGCCCAGCGTCATTCTCTGCTGGAACTTGGCCAGCCCAAAGACTTCTAGATCCAAGCCCAATGCTCTTTCCACCCTAGCAGCTCATCCACTATTTCTTTAAATACCAATTTTCATCCATGTTGCCAGAAAGAAAGAAAGAAAGAAAGAAAGAAAGAAAGAAAGAAAGAAAGAAAGAAAGAAAGAAAGAAAGAAAAGAAAAAAAGAAAAGAAAAGGAAAGGAAAGGAAAAGAAAAGAAAAGAAAAAAGGAAAAGGTGGCTGATTGTTTGCCCTCAGTGGCAATGTGGCTAAGAAACCAATGACAACCTGCCTTGAAAGGGGAAGGGCAGGAAAGAAGAAAGCAATTTTGCTTCCACTTCCTTTGACCATTTTCTTCCCTATTTGATGTTACTACACATATTAATAATAGCTAATATTTATAGAGCACAAAGTATAAACCAGGAGCTGTTCTAAGTATTTCATAAGCATTAAAGTATTTAAACTTCAAACAATTCTTTGAAGGAGGTATGGTGATTATCTGTTTTACAATAAGGGAATTGAAGGACAAAGAGTTATAAGTGACCTGCCCAAGGTCACAGCTGAGTGGCAGAGCCAGGATTCAAATCCACATGGTCAAGTTCCAGAGTTCAAAGTCTTAAATACAACTCTACTGAATGATGATGAAATGATATGAGTCTGAATAGACTGTTGAAAAGATAAAGTATGATTACTTCATGAATTAAAGCTAGATTCGAGAAGTGAAATGCCCACAGGGGCCGGACAGGTAAAGTTAACAAGTGAGACAGGGTGAGGATGGCATTCGATGGTGACCTGGAGGCACATCCCCCAACTGGAGAGGGCAGAGTATCTAAGTGCTTCGTGGCACTTCTTTGCAGGCATCGTTCTCTTCCCTACCCATCTCTGCCTCTCTCATGCTCACCTGGCAAAGCCCCCATCTTACTGCAGACCTAGTCTGAGCTGAGTGTAGCTAGGGAAAGAAAACACAACTGTGCTGCCTGATCTCACTTTAAATCCGTGGTTGTGGATTCCAGGGGCCTTTTAGTATTACCAGGATCTATTCCATAACTCCACCTTTCACCCCAACTTGTTCTTCTCTCCTGTCCACTTCCTCTCCTACACTTTCTTCAAGTAGCCTTCTGCTGGTGACCTTGCCACATACATCACCAAGACTAGATCTTCATCCTGCAAGGATGACCTTTTAGAACCTACTATCCTCTGGTTTCTCATTGTGTTTGGCCAACTGAGGAAGGCAGCAGGAGGCTGGACAGTGAGAAGGGGCAAGTTCTTCCTTGCCAGGTCATAAAATGGCCACATTTCTCTATGGAAGGACACAGCTCCTGTGAAGCAGCCTTTTGTACAACACAACCTCACTGTCTGGTTCTGACAGCCCTCCTTCCCTTTACCTCTCCAGATCTAGGGCTGAGAGTGGCTTCCCTCTGTTGCTAGCTCTGGGATGCCTTGCCATTCTTTATTGGTTTTCCTTAACTCTCTGTCCACAATTTTATAGATTCTCTTCATAAAATTTCCCTCCCTTTTCCCACTTAAGTGTGTCCTTTGTTTCTTGCAGGGACCCTTACTGAGATAGCACCCAAATTTACACCTCCAACACCCACCTTTCCCCAGAACTCCAGAATCTTAGGTCCAACTGCCTTTATGACATCTCCATGTGTATGTTTAGTACATATCTCCTACTCAACATGGCCCAATTAGAGTTCTTAATGCACTATCACCCCAAACTTACTCCTTCTCCCATTTCCCCATCTCCTTAAGATGGAGCCACCACCCACTCAATTGCATAAGGCCCTAATTAAAGCTCCATTCTTGATTCCTCTTCTTCCTCCTTGATTCTTATGTCTAGTTCATCAGTGGGCTCTATGAACTCTCCAAAATATATTCTGAATAGTCTTGCTGCTCACCTCCACTCACCGAACTACCACCTCTCACTTAATCTACACAGTAGTCTCTGAGTCTCTTGGACTCCCCTCCTGCTCCACTACATCCTGTTCTCTACCCTACAGGTGAAAAGGCCTTTTAATAACATAAATCAGACTATATCATACCAAGCTTAAGGCCATCCATGACTCCATTTTATAACAAATTCAACCTCTGTATAAAGTCCTTTGGAGACCAGCACTGCCATTCTAACCTCATCTCATCACTTTACTCCTCCAAGTAGCACTTCTTTTTCCTTTGGTTCCTTGAACACCACGAAATTGCTCCCACCATGTCTCCTCTTCCCTTTAGATATCTGCATGATGGATTCTTTCCCATCACTTTAATCTCTGTTCAAGTGTCACTCCCTCCATGTAATCTTCACTTATACGCAATCTAAATCAATGACCCAGATACATTTATACTTTGCATCATGAATAAACATAACTACAATTCTCTGCTCCCTAAAATGTGGCCATGAGAGCAGGAACTTCCTCCATTGTTCACCATTGTTTCACTGAACCAAATACAGTGTCGTAGAAAGTGAGTAACCTACAGATATTGGATGAATGAAAGAGTATGAGAACACTGCCCAGTAATGCTGGATCTGCAAGTTTTTCAGGGGAAACCTGTAATAAGGATTTTCATATAAAAGATTAGGACTTCTTCATCCTCATTCTGATAGCTACTTATTTTTTTGTTTTGTAATTCAAATGAATCATGTCTGTAAGCTAGGTCTGTGAGGCACCATTTTTGAGATCCCTCCATTAAAGACTATGTTAAGGTTATTCAAAAAGTAAAATATTTAGTGGCAAAAAGTAAAGGACAAGGGCCCAAAATCTTATTAAGACTGGAGTCGAATGGTTTCATTGTTCTTTTTTTTCTAAAATGCTGCATCTGAAAGTTTCTATGAGCCAGAATTCATTAACTTCTTTTGTTTTTCATTTTTCTTTTTTTTTTTTCTTTTTTGCAGCAGACGGTGCAAACACAATACTAGAGCATTGTGATCTACTTTTCCATTTTTACAAAACTTGTTTAGTTTCATTCAAATCTCCAATGTCCTTTCTGTGGTTTTCTGCAGTCTTCATCTATTTGAAATCCCGTAACTGACAGCATTTGCTCTGACACATCACACACCACATAAAATTACAGGCTGGTGTTGTATCTGATTGTGTCAGCATGTATTTGTGAATACCATAAAGCACCAAAATGAGACATATTGCACTCCCTAATATAGGAGGTAATTTGTTTTTTAGACTGCCTGGTATTTGTGACATTCATTAGTGAGAGATGTAATAGGAAATAGAATTACACAAATGGGATCTTCATGTTATATTGGCTATGTGGGAGGTACATGTGATATATGGTGCTGCTGTGCTCCTCAGCTCTGTGTTTGTGGTGCTGAGTTGCTGCTTCCAACTTTTATGTCTCAGTCTGAATGTGAGCACGACCTTCTCTTCCAGAGATCTGGGAGGCTTCAGTCCCATTCTCCCCACTCTCCTCTCTCAGGGAAACCCAGTTCTTGGGGCCATCCTAAAGGACAGTGAGAATCCATGAAATAGATAAGGAGGTTTTCCTCTCCTACACCTGAATAATGGCCATCTTTTCCCAACTGGCAAAAGTAAATTTAAGTCATTAGTAGCTCAGTCTTTAAGGATTTCTTTTTTGGCTTCTTCATCCATTTATTTTTTCCTGAGAGCTTTTATGACTGGTATGGCTAGTTTGGAAGAGTGGTCACAAGGAAGAAAATAATAAGCAACAGTTGTCAAATATTATAGTTCTATGCTCATTACGTCAGGCTTGCCTCTTATCAAATAATTAAGAATGTAAGCGCTAGAATCAGACTTTCTGGTTTTAAATCCTGGTTTTACTACTCCCTAGCAGTTTGGCTCTGGGCTAGATAGTTAACCAATTTAATTATGTGCTGAGTATCCTCATATGTAAAATGAATATAATAATGCTACTATCTCATAAGGTTGCTGAGAGGATTACATGAATTTATCAATACCTGGTACTTGGTATCAGAACAGTCACATGTTAAACTCTGCATAAGAATTTGCAAGTATTATTAAATTTGGTAGAAAGTGCAGGTTTTAGAAAAGAAAAGACAGCTCCAATCTGGGCTCTGCCACTTGCTTATGTGCTGTGTGGCCAGAACAAATCACTTATCTCAGTTGTACAGATGACAAAAGCAAAGCCCTGAGAGTTTTACAAGACTTATCTTACAAAGTTATTTTGAGGAATAGCAATAAAGAGTGTAGAACATCTAGTACAGGCCTGGCTTTGAGTAGAAACTCATGAAATGAAGACAATGGGCTCAAATAAATAAATACAGACCTTCACAATTAATAATTTATTTAAAATAATTTATATAATGTTATTGTTTAGCTGAGTGACCTGACACATTTTCTGCTGGTAAATTTTTCCTAGTTCACAGGATGGAATCAAATATAACAATATTCCATGGTACTTTACAAAGAGCTCTATGATTTCCTAGGCCACTTAAACAGGTTTAAAGATGTTAATAAAAGTGTCATAAAACATTGAGGCCAAAGAAATTCTGGGCTGTACCTAAGAAGCTTGAGAATTGAAGCTGACAACTTCAGCTACCTACCAAGAAGACCACAAATAGAAGTATAGCCAGTCAAGTATTTCATCTGATATTAGTACAAACCTTCTGAGATTCCATTTGACACTGAAAGTAAAAAACTGATAATTCTCGATAAATTTGCCCAGATAATATTAAGAGAATAGTACTAGACAAAGAGCCATGTTATGTTATGCTGTTTTGGGTGATCAAGCATCAGGACAACCTTGAACAACTACTTCAGTTCTCTGGAACTCAGTTTCTTCCCTTGGGAAATGAATGAACAGGTAAGTAGACCCTCCTAGTTCTAAAATGTTATTATTCTAATTCGAAGATGTGGAATTGATTATGTGAAGAGGGGTACATGAAAGCATTTGATAGCATAATCTCTTTTTTCTAAGACTTGGCTCATTTGATGCCCATTAGACAAGTTAAGAAGTTTTGGGGTTAGGGCCCTATACATATGGCCCACTTCAGTGGATCAAGATATCTATGGCTGGAATAGAAAGGAAGGCAGATGAAAATAAACTCTTACCTTTTAACTTCTTTGGCATCACTTGCGATGAAAAATCCTAAAGTACCTTCTTGGATCTTAAGGTGGTTTCCAGGATTAATTAATATACTGCTCAGTGAACAAAAACAAACAAAAAAAAGACACATTTGTGAGGCCACGTTCTGAGTAAAACCTTAAAGGCTACATCATACTGTTAATTGTATAGGGGGCCCACTAGTCTAATGCTTTCCTTAAAAATTTTGTCTAGAGTCTGATGTCTACTATCTCACACATTTAATTGGATAATGCCATCATAAAGCTCAGATGCTCAATTCTCAGGCCGGCATCCTCCCAATTGCAGAAATGAAAGCAACTCTAGGTTTTAGGGCTGGGTTTGTATAATGGGCTTGCCATCACAGGCTTCTGATTTGAAGCAAAGTTCCTAATAATGTACCCCTTTGTAAACTGCTGTCGATGGTCAACACGAGTGTTATTAGTCAAATAAAGCTATTGCTATATCGTTTTTTTGTTAGATGACAGAGCATTAATGGGACCCCTATATGCATACAGAAACAAACGTATACACACCACATTTCGCTGCAGGGAATGGTACAAAACACCCATAACCAATGTAGGAGCAAACAGAACATCTGCATGACATTAATAAAGACACGGAAGTAGATTCCATGTGCAAGCTATGTAGGAAGAATTAGGTCTACTAGAAAAGTGAAAAAGAAAAATGCCAGAGATTGGAAATACTTAATTATTCCAGTCTGCTGTTTACAAAAGTGTTATGGATGTGTTTGAATAAGGTGCGTGTCCTGATTGGGGCAAACTGTAATTAGAAAACAAATGCAAATTAGCACTAAAAAAACTTCACCTGCAGGAAAGTATGAACCTAAATATACACTGTCCTATTTCAAATTGGGGTAACTAGATTAGCTGACCAAGTTGTGTTTGGACTGACAGAAGTGATAAATGTAACCTAATTCAATAAATGGATGAAACAAACAAGTTCAATTTTCTGCAGATCAAAAGCAGAATACAGAAATGTCTTGCACAGAGACTGACACAAGGCTTTGGGCTGAATGAATATAGTGTTTAGGGACTCTAAATGCAGCAACAGTTACAACAGATGGAGTCTTTGATCTGAAAAGGGGGTGTTTAATGTAATAGATGTTTAGAATTAGGCTAAAGGAAGTCCTTAACTGTCTAAAACAATCAAAATGGAGGATGGTGATTAACATATAATCCTTTTCTGCTGGTAAAGTCATTCTTGAAAAGTGCTGTAGCCAACAAAATGATGTGTCTGTAGTAATACAGGAAGGACCCAGGTGAACTTTTGTTCTGTTGCAAGAAATAAGTAGATCATTATTGCAAAATAATTGTTTGTGGTCACAAGAACATCCACTATTACCCATAACAAGACCTGACAGCATGAAACCAATCCTGTGTCACTGTTATTATCGACACTAAATAATAGCAAGAGTCCATGAAGATTGGACTGTTCTGCCTTAGAACTACAGGTAACAATGAGATTCCTCACACAGCAGCAGGCCACACTAATAGCACAGCTCGCAGACTGCAGCAGCACTATACAGATGCCTCCAAACCACCCTCCGCCAATCTTCACATTCATTTAAAACCCTCTGACTTTTTATAATCATAAGGAGGAAAGAGTGAGAGCTTACAATTAAGATGGATTCCTTTTTTAAAGACATTTAAATGTAATGTTTTAGAAAGGCAGCACTCTGCATTTTGCACACTTTCTTACTCCCTTCCTTCAAGATATTGCTTGTATACTCTGGCTCTGCAAGCAGAAATTGTGTCCAAATTCCAGCAATGCTATGTAGTAGCTGTCTGACTTTGGGTAAGTTATTAAACCTCCTTATAACTCATTTTTCTCACCTACAAAATGGGGATGATAATAATTCTAGTCTTTCTTCAGAAGATTGAGATAATGAACAGAAGTCTCAATGCCCAGTGGTTATTGTTCCTTTTATCATTCATTATTGCAAAAAAAAAAAAAAAAAAAGCAAAAAGGGTATTTCATTTTAAGTGGATTGTCATATTTTCCTTAGCTGGCCCCATGAAATGGAATGCAAGGCTTCTAATAAAACATCCTGGCCATATAAGATGAAGTTACAGGGTAAACAACTGTACACTTCAGAAAAATGGACAAGAACATAACAAAAAAGTCCAAAAAATTCCAGGTACTTCTGGAGTCTAAAAGAGCTAATTTAATTTGTCAAAGTTGAAAAATTCTACATGTATTCGCATAAGAGTGTAAGAAAAAGCTTCTGAGTAAAAAAAAAAAAAATCCTATCATGATTTCAACAATGTAATTCAAAAGGGGAAATTTGACACTCATCAATGTTTTGGTGACATATATGCACAAAACAAGCCTCACACAGAACCCGTTTCCCTTTTTTACATTATATGCTTCATTAAGTGCACTCCAATGATTGATCCCACTGTGTCGTGGTGGTGATAGCAAGGTTCCCATCAATGAAAATTCTCTTTTAATTTCCTCTGTTTTTTATCAGAAGTGAACAAGAATTGGCCTACCATGAAAATTTGGGATTGTCTCTCCAGAGACCGCTGGTTAAGATAATTTATTACAGCCCTCAAGCTTCAAGTTAGTATGGTGGAGAGGAAAGATTTGGGCATGGGTGTAAAGCAGATTTGTTTTCAGATCTCAGTTTTGCTCCTGATGGTTAAGCGAGCAGATATCAGGCCTGTAGGTTCAGGCCCAAGACATGGGCATGTGGATGCCACTATGCCTTAGTCTTGTTCTCACTTGGACAAGGGTGAAAAGCTTTAAGCCGCTTCCAGGTGAGGTGTGAAGCTGTATCATTTGCAGCTATTCAATTCAGATCAGGCTAAGATAATCTTCTGGGTGGCAATAAAGAGAGTGAGCCCAGCCCTTGATATTAATGAAGTTAAGAAATCTAGATACATAAAGATGCTCATTATGCTGGATTGCACTCATATAGTTAAGGGTTTGGTAAAGAAACACATGTGTCTTATTGCAGGGGACCACTGCATATAATATACTCTGTAAGGATACAAAGTTTTAAAGACTCTTTAAGGAAATATATTACTCTTTCTGATATTTTAGGCATTAAGTCTTCAATATACATTCCAAATGTAGAATGTTTAAATAAAATAGTAAGCTTTCTCTTCTTAAAAATATGAAAAGAATACTAGACAGAAGTAATCATTTTCCTACAAAGTACCTACTATCCTTATAATACGTTCTTGACCTCCTAGTGGGAATATGTAAACCTTTACAAAGATTCAACATCTCTTAAAATACCCAGTGTTAAGTTTGTTTGTTCTTGTGACTTCCAAAATTCTCCCTCACTGTGTATTGCTTTAAATTGGCCTCTAGCTCCAATTTTGTCTATTTCACTAGCTTATCGGAGATAAACAACAAAATGTGTCCCGTGAAGAATCAAGAAGATCTCTAAGAAAAAAGTCCATATATCAATTAGCAGAATTCTAATAGGGACATTTTCTTGGCAGCAGTGGACTTTCCTTCATTTCAAGCAATCTATAAATTATCCTCTTTCTTTTATGACCTTGTTAATTTCAACTGAAAACATTCAGTGACAGCTGGAGGCAAAGGGCTGGTGTGGTCCCTTCCCCCAAGGATTCTTGCTCTCGCTCTCTTTTTCTTTTTCTTTTTTTCTTTAGCTTTGTATCTAGGCTTATTCTTTGATTCCTTGCCCACTATATAGAGCAAATATATATACATGTGTGTGTGTGTGTGTGTGTGTGTGTGTGTGTGTGTGTGTGTATATATATATATATATTCATAGTTGATTAAAGGAATATAAAGAATGATGATATTTCATTTGCTTTTTATAAATAACTTTATCATAGTACCCAGCTGAGAGCCCTGCATGCAATAGGCACTTTTCAACTATATATGGAATGAGTGAAAAACATAAGTCATTGGTCTCAGTTCCAAAAGCGTTCCTTTCTCTCTCTAGTACAGACAAAGGTAGTCAATCACAGTTGTTCTGTCAAAGTCTAACCTACAGTTCTTATCAGTAAGGCCTAACAAAGAAGCAAGCACTCCTCTTCTAGGGGGGTGGCAAATGAGCTAACAATATCCCAGAGACATTAAGTATAAATATGTAAATACACAAACATATAAACAGCTAGGCACTTGGGGAGTTGGAGCAATTGATTTCAATAATAAAAACGCTACTCTCTTTGAACTGAAATACGTGTTCCTAAACATAAACAACATTCACATGAACCTGGCTTGCAGGGCTCTGTCCACCAGGGACATGTCACCATCAAGTTTCTCCAGGTCTCAGGCTGTGATGCATTTCACTGTGTATCTCACCTTTGGTCATGGTGGAGATTTGAGGTTTAATGAGGCAAAATGATTTACTCCCTTCCTCTACCACTTACATACACATAACAACTGGGAAACATCTAGTTATTTCTTCTTTGATTATCATAATTTTCACTTGTTTGCTGCTTTTAGAAACAACCAATGATTAAACTAAAACATAGTTTTTTAAAGAAAACTTTTATCCATTATGAATAAATATGAAAGGTATGTATCTCTCCTCTCCATTCAATTTCTTGTAGGTGTAATGTACCATTCCCCAAGCAATTACAAAAATATCACTCACATGAGAACATAGTTTGTACTTGATAACATGGTAATTATATCTGTGTCTAGCAAGCTAATGGGACTTCACTAACTACAGTGAGAGAATAAGAACCATCTAGGGCTTCAGTTCATGTTGTGCCCAGAGGAATCATGCCACTGAAAGTGGCCTCTTAGACTACACAAGGTCATATACTATTTCTATTTGGGTGGAACTTTGTTGGAACCTCTTGTCTCCCCTCCCAGAGAGTACAACTGAGGGGTTTATGGGCTGTCTCAGGGGCACAGCCTACAGTAACCCCAAATCTTAAATTTTACTGCCTTTTTGTAACTTTTCACTTCTTCTGGGCATTAATATATAAGTTGCTGGAGTCCCACACAACTAGACACACACACACTTTTCACAGTGTGCATTCCATGCTTCAATATACTCAAGCCCAGTTCACTTACACAGAGACAGCATAATAAAGATTGCTCCCAGTTGATCATACTCAAAAGACCACCATTTGTGGTCCAACAGTGATAGGGGCAAGGACTTGTTTATCCTGAATCTATCTCAATAATTTTGGAAATGCCATTTAAAACAGATTTTGTACACAAGAAAAATAGTATCCATATGAGATAGGGAAGAGAGAGTTCATTTAGACAGAACAATGCTGGATATTTAGTTCTGGGAGCAAGCCATGTTACTTTCTGGTACACTTTAGGACAAGTCATGCCTACATCACAACATGCCTTCACCACAAGATAAAAGAACTCAAAGGCCAAAAGCCAACAGCAGAGGTGCAACCACTGTGGACCTTTGAAGATGCAAAATGTTGCAGTAACTTCTTGCAGTTGGATCATATCAATAATACCAAACTGACAGGAAGCCACCTCTATTTTCACACATCTACTTAAAATATCACAGAAAAAAAAACTGACTTTGGAAAGAATTACAGACAAACACACACACACACACAACACACTCACTCGCACACAATTACAAACACAAATGTGTGACAGTGATTACAATCACAGAGAAAAACAACTTTTGAGAAGATGAACAAGTAAGCATCTCAACAGTATGTTTTCAACAATATTTCCTTAGAGAACACATTATTGAAAAGCTACACCTAAAATATTAACCTAAAAAGTTTTTTTTAAAAAAGTTATCGATGAGGATTTGGTCATGCTTCATGCAACATATAACAGCAGCAAAATAGGGTGAGGTCACATGGTGAAAGTTGAGATACTTCACATTAAGAAATATGCCCAAACACACTAGAAAAAACATAAAGCCATACGTTCATCTCAATAAACAGTACTCGTTCAGTAAATCAAATGTGATAATCTGGCAATTTAGTAGCAGTATCCTAAGTTTGTACTGAGTACTGCCCAATAAATAAAATATGCAAAATGTTATCAAAATAAGCATAAGGAAAAAAGAGTTAAGTGTAAGGGCTTGGTCTCTGTTTTGTGGATAAAAGGACACAAATTCTGATCTACAAACTGGAAAGTGGACACAGGCAGGAGGAGGTGACTGGGAATGTGGATGTGGGATGTAGACAAATGGCACCACAGAGTCTGGTGGACACCAAGACACATCAGGACAGGACAGAAACAGACACCAAAGGCTGGAGAGAAGCGTCCTCCTTTTCAACTTGAATGGCATTTGTTCCCATCATTGGTGCCATGACTGAAAACTGGATTGTGCCTTTTTTTTTTTTTTTAGGTTTCCTGCAAAGAAGTTAGTGCGTCATCTGAAAGAATCAACAAATCAAACAAGAAAAGCAATATGCTACTTTCCATTTTTAGGTGCTCTACTTGGAGAAGAGTTTATATATAAATATACATATATAAATATATATACACTAGACAAGGGAATGAGATTATATATACATATACACATATATATAATCTCTATCTTCCTGAATTCTTGGCAAATGGTTAGTCCTGTGGTTAGAAGTGAAGATAGAGGGTGGAGATTGGGAGGAAAGTTAACGAAGAGTGCATACCGCTTTCGGCTTCTGCAAAACGACAAGAAAAGAATTTAAAATCAAACAGTTTGATAATAAATTGACTGACACGAGCAAGAAAAGAAGGAATAAAACCTTTGTTTCAAATTATTTGAAGGATGCACGTGAAAACAAAGTTTTTCAGCAAAGCATGGAAACAATATCATGGGGGGAAACAACAAAGGAGGTAGTTCAACACAGTTGGAGCAAGGGGGTGGGAAGGAGAAGCACAGTTCTCCAAACTGTAATACCCAGTCACTGAGAAAATGTGAGAGGAAAAGAAATGAAAAATTTTTAAATGAAGAAAAAAATAAAAAAATAAAAATTGTTATCTCAGGAAGGGTCCAACACTTGAGTCTTTTAAACACGGATATTGTGTTTGATAAGTCCTGTGTTTTCTCAGAGGCATGATCCACATTCCCTCAAACACACCTTTTTCCACAAGAACCAATGAGCTTCCACACTGAGACCAAGCCACATTTGAGGATTAAAACTGGCAACGGCACACAGAAAGCCAAATCAAAACCAAAGTTCTTTTTGGCCTTTTATGAAACAGACAAAAAACCCATCTAAAAACCTCTAACTGTAAATATGGCTTTGTTGAAAACATCTCTGATTTATGAATTAATCGAAGAGTCCATCAAAGAAAAGATTCTGTCTTCAGGGAAAGCTCTGAGTCATTTTTCTTAGAATGGTGACAGCACATTCACACAAAACTATTAACAGCCCTTCTCTCTCCCTCCTTGTGACCGAAAAATGGCAGGTGAGAGATGACTAGTCAAGGTTCAGGGTGAAGTCTCCTGCCATCAAATTATTCCAGAAGAGTCATTCACATTATGACACTTTTGAGAAATGCACAAAAGTGATAAAGAGAGAACACTGAATTACACAAAGATTTACTGACTTGGCAAGACAAAGAATATCATTTGCAAAAATCCAGGATACACATTTCCCCCTAGACAGGTACAGGTGACTACTGGCAACAACATAGGCAAGCGGCAGTCCCAGAAACATCTGCGTTATCTGTTGCACAGGAAATAGCCAGGATGCTCAGTTTTTGTTTTTATTTTTGTAAATAATATTCTTCACTTTGCCAACACAGAAAGGAAAATGTGTATCTACATACATATTTTCTACCTTCTATGGCCACGTTCTACATGTGGCCACCAAATCTACCATTTTATCTTCCTCCTGGTTGATTTGGATTTTCAAAACAGCTTAACATTTGATCAGATTGTGAGCAATCTGATCTGGTAGTTAAGGTGACAGAGAACATTGGATTGACTTTCTTACAATCCAGTTTCCCACCCCGCCATCCCCCACAGATTGCACATTTGGAAGTCTGGCTTTATTGAGTCATTCATCCAGATAATGAAAACTTCTTAAATCATGATAGCAAGAACCTTCTAGTCTTGCCCCATACTCTGCTCAGTTATTAAGGTGTATATTGGAGGGTACCTTCACTCTGCACTTGGGCATCTACAGAAAGACTTACTGACTACAGCTAGGAACAAACCATGGATGTCATTTCAGAGGACAAAAGCCTGAGTATTTCTCAATGAGTTCTCTTCCAAAACAATTAATAAAAACAGTGGGTGGGGGTGGGGAGAGCAAAAATCATCTCTATTTTATCTGTAACACATATACAATTCCATCAACACAATTCCATATTAACATGAGGATTCCTTTTTCCAGTGTGAACTCATATATTGACTGGGGTGTTATCTATTTCAACCAGACCTAATCTGTCATCAGTCTGATTTGCACATAATTAAGTGCAAAATAAATAAATAAAAAGGGTCCCTGCCTTTGAGCCCTGCTCTCCTGGCTAATTTGCATGGAGTTGATATTCTGCCACCTGGATTTCGGTTGCATCAGGGAGAAGCACATATGGTACACAATAGGCTGCTTGTAATTTGGCTATCAAGAGAGCTCATATCTCCTATCATGGCTCTGTCCCAAGCCTGCTGTGAAGGAGGCCAGAGTCCACCTGCTTTGTGCTCATGACAGTAAAAAAGGGTTATAGGACAGTGTCTGTCCCCGGTTTTATGCTGAGAGAGTAAAAAGTGTAAGTTGGCATGATCAGATAGAGATTTGAATGTCTCAGCCCTTTCCCCTGAAGAAACACTCTCTGCTCAATGAGACTCAAAATGCCAGGCGACTCTAGGATAGAAACAGCAGTGTCTGGTTGAGCCTGCCTTGAACTGTGTCCTAGGATTAGACAGGTGCTGCATCAGGGTTCCAAACAAATAAATAATGCCTAAGAAAGAAGTTTCAGGGTGCACTCTCACCATCATGAATGCCAGCCGGACACTGAGTTGCAGCAAACTTACCGGCTCTCGCGGTTGGCAGACTTGTACTCAATGGCTATCATTAGGAGCTTGAGCTTCACAAAACACAGCCTGCAATAAGATGGAGAAACCTTCCAGTCAGTGCTTCTGAAGAACCAGAGCCACATAACAAACACTGTTATGACCTTTCGATCAGTCGTTATCCAAAGGACCCCCATTCTACGATCACTGTGCCAAAGAGAGGGGGCTGTGAGCAACACTTCCCTCTTCCCCATTAAAGCTGATTTCTTTCAAGTGATAAGGCGCTGAATGTTCAAAGTGCAAATTGCACTCAGGTCTGGATGTCTAGACACAGATCCCAAGCAGGAATTTGTGCCTGGGGATTTATGCTGGGCCAGATTCATTAGTTACTCAGTTGGGTAGTAAAATGTTAACGGCAGGGGGAGGGAGAACTTTGGAGCAGCTGGACCTGTTATTTGGATTCCATTTTGGTCTTTTGTACAAATGGCTCATATTGTTGTTCCAAGCAGACCCCTATGTGCTGAGAATGAGGGTAATAATCTCTAGCTTCCGTGTAACTGCCCAGCATATGATTGCGGCACCATCACTCCTGGCTCCATCCAGGCTGTCTCTCCTCATCTGCCTGCTGCTCTTGTCCGTAGCCCAAACAGTTTTGAGAATGGTTTGTTCCTGCCTCCATGCCTTCACTGATGTAGATACTACCCCCTGGAATGTCCTCTCCTCTCTTCCTAACTCATCCTGACCCAGGCTCGCATCAAATTTAACCTCCCGTGTAGGTCTTCTCCAGCTACTGCTGCTCTCTGACTTTCTTTCTATTCTCAGAAATCCTCCGGCACCCTGCCTACAAACTACATCATGTAGCCCTTAGTCAGTCTGGCTGTGGTTGCTCCCTATTGTTTCATGTGTCTGGACTTTGTCTCTTCAACCAGCAAAACCTCTTTAAGAGTTCTGGACTTGTTTGGAATTCCCCATTGTGCTGTATGTACATGGAAGCACTGATACAGACAAGCTCAATAACAGATTTTCACTTACTGGGGTTCAAGTCTAAGAACATAACAAAAGGCTCAATAAAATATGCATAAAAATGTTCAAGGTAGTAATATTTATACAAAGTAAAAAAATTGAAGGCAACTTAAAGTCCAGTAATATGGTTTTAAAAAGTATGGTACAATAATGGTACGTGTTAGCATTCAAAATGACACTTTGAAAAATGTTTCAAAGTATAAGGTCAACAAGTAATATTATATAGATATAAATATGTAAATAACATGATACAATTAGGTAAAAATATATATTTATATACTCACAGAAATAAAAGTTCACATAAACAAAATTACACACACACACACACACACTGTAATTATGTTTTTACAATGGGCATTATCACTTATGTCCTAAAGACTTCCTGATAGAGAAGTGAGTTAATGGTTATTAGGTCCTGCATTGGAAGGGGAAGAATGTGTTGGGTCACAGGTCAGGGCCGTTTTGGTGCTTTCATTTAATCCTCACAGTATCCCTAAAAGAACGATATTACCCTGGTTATTCAGGCTTCTATTGATGTCTCTATTTTACAGGTAATGAAACTGAGGCTCAGAAAGGCCATGTAACTTGGCAAGGTCCCCAGGTGGTATTGGGCAAGATATACATCTTCACCTCTAATGAAGCCTATTTTGTATTGAGAGAGAGAGAGGCAATAAGCAAATGTATAAGCGAATAAATAATAAATTTCAAGATGAGGACAAGTATACAGAAAATAAAACACCTAAGAGGATAAAGAGTAACTGGGAAGGTTTGTCATCTACAACGTTCCAGGAGGACCATTCTGAGCATGTGACTCTGAGCACAGAGCATTGAAGCATCATGAAAAGAAACAGGCGATCAGAGGATCTAGAAAAAGAGCATTCTATAGGAGTAGAAATAGGGTGCATGCAAGGGCCCTGAGGCAGAAAGGTACGTGGGGTGTTTGAGGACCAGCAATAAGACCATCAAGTCTGCAGCTGAATGAGCAAAGTCAATTATGATAATGTAATGGTTGGGTGAGGAGCCGGGTGGGAGCAAGATCATGAAGACTTTGCTAGCCACAGCAAGGAGTCTGTAGCTTATTCCAAGTGGAATGGGAAGCTTTGTGTTGGTTTTAATTAGCAAGGTGCCCTAATCAGATGTGTTAGACTTGTGAGTGTGTTGCTTATAGGTAAAATGCTGATGAAGGCTTCATGCTCTCTGGAGGGAATAAGACCAATTGCTGCCTGTGAGGTCATGGTCACCCACTTTGCTTTCAACAGTCAGATTTCAAAGGACCACTTCAATCCAGGCATATTTGGGATTTCCCGATGATTTGCACGTTTTCTGATTTCTGCCAGCAGACTCTAATGGCCTGGGCTTTGTGCTGATTATGCAGTCTGCTGAAACACCAACCCATGTATCCAACTACAGCTGGAAAAACGCTCTTCTTAATTTATGTCCCATTGAGCACGGCTAACACGCACCCTTTATGGGGCTATTACTTCTGGAGCTTAAATTGTTTAAAATATCAGATGGCTCATACAATATTTGTTGAATCAAATCACTAAGATTAAGTAACTACTTTTTAATGTAAATAACAGCTAAATACCAAAAATTCAAGGAAGTCTATTCTTAACTTAGTACAAATCATGAAGAGAACAATTTACTGATATCCCATGAGCAATGGCCACTTCAATGTGGGACTCCAGTAGTTCATGGGATCAAGGATCTTAACTGCTTTAATGACTTGATCCTACTAGTGAGAAGGGAAGAAACAGCTCATAGTAATAATGAATTATGTCTTGCTAGCTGCTACAATACCATTTACCAACTAGGTATAAAAAGAAAGCAGCTTTCCAAAGCAGGAAAGTCAATAAAATCTACATCGCCTTGTGCACATTCATAACCTAGCAGGGGGTGTACCAGCAGATCTCTGAGTCTTCTTTCATAACTTTCAAATCTCTATCTAAGATGATTCTATACTACTTTATGGAAGCCTCTTTTTAAGAAGCTCTTTGATCCAAAATAAGCCTTTCTCACTGGCCAAAGAAACAAAGGGGTGGAGGGGGGGCAGAGTGATGTACACAAAGTGATTATATACAAACGGTGACACAACCAGAGATTTTTTCAGACTCAGGCCCTTCAAGATTGGCTTATGCTGCCCTTCTCATACAGATGGCAAACTGAAGTCCAAAGATGGGAAAGTGACTTGCTCAAGGTCAAATGGCCTTTACATAGAAAAGCCAAAAGTGGAAATCAAGCAATTTGTTCAAGGTTCAAGTTTTATGTAGAGATGTCAAAAGAGGAACTCAAGTCTCAAGGCAGAGTGCTGCACAGCTGTTTCTCATAAAAGCGGAGGAAATGAAGTGGTGGCCAGAAGCCCAACATGTGCATATGTTCTGTTTGGTCAGTACAGTGTTTTTAAATAACTGGAATTGGATGCCAACAGGTGATTTTACATAAAAAATAACCTTTTAGCTTTCCTCAGTTAATTAGATATGGCCAGACCGCAGCTTCATTTTGTATGGCTAATAGGGATCAGAGCACTGAAACACTTGCCCCTCTGGAAGGGACACGTGAGCGCCAGTGTACCTCAGTCCCCACCACTCCCTACTACTCAGACCATCTCACTCTCCCCTTATCTAAGATTTTAATTCCCGCTCTAAGAGCATGTCTGGATGTTTGCAAAATAACTATCTTGAGTAATTTACAATTTATACTGGAAACAGAACTGTCTCCCCTTGTTAAAATCACAGTTTTCTATTAGATTCTGCCACAGAGAAATGGCCAATGTCAGGGTACTGGGTTTAAGGCTGCAGCAGAGGTGCCACCCTTATTGGGGGTCCAGTGGCGAAGAGCAAATCAAGAAGAGTAACAGGGGAGTGGGGATAGTATGGTGTAGTAATTGTTTATTTACTCATCTCTCTTCCCTCTAGATTGTGAGCTTCTTTAGTGCAAGATGTATGCTTTGTCTCCCTGGCATTTTGCAAAGTGCAAAGCATAAGCTTCCAATTCATGCTAATTACATAAAGATATGATAGAATGGGGAGCGGAACCTCACAAGATGCTGGAATAATACAGAGGAAGTTAGGCGGCAAACTAGAAAAGTCTAGTTTACGTAGAGAAGGCTTGGTAGGAAGAATAGAGTCATGAAACAAGATGCTTCTTGTCTCATTTGTTAGAAGCAGACAGATTGGAGGGAAAGGGGTGTAGAAGGAAATAACAGCAGTGATGCGCTCTGGGAATCTAATTTTGCTTTTAATCCACTATGTCACAATGTAAGTTACAAGTCTAAAATTCAGACAGCAAGTTTTCTTTCGGACCCTCTACAAATCCTGTTACAAGTTGTTCACCCCCACGAATGTGCCTACAGACAACCCAAAATCGATGTCCTGAGATTAAACATTTACCTGCATTATTCATTATTCAGCACCATTTTTTCTTTTTTCTTTTTTTCTTTCTTTCTTTCTTTTTTTTTTTTTTTTTGGTAAAGCAAAATGGGCTTTGCTCATCCAATCCTTATAGTAATTCTATAGTTTTACTCAGTCTATCGTATTTAAATGTCTATAGGATTGTGGTGGGGTGAGAAAGGAGGCCTAGGGTGAAACAGGGTATAAGAAAGAAGAAAGAAAGTTTTCACAATGTGATAAACAGAATGAAATCAGCCATGAGTTGGCAAAAATTTTATTCTCGGTTTCTAAAATAAAATGTCCTAATATGTCCAATGCAGGAAGTTGTTGCTGGCTGCAAAATAATTACAGGGGAATAAAAATGATTTCTTTTTTATTCTCAAGAAAAAAAATGCCACTTGTCACAAAAAGGTCTTAAAACAGCAATCTGCAATAAAACTGTTGTAATAACAAGTAAGATTGCTTTCTTGATAATTATTAAGTAGAGGTCTACCAAATTTGACAACAACATTATACAAAGCCTTTTTTTTTTAACTGCCAGCATCATCTGTTAACTACAGTAGTTTCAACCCAGATGTTCCTGAGCAAAGGCTCTTAAGAATTAGAGTCCAACTGTTTCAACCTACCCAGAAGGAAATAAATTGTTCTTGCCATTAAATCAGCCCCTTTGACTAGCAAGATTGCTTGCTGGTGTGAATTAAGCATAGAAACCTGTCATAGAGTTTGCACCATCTATTGTGTTCAGGAAGAGAGAGAGTATGCAAATAAGTGTCTTGGGGCGACTGAAAATCACTCACCCATGAGTGAGATGGTTAAGGCTGAAGAGGTAGCTCTCATTGCGCCCTCCAAACCTAGCTCCACCCAAAGTGCAAACCCTTCTTCAGTTATCCAGAGGGACCCTGGGAATGCCAGGCTGATGCATGGTATCAGAGTGGGTACAGATGTAAATACTGAGCATGGGGAAACCAGAGCTTTAGGATCTAGTGTCTAGAATGAAAAAGATTCACATTTAGGAACCCTGATTTTAAATGACAGGCACTCGAAATGAAAACATCTAGTTAAAAAATATTTGAAAGAGTGTAATTTGTAAGACTCAACACCAAGAAAATGGAAGTGTTTACAATTTAAAAGGCTCATGGAGATGTTCATCTTTCAGAATACCCAGACCTCTTCCCCCCCCCACACACACACAGTATTCATAATACCCGTACTAGCACACCTAAGACACTTAAATTTAAAAATAATTACATTCTTTGATATGGACAATTTGTCTAAAATATGAGTAAATGCATTTTTGAAAGCTTTGCTATTAATCAGAAATATAAAATATAAACTGTCTCTTGTGCATTCCTATCTGTGTTCATGTATGTTCAGTACTGATTACAATATCTCTATAATTGGATGAAAAGGGCCAGTTCTTTGAGGGAAAATAAGTTTAAAGACAAGACTTGAGTCTCTCCATAAATCCTCATGAATGCTCATTCCTGCAGCCTGGCTAAGTAAATCTATCCTGTAACAATCAGGTCTGTGAGTTTCTTTCTCCTCCATGTTCAAATTCGGATGTCAGTCTCTAAAGACTAACGATGTGGCAGAACTCAAGACAAACCAGTGGTAGTTTTCATTAGATGGGAGACTCAGCTTTCTCTAGGCAGTACTAAACTTTATGTTTCCTTAAGAGGCTTCACTGGAAAGATCTGCCCATGAAAAACAACACAGGACGAGAACATAATTTTCTGAATTAGGGGCACTGAATGCAGGTGGCTAAAGGGATGGAGAAACACACGCACATGCGCACACACACACACACACACACACACACACACGTGTGTGTGTGCACGCACACTGTCTTAAACTAGTGCAGAAGCATCCACACTTGTACCTGGGCTTGTGGGTAGAACTACCACTCTTTTAGCACAGCAGAGATTTGACCAGAGCTCCCCAAGTTACCTAGGCATTAAATGCTCCTCATCAAATAAGAATTTTAACTGCTCCATCAAGCTGCAGGGGGACAGAGAGGGACACTATATTTTAAATACATCCTTTGTCCTGATCCCCTCTGAGTTGTAAAACCTGATACAATTAAGTTTTCATATTTTGCAAGTGATGAATGACTAACTAATATGTTCACTGTGGGGCTGAGAACCTGGAACATGACACTCTTGAAGCAGCTGAACCCCTAAAACTGTGGTTTCCTCCGCCTGTCCTTCCTCTCCCCTAGGTCCTCATTTTCCTACCTAGAGGCAGGGGGGTGTATCCTCACATTTGCTAGTTCTCATGACAAAAACATTGTCACTGTTTCCCCCTAAAAACATGACATGTTAAAAGAAATCTGACTTGTCTCATTTGCTCATATAAAGGGGAAATTAATTTTCTCTCATTGCAACATATCAGAGACTGGGGTGTCGAGTGAGTTCTGTGTAGTCTTAGCCTTGTGACTCAGCTTTCCCTTTTCTCTCTTTATTCCTTCTCTGAAGCCTCTCCTGGTCTCCCCCAGCCTACAGGAAGCTCTTCCAGTAACTCGCAGTGTCTGTTCTCCAGTATGTGCATCCATCAAACACTCATCAATAGGTGCTTAGCTCTCCCTGCGGATGGGTATTATTTTCCTCAGCCAGACTGCAAACTCTCAGAAGGCAGTTGCTGTTAGGAAACAATCCTTCACTCAGTATTCATAAGTATTGTGATTAATCTTTTACTGTAGATATGTTTGATCAAATCTAATTGCAGGTTCCTCTATAGATGGCACCACACCTGGCACATTGGCACAAATATCCCACATTCATTAAATATCTGCTCAATTGACTGACTGATAACTGATGGCAGAATTTTCTAAAGTGTAAGAGTAAATATAACCTGAAAATGCCACAGTGTATTTCTTCTTCAGTGCTTACTTTATACATTTGACGGGGCCAGATAGAATGATTTTAGGAAGAAGAGAGGTGAGAGAGGGAAAAAGGACATTAGCTAGTTCTGAGAGATAAGTAATGTCACTCATATTTCAGAGATGAGGAAACTGGGGATAAGCACTAAGTCCATGGTCAAGCAGCTGGTAACTATAAAAGGGAGGAGGTATGTAGAAATCAAATATTTTGCCCCAAATCACATATCCAGCAAGTGGACGATCTGGGGGTTTGACCCCTGGCCTTTGTGATGCCATAGCTCACACTGTATGACATCACACAGCATCCTATTATGAGAACTGCTCAAAAATAGGCTGCTTTTTACTAGCAAACATGGCCTCATACCCCAGCCTCTCACTTCCTGAAGGCTTGGCATTGGCCATCTGCACCCTCCACAGTCGCCAGCTGAGGAAGGTGGGAGTAGGAGGGAAATGGGGAAGGCAGTTTTCTAGTATTCAGAGAACAGTAGATGGTACCCTCTCCTTTAGATCTCAAAGCTCCTTTGCCTTGCTCTCATTGCCACACAGACCCAGGGGCAAGCCAGCTACCCAAAACCAAGGAGAAAATGCTCAGGAGTTGCTTAGCCTTAAAAGGAACATCTTAAGGGCAGCCTGGGTAAGGTCCAGGATATGGCCACCATGACCTCCAAAGAGGCTAAGAAGCACCTTTGAGGGTTGCATCCTGAACTTCTTGTTTCCTCTGTGCTTCTCTGCATTTAGTGCTTATCTATTTTCCCAAGCCCGAAATTACTTTAAAGGTCACCAGCAGAAACATAATTGAGAGCATAAAGGGCTCAGTGCCCCACATCTTTTTCCTCCTGTACTGATCTGGATTAGGCCTGGGGTGTGGGAAGAGCAGCCAATGCTTTGCCCAGGGTGGTAGATGGCAGTTTCCTTTCTGTGTCCTTGGAGAGTGCAGATTGTCCTGCGTGGAGAAGGAATGATGACAAGGAAGCTCACAAAAAAGCTTGAATTTTAACATTAGCTTGCAAGATGTGGCCCACCCACCATTCTATGATTTGGCTAAAACTGGAGAGAAAGACTCCAGTCCCTGAGCCCAAAGTGAGGAATATGAGGAGGTTATTCCCTCCAGTAGTGTGAAGGAATGGGGTTGGTGGGGGTTCTCAGCAGATTTTAAATTAGAAAAACCTGACTTGCTTGTAAAAAAAAAATGTACATTTGGGGGCATTATCCTAGATACTAAAATCGGAAGATGTAACCTAGAAACCTCTCCATTTAATAAGCTCCCCTGGAGATTCTTAATTAGCCAGCTTTCATCTAGTAGCTACTCTAAGCTGTTCCCAACTGCACAAGGCCCCAGCATCAGAATACTGGTTCTGTAACTTATCTGCGAGGTGGCCTGGGAAGGGGAACCAAAGTCCTTTGCGTCTCAGTATCCTCATTTATAAATCAGGGATAGTGATGTTAATCTAAACATCACAGAACTGTCATGATGTTTAGATTAAATAAGAAAATGTAAATGAAATCTTTTTAAATAATACTGCATTTTATCTAAATTAGTTACTGTTCTGGAACAAAATTTCATCCTCTGGTAAGACATACAATGAAGCCAAAAGGCAGGTGCAGAGAAGTCCAAAGTCAAAGTATATAGCTGGGGTACACCTCCTTTGGACAAGAGAGCATTTCCTCTACTTAAAATTTTTAAAAACCTTGCCTTGATCGGGGGTGGTACCGGGGTTGGGGGAACGAGGCTTTTCCCCCTTCTGCCTCTCCTTCCCTATTCTGTTCTCTTAGGAAAAGACCTCAGTTTTCACCCATTAATCCTGCCTTTTTGCCTTTTTCATAGAATGACTCTCCCAGCTTCTAAGGAAACTCCAAGCTCTCTGCTGCAGGGACCACCCTGCAAAGGGCATTCTGCCAGTCCAGGGGAAGAGCAAATTTATTTCTTTTCATGCTTCAGGACGTTATGGGCTGCATATTGCTTTAATGCTGTGTATAATTACAGAAACTGCTCTGAAAAATCTGTATATTTTATCTGTGCTTTATTATACCCAGAATAATCCCCAATTCTTTTACGTTTACACAAACCAGCTTAAAATACATTTTGGCATCCTTTATGTCATCTTGAAATTGAATAGCCAATTCTTACTGTAATGAAAATACTTATGCACCAGCCTGGTGATATACAACACTACACTCTAATTATGGCTGTGCTTTAATTAACCTGAATTGAAGAGTGTTATCATTAAACTGCTGGTAACTTTGAGTTATGGCTTTTCCTTAATTTAAAGTAGAAAACACAGATAATTAAGCCTCCAGATAATCAAATGCTTGAAGAGAGCTTCAATGTTTTGGGATGTTCCTAAATCTCATTAAATGTCCTTTCTTTATTGATTATTTCTACCTCTGCTGTATCATTGTGTTAAACGAATAATAGCACTACGTTGAACACATTCTCATTCACACCAGAAGTTTTTTTGTTTGTTTGTTTTATTGTTTTCCAGAAGCTATACTGAACAGATATTAAATTTTCTGACAACAAGGTGTTTCTGAGGGATGTGCTCCTCCTCGGGACATGTTGTAAACATGAAAATCAATCAAGGGAAATATTTACAACAGTCACTAGTATCCGGCTCTTGAGCTGGCTCTTAAGGGCAATGAAGTTTCATATCACTCAGCAGGGTACAGCTGGCAAGCTTACAAGTCCACAGGGCTAGGCCTGGGATGTAAATGCAGATCTGGCTTCATTTCAGACATCAGGGAGGGAAGAGCCTACACTACACCCTGCCTTAGAGCAAACTGGAGCTGGTTTGCATGAAGTAAAAATGTGAGTCCTGTGTTGTCTCATCAGATTTTCAAGAGAAGCCAGAGATCTAGTTTTTCTGTGAAATATCACTATTTTGAAATATTAGCAAATAAATTTTAAGAAATTAAATACTACAGAGGGCAAATTTTTAAGTCACATTTACCCTGTGGGTATTCCAGTTGCAGCTCCTAGGAAGAGCTGCCCTAACCCTACAGGTTAACACTTATTAACTGATTTGGTTTCCAGGAGCAGAATAAGAAAAGTAGAGGAAAAGGTGGTTTTCAAGGGAGCACTGATGTTCAATATAGATACCAGTTAAGCTAAGGAAAATTAACGACCAGGGAAGGGGGTTTCGAACACTCCTGCATTTTCCCCCAACACCATAGGACCCTTCCAGGCACTGTCAGCTCTGCCATGTGCCCACACCACCCCTTCATTAGTTGCAGGAGGCCTCGATTGCCTTTTTACAGAACCAGCTTTTATTATAGGTCCTGAATTCTAGGCTTTCTATCCTAAGCAGACCGAGCTCCAAGGTGGAGAAAATCTCCAGGGACAGCCCCAGTGTTCCAGGACCCAATGCCTCTGAATGGTTAACTTCTTTCTGTGGCAGACAAAGAAATAACTTTCAAAGACAGGAACACATGGGAGTTACAATAGGGCATCCATTTTCAGAAAATAACTCCTTCCGAATCAATTACCTATTCACTTTTCCAGTCCATTTAGCATTTAAACTTTCGCTTAGAGAGAGAGAAATTTCAGTAAACAGCCAAACCATTTTAAATTGCTCAGAGTCTGGGACTAGGGACAGACAGAGTGCACCTGCTGTGTTCACTGACATGCGTGTCCAGGTATTCTGACCTACCATGCTCTCTGTCCCCTCTCCGCTGTGCACGAAGCAGAAAACTATGAGACAAGGGAACCAAAAAGCCCCAGAACTATCCTCAGACCTCCCATCCCAGAAGGTCAGTTTTGTTTGTAGGCAGGCAGGCAGCACAAGGAAACAGCTTTTCTCCTCCCTCAGCCCAGATTCCTGGATTCCCATTTGTTCCCAGTTTTTTGTTTTTTGTTCTTTTTCTTTTTTTTTTAAATAGTGAGACCAAATTTATCAAATCCTTTGCTAAGGTGTCAACAGATCAGGTAAATGTCTCAGTAGTCTCTGGGAGTTTGTGTTTCCACAGAGAACCAAGCCCATTTCACTTAAACCCAACATCAGAGATTCTCTGTGAAGGAATCTGAGGCACCGTCATAGTGGAAGTTACTTGGGGCCAGGGACACCTGGAGCTCCTGAGATCATATTCCTCAGATGATCACATATTCTACCTTGAGGGGCAGGGGCTGACCTTGCTCAAATCCATTCTGCTAAACCAGTATCAGAAGAAGCTGAGCCTTATTATTATAACATGGCAGTTGTCCATGTCAGGGGCTAAATTGTTAAGGGCTTTTTCAAGGCCTCCTCCTGGTTCATGTGGTTCCTCATTTCATCAGCAAACCATGAACACACTTTGAACAGTGACTTCTCTGATGTTTCTATGATTTGACTTAACTGAAAGAGAGATTAAAATTTCTTTCATCAAAAGGCTAGTGAGATTTATTTTTGCCCTGGTAAATCAGAGAGATATGGGTTCATGCCTCCCTTCATAAATGTGTCTACGTTGCAGGGGCATAAGTCAAGACATGCAGGAAAACTCCAGTTCATAATTTAGTATAAATGATGGATCCAAGCTTGAGATTCTCGGGACTGGAAGGAAGCATAGTTCCAGCAGAAGTGCCCAAAGCAGGAACCATGGAACGGCCCACCTTCCTGTCCATCACACAAGGTTGAGCACACAGGACACCCCTGGCAATTGTTGAGTGTCCCAACTATGCTAGGCAGAAATGGAGGAGTATTTTTCCTGGTAGTGATACACATTAAATATCCCTGAGAGCCAAAGAGCTAAATAATATAGTTTCAGAGTGGTTGATGGTCACTTACTCACAAACAGTAGGGAAGGACAGACCCACGAAGGCACTGGAGAGATATTCTGTGTACATTTCATTTGAGACTCCTTCCAAGTAGTATTTCTGCCACGTGTCTTCCTCAATCTAAAGGGGAAAACAAAATGAGGGTTTAAGATGTGACAGAAGGCTATAAAAGGGAAACCTGAGTTATATTACAACTCACAAAAAAAATGAATGCACTGGTTATGTGATGGTGACCTTCTTCAACAACCAGGAGCACAACCACATAACCTGCATGAAGCTTTCCATGACTCTAAACTCACAGACTAGAAACACAACTAAAGCACCACTTCTTTGTAAACCTGTATGATTTCCAAGGATGTAGGAGCATGGGACCTTGCTGCAATATTGGTGGGCAGGGAAACTGATATGGCTTTTGGGGAGCAATTTTATAATTTTTATCAAAATTTATTTAAAAGTACATATTCTTTCAGACAAGTATTAAGTATTCATAGCAAATAAACCAGTAGACAATTATATGAAGATACGTATATAAAAACTTCCTTTCTATTTGTAAAATAACTGGAAATAACCATAAAGGTACATTTATACAATGGAGTACAGAGAAGGATTAACAATTATGATGAAATATATATCTGTTCATACAGAAATTATGTAAAAATGCACATTACTATATAGTGTATATAGTTTGATCCTGCTTTCTTAAATAACTTGTAATTATCTGAATACTTGCAAGGCCACGGCAAAATCCAGAAATCTTTATACCAAAACACTAACAGTTGTTATGTCTGAGATGTAGAATCACACTTTTTCTCTTTAGATTTCTGTATTGCCTGGAGGCTTTCACAATGAGTATACAGATATTACAATGAAACAACAAATCTATTTCTATTTTGAAGGAAAAAAAAAGATGTTTTTTTCTAACCCCACTTTGAATATCACAAAAAGGAAAATCGAGCTTCAGAGCAGTCTTACCCCAATCTTCATTAAAATATGGTAGGTTTTTTTTTCCTAATTAATCAAGTTCAACTGGTTTTCCCAACAACCCTTTCAGACTAGGCATTTCTGGAAGGATTTTGCCTTGTAATTTATCTTTAAAAATTATAATGTAGATAATGTCAAAAATGCATTGCTCCTCTGGGAGGTTGGGGATCTCGTGGATTCCTAAGTCAGGCAGGCTATGTGATCCTTGGGTATCTGTAAGCTTCTGCCACCCATGTTCATTTCCACTAGAGGTTGGATAAGGGCAGGGGGTTGAATGGAGCTTCCCAGACAACAGGAAGTGGATCTTAATAACTTCTTGTGCTGATGTTGAATTAAAAGGCACCTTGGCTATGGCCCCATAATCAGTAAACTGGGGAAATGCAATGCTTAAAGTTGAAAGAGTCTGGGAAACAGTGGGCAATGCATACTAACAATCTACTTGGTGACACTTTGTAATACAAAAGCCAGAAATAATTTAGAAATTGACTGCTCCCTGTTTCTCTGATATTTGTCTGCTTCATGCTCAGTCTGAGTGATTAGATTATGTGGGTTAACCTCATTAGTTTGAGCTGCTTCTAACCTACTCCCACACATTAGACATTAGCTATGCAATGCTGCTGGGTATGGGTTGTTTATCTATAAATTGGTCTTCCCCAGAGAGGAGTGTTTAAAAAAAAAAGGCATTCAACCATTTCTACTATTAAACTGTATGATTTTTAAAATTAACTGCAATGTGTTTAGCTAAGCACGAATTTTTAATTTCCACAAATCATAAGACTTCAACTTTTTTTCAAATAAAAGATATGCTTGACTTTACAAGCAAAGGTCATTAATTCTTACTAATTTGAAGAAAGCCTAGTATGAGTTAGTAACCAATTAAATATATAGAATATTCTGGGCTTTATATTATCACAATTTGTTTCATTTGTATATGATACTATATGAGGGACTGCCAATTATAAATCTTCATAGTAGAGCTTTATGAGCAAATAGTATTCTTGAAGTGGAAGGATTCAACCACTTAGCAGAGACATTCCTTTTATAACGCATGCTTTATGTTGCTAAATATTACACTTTATTTTCAAAAATAGTGAAAATATAAACCTTTACCTCAATTAGTTTTGATTACTGGTGGTACTCCTCAATTAATGTGGTTTTAATATGTTTCTTTTAGCTCTGGTCAGTATTTTCTATGTCCTAAAGGAACTACTCATTAGACCAGACTTCATTATAGGTTAAGTATTAAACTTTAAATAAGTAGAAACAGATTCTTTATAAGATAATATTATGTTGGTTTTGAACTTAGTAAAATTGTTTAATTGATTTATTAATTCAGCAAATATTTGTGAGCATATTTTGTATCTTAGAAACTGTTCTAGTTACTGATTAAATACTATTTAAACTGGTGTTTATTTTCCCATATTTTTCTCTTTGCTGGAGAAAGCACCAGATATATCTGACTTTTACTGATTTTTCCCACGTTTCTTTTACTGCAAGTTTGCTTTTGTGACTGATTTGAAATGCTTGAGTAATGGAAGTCAAAATGCTGGAAAAAATGTAGTGAACTGTTCTAGAAAGCAAAATGTCTCTTCCACATACTTATGCAGATTCTCAAACTATCTATAATGCTAGATATGGTAGCACTGGATGGACTGTATAAATGCTGAGGAGTTAAAATTCATTGTCATAGCCCTTTAATATTTCCATATCTTTAACATTATTTCCATGTACATAACTCGACATGTTTTTCAGAGTTCTGATAAATGTTACACACACACACACACACACACAAAAGAACACTAAAAATGTTTAAGGTGGTAAATTTTATGTTATATGTATTTTATCATAATTTTTTTAAACCCATATGTACAATGTAAGAGTAGAAGAATCAGTAATTAATTACAACTGAAAATCTTTAATCCTTAAGGACAAGAATGACAAGTTGTGATAGAACAACAGGAACAGGCCAATCAAGTCAGGAGAGTCTGGAGCAAGCACCCAACCTTATGACACAAGTGTGTCACAAACTGAGACAACAGAACTTCAGTCTTCCTCCCAAGGCATGGGCTTAACTTATCACTTCTTATAAAGGTCTACCTGTCTCAAGCATGGCATCTTTGATTTATTCTGAAAAAGCAAAACCGAAAGTACACATTTCTTTTATCTTTGTCAACAGTAATGAAATGCATTCTAGGAAAGTAAAAATAAATGTAAAATATGTTGAGTTTTACACACTTATGCTTAATACAGAGAAATGATTGTGCACAAAGAGATCTAGAGATAGTGCGGGGAGTTATTTTTATGGTTCCCCTTTAAAAGATGACAAAACTGAGGCACAGAGGTTAAATAAACCACTGAAGATCATAAAGTCAATAAGTGGTATAAACAGGATTCAGTTCATGTTCCTACCATAACCACCTACCACAAAACACCCCTAGCCAGAGTCGATAGGTTAAATATGTAGGGAAGTAATGGTGCAAGGATTTGGGGTGGGGGTGGGGCAGGAAGGGTTTGCTGTACTTAAGTACCTAAGGGAGAAATATCAAAACAGAAGCTCCTCAAGGATGCAAAATCTTAAGCCCTGGAGCCTATGACTTTGCCAGAGGTCAGCAAGAAGAAATACTGATTTTGAGCCAAGATGAAAGGGGAGAGTTCAGCCCCCCTCTTGTAGAATGTCAGCATCATTTCTATTCTATAAAATGGAACCATCCCAGCCTACAGCTTCTATCCTAAAATAGTACATGCTGTTCTCCACATTTGTGCTGCCAACGTATTTTTAACTGTAATGTGAATACACACTTCCCAGCAGAAAAATGAAGGAATGGGACCAAAATGACTTAGGGAAAGGTGCCAAAATTAATTTGCCAGCCATTCAGCAATCAGTCATAGGCAAAGCATTTCCTGAGGCAGCAATTCCTCCTTTGACTGTCACATCAAACTCCAGCTGTTTCAGAAGAGTGCCTAGCAAAGATGCACAGGTGATATGCTGTGAGTCCTGATTCATCACATACAGAATCTTCAGGGCGAAAAGAGAACTTGTCTATACTTCTCATGGTCTTATCTATCTACCTTTGATTATCTAATTTTTCAACCAGTCCAATTCAACTCCCCAAGTAAACAGCTGTACACCAATCCATGGGCTGATGGCTCCACCATCAAAGCTACCTTCCAGCTTAGAGCTGTCAGCTTTGGCTCTGGGGGAAGTAACACCTTCTCGATCCCAGATTCTGCATGTGTTACTAATAGCGGTCAGTAATGGCACCTTTCACATTTTATGCTTTCTCTGATTAGAGCGAAGCTGTGTTTCTCTAATGCTAACGGCTCAGTGAATGTGAAAAATCAACCATCCTGGCTGGGGCACGTTACAACCATCATGATTTATGTTCCCAAACAACAGTTTGAAAAGCTGTGTTGATGGTAGCCAAGTAATTTTGCAAAAGTCCATCCCTACCTCTGGAGTCATGTAAATAATTCCAAAGATTATCGCATACCAATCTTTGCTTAATTGAAAATATGTACGCTGTTTTAATCCAAATGTATGTTGTATCATTCACATCAAAAATAATAAATTGAAAGGAAATTATAAAAACCAATGACCATTATGTTAATAACCGCAATAAGAAGTGAGTTAATAACACACACACCAGCCTTGCCCAAAACTGGTAGTGGGAGGCTAGTCTACAGCAGGTTGTTTATACATTTATAATTTTTTAAAAATCTATCTAAATCCTCGGTTAATATTCTTCCTCTAAATCATGTAGTTTTAAGTCATAAAAGTACTTACTGAGAATTACTTAGCCATATCTGAATTAATATGTGTACACATAAATTACACAGTATATTGTCATTGTTCTCTATAACACAACAGTCTAAAACAGAATGTGGTGACATAAACTGGCCAACATTTCTTGGATCCCACAAAAACATTTTTATTCCTATAAAAGAAGAAGAGAACCCACAGAATGAGTCAAGTCTTTGACCAGAATTACAAACATGGGATCATCATTTACAGGCTCTAGGCTCATGAGTGTTAAGGCTAGTTCCTAAAATCAGTGAGGTCATTAATCCCCATCCCTAAACAGCATGCTCTGTCATCGGGAAAAATCTAATTTAATATTGCATCTAAGCATCTTTAGCTGGAATAAAATGATGTTAAGGACAACTGACTGTTGAGAAGAATTTATCATTGGGCTTCCTGGATTCTCTTTCTCCTTCATTTTCTTCTAAGTTCCCATGTTAACAAACTTGCCCCAGTTTTTACCCAAGGACATGTGGGTATCGCTTTCTCTCTTCTTTCCTGGAATTGACATTCTTCAGTATAATTACAAACCCTAAAATCAACTCAGAATTAAAAAACAAAACATCTGAATCTTCTTAGCTGAAGTCCTTACAAGTGCCCAGACAGAAATGCCTTACTCCTCAGCTTTCTGGGGGTGGAGAAAATTGGTGATAAAGTTTAAAACAAAGGAAAGAGGCAGACGAGATAGGGGATAAATGGTGCTCTGTACCTTTTCAGAACATATTTCTTTTCTGCATCAAATTGTCTTGGATGTGGACTTGGGTCAGCTGCCCTTCTGAGAGCAGCACTAGACTTCAGGAACTTCATAACAATTTGGCATTGCACAATTATGGCCTATTTCAGGTTGTATTATCCAGAACGTGAGGACAGAATAAAAGGATCTCAGATTTTTCCACAGGCTTCAGGACAATGTTAATTAAAACAAATTATTTGAGATTTGATGGAATGCCAAATAACTGGTTGCTTCAGCATTGAATGAATAAATAAACAACTCCAAAGATAAATTTCGGGGTGGATTTGAGCCAAATCTCTTATTCCCAGACTAGTGGGCTGCAGACTATCAAATAAGATATCTTCCATCAGACATTATGAAAAAAAAAGAAAAAAAGAAAACTAGGCCAGATGAGGTATTTAGAGAGAGATTAACAGACCATACCACATGAAAAAAACATTGTAATATATGTCATTTCCTCTACTATGTTACCCCAGCCCAGATTATTTCTGAAGAGACAGAGTGCCAGAGGGACTGATGGTTAAGGAAGGGTTGGCAGAAAGAGTGATAAGAGAACTTTTAAAAAGAATTATTATTTAGAAATCATTTAAGAAAGTTTTATCTGAGTAGCTGGAAGTTGGTACATTTGTCAATATGTGCATGGTTTCTCCACTCTCTCCTTATTTTTCTCTCCTATGCGGAAAAGGTGCTTATGCTTAAGAGATGTCAGACCTACTTAAACATTGGCCTATTCACTATCTATCCAAATAGGACTTTGGTTTTGCAATCTTGCTAATAGTTAAGAACATCCTCATTTGTGCTTTAAAAAATAAGGTTCTTAAAAAACCACTAAAAATAATTCTAACCTGGGTAGTGTGAGCAGAAAGTAAATGCTCTCCAGCAAACGCTTGCCTAGCAATTCTCATGAGGATAATTCTGAGGTGAGGGACCAGCGTTTTGTTTTTATTTCTAATATTCGTTCTTTTGTAGACTCAAACTTCTGCAAAATCTAATAGAAATAAATTCCAAAGAAAGTGTGAAAATGAAAAGACAAGACAGGCAAAGTACAAGTCCTAAACTTTTATCATTAGATTCAATGGACATAAAGTTAATCTGTCAAATTGCTTTAGATGTTTCTAAGCCTTTACTCCATTTTTCTGAACTTCTCTCTTTGTGGACAAGTAGCTAACAGTTCACAGCACCTGCAGCTGTGCTGATCCCACTCTAAATTTCTCCCAAGTTTCAGTAAAGTAGAACTACTCTCAACTACAATTTTCCAAAGTAAGCACAACAGAACTCGCTAACAGGTATTACCCTGAACATAAGAGAGTGAAGAGGGGGTTCTAGGATGTCCTACATTGAAATGTAGGCTATTTTAAAGGCAGAAAATTTTATGTGAATCTGCCGTGACTGGAAAAGTTCATGGTTCAGAGTAGTAGCTCAATAATATTTGTTGAATAAATAAAATAAATTTGGGAAGTACTGGGTTTAACAAAGCCAAACGGGAGATTTATTTTTTAGAGCAATGCTTAGAGTACTTAACATGTTAATATGAATTTTAGTCTCCAAGGGGGAAACACTGTATTTAGTCACAGAACTTTTTATGTTAAGGAGCAGCTCATGGAGATGGGCAGTGCTAATCTACAAACTTCACCTCCCTGATACCCCCACCACTACGTTTCCCTTGGTCCTTCTTCTGTCAGAAATATATCTCTCTATGGCCATTTTCAGTTGTCAAAATCCAGCTCACCATAAAAGTTCACATCATGTGCCACCTCATCGGCGTGACCTTTCTTCATTTCCCCAACATGATGTGCTCTGCCTTGCCTTAATGGGGATACAAACCATGTCCATATCTAGTGAAGCTGGCAGGGGCTTAATGAGATGGTCCATAGAGAATGACTAGAATACTACCCAGCCCAAAGTAAGCTGTCAGTACATGTTAGTTATCAGGAGCTATCATAATAGTATTTGAGTTGTCTAGCATCTGACAAAAAATACAATAAAGCAGAACTTGGAACATGAGCTCCTCCCTTACACACTCAACTCTGTATCCTCTAGAACAAGCAGTGAGGTATCTTATGAGGTGCTTATAGGAGGTGCTTAATATTTGTTGAATTGAACTGAGCAAGACAACACTGGAGAAAATAGACCCAAAGAAACAAGTACAATTTTTCCAGGCATCTAATCCAAATGAAGCACTGACAACTTCACAGCATTTAGTGTTGGACCATGAAATGAACCAATTCTGCCTCCAAATGCTGGAAAGTTCATTTCTGGGATCTAATCGGAAGCACATATAATTAGGTCTTTTTTTAACTTCCCAGAAGACTCTTAACTATGAGCAATGTTTTTCTGAAAAACTTTGTCATCATAGAACATCCTGGGGTACTTAGCAAGTACCCCATCTTGGGGCTTATCATTTTCTAAATTCAAAATCCAATAACTTGGAAGCATGAATTTGAAAGACAGAACTCTCAGGGACTAGTATGTCACCATCAATCTAACTGAAGTCTCTCCTGCTGCTAGCTAGGAGTCCCACAGTCATCTTTGCAGGAAGGAGCCCCCTTTTTACCCTGTCTTGTGACTATGCTGTGTCTGTCACCTGTGGGACTCTGCCCGCTATCTTCTCCTTGTCCTCCCTCTTTGGATTCCAGTGTTTCCTGCATTGGAATCAACAACAATACAACAGGGAATGTACTAAGCCAAGCAAAGACTATGCCTGGCAATTCCATTACTTCTAAATTTTAAAACTGAGGCCCTAAAACAGCTGTTGTTTGTTTGTTTGTTTGTTTGTTTGATTATAACTGGGACAAGATGAAAAGAATTAGAAAAGCATTTGAATCAGCACAGGAATTATGAGCTTGCTTTTGATGAGCCTTTGCAGAACCTTCAGAATTTTAGAAAGTTTGGTGAGAATTCCACTACATCCACTGCTGTTGACATTTGGGATAATTTCTCACCAGTGTGTACATCCTAGGACTTACTTCAGAAAAGTTTTCTAAGGCTCTGAGTCCAGTGCTTCCCAAACTCTGATGTGAATCACCCAAGGGTCTTAGGAAAATGAAGTTCCTAGTGCCTTAGTCCTGGGATAGGGTCTAAGATTTTGAATTTTTTTGACAAGCTCCCATGAAACAATGATGCTGCCCAAACACAGACTACACTTTAAGTAACAAGGAGCTATTCCTAAAACAGTGAAGAACAGAGAAAGTATTCTCCATCATGCCTTTGTGGACCAGAGATTAAGGAGAATCAATTACAGCCAAAAGACTTGAGTTAGAGATGAAAAAGAATGTTTTCCATGAGTATCACTAAATATTTAACCCATTTACAGAGAGAGCTTGTAGATAATTAAACACAAGGTGGGTATCCAAGTGTTTGGGCTGGTGTAGTAATTAGCCTAAATTATATTTCAGGAATCCAGATTTATCTACTTAGTCTCTCTTCATTGATCCAGTGACCCCAATGACAGTTTCAATGTGGGCTGTGTAAAAAGAGAACAATGACTTGGCTATATTTAATTCAATTAAAAATAAAGTTTCAGAAAATAGTCCTATTTGTATGCCTAATTTTTATTCAACTTTCCCATTTAAGGACACAGTTCTGAGTGTGAGGACAAAAACACTTGCCAACTCAGTCTCATTTTAGTGACAGCAGATTATGGATACTTATATCTCCTATCACTGTACAATACAGCCTAATAAAGCCTAGCCAAAGAGACTAGATTTCATTTCAGAGCAAAGGGTTCAGCCGTAAACTTTTGCTTTCTGGCTTAACAGAACCATTCTGGTCGTAAACATAAATTTTGCTAGTTTTAGGTATCACAGTGATTGGGAAGCCAAATGGGTTATTTGTGAGCCAGGTATCCAAGGTAGAGTCACCCACATTATTGTGTATTCACTGTTATATGGAAAATCTCTTGCCAGCTAGAGAATATTTTCACAGGAAGTTAGAAATGACTTCAGAAATTCCTCTCTGCTGCTTCCTAGAGTGGATTTTATGCCTCATCAAAAAGACATTTGGTTCAGAAATTGAGAGTGGGCAGCCTATAAATTGCTGAGGTATTTAGCTGGGCTTAGCAGTTTCCTTTTTTTTTCCTGTGGGGGGAAAGAAGCATATAATTCTGAGTGCAGTAGCAATGTAGAAAGTACTGAAGCACATTCAGGCTCTGGGTTCAAATCCCAACCTCACAGAGTACTCTGGGCCAAGCAGTATAACCTTTGCTAGCCTCAATCCCCTCACCTGAAAAATGGTGAAGAAGGCAGTTGAAATTAGGTAATGTATATAAAGTTCTTAATGTAGTGCCTGGCAAATAGCTAGTACTTGCTGAGAACTTCCTATGTGTCTGGTGCGCTTGTGGTTTAATCATACTAAAAGATGCCATTTATTGAGTGTGTACCTTGCAGGTGCTCTATAAATATCAGCTACCATCTTAAGTAATGAGCGATGGTGATGGTGATGGTGGTGGTGATGATGACGGTGATGATGGTAATGATGAAGACATCTCTACTTCTCACACAAAGAAACATAGGCCAGTTAGATTTTGGGCCTGTGAGTCATGGTTTTCTATTGACTGGCTGCTGTAAAAACAGCCTGGAACATCAGTGATCATCGATTGATCCTCTACACTAAGAGAAAAACTAAGCAGCTTGAGTTTGTTCCCCCAAAATAGCAGTGTTATTAGGAGGTCTTCCCTACCCTCTGCCTTTCCTAGGGGTCACCAAGTTGACTTTAAATAGATATGATGATAAGAGATAGGTTAGGTATGAAATAAAAAAGAGAGGACTAGTGATGATCCTGTTTGGACAGAGAGAGGTCTCTCTGTCCCTGTGCTCACCAGTCCCATGATCAAGTTCAAATTGATAGTATATTTCAATCCTTCAGGTAGGGTCTGGGGGGTTGCTGCTCTCTCCAGATTCTCCACAGGTAACTCATTCCAGCATATAGCCCTTCTCCTTCTAGTCCCTGAAAAGCAGGGCTGTATCTCAGCCAAGGCTACATTTCCTAGTTGGACTTTCATTATGTATGAGAAAGAATAGTTGGAGCATCTACATTCACTGCAGAGGACTGGGAAAAGCCAGACAGGTACATCTAGTTTTCACTTACACAAGCAGATGACATATTTTAGCTCAGGGGGGAGGGAGGTTGTTGAAAAACATTGCAGAAGTTGAAGGCACCAGTATCATTTAGGCTGATGAACAATGCAACTGCCCTAGAAAATGTATTCAAGCGGAAAATTCTGGTAACTCTAATCTCCCCCCAAAGAGCTGCAGAGTCCTGCCCCAATATTAGTTGTTTAAATGAATGTTGACAAAACAAAACTGTAAGAAATATAAGAAGAGGGATGCCTTTATGCCACCCTAAAGAATGGTTTTATATATAGTAGGTTTGATCCCTCTATCTTCTCCCATCAGTGACTCAATCCTAACCCGGTCTCAAGTCTCGTCACAAATTAAAACCCAAACAGTATCATCCTTATGAAGGAAGAAGGGGATTAGGTGCTTTCACATGCTGGTAATCTTTCCAACAATCCTCCAGGTTCTTCCAGTTTTTAGAATGGGTGAATATAAAGCTCAGAAAGGTTGAGTGAGCAGTCCAAGGTCTTGTAATGTATCATGTCCTAAATCAGTCTTACAACACTCCCTATCCTATCCTATCCTTCTGTCCAGTGCACAACTATATTGTGTTCACACTTCACCAGTGAGGGAGAACTGTGAGGGTGAGGGCTGTGCTGGTGAAAATGGGTCACACAATGGTTCATGGGTATATCTGAATAGAAAAGTAACCTTCCAAGATGTTAAGGTGACCAAGGCTGAAGCTAACCTGATTTCTGAAAAACACCAGATATCCCTCTTTCATTGCTTCTTTCCTTACTAGCCTATTAAAGGAGAAGAAAAAATATCATACCACTGACAGAAATGTCCTTTTTACTACCTAACTTAGCTAAAATGAGAGATCAACAGAAACTCCTTAAGAAATATTTATTTTGTCACAGTCTAGGAAAAGAAGAAACAGATTAAATTCATTGTCTTGAAGAGCAATGCCATAAATATGGAGTCTAAGATTAAATACAGACTTCTATCATCACTGTCAGCAAAGAGCTTTTGCACACCAAGATCAGTGGGCACAGAGGTACATGTTACTTCTGAGAGGGCAGAGATAACCCACCTACTGACATGGTATCGGAAAAGAGAGGGAATATCTCTCATTCACACATATCAATTAATGCCATCCATCCTCAACCTACTTCTCATTCCCTAGTGTACACAAAGCACAGTCAAGACAGGGCACCTGTATTTCTTTGAACTTGAAACCCTAATCACTGGGACTGCATCACTCTTGTTTCTCTGAAATACATGCAGCGGTTAATGATAAAAACTACGAAAATTATACCCAGTAGAAAGATTTTATTGCATGTCATTTTTCAAGATGACAGATGGATGCCTAAATTTATCTCAATCTCATTTTACTGCTGTCTCAAAGTTTCTCTAAATCAGCCAAATGAGTATAAACTTGAAACAGCCACCTCACATTGTTCTACCAGGAGATGTGCTGGATTCTACTATAATGCAGCCTTGCCACATTATATTATTCATAGCCTTTGATTTAAAAAATGGATTACCTCAAATTCACCCCAAAGAGAATGATTACTGAATATGCTGGGTCTATGATTCTGAATAAGATGAAGAAGTATACTCCACCCTGTATCTTCCACTGAATGCAACTATTAAACCTGGACAGTATGTATGGAATAGTTGTTTAAAGACCCTGAGAAGTAAATAGTAGCAGGTAGATTATAGGAAATGACCAGAATGGGAAGTACCACCAAATCAGCAGTGAGTGTATCATTGTTTTTCTTTTGGTGTCCTCTGGCCTGACCTCAAGGCAGTCCAGAACCTGTAAGTAAGCATCAGGATGTGGACTGAAAAAACTCTTAAGAAAAGCTCTCATTCTGGCTCAAAGAGCAGCAGAGGGAATTCCTACACAGCGAGAATGGATGAAATCATTATTTTTCTTTTTTTCTAACCCTTTTCCTACACTCCTGCCCCAAGTCATGCGGTATGGTAGCAGTAGGAGCAGTGGCAATGGGAACTTCAGGAGATTAAAGGAAGTAGAAGAACCACCTCTAGCTGGAGGATCTGAGGTCCCAGGAGATTGCAGCAAAGCCCTGCTGTTTCTCTCTTTGTCTTCTATTCACTGGCCCCAGACAAGGACACAGTCACAGGAACAGCAAAGCTGGGCAACTAAAGCCTCAGCTTTCTGGTCAGAAGATCAAAAAGGAAAGCCCCATGGAAGCTGAAAGTTTCCTAGAGATCAAAGAGAAAGAAGACTTGGGAAAGTAGACCCTTATAATTGTTTATGAATTCATGGGTTCACCCTGAGCAGTGCACATATGGAACTGACCCTATACACCATATATAGAATTTTATAACTAACCTATAACACAGACTATGGCCCAATCTGAGACTGATATGGGACAGATCTAAATAGAATGTCAATGCTTTGAATACCAACATTGATATCATAAGCCATAGAAGTTTGGTCAGAACTTGCAGCCTAAAATTAAACAGGTCAATTTCATGCCAAAATAAAACTATAAAAATTTTTGTAGATTTAAATAAGACTCAGAGTTGTATAATAAAATAATTAAAATGTCCAGTATATTATAAAAAATAACGTGGCATATGAATAACCAGAAAAATCTCAAATTGTGTCCAATGCCTAGATGGCATTGATACTAGAATTATCTAACAAGGGCCTTAAAGCAGCTATTATAAAAATGCCTCAATAACTAAGTGAGAACACTTATAAAAAATTGAATGACAGAAAGCATTAGTAGTGAAACAAGATAAAAAGAAGAATTATATGGAATCTAGAATTGAAAAATATAGTAACTAACACTCTCTGGATGTGTTCAAACTGGAGATGACAGAGAAAAGAATCAATGAACTCGAAGTTAGATCAATATAAATAATGCAATTTGAAGAACAGAGAGGAAAAATGATTGAAAAAGTACATAGAGCCTTAGGTCTTGTGGTATATTAGAAAAAACTCCAACATTTGTTTTATAGGAATCTCAGAAAAGGAACAGAAAGAATATGATGAAGAAAAAATATTGAAAGAAATCATGAAAACTGTCCAAATTCCAACAAAGACAAAACTAAAGAGTCAAGAATCTCAGCCCAACAGAATAAACCCCCCAAATAATACTCAAACAAGCAGATAACAGAAAACTAAAGAAAAAAAATCTTAAAAGTAACCAGAGAAAAATTACTCATTACTTATAGGTTAACAATTCAAATGACTATGGATTTCTCATCAGAAACAATGAAGGCAAGAAGGAAGTGAAATAACATTTTTAAAGTACTGAAAGAAAAGATGTGTCAACCCAGAATTCTGAAGCCACAGAAAATATCCTTCATGATGAAATAAAATAAAGACATTCTCAGATGAAGGAAAATAGTATTTGTTATCAGAAGACTGCTATAAAGGAACTACTAAAGGAAGTTGTTCAATCAGAATAGAAGTGATACCAAAGGGAAAGGTGGGAGATGAAGAATAAAGAGAGAACAACAGAAATTGGAAATTACAGGATAAACATAAAATATATACTTCTACTGAGTTATTTAAAATATATTTGATAGCTGAAAGCAAAAAAATAATGTGTCTCACCGGGTTTTCAGTGTATGTAGACATAATATATAACACAAATACAATAAAAAATGAGGAGACCTATAGATTAGTAAGATTCCTATATTACTCTTACAGAGATAAATAATTGTCTAAGTAGACTTAAAAAGTTAAGTACCTTGCAATAAGTTAAAAGACTATATAAAGGTATATAATAAACACTATGGACAGAAGAAGAAAGTAAAGCGGAAAGAGGAAAATAAAAACAGGAAATACACAGTAAATAACAAAATATTAGAACTAAATCCAAACATATCAGTAATTATGTCATAGGAAAAAGTCTAACATACCTTTTACTAGAGATTATAGTTAGACTTCAATACTCCTCTCATTGTAATACGTAGAACTAGCAGAATAAAATCAGCAAGAATATAGAAGAACTGAACAACGCCATCAATCAACTAGCTCTAATTGACATTTACAGAATACTCTACCCAACAATAGCAGAATATACATTCTTTTTAAGCTCACATGGAGCGTTCATCAAGACATATCACATATAACACTCTTTAACAAATTTAAAAGAACTGAAATCATACAATGTAGGTTCTCTAACCATAATGGAGTCAGATCACAAAATAATAATAGAGAAATAAGAGAAATATCTCCAAATTTTTTTAAATTAAGCAACACACATATGATAATCCATGGGTCAAAGAAAATGTCTCAAGCAAATTGTAAAGTTATTTTTAATTGAATGAAAAATTTGTGGAATGCAGCTATAGCAGTGCTTAGAAGAAAATATATAGCATTAAATGCTTATACTAAAAAAGAAGTCTTCCATCAATAAGCTAAGCTTCATCTCAAGAAGCTAGAAGAGATGAGTAAACCCAAAGCATGAAGAAAGAAAATAGAAAAATAAAAAAATAAACCAAAAGCTGATTCTTTAAAAAGATCAGCAAAATTTACATATAAAAAAAGATGACCTAAAACACAAAAATTAAGAATGAAAGAGAGGTTATAAATACTGACTATGCAAATATTAAATGAACAATAATGAAAAATTATGATCAATTCTATGTACAAAAATTGAGCAACTCAGTTAAATTAGACTAATTCCTCAAAAACTTTAAACTGTACAACTCATCCAAGGTTACAGAAATAATCTGAACTGACCTATAACTATTAAAGTAACTGAATTAATCTTTAAAAATTTTTGGAAAAAGTAATTCAGGCCCAGACAGTTTTGTCAGTGAATTCTACTTATTTAAAGAAAAAGATAACACCAATTCTACACAATCCTTCCAGAAAATAGAAGGAAGGGAAAGCTTTCTCAACTCATTTAATAAAGCCAACATTACCCGGATCTTAAAACCAGACAAAAGCAGTATAAGGAAGCTATAGAACAATATTCACTTACAAACATATACACAAACAAACTTCATAAAAATATTAGCAAATCAAATCCAGCCATATATGTCAACCACACTAAGACCAAGTGGAGTTTATCTTGGAATTCAGAGTGACTGGTTCAATATTCCCAAATAAGTCCATGTAATCCACCACATTAACCATCTCAAGAAAAAAATTACATGATTATATCACTTGATACATGAATAGCATTTAAAAAAATTCAACATCTATTTATGATAAAAATTCTCATTAAATTATTAACAGAAAAGAACTTATAATATGTATTTTTATGTATCACCAATGAATAACTGGAAATGGAATTTTTAAAGATGCCATTAACAATAGCTCCCCAAAGTGTAATAATATTGTATAAATCTAATAAAAATGTATATAATCTATTTGTTGAAAACTACAGAACACTAATGAAGGAAGTTAGAGATTATCTAAATACATGGAGAGGCCACATTCATAGACGGGAATCAATATTCACAGAAGCCAATGTGCTCTATATTGGTCTATTGGTAGAATGCAATTCCAATCAAAATACCAGTAGGATTTTTTATAGATATAGACAAGCTGATCCTAAAATTTACATGAAAAGGCAAAAAACAGTTTTGAAAAAATGCCAATTTTAAGTCACAGAGGATGATTCCTAGACCTTGAAACCCTGTGGAATTTTATTGGATTTTGAAGGTACTTGGGGCTGGTCAGTCCTTGCTCCCTTGTATTTTCTTTCCTTGGGAATGGGAATGCCTATAACTATGATCCTATGGCTGTCTTACTGTCACATTTTAGAGGCAGAATACTCATTTTCTAGTTTTATAGATACACAGAGGGAAGGAATTTTGCCCCAGGATGAATTACACTCAGAGTCTTACCCATAACCGATTTAGATGATGAAATGTGAGATGTTTTGAGTTGATATTTGGATGAGATTTTGAAATGAATTGGTGCTGTAGGATTGAGACTTTTAAGAATGTTAAAATACGGTGAATATATTTTCCATGTGGGATAGATATATCAATCTTTGTGGGCTAGAAAACAGACTATGATAGACTAAACAATTGCTTCTGAAGATACCTGCACCCTAATACTTGGAAACAGTGAACATTACCTTGTAGGAGAAAAGGGAGTTTGCAGATGTGATGTAAGTTAAGGATTTGGGGACATGGATTATTCTGTACAGGCATACACTGTTTTACTGTGCTTTGCTTTATTGTACTTCGAAGGTGTTGCACTTTTTACAAATTGAAGGCAAGACCCTCCACCAGCAAAAATACTGTGACTCACTCTTTTGAAATACTGTATTAGGATGATCTGAAACCAAACATGCAATATCTGTGAGGTATGCCTGCATTACCCATGAGGGCCCAAATTATAATCTCATGTGTTCTTATAAGAAGAGAGAAGGTGGAGATTTGACTAAAGAAGAGGAAATACAAGATGTGGCATTGGAAGCAAAAGGTTAGAGTGAAGTGAGGAAGGAATCATGAGCCAAGGAATACAGGCAGCCTCCACAAACTAGGATATGCAAGGAATCAGATTCTCCTGTAGAGCCTCCAGAAGGAACCAGATTTTTCAACTCCTCCACTTTAGTTCAATGAACTGATTTCAGACTTTTGGCCTGAAAGGAAGAGAAAAAATTGTGCTCTTTTAAGCAACTAAGTGTGATAATGTAATAGCAACCATGGGAAATTAATGTACATGGTTTTATTTCTCTTGGGTAGATACCTATGAGTAAAATTTTTGAGTCATATAGATACAATACATTTAATGTTTTCAGAAAACCTCCAAAGTTTTCAAAATTAAAAAATTTAATTCAAGAAAGACAGTATCAAGTAAATAAAAACACAAGCTATAGACTAGAAGAAAATTTACAAATCCCATATCCAACAAGATATCTAGAATATATAAGGAACTCTTAAACTCAATAGTAAAAACCAAACAGCCCAATTAAATTGTGGGCCAAACACTAATCACACTAAATGCTGGTGAGGATATGTAGCAAAAGACACTCATTCATTGCTAATGAGACTGCAAATAAGAATAGCCACTCGGGAAGACAGTTTGGCAGTTTCTTACAAAACTGAGCATACTCCTACCACATGATCCAGCAATGAAACTGCCAAAGGATTTGAAACTTTACCTCCATACAAAACCTGCAGATGGATGTTTATAGCAGCTTTATTAATAACTGCCCAAATGTGGAAGCAACTAAGATATCCTTAAATCGGTGAATGGATAAACTCTGGTACATTCGGACTTGAGTATCATTAAATGCTAAAAAGAAATGAGCTATCAAGCCGTGAAAAGACATGGAAGAACCTTTTGAAAAGCATATTATTAAGTGATAGAAGCTAAACTGAAAGGCTACATACAATATGATTCCAACTATGATATTCTGGAAAAAGCAGAACTATGGAGAGAGTAAAAATATCAGTGTTTGCCAGTGATTGTGGGAAAAAAGCTTCATTAACTGTAACAAATGCACTCTGGTGGAAGATGATGGTGGGAGAGGCCGTGCAGGTGTGGGGACAACAGATATCTGGGAATCTTTTTACCTCCACTCAATTTTCCTGGGAGCCTAAAACTGCTTTAAAAAATAAAGCCTGTGGGGGAAAAAATGCACCATATGCCTCACAAAAAAGAAAAAGGATACACAGATGACAAATTAACATATAATGAGATGCTTGACATCATTAACCTTTAGGGAAATACATATTAAAACCATAAGAAGATACCACTACAAACCGCTTAGAAGTGCTAAAATTAAAAATGTTGACAATACCAAGTGTTGGCGGGGATACAGAACAAAAAGAACCTTCATACACTGCTGACTGGAATTAAAAAATGATACAGTATTTCAGAAAATACTTTGGCAGTTTCTTTTAAAGTTAAACGTGTGCTTACCTTACAATCCAACAATTCTACTTCTAGGTATTTGCCCTAGAGAAATTAAAACATGCCCATACAAACTTCTATACAAATGTTTTTATCGTTTCTATTTATGATCACCTCAAACTGGAAGCAACCTAAATAACATTAAATGAAGGAATCAGTAAATAAACTGACACATTCATAAAATGCCATAATATTTAGCAATAGAAAGGAATGAAGTATTGACACACAATAACCTGAATGAATCTCAAGGGAATATACCAAATGAAAAGAAACCAGTCTGAAAGGTTACATACTATATGGTTCCATTTACAAGACATTCCTAAAAGACAAAACTATACTAAAAACAAGTCAGTGACTGTAATGGGTTAAGGAAAGTAGGGGTGAGGAGAGGGTATGATTGCAAAGTAAGAACGTGAAGAAATTTGGGGGGTTTTGAAACTGTTCTGTATCCTGATTCTAGTAGTAGTTACATGACTACATATGTGTTAAAATACATACAACTTTGTACATATCAATTTTACTGTAAGGTAATTTTGAAAAGTAACCTTAAAGGAGATTTCTAGACAAAATTACTCCTGAATCTCAGTGGGATCGCATCCTTTAAGCATTTTCCTATAATGGAAAATGGCCAGAAGAAATGACAGGTAAGTGTGACTGGATTTCTCTACTAATCTTGAGGACATCAATTCAATGCCCCATCACCTGTGCCCAAATTGTTTGAGTTACTAGAACACTTTTATTATAATTAAGAAAGGGCCTGCAAGGATTGAGTCGCTTTACCTTTCCCCTTAGAACTGCTGCTTTCTTCCTTTCATCAGCACTGTTTAACCCTTCTGGATATCACACTTTCTTTACTGATACCTCCCTGCATTGGAAATCTATCACCCTGCACCCTGACCAACTTGTTCTTTCCTTCAGATGGTTGGGACAAAGCTTTTCAGCTTTCTTGCATTTCCCCTCATTACATAGATCATCATTTCCCTCCACCACTCAGTGGTAACACCTGACTGGAGCAACAGATTCTCCCAAATGAAAAATCATGATGGTCTAGGGAAGACAGCCAGGCCTTGGTCTTTTGCAGACTAAGGCACCATGAAAGGAATGGGCCAGACATATGTATTTCCTACCTTTAAAAAATATCTTAATTTTATATCACACTGTTTGGCATGATTGGGTAAACCCCAGGACACTACTTTTACAAATATAGAAAAGTGACGTCTATTTTTAGAAGCTATTGATTTGAATAGGAAACCAAGCAGTGTTCATATCTGAGACATTCCTCTAGGGGAAGTAATGTGTAATAGTGGGGAAAGCACTGAGCTAAGAACCCAATGATTTCATGGAGTTCTGGCCTTTGTACTGCCATTTCCCACACAGTTGTTTAACCAGAAGTCAGTCATCTTCCTATTTCTTCCTACTCAGCAGGTAAGGAAGGGTCCAAAATGCCAGCTACTTTGCATTAGGCACATTTCCCAAATTATGTTCAATAAAATGCTGTGTATCTGGTCAAATAAAAAAATTAAGTAAAAATGTATATCATAGAAAATGTGAAGTGATATGCAAACTTAAGGTGCTCTTATAATTTTATAGGTCTTAACAAAATAACCCCGTATCACATCAATACTGGTCCCTTGCTTTCCACTCCCTAGATGTACAGAATAGTCACCTCGAAGGAACTCAAAGCTTCTTCATCATTTTTCTAGGCAGAGATTTACACTTGCTATCCTTTAGAGAAAGGATAACCAAGAGATTTAATAAGGGAATCTGGGGTTTTGTTCCTAACAGTTTAACAGCATTTTTATATTTTTGCTTGAAAAATCACAGGTGGAGGGTGGCTCCCACAAACCTAACTTAGAAAATTGGAAGGCAGGGTGGGGAGGCCAGGACAACTCAGCCTGTGGATACCCAGCTTTAGCAAAAAATGTATACAATTAATTGAAGGCCATAATCTCTGAAAGAGCTCATTTTAATGTTAGAGCAGAGAGAGACTTGGTCAAGAGGGCCTTATTTCACACGAATGACTCATCCTTCCAGTTTTTAAGAACCAGGGTGAGTGGCAGTTTCTCCTGGATTTCACGTTGAGCCCTGGCCATTGCAGCTTCTGTGGGTCTGTCCTCGCTGGGCATGGGGCTGTGTTTGTATCTTATGTAATCTCTCTGTGCTGCCTTCTCCTTTGTTCAGTCCATGCCAAGAGCTAAATAAAAGGATCCATATGTGATTACAGCTATAAAACCAAAAGGAAAATATTAGATGAAAATATAACATTTGGGGGTTTCTAAGTTTGTTTTACCTTTAATGCTAGGCAGACAGTTTACACAAATCATTTTGCTGCAAAGTAAAGAATAATGAGTTAAATGTGTTCCCTGTCACCATCAATCATGTACGTTTGCCTTTGATTGACCAAACATATAAGACACATGAAATGACTTTCTAATCATGTTGGAGGGAGGGAGGGACGGAGAAGGAGAGAAGATGGGGAGGAGAAGTTTCAACCTTTCCTTTTTTAATTCAGAAATTTCATTGACATTTTCTGGCAAACTTCTAACATACCGTATGGGTTTCTCGTTGCTAATAATGTTTGCCTTGAGAATTTGTAAAGGTCTGAGAACTCTTTAATTCAATGTTCTAGAAATTGCAAGAGCCAGAGGGGAACAGAATCCCTGTTAATAGTTCATGGATTAATTCTCTCTTCATTTGAAGTGATTTTCAGGAAAGTTGCTTTACTTTCAGGTGGACATTAGTCATCTTGGGGAGGGAGGCAGAGCCGCTGATCTAAGGAGATTCAAGTAGGAAGGGAAAAAGAGGCACAATGATGTTGACCCAAATGGGATACTGAGGTTTAGCAAATTCATTTCAATTCATGGCTGTTTATTTTGATTTGTGAATTTAAACAACACACTGACTGGATTTTCTGGGCGTTGAAATGGTTTATAACCAAATCTAACCAGCCTCCTGCATCCTCGCCAAGAATTATAAAGCTTTGGATTTCCAGTTTCTATATGGAGTCAAAGCTCTTTAATTTGGCAGGGGAACCACATAGAGTAGCAAAAGTTTTCAGCACCCAAATCACCCCAAACTATAAGTTGCTGGTTCTGACCCCACCCAACTATCTGTATTAAAGACAGATTAGGCTATGCTGACACCATTTTATTCCTTCATTTATCCAACATGCATTTATTGAGGCTCTGTTACGAGTCAGGTGCTGTTCTAGGCACCGGGGATTCAGCAAGCAAACCTAGGCTTTACAGTGTTTATGCTGTCTCAAGGAAAAGGGGTGATAAAAAATGCCATGGAGAAAGACAAAGCTGGAGAGCAAATAAGGATTTGGTGAAGGGATGTGGGGGAGAAAGTGATGCATATTTAAAAAATGCAATTCTAATATCTTTTCACGTGGAAACTTTATTCACCCCAGAAAGCCGAGGAGAACATCTAGACCATTCCTAGGATATGGTGAATTAGCACATCTACTCCCTGTAGGGGCCTTCAGAAGCCCCCAAAAAATTTGAGCTTAGTCACTTTCTTCTTGATTTTCAATTATTTTTTGGGAAAACTGCAAATGAAGTACTCACTTATTAGAGATATGCCATCTTCATAGACTAAAGAACTCGATATTGTGGAGATGTCAATTTCCCCTAAGATAGCCTAGAAACAAAACCCACACATACACTGTCATCTGGCATTAAACAAAACAAAATAAAACAAACAAAAAAACAAAAAAACACCAGGCTCCTGGGGTACTGATAAAGTATTATTTTTTAATCTGGGTCCTAGTTACATGGGAGTGTTAATTTTGTGAATACTTAAAAAGCTGTCCATTTATTAAATGCACACTTTTATGTTTGTAACTTATACTTCAATTAAAAGTTTGCTTTTAATGCCTTTTTAAAAATGTAATTCTAATGTTTTAGAGGAAGGTCTTACTGAGAAATTAACACTGAGCAAAGACATGAGGATTTGATGGAGGGAAGCCAAGCAAGATACCTAGGGGAGGAACATTCCACCCAGAGGGAATAGCAAACACAGCTCCCCTAGATCAGCCAGAAGTTGTGTAGCTGACATAAAGAGCAGAAGAGCACTTAGAAGGTGAGGTCACAGAAACCTGACTGCTTAGGACATACAGACATTTATAAGGACTTCATTCTGGTAAAAAGAGATGCCATGGAGAGATTTATGCAAGGAGTGACAGGATTTGATTCATGCTTCAGAAGAATTGTTCTGGATGCTTTATTGAAGACAGACAGAAGGGAAGGGAGGGATAAAGGCAGAGCATGGAAATCAGTTAGATAGCTAGTGGAATATACTAGGAGATAAGAGGATGGTGGTTTGGAACTGATAGTAAGAATGGAAGTGGTGAGAAGTGCTCAGATGCTGGGCATATTTTGAACCAAGATGATTTCCTGCTGAACTGAATGTGGTACATAAGAAAAAGAAGGGTGTCAAAAATGACTCCAGAGTTTTTAGTCTAAGCAATGGAAAGGATGGCATTGCCAACAGTGCAATGGGAGAATGGGTTTATGGTCAAAGAACAGAAATTCTATTCTGAATATGTTAAGTCTGAGATGAGACGAGACATTCAAATAGAGATGTTGAATAGCACTTGAATATATGGGTTTAGGGGAGATGTTCTGGCTGAAGATATCAATGTAGGTGCCATCTATGTATCTAGAAGCTGTGAGAATGAGATTGCCAAGGAATGAGTAAAACTGTATTGGGAGCCACTCTCCCCTTATTGAGGGATATCTGCAGAAGTCCACTGTCAGGACATTATCCGTGATTAAGATGACACTGTTCATGGGTATAAAATATGTAACAGCTTTCTAATTAACACCACGTGTTTTTACTTTGCCAGACAAACCTTCTATTCTGGCACTATTAGTGTTCCCTCCTGGAAGTAGAAAGCCACTTTGATATATCAGCCTTATCAGTTTGAGCCCTGGCTGTAAATCCTGTCACTCACCTCTTCCACTCTACACAGAGTTGAGACCTGCTTCTAGTTTGCGTCCCTCACCTAGATGAACACCTCTGGTCTGCAGAGCTCATACCCACCAGCCAATAAAAATTGCTTGTTCTCTCCCACAAGCACCTACCTAAGGCAATTAACTTTACTCACCCCTTCACCCCAATACAACAGTGTGATGTTAATTCATTCTAGGGAGTCTAATTAATTCCCCCACCTACAGGATGGGGCAAAATGCACAGGATGGGGCTGTGAAAACTTGTTCCCATGTACCCCAATCCAAAGAGTAGCTTCTTGAAACTTATCAGTGCCTCCTGGCCATTAGGATGACAGTCTGATTAGCATGCTGCCTAGAATATGGTAAGTGCCTAGAGAATCTCTATTGATTCAGTACTTTCTATAAAATAAACTACTGAAAGCTAAGATTCATGCTAAGATGATGACACTAGGTAAGGTTCCTTCTTATCACTGATCATATTTCCCCTTGGTTTACCCAATGACGAACATGGAACCAAGTTGCCTGGGTTCAAACGACTGAGTTTATCATTCCAATTTTATGTCCTCATGTAGGCTGCTAAAATTCTCCCAACCCACAGTGTCTGCCACTGTAAAGTGAGGTTAATAATAGTACCAAGTTTGGGTAGGGTCATTGCAAGAATTAAATCAGATAATGCATATAAAGCACTCAGCATAGAGCTTGGCATATAGGTAGGGCCTAGTATATTTCAGCTATTATTAAAGATCCTAATAGCTCCTAAACCATGTTTTTATACAGGCATATATACAAACACATATGCACATAAACATAACCCAAAATCAAGGTATTAAAAATGATTCCCTTGGCTACAATTATTGTTAAGAGTATGTATTATTAAAAGTTTATCTCAACATGGTAATAACAATACTGAACAACTGGTTTTGATGTTCAGTAAAGTCCACCTCAGCCAAGGTGCAATCAGAATAACATGGGCCTGCTGTCTCCAGTACTTCCTCATTCACAAATAGAAAACGTAATTGAGGAGACACTGTGGTGACCAATGTTAAGTAATATCTCACCTACAATTACAAATCTTATAAAATAGAAAAATAATTTTAAAAGTACATCACATGTTTTCTCCATTTTCATAACTGATTTATTCAACCAAGAAATAATTATGGAATACATGTCATTTTCCAGGCTGTGTGTATAAATTAGTAGATGAGCAGAGGTAAAATAGTTGGAAATCCTGAGGATGATTTAAATGTGCTCATTTTGCAGACATAGTGTAGACTGAAAAGAAATTTTAAGAATTAATCACACTCTAAACATATACGACACCCATAAACACAATTTATCATGTCCAAGGTCAGCTTATCCTAGTAAGAATAACAGCACAATTCACAAAAACAGCAGGTCAGGCCTCAACTTGAAATTAGACATGTTGGGGAGAAAGTTAAGTATTACATGGTAAGATTCTAAAACTAAACAGACAAAAAAAAAAAAAGATCTTAAGTTACAACCCAGCAAGGAAACCAAGTAGAGGATAAGTGGCCATTTATTCAAGGATGAGGCAAAGAGCAAATAGCCTGAAAAATAAAAAAGTCTTCAACAGTAGTTAGAAAACTTAAAAAATTAATTACCCCCCAAGATGTGTATTAAAAATATAGATTCCCAAATTTTAAGAGCAATTCAAAGATAACATATCCAATATGGGAGCTAGGCTTTCTGGGGCAATGACTCAGGGCCCTTGGGTGAAGATTTTTAAAAATGACATTGCTGAGGGGATGAGCAAGAGCTCCCCCATCTTTCCTGATACCTGCGAGCTGGGTGTCTTTTGTTACTGCTATGTACCAGTAGTCCATCTCTCGTTTGTTAAGCTTTTTCACCCTCACTTTCAGTCTTGGCTCTAAAAGTCCAGTAAATAGTCACTTTTTCTGCCTATGGTATGCCATTACTGTTTCAGTCTTGTTCCTCTTTTTTCTTCTTTCAGTAGAGACAGAATATGGTGTATTCTGCCAAACCAATAATCAGACACTGTATCTGCCCAGTGCAAGGGGCAGGGTGAGCTCACACTCTACCTTTGGCTTCCAGAAACGCTAAATTTTCTCAAAGGATCAAACGCTGCCAAAGCCTTTATCCCCTCTCCTTCCATCCTAATAGGCCTGCCTATCCCCATGGAAGTCTTGATGATTTCTCTGCCATAGGACATGGGAGACCCTGGGGAAGGAAGCAATGTCTGTAAACAATAATCCATTTATAGAGTTCCCTTTCCATCTACCCCCCAAATAAAAATAAATGAAGGCTTTTTAATCCCTGAAATGGTCCAAAGAGAGTGTCATTACAGTGTTTATTATGACCTAAAAGAGACAAGGATTTGAAATTTGGAGGGTAAGCGCACAGAGATGACACTACAGAATTCCAACACAAAAGACCACATGAATGTCATAAGGCCATAGACAGAGAGCTACCTCCAAACATAGAGGAGCTGGCCCCATACAGAAATAACACAGCAATATAACCCCAAGAGAGAAATGTGTTTTCAGTTACACCAGAACTGGCCATGGCTCTTCCACAGGCTCTTCCTAAATAGGAACTTAGCAGTGGGGTGGGTTGGGATGGAGAGGACATCCTTGGATACAGAGGTAAGGCCCTTCAAGGTCTTGAGGGAAGTTGGCCAGAAGTTCTTTCTCTCTGCTGAAGAATCAGTGTCACATCCATTTTATTAATTTCCCTGACAGGCAGCTCTGGTTTCCATGCAGGCACCACAAAATCAAAACATATGCATGTCAACTGCCCTGTGTGTTGTGGGGCCCTGCCAAGACCATGCCACATCAGTACAAGGAAGCTGAGCCCAAGTCTTCGGACCATGTGCTTGTCCTGCAGGCGATTCCCTGCTGGAACAAACCACTAGGGCTCAGTTGAATGAACCAGAGGAGCTCACTTGGTGACAGTCCTTTATTCTGGGTCTGGACCCTTCATGTTGAATATAAGAGCCCTGGGAGACACAAGCCTACATCTGGCTTTTGGGTGTGTCTCTAAGTCCAGCCACACGGACCTCCCTGCCACTTCCATTTTGCCTGCACTTGGTTTCATCCAGGCAGGGGAATAGCAGCATGGATTAAAGAAGCCACTAAGAGAAATGCAATGTCCTTATATGTGAGCTGGGTCTGAGCCAGGAGTTCAGTGAAGCTGAGGTCTTTGGGCACACAGTGACTATGAAATTCTTTTCAATCAAACCATCCATTGCTAAAGTTACTGAAGAGGCTCCAAAACAATTTGTTCTTTTACATAATAAATTATCTAAATAATGTAAATTAGGTAGGTACAGTAGGTAAAGACCTAGAAAAATAACCTGCTCTCAGTCATACAACTTATGGAGGCCTGGGATGAGTTAGTCCATCATCTGCATCCCCATCCTCCCCACCCATTTCTCTTACCACATCCCATGCCATTTCCTCAGCTCCACCAAAGACCTTACTGCTGGTGGTGGATACAGCAACAATGGCAGCAAAAGGCCAGAGATCTTATATATTTGATTTCAGAGCCTCTGTTCCTTTCTGCAGGAACTCCTGGTGACTCACTATTTTCCCACCTCAACCTCTGCTAATTCAGGAAGGGGAATGTGAATAAGTGAATAAAAGGGAAGGGAATGTAAGCCCAGATTCTCAGCTAATGGCCACCAACATCAAATCAAAAAGACCCAAATTAGATAGGTTTTATTGTACTGGTTTGCCTTCTAGACTGCCTAAGCTGAGAAGAATCCAAGGATAAGGGCGGGCATTATCATCATCCTGCACAACAAGAGCCCTCTTAGTAGGAGCCTGGACCCTCAACCCAATGTCCTAGAACATGCCTGTCCTGGCCTCTGAGGAAACAGGTGGCTCTTTCTTTGTCTGAGCTGGTGGAGCAAGGAGAGGCCACTTTAGAGTGGCGGCCCAGTCAGCTCCGTGGGGTGAACCAGCTGACAAGGAGATGAGCATATCCAGACTGCCTGTCTCATGGTATAAAGGGTGCCGCTGCCGAGGACTCAGTTCATCGTTTCACTCTCCATTCAAATAACCGTGGCATGTCAACCCTGCTGGCCTCCTTGATTGTGCAGAAATAAATAAATGAATTATGTTGTTGGGGTTTGGGCTTCAGCACAAACACATGGTCTGCATTTATCCACACAGTGAGAGGTCCACCAGCCACTTGATGTAAAAGAGCAAAATGGTAATTCTTTTCTTTAGGCGCTCTGGTGCCATATGGAATGCATATAAATCATATTTTTGTTTTAACAGCGGAGGCTTTGTTGATAGATAAACATGTGGTTTACCTAAAAAAAGAGAGGATTGTGCTTTGAACAATCATTTAATGGCCGTGGATGTGCCAAATAAAAATAAAAACATAATTTTGAAAGAAGTTGGCCTCTTGCCCAAATCTGTAACAAGGAATTTCTCCTTAACCAAAGTGGTCAAAGCCCGTCGATCTGTTTTGAGTTTAAACTGTGCTCTCTACTCAACCCCATGACAAATTAAATCCGGGGCTAATGTGCTCTAATAGGACAAGACGTTACCTTTATGAATGACCTCATGGAGAAGAGGTTGGCGAGCATGGTGGAGAGGCCCTGAGCCAGGCAGCTCTGGGCGATGAACCCCAGCTTCAGCTCTGCGAGGCAGATTGCATCATCACCCTCTTTCCAATTCCAGCTCGGGATGTTTAGCAGATGGGCCTGTGGAAAGAAAAACAGGTATGAGACCTTATTTTGTTAAATATTCAATTGTTTAAAATCTCCTCTGGGAAATGCAGCATTGCCCAATTGCTCAGGGTCATCCAGACTCGCCTTTTCTTTCCCTTGCCTGGGTCTGGTGTTTGGTGTATACTCAATTCTTTTCTTCATCAGACTTCATTCAGTCTCTCTGGAACATTGCTTCTGCACCTACCAAGCCCAAGTCCTCCCCTCCAGTCTGTCCTTTAGCCAAATAGAGTCCAGAGGGAAATTTGTGACAGACACATCAGCCCATGCTACTAGGATATTTGGTTAGATTGTTCATAAATTGGGTCCTCAAACAGACTCAAAGACTGTTGGATGCCTATGTAGTTTAGATTTCTTATTTATCTTCCTGACCAGTATTCCAGATCAGTGGCTACCAAACTTGAGCAGACATCAGAATCACCTAAAGGGTTTGAAAGAACACACTGCTGGCTCCTCCCCCAGTTTCTGATTCAGCGGATATGGGATAAGGCTGGAAAATTTGCATTTCTAAGAAGTTCAGGGTGATACTTAGCTGCTGAACTAGGAACCACACTTTGAGAGGAGCAGTGCCCTAATTAGTCATGCAAATCACAATGTAAACATGTTGCAATCTCTTGCATATGAATTGATCCTATTCAATGGTTAGGTCAGGTGCTGAGATAAGGGCCCAGAGACAAGCTTGTCCAAGAATTTCTAAGTGGCATGAAGCAGAGAGTCAGAAATAATATACTGGATAAAAGAATCAAGATTCAAAAAGTTCTTCAGAGTTGGAAAAATGGGCAAAAACTACCCAGAAAAGATTTAAAAGGCCTCAGTGTAAGATCCAGCATTTAGGTTAAGAAAAATCAATTTATATAAATTCAAAATGAGAAGACCTAACTTGGCAGCAGATGTGAGAAGAAAGAAAAAAAAAAAGAACCTTTAATGTGAGGGTAACTAAAACTCAAAGAGAGGCCAACTGTGTAACAAATTATAGAGAAAGCCAGTGCTTGCTTGTTAGAAATGGTCTCCAGATCATGGAAAATGAATGTTTCATTCTGTTGTGATCTGGTCATGCAAGTTCCAGAGTACTTGACCCAGTTGTAACAGTCAAATTTAAGAAAGGAAGCTAATAATTTGAATAACTTCCAGAGAAAAATGGCAAACACAAAGAGAGGTGTGGGTTCTGGAAAACATCTTCTGAGGAACAGTTAGGAGAGCCAGCAGTTTGGCCTAAAGACGGTCCATGCCTTCACAGAGATGGTAGGGTTACCTCTGAATACCTAGGTGCTGCTCTGATGAAGAGGGATGATTAGGCTTGTCTTGCTTTATTCCAGGGGCCAGAATTAGGACTGATTGGAGTATACATTACAAGAAAGCAGTTTTTTGACTTGTATTATAAAGGAGCTTTCTATGGGTGTAATTTGTCAAATAAATGGAGAGTGCCTCCAAAAATGTAGCTTTTGTCCCTAAAACTCAGTAAGTATTTCTCCAAGTCTCAATAGAAAAACCTTTTGCTTTCTATAAGAGGTTGAGTGAGAAACCCTCTAGGTTCTCACTAATATCAAGACGCTATGGCCCTGAAATTACTATTTTTCTCCACATATCAGCAAACAGGAGGAGCCCCAGGGAGGTTTCCCTTCATTTTCAGGACAATGTACTAGAAGGAGACAAAGGACTCCTTTTGGAAACGAAGGGCCGGTCCAATGGCTCCATCCTCTGCTTTCAAAAATACTATTCATGTGAAATTCCTTCTTGTGAAATTCAGTTCTGTGACAATCTCATGAGTCCTAACCCAGCAGAGTTCACTCCTGGGAGAAATGACTGTATCCCTCCTGATAAGAGCATAGTTAAAATAGTCTTGTGTGAGTGCTATAGCACATGGCCATTCTGATAAGCTGAGTATTAGAGACCTTCCCCACACTGTATACTTAACTAGTCCTGGCCTTTATCCCATTTCTCTCCCTACTCTTCGCTGGGTTAAAAAGGCCACTTTCTCCTCTACTTTGCTAGCATCTTAGAAAACAATACATCAATCTACAAGAAGAAAAATTCACCTGAGAAGAATGAGAAAAAATTAAATCTAAGTAATGAACAATTAAATCATTACATGTGAGAGGAAATTTGAGTGGTCCAAGCCTCAGAAGACAGCACATAACCTCCAGTGCATTTTCAAACAATAAACAAAACCTTTTTAAGAGAATCTCTCACATTCCCATGTGCCACCCAGGGTATGAAGTCCAGGCTTTTAGGCCTAGGGTCCCACATGTCTCCATCATTTCTCAGGCTTCCACAGCCTCCTTTTTTAGACCCTATATCTTCTTCAATTGCAGGGCAGGGATCCACGAGGGATGTGCCAGAGGCTGGGACCAGGGACTTCTGTGTGGGTAAAGCAAAGAGAGGAGATTGACCCAGGAGCTTAAATTCTCTGTCTCTGACAATGTGTCCTTTTTCATTTGAGGGTAATATGGGTCCAGTAGAAATTACCAGCATTGCCACATGGGAGTAGAGAGGTAAGTCCTTTCTTATCTGGAGAATTGGATCTGCTTAGGAGGGTCTAGCAGGAGAGGGCTTCCTTATCTCTGCTACTGGGCCATTCCTCATGTTGAGAAAAAGGAATATGTAAATACGCTGTCCTGGGAAACTAGGAGAGATGAATCTCAATCCCATCTCTCACTACACATGCAACTGTTGGGAAGCCACCACGAGGAACAAAGAGGGTCACCTCAGAGAAAATACTTTAACACTGCTGCCCAAGTGTAGGTGGTGAGAGTGAGAAAACACAAAGAACTTGCATTTCCATTGGGTTATTAGGATTTTGGCTTCCAGGTCAGAGACAGACAGTCAGCTGCGGGGAAAAATGCAGTAATAGCTAACTCATCAGGAACAATACTTTTCCAAGATGTCATAAACCATTCTTTCATGAAAGAGATTCAATCCATTTACACTCAAATCAGAAAGTGTCCTGTACCATATTCTTTCCATGTTCAGAGATGGCTAGGCTGAGAATGTTTCTAACCCTGAATTCTAATGATATTAAACAGATCCATGTTGGAGAATATCGATCTTTCTATAAGGCTTACTCTGAGGAACCACACACAGTTTGGTTCAAACAGCTGTGGATCTATTTAAAGAGAAGGTGGCAGTTGGCAGTTAGGTCTCTTAGCTCATTGGCTGCCAAGTGACTGAGTTGTACCAACTGGAGCTGTTCTGTCTGAGATATGGCTTAGACTCCTGGTCTGAAGTCACATTGGGATGCTATACTGCACAGATGGTCAATGAGAACTAAATGAGATCATGGATGTCAAAGCCCTTTTAAAACCATAAAATATGACAAAAATGTCTGGGATTATTATGATGATAAACTCAGGACCAGTTCTACATGAAGAGAAAGCAGTCTCTCTACACCCCTCTAGTTCCTAGAATACTACCACCATTAGGCCAGTGAGATTAAAATTCTTTCTATTTTATGACTGGTACCCAATTATAGAGTTAACTATCACTTAGAATATGCCAACAGTGACATAAGTTTACACACACATACCACGTTCTTTCCTGAAAGCAAGTTTTAATGGGTGGAGATCTCTGGGTGAAGAGAAGTGCCAAGAGAGGCAGAAAAATAATATTGTAAGGGAAGAGAGAAAATCATAGTAAAAGGTAGTTAAGAGGTACTTAAGAAACAGAAGAAAAAATGTAAAGCAACGTTGAGAATGTCTATTTGCAATTCTACAAGGAATGTGATAACTAATAATGACCAGTGGACTGCCTGTTCTTCCTCTAGAAGAGAGAAATGAAATGACAAAGAAAAGGTCCTGTGTCAAGTCACTATGTCCCTTGCACCCTTACTCATCTTACAGAGGCAAAGTCTCATAAGTCCTTTTTGCCCAATTCTAAAACCCAAATAAATTAGGGTTGTCCTAAATAAAATGTGTTTTTAGCAAATCATCAAGGATGACCGATTAATATCTCATCATTGTTTCTGAATAACTTCAATGCAGAGATTTGTAAAAGATATCTAGCTTGCTATGATCATGTGAATACTGACCAGGTGCCATCTAGATCCTAAGTCTATTGAGCTACTTTGAGTTTGACAAGAACCACATAGCAGAAATCCTCCTTAATTTCTTGAAGATGCTACATCAGCACTCATTGGAAGGAGGAAAAAAAGGACCTGACATGCTTTTCCAAACATACAACATTAATTTTCCTATTCTATCTAAATTCAGCCAAAAATCTAACCAACAGCTTAAAGAACTCCCACACTAAATGAAATTTCAAATAACAAATGAAAGAAGAAAAGTTCATTGCCTTGGGAGCTGTCACCAGCCACAGCCTTGCTGATAAAATTCATCTCCACCTACAGGGACTGCTGTCATGAACTACTCCAAACTGATGCTTGTGAGTTACCAATATCCTTACTTCATCTCTGTAGTGTTCTTGAGTTTTCCAGAGATGAAAGGGACAATGTGACCTTGGGTATCCACCACAAAACCCACTGGCTGGAGTGCAACATTTTCTGTAATGGAAGCACCTGCTGAGGGTTGGACAATGGTTGGCAATGGACAGCAGACCCGAGTGGTAGGCCAGTCACCGACAGCAGGCTCTACTCAACGACAGCCTCTGATGGGCCTCTACACAGCACAAAATGGGACAGCACTTGCCAGTAATTAAGAAATAATGGCATGGCACTGGAGCATCTGGCAGAATGGGTCTTCTCTGGATCACCTGACTGCTCACATTTCAGGGTATATGGTCAATAAGATGGGACACGCTCTCACTCATAACCCAGCAGGGAGTTATTCTGTTCAGACAGGACACCTGGTTCCAGGTACTGAGCAGCCTCCATTTCTAAGCCTTATTAAGGGGATAACTGGTTCCATATCAAACGGAGAAAGGTGCCACCTTCCCTCCCTGAAAGCTGTTTTCCTGGAAGTTTAATGACCATTTGAGTGAAGAAGCATCGCCTTTGAATGAGAACCAGGACTAGGAAAAACAGAGACTCCAATGTTTGTATTTTTTCCAATCCCTCTTATAAACTATACTGCTAGGAAAATTCCTTTATGTTTAATCTCTAGGAAGCCAACTATTTTCCTGAATTCAGCCATGTAATTTTCATCTTGAGTTTAAGAATGCCACGTTCTGCATTCTCCACCCAATGTGTGTTTCATTCCTCCAATTTCACCTGTCCTCAGAAACATCCTATCACTTGCCTGGGAGATTCTCTATACCTAAATCCTTGAGGGCACAAAATAGAAATTCTCCTTCACTATAGACCTGGGGATTAGGGGGCATCAGACAGAGTGCTAACCCCATAGTAGGTATGCAGTAAATCCCAACTAAAGAAATGAGTGCGGCACATAAAAATAGAAGTTCTTGAAATAGGATGTAAGAGTGCAATAACATTTCTAAACTTAGGGGACCTATAGATCAGTGGTCCTCAACCCTTTCATCACAAGGAACCAGTGGCCCTATGAGAATCTAATGCCTGATGATCTGAGGTGAAGTTGAGACCAGTGATGCTAGCACTGGGGAGGGGCTGAAAATACAGATGACGCTTTGTTCATTTGCCTGCTGCTCACCTCCTGCTGTGTGGCCCAGTTCCTAACGAGCCACGGACCTGGTACCAGTCCTTGGCTCAGGAGTTGGGGACCCCTGTCCTAGATGAATGCATAAATCAGTATGTTAAGGAGCTTGCTTCCAGTGACCAATTGCAAACAAGGTGTGTGAACTAAAAAAAAATGTCCCAAAGATGTTTTACCCACCACTCTCTTTATCCGGGCCTTTGGATTGCATTGTTGTATATGCACATGTGCACATAGGCATGAACATGCATGTACATGGCTGTATGGTGAGAGAGAAGAGACTGGTCTCACATTGTGCATCTTTGAGCCTGGGACAGGCTTTCACTGTCCTACCTTGTTGTGATACTGCAGCATCTGAGTGATGATTCTTATCTTTGGATGATAGTTCTTTATGGAGATCACTCTGAAAAAGAAAGAACCGAAGTTGAGGCAGGGTTTGCCTTACCCTTGGAGTCTGATGGGAAGATTAATTTGATTATATCTGAAATGAGTGGATGGGCCATCCTGAGGGGGTGCAGGCACTGAACCAAGTTAAACTGTGTTTCAACCCCCGTACCCCATGGCAGTATGAAAAAGAAACCACAAAACAGCCACAGACTGTGTCCTGGGCATAAAAGAAGAGTGTCCTGGTTCTGGTATGTGACATGTGTGTACCGGAGGTGGGGGACCCTAAAGCAGGGGTCAGGGCTTTTTGCCTACACAAGCGTCTTTATAAAGGAAGCAAGCGCATTCATGGGGCCAAGTGAAGTGTGCAATCTCATATACCCTGTAGATGAGCCTAGAAAAAATTTGCTCTGAGTCCACTTCTCCAAGTTAACAACTTGAGGCAAGCAACAATGACAAATCAAACAAGCAGCCTGACATATGATTCTAATTGTCACACATGTGACCACTCACAGAAATAATTTCTAAACAGGGCTCTTAGAATGGGATCAATGGCTCAGCCTTCAATAGCTAACAGCATCTAAATGATGACTTTGACTGTGGTTGGAGAAAAGGGGCAAGGCCTTTCGGAGGTCAGGAAAATTTCCCCTAAACTGCACTCAGTCCATACTCAGTATTAACCACTGCTTTGCCTCCAACCCTCACTTCTATTCCTGGTGACAACTGCTATGTTAAAAGGGGAGGGGTAGGGATCAGAGGAATAGAAACACCTGGACTCCAGTCTCAGCTATTGCACTAACGAATGGGTGACCTTCAGGAAATCCCTGGTCTCTCTGTGACTGTTTCCTCATCTGGACACTGGTGGCAACAGTACCTGCTTTATTTATTTCACAGGTTTGGTATGAGCAGCAAATAAAAGACCAGATGTGAAAATGCTTTGAAATCATTAAAAGCTCTTTCCACGTCTAAGTTATGGTTTTTGTCATTACCGACTCTGTTAGAGGTGACATTGTACATTTCCTTCTGTGACAAGGAAGACTAAAGAATTGAATTCCACAGAGAGGCCCACCTCCTAAGCCTAATCACAAATGCAAGTGCATTTATTATGACCAACCCTACAAACGTCCCACCAAAAAATGCTATGCTTCATTTCTTTTTGTACAAAGACGGAGAGAAGGCAGCCAGGGAGCAGCTCTGCCTGAAAAGCTACAACTTGTGAATTTAGGAAATGGATCATACATAAGCCTCTCCTGAACAAATTCACCCTGGGCTTTTGCACTTGAAGGATTTCATTTTATTTTTGAAAAAGGGTTGTGTTGGCCCATGCTTATAACTCAAGGACTCTGAGCCCCTGTCAGCCCTCTGAATTCAGTTCACAGCATCAGACAGTTTTCTGCATTAGCTCATTTCAAATGGATCTTTGACATTTTAATTTCAAACAGGGCAGATTGGTCTCATTAAACTAAGGAGGAAGGAGGATTATACAAATAAGGGAAAGACAGAGCCCATTTTTAACCCTGAGCTTCCCATTTCCTTTTGCTGCCTGAGCTTTAGTTCTAATTCTGGTTAATGGATGGCGTAATTACATTTCTGATACCACCTTTGTTCAGTCATTTTTATGCCTTGGCATTATGCCAATCACCCTGGTAACCTATATGTGTTCATATTAACTCTATCGTAGTCAAGGCTTAAATAAAATATTGTGATTAAAAAAAATGCCCATTTCAAACTTATTATCATTTCATTTATTTACTTTTGGGGGAAAAAAAGTCAGTGCCAGCCTCAAACTTCTCACTGGGTCCACACATTAAGCTTCATCTTCTGGGTTTTTTTATTTGTTTATTTGTTTGCTTAAAATTTTAAAGCGAATGAAGCCCAGTTCCTTAAAGTCTACATTTTAATCTCTTTAAATGACACAAAACTATGGTGAAGAACAGAAATCCTAGTTCAAGGAACTAGGCTGAGGCTGTTGTAGTCATTTTCAGCTGTGACTAGTTAAGGAATGGACCCAGGTGTGGAAGCATGTCACTTCCACCATCACCCTGAAGCCTGGCAAGCCCAATGCTTACAAGAGTTCATGCATCAACTTCCTTAAAACAACTTCACTAAACATATTGTCAAAGAAAAGCTTTTGGAAAGAGAACATTGCACCAGATGTCACTTGCCAGATACAAGGACCAGATGCTGAGGGGAAGACTTGCTCATCTGAAACGCACAGAGGAATTCTTCCCCCACCTTGTTGATGGGAAAGCTCATGTCACTTGGGCCCACTGATTAAAAGCAAAGAAAGGAGATGCAAGCACTGTGATGATACAAAGGCAGCTTCCCAACCTTCCACCTCAGTAAATTCCCGGGACACAGTAAACCAAGCTGCAGGAAGAGGGGAACTTTTGTCTAGACCCAAAGGATGGCTGTTCACAATTAGGCAAGTTCCTGGGAATATAGTGGGAGTGAAATGTTTTCTCTTAGTTCATCTCTTCTCCAGAAGGTTCTCTTTATTATTCCCTCGTAGCTCTTAACTATTCCTCAATTTATGTTTCAGGAGAGAGAAATCTAAAAGGGCTTTAACTATCTGGAACAAAATATCTTAACTCTTTAGCCATTTCACGGTCACAAGATAGATGTCTGGAATATGGGTCTATGAAAAGAACAAAAACAGAACAGTTTTCTTCTGAAAGAGTAAGGAATGGGAATTGGGCTGAGAATGTCCTTAGACAGGCCCAGCCTATTTGCAGAAAACACACTGGGCAGTGTTCTCCAAAGAGCATCCTCCCAGGAAATGTTCTCCAAAACCAGAAAAGGGGCAGTGTCGTCAAATCTGTTTGACAAATTCTCTATGGATCACCATCTTAGAAATCCATATTAGTATTAAAAATACTGAAAAAATTTCAGTAAGAAAACTATTTCACTCTGGGAAACTGGTTGAAACAAGCTAATTGGCAAACAAACTCCTCTTTATGGGTGATACTATTCAATGTGCTACAGACATACTTGAAAGCTCTAACATGGGGCTTCTCACACTGGGCACTACTCACATTTTAGGCCAGATAATCCTCTGCTGAGGGGAGCTGTCCTGTGCATTGTAGGATGTGGAGGAGCATCCCTGGCCTCTACCCACCAGATGTGAACAGCACTATCCCTTAGTTATGACAACCAAGAATATCTCTAGATTTTCAGAACGTCCCCCGAGAGACAAAAGCACCCCCAGTTAAGATATCTCAGGTCCACTCCCCATTAGGAAATATGGAACCTTATTTTAGGACTGTGCCCATTTAAATTTGTCTTTCCTTTTTTAGTCCTGTCTTAAGGATCTGACTCAAGACCCAACAGCTCCCATCTTCTAAGGATGAGCTTCCTGTTGACAATGCCTTGTGTCATTGCCCTCCACATTCACCACAGCCTCAGCTCCCCCGGACCTATGCAGGTGGCAAGTGGTAGGGTGGCTTATGGGATATATAGACTCTGAGGACCCAAAGGGTAGCAAGTGAGCCACAGAGTACCAAGGCCAGAACCTTCCCTGGCTGGCCTCCCCAAGGTTACCTCATAATGTTGGAGGCATCTTCAGCATCAGGGTCAGCGCAGTACTTGTTGGCGAGGATGAGGCATGCATCTGCTGACTCTATCTAAGACACCAAAAGAGAAATCACAGAACACAAACTTAAAATATCCATGCTTGATGGCAGTCTCTGCCTATTGACGGCTCTTGGGGAATCTGGTTCTTTGCAAGTAAATTAAAAAAATACGAATCCTGAGAGATTTTAGTTTTTGTCAAAAGTGTAGGTTATAAGTTCATATTATGGAATGGACAGTTCATCTTGTTGCTATTGAAGGGTAAAACATGTACCATGGTAATTACACTATTCATTTTATATAGTCCCTTACTTGTGAGTTTTCCAGATTTCTTTAAATAACAATTAATTAAGCCTTTCAGTCCCCTCCCACCTCCTTTCTCCACCACCTGCACCATCATCCCAATTTTCTCAGGTGAGAAATGGAGTTAGGTGGGCTAACCCCCTTTTCTCAAGTTACCACGTTACATGAGTTGTTGGGGATTCAGTAATTTAGCCTCCAAAGTCCTTCATCTAACCTTTTTCACATTTTAACTGGGGAACAAGAGAAAATGAGAGCCCTGAATCGTATAACGGCTCAGTTACTATTTAATATTCTATTAGTATTCAGATATTCAAAAGACAACAAATCTATGTTTATGAAATGATGTATTAGAGATGGTCTCAAAATATGACCTACTGACTTATCTAATCATGAACCAAAAAGATTTAGTCCCTTGAGGGGACCATGAGTTGTACTAATAACGGCTTATTTCTAAAGTCCGTGAACAAAAACTATTTTCTCCAAGTTCTTATGAGATTTTACATTAGCATAACTTGGATCATGTCTGGGTAATATTAAGATTAACTGGACCCTACAAGCATAAGAATGCTCACGCTGGCTCTGACCTGCAATCTGTCCTACTTTGTATACTATACTTTACTGACTATTCCTGCTTTTGGAGGGAGGGCATGGTTTCCTACACTGTGTGTCAAAAATTGTCTCTGGTTTTCTTTAATAAGCCAAAAGTGACTCAAATTATTTTGGCTTATTCATGTTTGCCAATTACATTATTTACTGCATTATGTGATGACCACAGTCAGCGTTAGATGTCAGTGGATTCAGAATTTTAATCTATGCTCACTGGCAAGCAAATACTGAGCATGCTTACAAAATCGATATAAAAATGAACAAAGTAGCAAATGCCATTTTGCTGGATCTTTTTCCATTATAAACCTCAGGTTCTGGAAAGAAAGACTAATCATACACATACCTGCATGTTTAGTTTTACATCTTTAGTCTTCAGTGGAAGAAAAGAGAAAGCTCAAAATATTTTATGGCTTGGTGAAATTTTATAAGTTATCCTTCATGTTCCTTTCTGATGTAAATATTAGATTTCAGATCTATACTGAGTTGAATTTAAGTATTCAAGGTGGGAATAACTTAGATTATTATGTTGTATATTAGCCTATTGAGTTCACACAACTTGTCTGCTTCTCTTAGCAGTGCTGATTTTGAGGGAACTAGCAAAATGAGTTTAATGTTATGACTAGTCCAAGGAGAATGCTTATAGGTAACAGTCTACCAGGTGACAGCAGAGCAAAGTCCTGGGAGCTGTGGAAGGGTGCTGTCAAGGTTGGTGGTATCCAACTTAATCTCGTTAAGGGCTTGGAGGTGACCCTTAAAAATCTTGGAAGGCATGTCCCACCACCACAGAGTCAGGCACCCGCCTCTTACATGGAATGAAAGCAGAAGTCATTTCTCCCTTCTTACCTTGACTCTTGCAAGATCATGTGGATTGAGGACTGAACCCTGATAAAATTCCACCTGAGTAAAATGTCTCTTGAAGAGTGCTTCAAGCTCCAGGTTAGGGGAAATGCTGTGCAGGGACAGAAGAAACAGCCATTAATTAGACAGACCCAGGTGTTTCAGCCTCCATGGCCTCCCTTCTCTTGGATTTCCACAGAAGGAGACCTGGGAAGAGGCTTTCACTTTGAAAGCAGTTCGTATCTTGCCAGAAATAAAAGGCTTGCACCCAAGAGAAGTAAAACTCCAGCCCAACTGAAAACCAAAAACAATACCAAGGTAAAATAAAGAGGCTCACAACCTTTACAAAGTCTGAGGCCTGTAGGGTGAAATGTCTTTGACTTCATCATGAAGGGGATCCCTGTTTTATGACTAGAGAAACTCAGGCTGTGGCATCAGGGATTAGCCAGAGGTTTCCCTGGCAGAGCCTCCTGCTGTTTCCTCCAACAAAAGCCTTTTCTCTACTTCTCCACTGGTGCCTGGATCAAAACAAATTCACCTTTGAGAAGCTGCAAAGAGTTCATTTACCCTCAGCATTGTTTGTGATTCACACATGGGTATACTATTCATCATTCTTAATGCTGAGCCGTAAAGACATCTTCCCCACTGGAGGACAAAGATTAAAATATTGATTGACCTACTCATTCCTTTATTAATCCTGAGATGAAAAATATCTACTCTCTATATGGTACTAGGCACTAGGAGATGATATTCAGTTAGAACCTACCAGGAGCCAAGGACTGTGTTAATCAATATTTGACTAACATTTATTAAGTACCGAGTAATAATAATAATTGTTAATGTTTTCAGCATTTACTATGTGGCAGACACCATTCTAAACACTTGACAAGTATTAATTGATTTAAACCTCAAAACAACCCTAGAGGAGCGTATGGTATTAACACAAAGCTTTGAGAGGTTAATTAACTGGGCCATCTACTACAATGCTGACACAGGTTAATCTCAGTAACGAAAATATTAGTAGCTAACCTGTTAATTCAGATTAAAGCTATGGGTGATGGAAAAGCTACCTGTGCAAATCCGACTAGTCTTCCAGATCCATTGCAAATCATGCTTTTTCATGAAGCTTGCCTTACTTAGCAATATAAGAAGCAGTGATCTCACCCTGATACAGATGCCACATGTGATTCTGCCACTTGTTTAAACTGACTTCGGTCAGTTAATACCAGGTCAACGTGCTCTAATTGTTGCACATCTGCTCACCTTAAAATATCCAACCTATATGAGAGTGGAACCTACATACTGTACTTCTTGAACCTGCCAAAAGGCTCAACAGAAGACAGGCCCCACTGCTGATAATCAGTGACCGAGCACTGAATGAATCTGTGGGTTCCCAAAGGAAATATGCACACGTGGGAGCTTATAGAGAAGTCACCAAAGCAGGATTGACTCCTGGGTGGTCAAACTCATATCAAGCCAACACCAATGTAAGCTTTGTCTCTCCGGCATCTTGGGGCTAGAGTTGGCCCCATGATGGCCCCATATCCATAAAGGAAGAAGATGGGGCAACCCAAATGAATACGCCTGAGACCCCCAACTCTTCATCCCTGTGGCAGACTACCCCTCACCTAAAAGTAGATAAAGCAAAGCTTAAAATCTCAACATCATTGAGCAGAGGGGAGAGCTCTAGCTTTCCATACCTATAAAATAAACATGATAAGACCCACCTCCTGAATTGATAATGTGACCTAATCAGTTTTATCTTTCACGATAACAGCTAACATTTATTGAGCACTTACTGCATGCCTGATTCTACTCTACATACTCTACAGGGATTACTTCTTTTCATTCTCACAACAGCCCAAGATGATCTCTTATAAATGTAGTAACTGAGACCCAGAAAAGTTAAGTAACTTGTTTAGCAAATAACTGGTTGAATCAAGATTCGGATTGAGACACTGAGTCTAGGACACGTACTTTTACTCCCTCTATTGATTAAAAGAGGGACTATGCACAGTGACTAGCAGTGTCCTGCACTGATGGTTTCTAGGAACCACAGTTGCTATTATTATTTTATACCCTGCTTCCTGTTATGTTTGTGTGTTGCTTGATCATTATGTCACCCCTGCACTCATTAAGTATCCCCACCATACAGCTAATTGTTCCACACTAGACATTGTGGACATACCTGGATCACAAAGATCCAGACAGCTGAGGATACAATGATGACATGCCTGACCTATAATAAACTCCACTGTTATTTTCCAGAATTGCCTCCACAGAGGCAGACACTGCTCTCATCACTGTACTAGCACGCTGCTTCTCGTTCCATTGGTCTATACTGCCCTCTCCAGTGAGGCCAGCAGGAGTCCGGGTTGAACAAGCTCTGCGTTGCCCCCACACCACCACCCCTGCACTCAGGTGTCCCTGTCAGTGTTGGTTGGATGGAAAGTCTTCAAACAAAGGGGGCCTCTTACTTGTGAAGAAAGACGATCTCCACGTTGACATCGTCCCGGTCCTTGTGCAGAAAGTCCTTCAGGAAGTTGGAAACACTCTCCAGAGTAATATGTCCACAGACCACAATGTGCCTGAACGGGAGAGGCCAGTTAGCTGAGGCTGGCCCAGCAATGACCCAGACACCCACCCTCAGCAAGACAGAGGAAGCGTGCAGCTAAAGGAAAGCATTTATTGACTCCCAAGGCCTCGGTAAAAGCCCAGCACCCATCCCCAGAGGGCTGTGAGGCAAAGCAGCGGCCCTGGCAGGTGCTCAGCAACTCCTCCACAGAAAAGGCATATGGCTTCTCACCTGATGCTGCACAAAATCCTATTAAAAGCCCAACCGTTTGGCCAAGTGGTTTTATGCATTTAACAATAAGTGACATTATGCTTGTGCTTAAATGCTGCATTATCAAGTCCCCTGCAGATTCATATCTCTCTCTTTCTGCCCACAAAGCGTCCTCCCAGGAGATTTACCGAATGAGTCTTGGTTTATGACATAGAGCTTATCAGGTAATGAGATAACAAATCTTGCTGAAATGATGATTTTGTGTGTAAGAAAGCGAACTTTTATCAGGGTGGCTAATGTGCGGCTTGACACATTATGGGCTCTGCTGGCCATAAGCAGTAAAAAGGAAATTTTGCATTTTTCCGCCATAACTCCTCCGACAATGGGGGCATGCAACACTTTACAGTAAGTGAGCATTACTCAAAGCTAAATGGGGATGGGACGCCTATGGAATTGGAGATCATGCTGCAGATCTGCACATCCCCCAGACAGCTGCTTCTTTGGGGTGCCGAGGATTCCTCTGAGAGGCAAAGAAATTGACCTCAAGATGGGGAGAAGCTAGGAAGAAATGAGGCTGGCATTGTTTGCCTTGTTCTAAGGTGGTTTGGACTTCGGTTTCTGAAGATGGGGGCTCCCCATAAAGAGAGGAGCCCCTCTTCCTGAATTGCTGGAACAACAGTCCCCCCAACATCTCTGGGCTCCTGGGCCAATCTGATTTTGACATCAGGCTATGCTGTGGCCACATATACTGTCTACAGGATGCTCAGTCAGGAGTAAGCACTTTGGTGCAAGAGTCAGTCCCAGGACCAAAAGTCAGGGAGTGACTATGAGGAGGAAACCCACTAGCTTCTAGTAAAGAGACTGCAGCCAGGGGCTCAGTCCAGGTCTCCGTACCCCTCAGGCTGACAGTGACAGAGGCTGAATCCCTGGTTGGGCTTTGAGGCATGGGCAGGTGGCAAACATGAAGCACAGTAATTTTGTGGGAAAATTTTTAAATGGCCAGGTCCCTTGCACTTCATAATTGCTCTGTGCACATTCCAATAAGGCAAAAAGCTCATTGGCTGGAGGCAGCTCATAATAGGAAGCAGTGATGATCACTTATGCAATGTTCCATTAGATGCCATTACAAGAGCTTGCCCTTTCGTTGTAATTTGGTGCTTGACTAAGTATGTGAGAATAATGCAGTAAACTCATTGGTGAAAGGATAATGATGCAGAACAAAGAGTAAATCAATAATACGCACGATGCAGTTAATAATATCACCATTATGGACTGTTATCGTTACGGTGCTACACTTAGCAATCGGGCAAGCAAATGCCTTCACGGGGAGGGAAGAATCTCAATGGGCTATCTCTGAAAAGACATTTGAACATGATCACTTTGCTCTCTAGCCAGCACCTGCTGGGCTGAGGGAGGTCCCTTAGCCACCTATCCAAATTTTATGCCCAAAACCCATATGACTAATTCCTTCCTGAAAAACATAGTGTGTCAGAATTCACAAAGTAATTAAACACTTAGATTACATACGTTTTTATCATGTCATACCTAAAATGTTTCTGGTGGCACATGTGTATTTCTATGGACAAAACAGGCTGCCGATGAATTTGTATGCTCTGAATAAGATTTGTGATGCTGAATTTGCCAACTGTGTTCAGAAAGTGACTGAGAAACAGGATCTCCTCTCTTGTCTGACCTCTCCACAAATGATAGTGAGGCTGCTTGGGGCAATTCTAACTTTCCACCCATAATTTCCCTGATTAAAAACAAAGCTAGCATAGATCCAATTTATGGGCACCTCCACAGGACTGACATGTAGTTTCACCTAGATGTGTAAGTACCAGGTTTGATTCCCTGCTCTGCCACCAAGGATGTGTATGATTCTGGACAATCTTGTTATCCCCAGCCAGTAGATGAAGGAACTAAGAGGTAATACCCCCGGCCAGCCCCCTACACCAGACACTGCAAAGCTCAAAGTTCTATACCAGCATAAGCCTGGTTATTATTCAAAGCTGGACTCAAATCAATGAGAGGGCCAGGAAAATGTCTGAACATTCATCCTTCCTACCCTGTATTCAAAGAACTGAAGGAACATCTGCCAGCATTCCCTCTACCTCTTCTAAAATCATTCATCTCTAGGACAGATGTGTGAGAAGTGGAAGGGAAGGAGATAAGTTCACCCTCTCACCCTTGAATCAAAGGCTCAGCTAGCTGATTTATTCAGCCTTAGAAAGAGTCAGGGTTCTCTCAGTTGAAAATGTGCTGGGTACATATAAAATATATTCCAATGCAATCAATATTATCCCTTAAGCCTTTAATTAGCTTTCACTTCCCTTAAGAAGTAGACAAATGCTGGCAGGAGAAAGGAGAAAAAAAGAATTGACTTTTCTCATTTGGTGTTAGCTGTCCAATACCATTCTAGACAATTGAAAATATATATCTTTTAGCTATAGCATGATTTCTAGGATGGAGAGTAGTCTTTATCAAAAAGGGAGGCAAAAAAAAAAATCTTCCTTCAACATAATTGGTAATTTTGCTCAGAAAAAGCAAGATTGATTGAAAGCAGATTGCCTTTTTGCCCAAGAAGAGTTATTAGGTACATTATCATGGCAACCTTGAAGAACCCATATTGTTCCAATCTGTCCTATATCTGATTTGAAGATTTACGGCTTCCCCCTTTTGTGCCAATAATCATTTCCCTTCATTTTGCTTTCCATTCAGTGAAAGTTATCAAGGATCCCACATATTGAAAATGTTTGAATGCAGTTAGAATTGACGGATGGGGAGAAGCCGCCTCTCTAACTCAGCATCAGCACTAGAAGGCTTGCTCCCACCAGCCTGTGTCGGAGGGAGTGCCTGAAGGCCCCTGTGTCTGAGGGACGTATGGTGAAAGGAGAAAATTTATTTTCCAGAAATGTTTTCAGGACTTGAAAGTTCCAGAGGCAGTAGTTTTGGGAAGGATGTTATTGTGAGGAGAGAGGCAGAATTTCCTGTATCTTCAATAACTGAAAATTTTCTAAGATTGAGAGTAGTGGGCTGTCCATGGAAGCAGAGTGATGGTTGTTCACAGTACATGATTTGAAGAATGATGAAAAGATCCTCATGCAAAATTATCTCTGTCGGGTTCTGTGACACCTACAAATCTACCATGTGAGATTCCTACTTTGAGAGCACTGTGTTAGCTCAGCAAAGACACTAAATAACTAAGTAGTCTTGGGCAACGTACCAATTCTGCATTTTACATCTATAAAGTCAGTCTCTGAGGGGCTGGAGCTAAGACCTTATTCATGAGGTTATCTTGAGGATTTATTTAAATAGATAATACATGTGAAGGGCCTAGTAAAGAGTCTGGCGCATTGTAGCATTATTAAATGATAGGATTCATGTGATATCTGTAAATCAGTATGTTAACAGATATAAAGTGCCCTGTGGCCTATATAATCTCACTTAATCCTCAAACAGTCCTGTGTTCCTATGACCTGCACCTTTTCGGATAACCTCGCTATACTTCAATTTCCTTAACTGACATGCCTGAGATTCCACAGCAACTAAAACTGACTTGCCCAGCGATGTGACCTGGGTCTCTGACTCTAATTCTCACTAAGAAGAAAATGATAATGTGGAAAGGGCATATTATTTGGCTTGAGTATTTCAGCTTCTGCTCCCCGAGGGCAGGGCTGGGCCAAAAAGAGATCCTCCTGAACACAGAGTGACAGGTGTCCGAGGGGTCCTCACTGGGCCAAGAGAAAGGCTTAGTATGGGCACTAGGATGAACAGAAATGAACCTTAGTTAAAGCATCAGAGTGATACAGTTATCACTAGATTCTGTCTGCATTTGGTCAGCCATGCTAGAAGGCTCAGGATAGCCAAAGCTGAGTGACAACAAACTCTAAACCAAGTTTTTTAACCTAAACTACATAATTTGGCAAGCCAGGGACTGCAAAGTGATTCAAATGTCCATTTTAGATATTACAAGCCATGTCCAGATCAGGACTTCCTCACCAGCCCAAGGATCTGGAGGATCACAGAAATCTAGATGATCAATGACAATGGAAAGTATTTAGGGAGGTTATTCTATGAAGGCAGCTAATGCTGCTCCCATCTGTGGCCCTGGATTTGAACATATTTAGACAACTGACAACTGTAATGACTGATTTCTAGTGGGCCTGGCTAACTGGTTTGTGAATATGGCCAACACACCTAAATCAATAAGCATTTCTCATCTGATGGACTTTTTGGTTTTTAAAGTTTTGCTTAGTTCTTTCTTGGGATAAACTAATCTTAATGACTCTGATTAAAAGATCTACCTCAGATGATGAGGAAGCATCTTAAATGCCAAAATAATAGCAGATGGCATTTTGTGTAAGCAAGCATGGCTGGTTTTGGGTAAGGGCTCCATAAACACAAGCTGGATTGAATTAGGAGTGGGTAATGCTGGTGGGTCATAGAGCAAGCATGGCATCAAGCAAGAGACTGAATGTGGCTTAATCAGAATAAGAATGATACTTGACTATTATGAATCCTATCAGGGCTTGCTAAAAAACTACCAAATGCTTATTTCATGGTTGCCTTTTCACTAAAAATATATTAGTGTAACTCTCTCATTATTAACCATCTCCACCTGCAGAATGAAATCCCACACATTCTCCTCTATCACTCTACTCACACCTCAGAGATGGGCCAAGAAAGTCTGAATGCCCCAGTTGAGTTTTAGAGCTCAGGTCCACTGGTGCCTTTCAGAATGGACAACTTAGGGGAACTAATTTATGGCTGGAAGCATAAGAGGAGGATAGAGAAAGGGCTGCCAGACAAAAAAATCCAAAGCTCTAGGGAATTAGGCATCCCGAGCCACTGAGGAGGAGTTTAGCTCAATGTGAACAAGAATCTACACACTTTTTAAAAGACTCAAGTAGTATTGCTTATGGCCAGTAGTCTTCAAAAAAGGGAATTGTGACAGTGATATGCTCCCTTGCATGTTTTCACATTTGTTTTCGTATCAGAATGGTCTAGTCCCTGGGTCTAGACACTCAGTGACAGACCAAGGGTAGATGTGGCACTGCAGTTTGATCCCTTCTACACAGAAGAAGCAGCTGGTGCCGCTGTAAGGAGCTCTGGTTCTGTGTGACCTGAGGCCAGTCACTATAAAATGAAGTGGCCCAGATTGACTGGACTGCATCAGAGAAACTGATGAACCCTACTTCAGTGTTCCAGTTCTCTGACCCCACCGCAGTCCCCGCCATCATCCTGTCTTGTCTAGACATCTATAATGGCTTCCTAATTCAGTTCTGTTTATTCTCCCTACAACTCCAACCTCCCTGCCTCCATCCCCGCCCCAAAAAAGCTAAAGAGTGGCAACTGTAGCAAACCCGACTGCATCAGGTCCCACAAGAGCAGGGAGGTCTTACATCTCTCTTTAGCAGAGCCTCACTCTAGGAAGACAATATAAAATGCACAGCTCTGGGCTGTTTATTTTTAAAGATACTATATCCATTTTTACTGGAACAAGTATAAAGAACTTAAAAAACCCATAGCTATCCTGTCACAATAAATCATGCAGAGTAAATTGAAAATCCTATACAGCTTTTCCTGAATACATTGTGCTCACTTTGTCAAAGAGGTAGATGAAATGTGGCATATATTGATCTCGATGTCTCTGTAAAACTATAATATTTATATCAAATACATATGCTAGAATCTCTTCAGCCTTTCTGCTGAGCCTTCTAATCATGCTTTCCTCATCCACCCCCCCACACACACACACACCCAACAATATCTGCTATTGGTAGTCATTGACAATGGGAATGCATTTTGAGAAGGACTTGTCAAAGGAATTCGGCAGCATGTTATCATGTATTATCATGTAGAAAGCAGGGTGGGGTGGCAAGAGACCCCACAGCCCACATCAAACAGTGGTCAGTACTCAAAGTACTGCCCAAAAGAAGAAGGCAAAACCAACTCCTGCCTCCCCACGTCCTCCTGTTCTGAGAGCCCAGCTCTAAGGATTACTTGCGGGGAGATCATCCTCTGCAAACAAAGGCCAAATCTAGGCAGTGTGCACCCCATCCTTCTATCACCCCCTGGGACCTAGCTCAGGATCCCCAAAACTGACTGAGCTTTCGAGAATTGTCTGTTGACCAATGGACTGGCTGGCAAAGTGTGCTTGGCTAGGACACCCTATGCCGTGGTAAGCATAGGAAAAAATGTAACGATTTGTGACCTGCAAGCCTATCAGAGCACTGGCTGATTCTGCCACCTTAGATCTACTACCATATTTAAAGTTTGTGAGAGAACAAACAGTATGTGTAAGGAAGACAAAAATGAAATCAAAACAATTGTGAGTATATACCATCCCAAACCCTGCTTTAACCTATTCCTGTCAAAACAAATGAGAAAACAAAGCAAGCAAACAACAGAAAACCCCAAGGAGGTTAGGAGGTAAGATCACTTCCTACCCAGGGCCACATATAGTTCTTTGCTAATAATAAAGGAAGGAAATGCCTTCTCCTTCCTAGAGAGGAAGAGAAGAAAGTCATCATCCGATCCACCTGTCAACAGAGCTGTTTCTGGAGGAGACAGGCTGTCTTGCTGTTTTCCTAAATGGCAGCAGAAGGCTGAGCAAACAGATCCCAACGGTGTAGCAAAGGCACCTCTGGAAAACAGCCCCATGGTCAGAGGACAGGCTACTGGTAGCCCCAGAAGATAACACTGGGATGTCCTGACCAGACTGAAACTTTCTGGAAGAAGGGGGTACATCTTATCACAGATAGAGGGTCAGGACCTAAACCACCCAGAATCAGTGACTGCACCCCCACCATCCCAACTCACAATTAGACCTTCATAATTAAACCAGGCACAAGGAATAATTCACATCTTTTGTAGCTGGTTGATTAAAGGGAGCTTCAGTCCAAGTTTAAAAACAAAATTCTAGGAACCCAAGTGTAGGAGACATTGGTCATTTCAGCCTGTGCAGGATGCACCCTTCCTTCTGTCAACAGCACCTGATTTTTAATTTGGGAAACCACTCTTTCCCAATCAGGTATAGTCTGGACGCTTCAAGGTTTCCTGCCCGATCTAGCAAGGCCAATCAGTACTTTCAATCTTGAATGGAATGATAGTAACTACATGATAGCAGCTGAGTCATCTGATGGTAAAACCCTAAAGAACGACCCTGAGTTCCTGCTTGCTGGATTCCAGAGCTACTTCTTGGGTTCATGTCTGTTCTTTCTGGGATCTGGCTCTTCAGATTTCCTCTGAATTCCATAAGGTATTCTAACCTTCAAAAAAAAAATTGATTTTTTTGCTTAAGTCAGCAATAATCAATTTCTGTTTTGCCTATAACAAAAGAACCCTAATTGGTAGACTGTTTACCTTGAGTTTCTCAATTATCACAATAACCCAGGATGCAGATATTATTACCACTGTTTTGCTTTCTTTCCTTTTTCTTTTCTTACTTCCTACCCAGAAGAGGAATTACACAGCCTTCTTAAACAATGCCATATTACCACACTCTCACTAATTGCACTGGTTCTTCCTAGTGTCTCTCCCCAACACTTTCAATCCTCTGCATTTTATTCATCTCATTACTTCAGGCTTGGCAGCCTTTGGCCATTTTTAAGTAAGCCAGTCTTCCCTTGACCTGACTCTTCCAGTCCTAAATAGTTCTCTGCTCTTACAGAGAAATTGGGGCACTGAACAGCACTTTCCTCTATTCAGATCTAAGCATATTTCCCTGTCTCCATTTGGTAATGCTGCTTCTAAACAGGAGGAACCAAAAGAAGAGAAGATTAAGGCAAAAGTCAGTGACACATTTGGGGGATGCGAGTAGAATAGAGGAAGAATGAGCCCAAGCAAAGAAACGGTTCTTAATTTTGCCAGGGAAGGGAGGCATGCTAGCTTTGATTGTAAATCAAGCCCCCACCACCACCACATGCAAACCTAACACCCTGGTAAATCATACATTATAGCCCTAGACCACATGCTGCTGGAATTGACCCTCCCATAAGAACAATCAAGTTGACATGTCCTGGCCTTGTTCCCCAGCCACGCCCAAAGGCATTGCCCCAGCTAGCATATGTTGCTAGTCAACCACTCTGAGTAAACCCAACACACTTACACGGGCCTCAGAGGCCTATAGCATCTGTTACAATGACTGGAGGCAGTCCACAGCTTCCAGAGCTTGATGAGGCATAATACACCTCAGAGAGAAGGTACGGAACAGGATAGAACTCAGTACAGCATCAGCAGCTCCCCCACTCTCCCAAATCTCTCTGCATCCCTCTTTTACTGGGTCCATCATTAGATCCATGGATTTTTGGTGCACAAGTCACCAGCTGTTACCTTTGCCCTAAACTACTCCAATGGGTACATTTAACAATGGGACTTATCAAATTCTTTTAGGTGCATTCCCTTTTAAATGCTTGAAGTCTTCATACTTGCTTTATACCTTCATGATTTTATTGAATAAAATTCCTGCTGAAAGAGCATTTCACTGGGACAATGCTCAAAAACAAGCTTCTGTTTAGCTGGCTTCTTGGATGATTCTTGTTGGTAAAAGTCTCAGGTACCTTCCAGGAGAGCAAGAATCGCACTTTCTTGCTCATCCTTTTAACTCCAGCACTGAGCTCAGTGCCTGGACCATAGCAGGGACTCAAATAATTGTTAGTTGAGCAAATATGTAGAATGGGAGCTTTCCTAAATCTGTTCTATACATATATATTAGCTGGCATTTGCCTTTGAGGTGAGTGGCTCAGGTAACAAAACCTCCCACAGAGATAAACATGCATGTGTCTCTGAACTGCCTCCATGTTCCCTTATTAAGAAGGTATAGGGAGGGGACATAAGACTGCTTTTATTGACAATTGATACCTACATTTCAAGCAGTCCCTGTGGTTCTGGGGGTGGAGAACAAGTCATCATTATGCAATACCAGTAGTAGATGTGGAGCTAGAACCCTGAGAGTCACAGACTCAGGTTTCCTTAGTTTCAAGTTACATTAGCCCCTACAAATTTTTAATAAAAGGAGACACCAGACTTGTCCAGTTAGAAAGTTTCCCGGTTTATTTTCAGAGTATGATGGCAGCATCTGTGGGATGAAGCCCAATCTACCAGGAACTGTTTTGCACTGCTCTGGAAAGACTTCTGTCAGAATGAATGGCATAACAGGAGACAGAAAACATGGTGTGACACGGTTGTGTTCGCTCTCTGGATTCAAATCTACCCATCAAGGATTCATCTAACGAAATGTGAGGTTGAGCAGAAAGAATCCTCAGGAATTATCATTAGAAAGGCCATATTCAAATAAAAAATATTTGAGAGAAAAAGTCTAGGCTTGAATATGACTTTTTATTCTTTTAGGCAAGAAGTTCATCTCCCACCCACATTTCTATTCTTGTTTTCAGAACAATAGCTGGAACATTTTGATAAATGTGTGGAAGGGAAGAGAGACAGCAGGAAAGTGGGGGATGGGGAGCTTCCATTCCATTAGTATTATCAGGAAATTGATTTAATATGCATCCAAGTCTTTTTAAATAGAGTTTCAAGTTTGAAAGGGACTGAAGATATGGCGTATAAGAATCCAAAGCAGATGAAAAATAGAAACTCCCACATCCACACCCACCAAGGCCCACTCATTGGAAAGGAATACCTGACATATTACATTGTACTATACAGCATCTAATTGACACTTGCTTTTGGTATCTGCCCTTAGGTACTAAATTTCAGAAGTAGTCAAGGGGTCATTGTTCCAAAGTATTAAGGCAATCTCATTTTTTCCTCCCCTGAAAAGTTTAATGCTAATCAAAGCAGAATGCCTAATCACTCCAAGATGGCCTGTCAACTTGAATTACGTATTTGTCTTCCTATTTACTGTATCTGTCTGTCTACAGTTCTTCATATCTTTGTGAAGATCAGTTATTGGGGCCTGTGTTTCCTTCTGACTCGAATGGCTACCAGATGATCCTGCCTGGTGAGATGTTGATGATTTGCTAATTTATGGCTTTTAAAATCTAGGAATCTGAAGACATTGCTGGGAAGTTCAGGCTGGGGCTCACATGGGCCATGCAAGGAGAGGGTTGAACAGCTTACTTGTCAAGGGATGGAAGTTTGTGTAAAAGGCAAAGCTTCAGTCACATTTCAACCAGAGCAATGTCTGTGAAACATAAATCATAAGTGACATCTCATAGGGAACATCTCTCTCAGGGGCAGCCATGCCCCTGCCCCTTCCAATTCAGACCCATGGGGAAGTGAGAGTGAGCTCCATGTGGTTGTGTAACAAAAGGTGGCCCATGGTGCTCAGCCTAAGACGACAGCACATGAAGCCACCCACAGACCCTATTCTCAATCACTAGAGATAATCTAGTTGTAGAAAGACTCACTTCTAGGCACCAATAAACTTTGAGTTTGAACTCCCCCATCGACTTTGGTGGTCAAGTAATACATAAATGGAGCTCAAAAAATACATGACATATTTGAGTATTTTATGAGTGTGTAGAAATACATCTATCCCAAGTGACTGGTATGTACAAGCACTCAATAAACACATGTAGAATGAATGAAGATGAAGGTATGACTCATGTTGATTCTCTTTTAGCTGGGGATGGACTATAGGAGATGGATTAAATACATCTTTGTTTAAAAAAATATCCCTGTTCTGTCATAGCAGATTGTTTAAAATTCCAATGCTAAAAAAAAAGGGGGGTTTAGAATCACAGTGGGTAAAAAACCTGGGTGTGGTGGAGAAAGCAGAATGGAATTCCATCTTGATACAAGACAGTTAAGCAGAAAGAACTAGAAAGTTGTCTCTGAAAGTAATGAACGATGCAGAAAAAGATGAAGAACCTATTTCTGATGAGAGGAAAGATGTAGAGTTGAGTTAAGTAGGGACTTAATAATCTAGAACTAGGGAAGGTACACAGGATGCCCCTCTCTTAGTGCATCAGCAGAAGAGCACTGTTCAGGAAAACTAGAGCCGAGAGAGAAAGATTTTAAGATTCAGTCCCATGGACATAGAACTAAAGACCAATTATGGCAAGAGGGGTTCACAAAATATAAATTTTAAAACCTAGGGTGTAAGCTCCTCTCAACCTAGGGGTTAACAAAATCTGGGTTAAGTAGTCATTGAACAGGCTGTAACATCCCATCTTCTGAGGTGTCACCTCCTTGAACCACTTTATCAAAGGTAAATAAACCCTGTTTCACTCTGTAACAGAATCTCGGTCTTTGGTTTTGTACCTGTTTTTGCTGCACACATCAAAATTTGTTCCTGGTATCATCTTTTGTCATACCCTTGCTCATTGCTTGAAACCTCCTGGAAGCTGTAACCTCCATGAGGACAGGTTTCATGGGCAGCTTGCTCACCCCCAAATCCCTGGGACCCAACACAATTTAGAATTGTTCCCGGAAGAGGGGGTAATTAGTCAACATCTGCAAACTGAATGAATGAACCAGTTATGATGATAACTGGAATGAATGGTGAAGCAGGTAACTAACTATGCTCTAGCAGTCCTTAGTTCTTGATATTTAGTTCTAAACTACTGAATACTCTTTAAAATGTAAATATTTATGTGAGAGATTATAATAAGGCACTCTCTTTTCATTTTACATGGAAAAGCATAATATTTTTCTGTCTACCTCTGTGGCATTAGGGATCTTACTTAAAAGCTGAGGACACATCTGAAATTAAAGACTGACTGCCCTTGCTCTTTCCAGGAGGATGTAGCCTCCTCAGGGTTAATATTCCCACTCAATGACCTGAAATAAACCTAGAAAGTGTATTTTGCAGAGGATGTTTCAGCAGGGGCACCTGCTACTTTAATTCTCACTGACAGTTAAGAAACTACCACCAGAGATGAGCTCTAAGCTCTGCTGCAGACCAAGCAAGGAACTGAAGGAAACAGGTTGATATGTCTGCCAGGGCAGAGAAGGGTCTCCTTAAGATAGAATGCAGGCAGGCTCTGCTCAGGAGGGAGTCTAAATCTGGCAGATCACTATAATCCCCCATGGCTGGTAACCTAGGAAATGAACTCCCCAGAAAGGATGGCACCAGAAAAGGATCGAAAGTGTTGAAATTCACAAATCAGACACAAATCTCACTTTGGACAATGATTCATCTGTCTATCCTTGAGAACCCCTCATCATTAGAAGTGCTCAAGACGTAAATACATTTCTTGTCTAACGAAATGAGGAAAAGTAAGGGAGAAATGGTTTTGTCCTCTCTCAACCATTTTGTCCTTGACCTTGGGGCCAGGATCCTTAAAGGCAATAAAAGAGAAGGAAGAAACAGACCCAAAGTGATACTTATTCATTTATCTTCCTCTCATTCACGTGCAGTATCTTGGCCCCACTTAAAGATAGAGATGGCGGAAAATGTGCAAGGATAAAATCACGGAGTTTAGAATAGAAAGGGGTCTCATGAGACGACCTAGAGAAGAAACAAGGCCCAGTGGAGTAGATTGCCTCTCGGTTTCAAATCCCAGCCCTAACTGTGTGATGTCAGGTAAGTCACCTCTGTTCCTCAGTTATCTCACCCACTGCAAATGGAGATGATGATAATACCTTTCTCACAGTGTATCTGTAAGGATTAAGAAATATGCAAATGTGTTTAGTTATTATTGTCACAGAAGGAAGCCCTAGGGCCTTGGGCTGTATTGATTCATGTTCTCATTTCTGGAAGTTTGTGGCACATCTCTGATCTATGTAAGGAAATGTTCTAAAATAGGCATAGAATTTAAATTTCACAGAAAACTTTTTTGAATTGGTGCTAGAGATTGTAAGTCTGTGATAACTATTCCCCCAACCAAAAGAGGGGCCCAACTTCCTCATTGAGTTGGGGACAACTCCTCTAAGTAAATTACATTCACTTTTGCCTACTCCTTATCCTCTGTTATTCATTCCTCTGTGAGTCTTCCCAGTATTTGGCTACCAGATATCAATAGAATAATCCGAACCCATCCCATTCTTCTTGTCCCAAACACCTGGCTTGGGACTGCCTCGATTTCAGGCCCCAGAAGCCCAGCATGAAAGCACAAGGTCTGGACTGGCTCCCCATTCAGGTTGCCTCTAACGAGGGGGTTAGAGCTGATGGGTTCTTCTCTGTGGCTGATTATTTTTCATGGCCCTTGGCCATGTAACCTCAGACCATGATCTTGTCAGTTCTCATAAACTAACCAGGAGTAGGCTGAGTCACATACAAAGAGGGAGCCTCTGGGGGAAATGGCAGGGGCTGTGGGAGGAAGCAGAGCAGGCTGAGATTCCAAAGGCCATGAGAGACTCACCCCTCCACTCCCCCACCTCTGAGCAGCTTTGACGTTACATGACGGGAAGGAGGAGGGGGCAGTGGCTTCACAAAGTAGGCTGGGCTGCAGGAGGACTACTCTTGTGAATATGATTGGGGACGCAGCCCAAGGGGCTAACTGTACCCAAGAACTATTCCTTGGGAAGACTGCCTGCCTTGGCCACTCATTGAACACTTGGTTGTTGATACCCAAGCCCCGTTCTTAGGAGCCCCAATAAATCACAATAATATAAATAGAGAATAGCCGACATGCACACATACACACAGCCCCACCACCCACTGTTGCCTCTGGTGTCTTGTGTGAGGTCTGGTGTGGAATATTGATGAGAACACTGGAGAATGCCATGTAGAACCTAGATATCGTATTGATTGTGAAAGTATACTAAGGACACTATACGAAGTGTTTCCATTGTGCCAAACACATAGATTAAAACTGAACATCAGGCGCCAACAAAATCTTCATTTCCATTATACTGAGATTGGGTGTTGCATAATCAAAACCCTGAGTGTCTCTGCCTACTTTGTTTTCTTTTTTTTTTTACGCTAAATAATCTTTAGATTTCAAAGTTGTATGTATCCATAGCTTTGGGTCATAAGTTACCTTGAGTTTTCTGACAAGTTAATGCATTGTTAGGGAGGTTATTTCTGAGTAAAGTACGCATACGTAAACAAATCCCTTAAACACGTATATGTTTTAATTGCTTTCTGGGCATTCATTTGATTAAATCTGCAGCATACATGTACACGTGTCCAAGAGCATAGCACATATATTTATGCATGCATAAGAACACGGGGTGAAGCATGCTATTTTAAGAGTCTGAACTCTATCTTTCAACAAAGTTTAGCTGCTTTCCTTTCGCAAATGCATTTAATTTTATCTGGAAACTTTCTGACGTTAGAAATAGAACAACTGTAGTTTCTCATTATGTTTGCTGCCAGAATCCATGCTTGGTTGCTCAACTAAAGACCTTATATTGCTAATTACTACCACATGCCCATATCCCAAGCGCAAGAAAACTTATTGATTCTGACAGCCCATTCTCTCAACACTGAATTCCAAATGAAAACTCAAATTTTGGCCAAACATAACATTTCATCAATCTTGTTCTACTGACTGGAAAAACAACATCAAACAAAGGGTGCTAATGGCCCTTTATTGCCGTTTCTTTCCCAAGCTTATATTTTCTGATGAAAGATCTAAGTGACCAAAGGGCTTCTTTAAACTACTTAGTAATTAGCTTTTGAACCAGGAAACAATGCGTAAAGCGAGCAGTCCCAGTGCTGATGACAGAACCTACTCTCTGTCCCCCTGGGTTGGGGGACACTGGAAACCCAAAGAGAACATTAAAAGAAAAGTGTGCATTTCTGTAAAAAGAGATGGAAAAGAGAGTGAGGGAGGAGAGAGAGAGAGAGAGAGAGAGAGAGAGAGAGAGAGAGAGAGAGAGAGAGAGAAACAGGCTAAAAGCAATGATAAAAGATTATTGAGGTGGAGGCAGAACAAAAGCTGCAGGAAGCCTGAAGTCATTGCCACATGGGGTTGGAGTGCACGCGCCAAGGCAGAAAGATGACCGGGATCAGACCAGGCCAAGGAGTGAGCATTGTCTGAGGGTCTCTTCTGGGTTACCCATCAAATAAAGCTGCCAGCCACCAGACTCATCCAACATTTGACTGGGGAAACTATTTGGGGGGAAAAATTTTACCTGGCGTGAGAGTCAAGAAATATTCTCAACATAGCCTTCAGGACAATTGATTTTATTGACTCCTTCAGGGGCTGTAATAAGGAAATGCTGGCTGGGACAGTGGGGTTGGGGAGGCCGTAAAGAGAGTTCCAGACCTGGGAATGCCTTCTGCTTTATGGCAACTCGTCTACACCTTAAAGGTAAAATGGACAGAGAAGCTGTTCTCTGCTTGGCATGAAACAAATGACCAATGGGAATCTCTGGACATACTTGGCCTTTTGGATCCAAGCAGTGGTCCAGAAATCAGAACAGCTTGGTTCCTATCTCATCCAGGGCTGTTAGATAACAGGAAGAGGAGGGCTCCATTAGCAGGAAAGGTGGAGGAATGTGATGCCTCCATAGAAAAGACGCCAAACAGCCTCCTCTCGCCCACTGCCCTTTGTTCTTTTGAAAGGAAATGGGTATCCTGTGGGTCGTTCAAGAAAATGAGCCCCTTTTTTCCACCTCCTCATTTTCTGAAGGGCAGACTGGACACCTGAGCTCAGGAGCTACTGGAACCACCACAGGAGGGGAGGCTCCATCTGACATGAATACCAGGTGAGGAGGAGGAAGCGATGGAGGGAAATGCGATGGTACTAGTTTGATTTTCTCTTTAAAAAACAAAATAGACTATTATAGAGTTTGTTGGAAAAAGGACTGGGGGAGGGGGGGAGACTAGTTCCATGATAGGAAGTCTCATGACTAGGAAGAGACGTGAGTGATGAAAATATTCTGCATCTAGATCCCGATGGGAGGGACTGTGCACACAGGTGCAGATTCCTCGAGCTGTACATTAAAGCACACATCTTACTCTGTGGAAGTTAAAACAAAAACAACTCAAAAATAATAAACGAAAACCTCAAAAACAAAAACAAGCAAATAAAGCTGAGTGCCCAAGAAAAAGCTTCTTTAAAAATGTAAGGATGGCTGCTACCAACCCTGCTTTCCCCCAATACTTTCCTTGCAGGATGGTGGCTGGCAAAGGACAGGGTCCTGCCATTTACTCAGGAGTAAACCTTCTGGTTGATAAGGGACCCACATATTGATATTGATATTGATATTGATAAAGTGATCAGAGCACAAACTGAAATAGCCCCCAAGTAGAAAACATTCGCATACGGGAAGCCAAAACAGAAGACTGATCAGGAATATTCTGCGGGGCCCAGACACACCATAAATATATCTTGCCCAAAAGGAATTTCAACTGAGTAATGAGCCCCTTTGAGGACAAGCTCTGCGCCTCCTGGCTAAGGAAAACTGGTTTTATGGTGGCTGCAATGCTTTACAGTAAGCAAGGTGACCTTGATCTTGTCTTCCCTGCTGGAGCATGATCCCAGGTTGCTGCTGCACAAAAACCCCCATAAAATAGCATCACCTTAGTCTGAGGGCCCGGAGTGTAGTCACTAAACCAGATAGTTTGAAAAATGAATGAGCTTGGTTTACATGTTAGGAACCAAATAACACAGACCCCTTCCAGAAAAAGTCCAGTATGTCTCTTGGAAAGATGGATGGGGAAGAAAGTTGTGAATTGGGAACAGGTCTAGAGTTGGCCCGAGTATGACAACCTGGGTAACCTCTGACATCACACCCCGCACAGAACGTAAACCTTCCCTCATGGAACACCCGGGTGGGGTGGGAGAGGGGCCGGGTGCAGGTGCCACCGCCATGGGGACTCTTGGAATCCACTCAACCACATCTCTTCTGATGCAACTGACTTACTTTCTGCCTCCATGTTTGTTAAAAGTCCCGCCGAATTTATTCCGATTCAGGATGAGAGCAGCAATTTCGGGCACGTAGCGGGCAAACATTGCCTACATGCATGAAACAAAGAAACAAGAGCCAAAACAAAAATGGCATGCAGAGAGGATTCTACCGCAGCGGAGGCAGCGAAACCTCCTGGCATACTTACTTTCTCCCACTGACCGCGCTATATGAGCCCCCGTATTTCTTGCGGTTTCCTATTAACTCTATGATTTCAGGGACGTAGCTGGCAAACATGGCCTGAGGAAAAGATAGGAGACAGAAGAGACACTAAAAAGACAGGCCAAAGAAAGGGGGTGACCTTTTCTAAAGTGGGGATACTAAGATCTGAAAACACAAAAGGATTAGAACTGCAAAGGTATATGCTAATATGCTGGATTATAAAAGTAAATAAATAAAAGCACAAAAAGGAAAAGCTCCTGAAAATGCACAGGACAAAACAGACATCAGCCAACCTGAGAAGCTAAAAAAAAAAAAAAAAAAAAAAATCACAGTTCAGAAAAATACAAAGGAGACAGGAATATATAATTTGACACCTAGCTCATCTTCCTGAAAGGAAATAACTAAAGGGGATGCATGCTGGGGAAATTACACACTTGCGCACACATATACACACATGCACACACATACACACACGCACACACACACACATTATTGCAAAAGAAGACCTTTCTTTCTAGTTAAAATTTAAAAAGGAATCAATGCCTGTATGAGTGACTAAAGGCAGTAAACACCAAGGTTTAAAAATTATAAACTTTTCCATATAAAAAAAAATCACTAAAAAGCACATGAGGTAAATTTAGAAAATCACATGGGAGGAAAGAAGAGCAAGGAGAAACACATATCTGCCATGTTTTGTCCAACAAACACTGTGCTTGTGGCTGGATCAATGGGTCCCGTCACCTGCGGAGACCTCACAGGTGCTGCGGAAGCACCTGCGTGAACATACCCACGCACACGTACATTTATATACATTTTTAAAAATGTATATGTCATATGCATACAAAACAGAGAGACGAATATGCATAACGTAAATGTGTGTGCGGTGTACACATGTGAAAGCTCCGTGTGAAGGAGGATTTTAGTCACTTACCTCATACACAGCAAAAACCTAAACTGAAAGTGAGCTACTTTGAAAGACAAAATGCAGCAACCGCCAATTCGTTGCCAGAAGTCCCACTGAAAATTACATCATAACCGACCATTATGATCTGCACAGACCAGAAAAGCGAATCAAGAAACTTTCTGACTTACAAAGGGGGAGAAAAAATACCCCAGGTGTCATGCATAATGGAGTCTGTGGGCTGTTTATAAAACCAGCAAACAGCTCACGTGGTAATGGCCACCTGGACGAGGCCAGCAGGCTCTCCATCCTCTGATTTGGGGACCCTTTAGGGCAGGCCCCAGCCACAGTGTTTGTTGGAAGTGAAGGGGCAGGGGAGCTCTTGAAACCGCAAACTGTCTCTAGAGTATCGACAGCGTCTACCAGGCTCAGGTGACAGCAGCTGTCCTTATAGGACATCAGATGCTGAATTACATGACTAAGGGACAGACACTCTCACTTAATAACTGAGCATCACTTCCTTAAGACAATTAGGTTTGCTCCTGGCGGCTAAATGGCTGTCCCTGACAAGGACAACATGCCTGGGTCTCTGGAAAACAAGTATAATACAACAAAGAAATATACAGAAAAGTCATCCTCATACCTGAGCTTACTTAGCCTGACTGTGACACTAAGGCAATAGCTTGCTTCTAATGCAGAAACACAGTATCAAAATACAAACCTTTAAAAAATGTACAATAGAAAATATTAATGGCCATAACAATCAACATTGTAATAAAAGTTTTTACCAGTCCCCCGAGGATGAAAAAGACCATGAAGAGACGCCCAAGCGTGGTTTTTGCATACACGTCCCCATAGCCAACAGTGGACATGGTGACCATGAGTAAATAGACACATTCCCAGTATGTAAGAGCCTGGTTGTTTTGGAAATTTTCCCATGGGTCCCCTGAATTCTCCACCTAAAGCAAGAGAACAGGAGAGAAAAGGAAATTGTTATACTGTATGAATGTGTGTGTATGTGTGTGTGTGTGCACATATATATAAAATAAACCAGGAACACAAAGCTCCAGCGGGAGGTCTTTGTTGCTCTTGGGCTGAGTTCTGTAAGTGAGGGCTGAGCAGCTCACAGAGAAGGTAAAAGGGGAGTAACCTAACCATGCCTTCCTAGGTGATTGGGGCAGAGAGGGAAAGGAAAGGAGGTTAATGTCCCTAGTCTATTTTCCTTCTCATTGTTGAAAATTTGAAGCCAGCTGAATTTTAGGGCATTGCCATGGCTATATTTTATGGCATTCCCCTTAAGAAAAGAGCCCGAAAGCCCTGCTGTGACCTTCTCAGTGAGTTCCTGCTCAGTCTCAGAGGGCCCACCTTACATGCTCCCAAAGAAAGTCTAGATGCCCCCCAACAGAGGGTCCCGCCTTTCATCATCTGACCAAGGTGATGCCAGTAGCCCTGCTCCTTCGGCTCCTACCCCAGATCCCCATAAGCACCTCTTGGAGTCTGATTCTGTCTCCCTGCTTTACAGAATATCGACACTGGCTCTCCCCTACAGACTGAAGAAATTTCCCTTGGAGAACAGTGAGCGAGCTCACGAGAACAATTTGCTTTCACACAACCCTTTGGACCAACGGAGAGCAAGCTTTTCCTGTTAAGGGCTAGACAGTAAATATTTTCAGTTTTGAGTGCCATACACCTTCTTATCTCTGTAGGGAAAACTGACTCTGCACTTGTAGGTGAAATCAGCCAGAGGCAAGTCTTAAACTAAGGAAGCATGGTCAAATTTGGAAACCTTTGGCACCAGGGCTGTACTTTACCCATCTCTACTTTAAATTTTAAAAAACACTTTCAGTCCTCTCACCATATTTGATCTGCTAACAAAGCTGTGAAGCAGGCAAGAGAGATATTTTAGATACTCTCAGAGGAGAGGAAGAGATGGGAGATGGATCTCTAGGTCCAACCCAGAACCCAGGCCTACAATACACTGGGTGCCTGTGATTCATCAGCATGGCCAGTGCAGAGGGCAGGTCCCCATGCCCTGTGGTCTCCAACTATGCCTCTGCAGAAAGTTTCCTGGACCTGGCCTCTGTCACACATCAGCACTTGCCCTCAACATGCCATATTCATGGAGGTTTCCCGGTAAAGGAGAAGATATTTCACACGAGAGGAAAGTGCGGTCACTGGCCTATTGAAAATGACTAACCTCTCCATATCGGTTATCTTGGCACTTGGCAGAGTTAGGGTGATTACCTAACGGTGATTTCAGTCAAGAATGCCATCGGCATAAAGAGATGGATGGGGAGCCATCATATCTGAATGAGGAGCCTGAGCTTCCCTCTGGGCTGCACTCCCCTGGGTGTTAGTGACATCCCTCTCAGTGGCTGGTAACAGAATGCACGCTTCCTTCCACTCCTAGCACACAGAGGCTCAGCAAAAGAGCAGGCACTTTTACTCAAAGCTTCAGGTTTAGAGGGGGCTTCTTCCAGTTGTAACAGTTTGTGTGTATATGAAACTGGCCGACAATAGCTGTGCTCCCCAAAAGAAAAAAGTCTGCCTTTGGGAGGTGAAAATAGTTTGACTTCATAGTAGAAGGCTTTCAAATAGTCAGTAATTTACAAGATTTAACATTTTTTGAGATACAAAATAACTTGATAAGTCATCAGGCAAGAGAATCAGAGGTGGCTTTTTGTAAGGGTAAAGCGGAGAGAAACCAATGGATCTGAATTTGTTGTTTATGAAGAGATAGATGTGGGTCAAACGTCCAGCCCTGTCCCCAAGGTGTTTCTCTGGTGTTTGCTGAGGAAGCACTGCCATCTCGTGGCTCCCTGAGGTTACTGCAGACAGAATAAAAAGGTGCCAAGGCCCCGCAGCACTCAATGCAAACACCCGTAAGCTGCAAAACGGAGGGTAATAGTGTGAACATTACTCACCATTTGGAATAAGTTTGGGATAAAAGAGTTGGAAACCTAGATAAGTGTGCAGTTGCCTCTTCTTCCACTGCACTCGACAGCTGGGCTGAAGTTTCTCAATAGTGAGACAAAGTTCAGGTAATAAAATGACTTCGAGAAGGGCTTCCAGGAAAGCCAGAGCTGAGAAGCAGCTCCAAGGATACTTACCAAATGGATGAACCCGGCTGCTGTTAGCCACGTGCTGATAAATATGGAGAGCAGATTCACCAGCTTGATGGAATTACTGTGTAAAAGAGACAGCAAGCAAAATCCCGAGTTAAAAAAGAAGTCCCCGCTGGGGCTGCCCTCCAGAGTGACAGTGCCCCCGTAGGTGACAGGCAGCCCACATCTAACTGCCTAGTGTCTTCTCTGACCCGGAAGGAAATGCCAGGAAGGCAGCTACAGTCGATAGGAAGATTACAACGAGGCTACTGAAATCAGCCTCTAAATTAACCCCTCCAACCACGTCTAAGCTTTTAAAACTTAACTTCTATTTTGAAAATCTTTAAATCTTCAGAAACATTGAAAAAAACTGTATAAAAACACCATATAACCTTCACCTAGATTTACCAAGTAACATGTTGCCATATAATTTACTTTATTCTTTTTCTTTTTTCCTATTTTTTTTTTTTCTGGCTGAACCATTTGCAAGTGCATTGTACATGACATGACACAACTCCCAAAATACATCAGTGTTCAATACCTAAGAAAGACATTGTGCAACACAATCACATTACAATTGTCTAATAGAGTTAACATGAATTTTGTAACATCATTTAGTACACACTCCTCATTTAAATTTCTCCAGTTTCCCTGAAATTATGTTTGTTGATATTTTCATTTTTCACCCAGATCCATGAACTAACCAAGGTTCACATATTGCATTTAGTTATGATGCTGCTTTAAACCAGGGGTCAGAAGTTAGTTAATAATTTAGGCTTTGTAACAGTTCCTATTACAACTACTCAGTCTACCACTGTGGCATAAAAAGCAGCCTTAGACAACATTTAAAGGAATGGGTATAGCTGTGTGCCAATAAGACTTTATTTACAAAACAGGCAGTGAGCTAGATTAGCCATGGGCTACATAGCTTAACAACCCCTGCTTGCTTCTCCTTTTACTTACAATACAGTCTTTTTGTTTGTTTGTTTGTTTAATTTCACATTTAATTTCTCTGCACATAGGTCAGGTGTCTTATAGAATGTGCCATATTCTGGATTTGTCTGATTGTTCCCCCATGATTAGATCCTATTTAAGTTTTGTTAAGGCTACCTGCCTGGAATGGCATCATATTAGTTACACTAGGTTCAGTCACTTAGTTACAGTAGGAATGCCAGATCTTGCCAAAGAAAGGCACCCACTGCCATTTGAATTAATCTGTCATCTGCACAGTGAGACTCTGAGACCATATGACTCTCCTGTTTCCCAGAAACCTTATACCTAATCATCTCAGCCTCCACCAGCATTTCTTGAGTAGACCCATTGGAACTCACTAAAGTTTAAGTTCCCTGAGAGCAGAGGCCTTGTCTGTCTGGATACCAGGAGCAGTGAGTCCCTGGCACATAGTAGGGCCTCTACAATATGTGCTGAGTGAACTGGTCTCTTCCTCTTCTCACTAAACTTTACCTTGTTCACTCCCACTGGGGTATAGCTCCTTGAATGCTGGTAGCGGGTCACTTCCCCATCCAAAGGCTCCCTGTCCAAACTAAAATGCTATGTCCAAACTCTCTCCTGCCATCTGCAACACACTCTGAAGTTCCAGGCTCTCCTACCGCTATTCTTCTATATAAATTCTTAGAATATTCATCACGGCCAAACCGACTTACTATGTCTTTGTCTATTCCTCAGTTGGAAAGCCCTTCCCATCTCTCAGAATCTTCCCTTTCTTCAAAGTCTAGTTCAATCCCTACCTCCCCCTACAATATGGAGTGACTCCTCTTGGCTCTTACCTCCACTCATTGGTAATAGGTCTCGCTGTCTGAAGACATCTTTTCAAATGTTGTTTTAGATTGATATTTCACTCTTATGTTCCTAACTGCACCTTGCAGAAAAGAACTCTATTTTCTACCTTTCTCTGTTTCCCCATAGTGGCCTAACACCACCCACAGGGTGGTTCAGCCCATTGTTCTTGATTGATTGATCTCTGCCTCTCCCCACCTCTTTCTCAAGGGGAACCAATAACTTAAATTCTAAGAGTTTAAGATCGTAGTAATAGCAATGGCTAACACTCCTATCATGCACATCACCATATGCACTTCACTTATATTAACTCATATGATCTTTATAACAACTCTAAGAGGTCATCCAGACATTAAGAAATTGACCCAGGTTCACACAGTAAACAGCAGAGTTGAAATCTGAACCCAGTCGGTCTGGCTCCAGAGCGTGCCCTCTTAGCCACTACCCTGGAGCTCATCAGAAAGTCTTCCTTGATTGCCTCCCCCCACACTCTGTGCATAAAATACAAGAAAAGACAGAGTCCTTTTCCAAGGAGGAGAGAGACTATCAGATATATCAATTAACTTCTTGAACTGCCACAAAAAACAATGGAAAGGAAAAATGCTGATGACTGCACCCTTCCTGGGACCACCACGTGGAGGAATGCAGGATCAGGCTGCAGTCTGTGGGGTCCCTGGGTTGAAGGAGGAACCCTGCACTGGAGGTCAGGGCCATTGGTTCCAGGACAGGCATGATGTTGGAGCCCAGCTTTCCTTTTTATTTAATTTTTATTATTTTATGTAACTAAGCAGAGAAGCCCATGGTCTTACTTTTCCAGAGTTGGTTCTGGTAGTCCAGGAAAAATAACCAGCTATTTTCTGAGACCATATTTCAAAAGACTGATCTTTTGAAATGTGTACAACTTCCTTTCTTGTTCATTCAAAAACAAACTAGAAAAACAACAAAGATGTCCTTTCTGTCTTTTTTTTTTTTTTGTCATTTCTAGAGTTGCCAGATTATAATAAGGGCTTCTAATAATTGCCAGCTTTGACTGAGGCCTTATTATGTGCTGGGCACTATGTTGAGTTCTTCATTTTCTTCAGACTCTTACCATTTACTGTTTGATATAGGTACTATCAGTGTTCCCACCAACCAGATAAGGAAGCTGAAGATTAGTGAGCTTAAACAGCTTGCCTGAGGTAACATGGCTGTTGGTAAGTGTGTGTGTGTGGGGGGGTCAATATTCAAATTTAGGACCATCTGGCCCAAAGCTTGCTGACCTAACTAATTTAGAAAGGCAGTACAGAGAAGCTGCGTGGACCTCTGTTCCTATAACTCTTCAGTTTGCCCTCCATCTCTTCCTACTGTGGATGAGTTGGGTGTCAACCAAAGCCTCACCCACCCCATCCCTCTACCTGGCTGTCTTGAGCCAGGCTGGCTAATGGAGGAACCCCCAGCTCTACAGAGCTGTGAGGTAGGGCCTATCAGAGCATCTTTCTCCTTCTGAGAATTGGCATAAAAACATAAGCCTGGAGCTCTCTACAGGGCCATCTGCCTCGAGAAAAGCTATCTGAGAATGAAACCCAAAAGAGATGGGCAAAAAGGCAGAATCCTGACCAGATAATCTGAACTCCTGAACCAGATGTGCCTCGTTCTCCCTCGGAACCCCAGTCATGCCAAGGCTAATTCAAAGTGGACTCTGTCACTTGCAATTAAAAGCCATTTGCTGATAACAGAAGGGCTTGATATCCAAAATGCTCTGAGAGAACCCCAAATTGATCAGGTCTACAATGCCCTCGTCTGAGGAAAGAGGGAGGAAGGATCCTGTGTTGCCCACTATTGTACTAACCAGTGTGGTTAGTTCTGTGGCTTTGAAAGTTCCAGTGTGAATCTAGCACAGATTTACCAAATCCTGGCTTTTGTCCTCTTTTTCAGAAACTACCATGGGCCATGCTACCACCCCTTCACCTCTAAGTAGTTCTATAGCTGTGAACGGAGATCATCAACCCGCCAAAAGAATGTTTTAATTCATCCACCTAAGCCTCTCCTTAGAGCTGAGAGATACTGTAATTCTTGCCTTTCTATTCCATAGAGAAGCCGGCCAGCCCCACATGCCTACTCATTGGCCTTTCAGAGTCTTCTCTCTCTGGAAGAATACCCCCTCCTCAATCACAGATTGGCAGAGTGGTGATAAGGTAAATAGATGAAGGCATCCACATAATGAGCTATGTCAGGTGAAGCAACCCTAGCGATTGATGAGCTGACACTGATGCAGCTAGATTACCACCACGTCCTGTCCCGGCCAGTTTCTCCATGGGGAGCCAAGACAGAGCAGAACCCTACCCTGCCTCCACCTCGTAAGCCCTCTGTGGTGAGCTCTAACTATGGAGAGTGGGAAACTGATGAGGAATGAGCAGCCGGTCACAATGAGAGAGATCTCAGGGAAGCGTGCATTGTTCATTTTCTCAGAGGATAATTGACTCACTTAGAAACTCCTAGATCCTTGAGGCTGAACAAAGCAGTTTCCCACCAATAATCACATGGAACTCTCTTGAGACATTGAAAGTGTTAGAGTCTGTGCATCTTAGTGCTTTGGAGAAATGACCTAAATATGGTGATTATTAATCTCTAAAGGATTGTCACAGTGATATTAATAGTGCTTAAGAGAGCTCTTGCTGTGCACAGGACATTTAATCATTGTTTCTGAAAGAGTCCACATTCAGCTCTGAATTCTGATTATTATTATGACATCAGCGTCATTACAGATCCCTCGTCTTAGGAATTTGTTTTCCAAATTAAACTCTGTGACCAGGCAATCATCTAAAAGCTCTGTAGAAAAGACACAAGATTACTCTCAGAGGACGCCCTCCATTCTCTGAAATTCAAACCTCACCAGGCTGCACAGAGCTCCTTAAAAAGTGGGCAGGGCTTGCAGGGATAAGGCTGTGTACCCTGCATGGCAAAAAAAAAAAAAAAGGCCAATGGGTCTAGTCACAGACTTTACAGCCAAGCCCAGGGGTCTGAACCGAACACAAAGTGCCCTATGTTTAGTATGATTGGAACAATTCAGATTTTAGCCCCCTTCCCATTGTCTTGAGGGAGGGAGGGATTGTGACCTTATCATGAGAACCTAACATCTAAAGAAAATCGTTTTCTGGGTTTCCGTTATCATTTCTGAGTTCCCGTCTCAGTTCTCAGCAGCCATTAGTGGATACCGTCAATCACCCAAGGGCAAGCGCATGGGACCTTCCTGTTCTTGTAGATCAGAAACCTTTTCTGTTGATACCAGGAGAGAGTGAGTCTGTCTCCACAGATACTGGAAAATGACAGTGTGGTTCTTTCTGCAATAATTGCTGTTAAGGGCCATCTTTGCCCTCAGTATATTTAACAAGGTGTGTTTTGGTTAACAGTAAAAATGTCATCCACTTTCTATACAAAAAACACAAATCTGTCCTTGTTCTGCCTGTCCGCAACCTTCCTCTTTGTTCCTGGCTGAGGATGCAGCCAGGTACCACTGGCCTTATTTTGTTGTATTGTTATCTTTGCTGGACAGCTGTGGAATATCTACCCTCAAAAGTCAACTGGACCATACCACAGTGATATGGATGGTCTAAACTAAAAGACACGGAGAAAAGCAAAATCAAGTTCTGACAATTCTATCCCTTAAATATCTCTAGATCCCTCTTCTTCTGCTCTACCTGACTTGCACTACCTAAGGCCATTCCCCCAGATTGGTCCCATGACCTATGGTCTTAGATACTTTAAACTCTCTCTATATACAATTGGTAGAATAGTCAATCTTTCTGAAATGCAAATCTGATCACATTCTTCTTTTGCTTAAGATTTTTTGATAGCTCTCTCTTGCTGTCCGCATCAAATCCATGACATCTAAGAGTCTTCATGATGTGGCCTCTACCTGCATGGCCCTTTGCAGTCTATATATCAAATGCTCTTTTTTAAAAATTTAACCTGGAAGCCATTTCTGAGGTCTTATATATATTTCAGTGATTTTGGTTCTCAAAATGTGTTTTCTAAGTAAACGATGGCATGTACGTATCATGGAATGCTTTGCGGTAAGTAAAAGTAATATAATAGTATATTTGTAATGTTACTTCGACCATTGGTAGTGTTGGGAAATTTTACTTTATCCTTTATGGTTTTCTATATTACCAAGATATTTACAATTTGTATATTATACTTTAATAATTAGAGCAAACATGATTAAAGCCTTAAAACTCTGGCTTTCATTTGCAAGAGCTAGGCCCAGGAGTGTGGAGCATTTTTCTGACGATGCTGCCATCAGTTGACGCACAGTCAAGATAGCCAGTCAAACTGCCCAGCTGACCCAGAGAATCATCGGAAATTTTTTTTAAATGATAGTTATTTTGAGCCACTGAGATTCAGGGTCACTCATCACTGAGCAAAAAATAACAGGTAGAAAACTTATTTTTTTAATACACAATTTCCCCCATAAATTCTGCAGCACTATTGACTAATTTTTGACACATGGTTTTGTTTTTATTTTACCTTTAAAATTACATTGAGTAAATGTTTGTTGTTGATGTATAGGATGCACTAGATTTTTGGACACTGAAACTTGCTAAATCTGTTATATCTAACCATTTGTCTAGGTTTCCTTGGGTTTTCTCTAGCAAGTCATTATTTGGAATATGAGTCATGTTTTAATCATCAGTATCTACCACATTAAATGAGGTGTAGAATGATAGCCTTTAAACAGAGCTGCTTATTTTGTTCTGACTGCAGAACTAGAGTCTTCTCACCTATGAGTCTGCTCACCAGCCTTCAGGGCAACTGAGAAACTGCCAAAAGCTTAGAGAATGACACAGAGTCACCCAGTGTTTCCTTCAGTATGCCATTTTCAGGACACAAAGCATTTTAGGCCCTTCTGTTGACTGGCAGCTTGGGGAATGGCCCTGATAATGTCTCATAACTCTTTCATCTATGTTTTTCTCTGTCATCTGTTCATTCTGGTTTCCTTTCACTGCCTCCTTAATTCTGTCTCTATCTCTGTCTCTCTCCCTTCTTCCTGCTCCCCGCCACCCCATCCCACCCCTGCTATTACTTTTTCCTGCCCTGTTTCTTCCAGCTCTTGGCCAAGCAAGGCACCAAAAGAACAGAAAATGAAACCACAATTTCAAATCACATTTGCAATGTCCCCATCCTTAACTAATGCAACAGATTGGTGGAGACTGGCCCCCAGAGAAAAGCAGACAAAATCCCTCTAAAGATGATTATGGGACTCCACCCATCCTCTTGGAAGATCACCATGAAAGCAGCAGGGTACAGAGAGTCATCAGAAAATCATGCAAAGTCCAAAGCCCTATAAAAACCAAGACTTTCATTTCTCTGTGGGATTTGTGCTTGGGGGTGAGCAGAAGCAAGCAGCCAGCACCTGGAGAGAGAATGTGCTCACAAAGTTGTCCTAAAGCCTCTAGAGTTCTTACAATCCAATGCAGTTTTAATCTGCACCTCACAACATAGCCTCTGCCTGCCCTTCTCATCTCTGCTTTCTTTTTTCCCACCACAGAATCTCAATCTCCAGGAACACAGAATTACTCAAAGTTTTCCCAAGGGCCATGTTCTATCACCTGTGAGCTTTCCGCAGCTTCCTTGATTGAAAGTCAGACTACCATCCCTATATCTCACATGCCAATCTCCAACCCCACCAGAATGACACCTAGTTTTTCATGAGGCTTACCTAAGATACCCCTTTGCTTTGAAGTGATCCTTGACTGCACCACACTCATGCTAAACCCAGCTTAGTTACTGTCCTCTGTGCCTCATGCCCCTGGCTATACCTGTGTGTCAGTACTGGCCACACTGTCGAACAGGCTGCCTCTCCCTCTCCACAATGAGATCTCTGATAGCAGAACTCTAACCTCACCCCATCTCACTGATGGAACAAATGGGTACTCAGTTCAGGCTCGCTGAATTGCCTCAATTACCTGGTTGTGACCAGAAGCAAGAGGAACTGAGACAACCTGAGTTGTGGGGTTGTGATGACAAGCACCCTCTGACAGTAGAGGAAATTTAATTCGGTGGGAAGTGAGGTTCTGGGAAATGCTGCTTTGGGCTCAGGGTGGCAGACCCCCAGCAGCCTGCCATGCAGAACCCCTCCCTGGGGCCGCAGTCTCCCAATTTACAGAGTCACCCTTTTCCCTTGCAAGCTGCTTCAGCTCTCTGCCCTCTGCACTGGGAAAAAGAATCATCCATGAATGTAGAGTTATCAGGTGGACTGTTCACCAGGGATGCTAGTGCTGTTTCCCTCAGCCAAAGAAGAGGAATCTTTTCCAAGGTATGGAAAATTGAAGGCTCCCTTGGAAAAAGTCCAGAAAAAGAGATTTTATTCAGATGCCTCATCATTCTCAAATCCAGAAAGGAGCCCTGTGGAATACATGGAAGGTGAGAACACAGTCCTCATCATGTTACCCCTGCAAGTAAAGGCACCTTTTCAAAACACCAGTGTCAAGAATTAAACCCCCCAAATTTATCAGGGAAACACAAAGCAAGCAGAGAGAGGCACGGAGGCACTATGTCATGTTAGAGAGTGTGGATGGCTCCACATGACAGCATACCCAAAAGAAAAAAAAAATGAGTGTTCCTTAAATACAGCCCCTGTGATTGGCACTGAGTATTCACTGATTCTGCCCTAAAAATATAGTCTACTGGAATAAATACAGTATAAACATGGGGATTGCTAGCTTTATTGATAATTTTAATTTCAAGAGTCATAAGAGTCCATTGAATAGAGGAGCCATAAAAAGACAGAATCAAGGTCATCATCACTCAGAGGAGGTATGAAGATGAACAATATTCACTCTATATCAATGATATTACACACTATTAAATAGAGGACTGATAAGTTCTGGCCCAGGATAATCAAAGTATAGGCTGGTGGAACATAGTATAGAAGATTTCTATGGCATTAGATGCTCACTTTCTGTTGAACTGGGCTAACAGAAAGTGAATTTACCTCACATCCATCTAGATGAATATTTAGGGAGGGAAAACCAATTTGGACGTAACCAAAAATAAACAGCCAAAAAACACTAAGACCCAAAGAGGAAGCCCTCTAGCCTGTGGTCTTATTTGTTGGATGTGACAGATTCAGGAATCTGAGTGCCAGCCTCAGTTCCTGGAAAAACAGTGCTGAATCCAAGGCCCCCAAAATGCAGGCACGTTACTTATAATTCACAGAATAGAGGTACCCTGTTTTTAATCATTGATCAAACATGTTAAGAGGAAATGGAACATTAGCAGAGAGCTTCTTTAGGTATAATTTCCTACAAGAGAAATTTACCACCTACACTTATTCTCCATTAGAGCTCGTCTACCTTCTTTTATTAGTTTATTCATCAAGACAGTCCTGGGTTTAGGCCAGCTCCACAAACCCACAGGTCAACAAGAAAGGGGTCTCTGGGGGAATTTTCCTCCTGGTCCAGTAGTGTTTCCCAGATCATAACACAGCTAACAGAAGTCATCGTGGTGCATTTGGCAGAAGGTTTTTAGGTATTCCCCAACAGGCAATTCACAGAGCAAGCCCCAGGGGCTACACTGGCTATAAAATGAACATCTAAAATGTACTTTGAAATGAAATGATTTTCTGTTTGCCGTGTGAGGTTTGTGATTGCCTCTCAAAAAGCATTGCTTCTATTGCTTTTATGGCCAGGTTCAATTTCTTATTTAGTGATGTAATAAAGGGGCGATTTAGAACTGGGAGCAAGGACTTCCGAATCAATGAACAGACGCATCCCTCATCGGTTGCGTGGCTCTCCCCAGTCACCTGCCGCTGGTTTCCTGATTTCCGAGCAACCCCGCAGCATCTCCCAATCAGGGGACACAGACACAACTGCTCCTTTTTCTTTACCGTAGAGTCCCCCAGCCCTGCCGAAGAGAGCAACCCAAACCCTTCTCCAGGCTTTCCCCCAGTCTTTGGGTCACATCAATCTTTCTGTGAATAACAGACTTTAACTTTATTGTGACGAAAGCAAAACACCCTGGATATTTACAACTTGGCACTGGAGACCAAAATGAAGGGGGAAAAAATAAAACAGGAGAAAGAACATCTTACCTTGTTTTAAGAATATTCAGAAACTGCAAGATTTCTGAAAACTGGATCAGTCTGAGAGCTCTTAAAAATCTCAAACCTGGAAAGACAGATGCAACAGAGGCATTATTTTCAGTGTGCAGTTTTAATGCTCAGGCTCCGCTGTGTGATTTACAGCTGCCAGGGTCGAAAGCAGATGAAGTTCTCATAGAAGATTAAACCATCGGTACCTTGGACATAGCCCTTCATTCTGATTCTTGACTGGTTTAATCTCAGGCGGTAAACTGACTTTCTCATTAAAGGGTCCCTTTCGGAGCCGCTGTGGAGGAAGATCTGCTGGGGACAGCTCAGTTTAATGAGGACTCTCTTGTGTTTATCTCTGATATAAAGCACTGTTTCTAAGTTACCTATTTGAGAGGATTTTGTCTCTGAAAATTACTGGGAATAGCTGAGGGTAACCCTTGCGCTAAGAGCAGATTAGGAACAAATCGGATAACCTTATGTCTTTGATAGATTTTTTTTAAATTTTTATCTTCATTCCTGATAAAATGAAGAGTGTAGCCCACAGCGTTGTTTGTTTTCTAAGATCTCACACTCAGTAACTTCAGGGTTCAAAACTCATATAATTGCAGTTTTATTAAGTGTCAAGAGAAACGTTTCTCCTTTCTAAGTAACAACTCTCATCTACCCTGCCACCCTGAACAAGCTCGATCCTGTCTGATCTCAGAAGCTAAGCAGGGTCAGGCCTGGTTAGTACTTGGATTGAAGACCACCTAAGAAGATCAGGGGGTATAGGCGTAAAAAATAAAAAAATAAGGGATTGTAAACTGACAAGGTCCTTGCAGTCTGTGAGGTCAACCAAGGGCTGCCTTGCCTAAAAATAAATAAATAGAAGACCCAGTGTTTCTAGGTAGCAGAAGAGGAAGGGAGATGGGAAAAAACACAATTAAGGATTAAAGAAAATTCAAGTTTTTGCTATGTTTTTTAATAGCTAAGGGTAAATATATATTTCTTTCGAGTTCAAATTTGTGAGTCAAAAACATTCTGAGTCACTCATGAGGTTTTAACACTTGGCTGTAGTGCAAAGGATTATTTACAAAATACTGATTATCACACCTTTGAGACACTTTCAATATCATACCCTTTTCCCCAAAAGGTTTTCTTTTACAGACTTTGCAAAAGCGTTTTATTAAGTGCCTCCACATGCCATAAGTGGTGCTGAGCACCAGGTGGGCTAAGATGTCGAGAGGCAGCCCAAAGCCAATGGTGAGACTTTATTCTGCCCTCCCCGCCCCCTGTAAGTGAGGCAGTAGGGGGGTGTCTAATGCACAGTGTGGGGAGGAAGCGGTGGTGATTCACTAGACACCCAAGGTGAATCAAGGAAAGGATACAGACCACATGTTTCTCCCTAAACAGCTCCACATTGAACCCAGTTAGATTACTCCTTGTTCAAGCACAAGGTAAGAAGGAAAAGCTCAAAGTCGTGGAGGTGAGGGGCTCCCACTACTCAGGAGGGAGAAGGGTAATGGCTCAGAAAGAAAACTCCTCATCTGAATAAGCAGAAGATTTTTTTAGAAAAATGTACCTTCTATTCTAAATGATATTTATGTTACTTTTATTAAACAAGAAAGTGCCGAGATGAGAAAGGATGTTGATGAAATGAAAAAGCTCAGGGGCCAAACATACAGTCCTAACCAAACTGATGAAAGGCTGACTTAACACTGATGAAAACCAAACTTGATACAGAGCACAAAATTGAGAAGTCATTTCAGAAAACAGAAAATTAGAAAATGGGTGGAAAAATATAGGTGAAGCTAAGGTAAATAGAAATGGAGTGAAGATCACAGAGATGCAACACATGAATAAAATGAGTTCCAACGGGAAGTTCAGACAAGATCATAAGTATGGCCAGGACATAATAGGAGTGAACTTTCTAGATAGGAAAAAATGAGTCGAGATTAAAAGGTAAAATGAATGACTAGCTCTTAGAGACCAATGCCGAGAAGTATATGACTTTTTTCCTTTAAAACCCAAGCATTAAAATGAAAAAATAAAAATAAAGTATCAGGGTGGACAGAGGGTTACTATTAACGCATCTAAGATCACATTATGTAATAGTTTTAAATGTCAACCAGGCAACAGTATAGCAAGAATCTGCATACCCAGTCCAGAGCTGTTCAACAGTAAAGGCAACAAAAAAATATTTTCAAATATTCAAGCTCTCAGAAAATGTGTTTGCACAAAAACATGTTTGAAGAAGTTTGCAAGCCTTTTTCAGTCAGGACAAGCAGCAGAAGCCAGAAAGTGTGTTTTTAATAAATTCTACTGTTGGTGCTAAGCACCCAGCACAACCTGGAGGGCTGATGTCCCTCCAACACCACCGTCACATGCTACCAGGATATAAAATAAAAAATTGAGAAACTTGAGGTAGAGAAGGGCGAACAACACCGAAACCAGACAAGAGCATATGTCATGTATTATTTAGTAATATATTAGCCTCTAATGGTTTCATCCTGAAAATCCTGTGTCTGCATGTATATATACTTTTTTTTTTCAGTTATGGGAACAAAAATAGCACACAAATACCCAACTGGATTTCTTTCTCTTCTGGGGAAACGGTGGTCTGAAGCATGTATCTTTCAGACTTCCAACTGCTTGTTGCCCTAGACCCTCGTGGTCTATTCTCAGCACAGCAGCCAGAATGGGCCTATTAAAAGGTAAAATGGACCCCGCCACTCCTCTGCTCAAAACCCTCCAATGCCCTCCCACTTCACAAAGAGGAAAAGTCAAAGTCCTTCAAAGACCCAAAGCAAGGGCACCCCCATTTCCTTTTGGCCTCCTCCTTCTCCTCCGCATATTACTTTCCCTCCGATCTGCTTATCTTCCTCAGTGATCCTTGACTGTGCAGCCATGTTCCTGCCTCAGAGCCTTTGTACATGCTGTTCTCTCTGTCTGCAACACTCTTGCCCAGGTGACTACATAATGCACCCTTCATCCCCCTCAGGTGTTTACTCAGTGTCACGTCTCAGTGAAACCTTCCCTGGTCACTCTGTCCAAAACTGCAACTCTCTCCTCCCATTCCCCAATCTCGATTTCTCTTGTCTGCTTTTCTTTCCTCTTCAGTATAAAGCACATGCATCTTATTTATATAATTAGCTTTCTGTCTTCTTAGCTACAACAAGCCTCAGCTCATTGAGGGGAGGGACTAAAGCCTGCTTTGTCCACATTTTTCATCTACCTAAAATAGTTTCTGGCACTCAATAAACACTTGCCTGAATCAAATAAATGGAGCAGATTGAGAAACAGCTGATGCTCTTAGGAAATATAAAGCAGGCAAACCAGGGAAGAGCCCTAACCACTGGTCACTCTGCTACACCCAGAGATGGCTCAGAGGAGTATGGACAGCAACTCAGATTACATAATGAAGGCCAAGAAAAGGGGAAGTAGGATAAGCAATGCCTAAGTAACAAATTATTCATCTTCTCTGCTTTATAACACTATGTTGTTATTATTTATTCCACATATAATTTAAAATTTATGAAGCAAAATGACTTTCTAGGGAAATAAAAAATGGCTATATATACAGTGTTATGAACAAAATTGTGTATACCAAAAAAAACATGACTTATACTCTGCCAAAGGTACCAGGTCCGGATGGTTTTACAAGTGAGTTCTTTAAAGTATTAAGAAATAGTAAACTTCCCTAATCTTTGATTCTATAGTCGAGTAATGAAAATAGACTTTTACCTCTACTCTGTACTCTGTTGGTTTAGAAAGCTGGCATTAGCTGGACACAGGTAGCCCACACCTTTTTTTAAAAAAGGTAAACTCATTACACTAATGACTAACTATAAGAATCTTAAATAAAATACTAGCATATCATATATGAGACTATAGTAAATGAATAACAGTTAGGAGCTATAGTGGAAGTTGTGGGGTGCAGCCCAGATCCCTTCTTAGAGGATCTTCATTCACCCCCAGCTCCAGAAAAGTGGCCTCGCCCAAGGTTACACCCCTGCCAGAGGTAGCCCCCACCTCTGGCAGATGTGGGGACAAAAGCCTGCCACCTTGTTTGGATTCAGGACAACTCTGAAGGACCATCAAGCTGCAGAGATCCCTGTGGGATGGGCTGAGGCCACTGGTACAGTGGAAGCTCTCCACCCTATGCTTGTCCTTCCCTCACAGATGTGGGCATTAAAAGCTACCCTGGAGACTGTATACAAGACGATTAAGTGTCTTGATAATATATGTGGACACATTGGAGGTATTCAACAAATGGTAATTTAATCATATGAAGCAATAGGATTAAAACAGCATAGGATCATATACAGCCACACAGAAAAGTCAACACGACAAACAGAAAACCCAGAAACACACACACACACACACACACACACACACACACACACACACACACACACACACACACAGTATATAGTGTTATTGCTATTTCAAATTATTGGTTAATTGATGATGTTGACAATGATATAAATCTATTGTTATTGATTGTCTACTGTTTCTAGTTACTTCCTGCATGCCAAAACCTTTAATCCTTATCTTATTTAATCCATGCAACAGAAGAAAATAGCTAAGGACAAACACACTAGAGTGTCTTGCACACAGTTTGTAAGCAACAGAACCAGATTTCAACCCAAATTTGTCTAACTCCACAAAACCCAGCTTGTAAACACTATCCTGGCACACACTTTTGTGCAGTCAAATTTCAAACATCAAATAGTTTCAACTCAAGTAAGCACTTTAAACAATGTGATTCTAGTTCCAAACCCTCCTCACAATTTGCATTTGCTTTTGTAAATGCCCTTTTGCCAGCATCCCCACAGGAATTCATATTCAAAGAAAAGAAGATTGGGAGGAAAGAAGGGAAGGGAGAAAGAAGGGATTTTAAGAGTTCCAATTTGATAGACCCCAATCCCAAACAGGAGCCCATTGCTGTTTTATTTTGCTTTTCTATGTTAATAAATGAAGTTATTTTTTAATATAATTATTAGTCACTTTATTTTCTTCTTCAAAGAGCTTTAGAGTGGTTTTTGCTAGTTTACCTGAGCTCTTTTATAATGAGGATATTATAGGTTACATATTATCTCCCACAGGTTAGCATTCTTCTTTTAATTTTACTTAAGGTTTTTGATTTTTTTTTGTCTAAAATTTTGCTTAAGGTGTTTTTATTTTTCAAGTTCTAAAGCTTATTATATGGTTACATATATCAGCCTTACCATCATTGCATCTTTATTTTAATATTCAAAAATGACCACCTCCAACATAATTGTAGATTTTTTAAAAAATGCATCTCCATTTCCTCTTGAACACCTATGGCAGTGGCTCTGAATCTAGGCTGCACATGTAAATCACCTGGGAAGTTTAAAGAATTATTGATACCTGGGTCACTTCCTCCACTCACATTCTGACTAAACGAGCCTGGGTTACAGCCAGGCAGAGGAACTATTAAAGCTCTGAGGTGATTCTAATGAGCCTTTAAGGTTGAAATGCATTGCAGACTTTTTCTGTATAAATGGGCAGATAGTACACAATTTAGGTTCTATGTACTCTACTGCAAAGGACATGGAAGAGAATGGGCATGGATGCATCCTAGTAAAATTTTAATCAGATAACTAGACCGTGGGGCCTAGTTTGCTATACGTGCTTTAGAGATCTGCTATTCAAACTTAATGGGGACATGAACCACCTGAGATTTGTTAACATTCAGATTATGGCTCAGTGAGTCTGCGATGGGGCCCGACACTCTGCATTTTCAACCAGCTCCAACATTTGGCAAATACTCTTGGTCTGATGCCACACTTGGAAAATACATGGCAACAGAGCAACGGTTCCCTAACTTTGCTCCCCTTACAATCACCTGGGGATTTTAAGACAATACCGATACCTCCTACCCCCAGATGTTCTGGTCTGGAGTCCAACTTAGGCATCAGGATTTTTTATAGCTCCCCAGATGATTCCAACGTGCAGCCAAGGTTGAGAGATGCTGATTTAGGATATCTTTTCTTTTCTTCTTTTAACCTCTAATTTGTTAATCTATCTTGATGTATTAATCTATTATGGTTAATTATGTGCCAAAAAGACCAAGTTCTAATTTTTTCTCAGTTAGCAAATTTCCCTCTATCTGAGAAATCATTTGTGTAATCTAAAACTGGCTCTTTACTTTTATTAAATGAATTTTAAAGAACATGCTAACTATAAATTGGAATAATCCAACAGTATGAGAGATTATTTATAACATAGTGCAGTCAGCTTAAGTTTTAGGGGAAAAGTAGTCTTAACAACTCTAGGAGAAAGATGATTTCTACTTTAGTATTTGTAAATGATAAAAAGTTCCAAATCATTTTATGAGAGTAAATAATAACAACAATAAAGCAAATAAAGAAAATAAGATAAAGTACTGGCAGGTCCGATAAAGAAGCAAATAGGAAAAAAAAGTCATGCACAATTATATACTAATAAAACTTGAAAAACTCAGTGAGCGGAGACAACTTTCACAAAAATGTAAACTTTGAAAGTTGATACACACAAAAATTAAAACTATTTAAAAATAATATATAAAATATACATTGAAAAATGTATTAATAGCTTCCCCTCAAGACTTTGCACTCATATAATTTATTAAATTCTTTAAAATATTTACATTTTGCTGAAATGTCAAACTATCATAATACAAAAAAGATGAAAAGCTACTATAGTTGTCTTACAAAATACACAGAATCCTGGTACTGACTCTCAAAACCAAGTCAAATAATCTCACTAAGGTTAGAAATGTTAAAATTCTACATAAAACGTTAACATATATAATTCATCAATGGATTAAAATAATGATCCAGAGAGCATCTGGTAAACATGGCAGATTGAACAGAATGGTTATCTCTGCCTCTTCTCAAAACCTCCCTAAAGCGATACTAGAAGGGGAAAAACAATAAAATCCCACAAGGACAAAAAGAATAGAAGAGGAAGCTCTCACACATAAGAGAAAACAACATGCTGGTAAATGAAAAGTGGATATTCTGTTGGAAATAAACTAGGCAGAGCTGCAAAACCAAACTTCACATTTGTACAACATATATAGTAAGAATATACATATATACATACATATATGTATATATTAATTTGGAAATATACATATTTCCATAATGATAATAACTGAATATCAAAAATGTCCTTGATCATCAAATTTTGATGAGAAATTCCACAAAGACTGAGGTTAATGGGGGTGGTGGGGTGAAGAGATCATAATAAATAAGAAAACAAATGTCCAAAAGGTGAAATGAGGTGACTGGTACTGAAAAAAGGGAGGCTGGGAGAGTGACTAACAGATTGGGGTGCCTAACAAGATCACCCAGTACACAGCAGTAAGTATGGATAGGCGTTTTAGTTGGGCTAGCAGTATCCTGAGTGAAGAGGTAAATCCTAAAAGAAAGAGGTTGTCTCTACAACTGTAAGACAAGCTTTTGGACCAAAATGCACTATTGAACATCCCAGCACTCCCCAGACAAGCAAAGACAGCACTCGTATATAGGCTAACAGAAAATCTCAAGTTCGAAGAAGAGCACAAAATCAAAAATCACCAAATACCCAAGTTAAGTCAAGCTTTCTTTGAAGGCAGGCACATGTTCTATCAAACTAACCCTTGAGGATACCACATTAGCAAAGCTACAACTTTAGAAAAAGTTTAATTGAAAAACATAAAGAATTTGTGAGAAAATATGCCAACTCAAAAAAAAATCAACTAGATATCTTAGAATTTAAAATTTTGAACATCTAAACTTTAAAAAGCCAACTAAACAGAAGAATGGGTATAGCTACACACAAACTAGAGGGTTGAACTATCAGAGACCTCTTTATACAAAAGGACAGAGGGATGAAAATTACAAAAGAAACATTAAAAAACATGGAAGAGAGGCACAGAATTTCAATATTTATGTAATTGGGTTTCCAGAAGGAGAAAATAAGGGTGATAGAAAGCAGGAAAAATTCAAAATAATATAAGATATTTTCCCAGAACAGAAAGATAACCTGAATCTTTGGACTGGAAGGTCTGTTAAGTGCCCGGAAAGTTTAAATTTTAACGACCCACATCTAAACATATCGTGGTGACATTTCAGAATATTAATGTGAAGATATAAACTCCTCAAAGCAATAAGAATAAAATTATTGTCATAATTCTCCTGGCTGCACTGAATGAAAGAAAACAAAGGATGAATAACTTCATAATTCTCAGGAGAAATTATTTTGAACCAAAAACATATACTAAGGCATCTGGAAAAAAAATAAATCCAAAAGGACACAAGATACAAGAAACAAAGCAGGAAAAGGATAAAATCAACTGATTAATTTACATGTTCAATGAATATTATAAAAATAATAAATATTAACCATGATCTGAATTAAAATCTCTAGATGGTACTACATAGAAGAGAAAGTAATGGAGGTATGAAAGGTGTACTAGAGTTCTTCTCTTGCTTCAGGGTAAGATACTATAAATTATGCATACTAACATAAAATTTCAGTTTAAGTATATGTATTAAAAACTTAAGAATATATTTGGAACTGTAAATTCCATGTTCAGGGTGGGAGAAGATGAACAAAAGAAAACTATCACAAGACTAAAGGAAAAGAATTATGAAAAATGAAACTAAAAAATCATATTAATTAGAAAATACTACTGCTACAGCAAAAAGAGCCTTATATACTAGTAATCATAACAAAACTAAATGGGTTAAATACATCTATTAAAAAACAAAGACCCTCAGATAGCATAGAAACAGCAATAACACATTCCAGATGCATGCTGTTCATAAGAGATACAGTGAAAACAAAACAGAAAGTTAGAAATGAAAGGCTAAAAAATATCTACCAAATGTTTAGCAAAAAAAAAAAAAGGAGGTAAACGAAGCAATAATCATATCAAATAAAATATCAGCTAATATAAAAATTTAACAAAGAAATAAAGAGCATACTTCATATTGATGAGAAAGACAATCCACCAAGAATACATAACAGTGAAAAAACTTTATATACCTAAGAATACAGCTTTGAGATATCTATAGAATAAAATCTGACACAAATGCATCCAACAACAAAAAATTTACAATGCCACATTAGTGCAGGAGACACTAATGTTAATTTTCCAGAAACTAGACCAAAAAGAAGCATATATAGAATAATTGTATAACATTTAATTCCGTGGGATATATTCGTAGATATCTATCTGAATGGGTGGGCAGATGGTCACATACACATATTACTCAGTAAACTAGGAACACCCACTCGATAACCACTATTGAACAGTCACAAAATCTGGCCATGTATTAGCCCACAATGAATTTCTTCAAATTTCAACATGAAGAAATAACATAGGCCACATTGACCACAAAACAATAGACTAAGGGAATCACAAAAGAATAGGTAAAATAGACTATATGGCACAGAGAAAAATTTACTATGTCATAAAGAAGTCATCACAAATCAAAAGGAAAAAGAGCATTATGCAATAATGATGAAACGATTGGTTAACAATGAAATCAATTTAAACAGTTGCCTCATACCATAATTGAAATTAAATTGAGATGAATTAAAATTAAATATTAGTAATATATCATAGAAAAACGGAAGAAAATGTAATTATATATTTATTAGCCCACTGAAGAAAAGAAGAATTTCTAAACTCAGATGTAAAAGGAATCATAAAAACTTTTAAATATAAGATTGGCCACCATAAAAATATCAAAATTCAACATGTCAAAAAGTAATGAAGGTAATAACCTACTAAAAAATAATTTAATCAAATATCATTAGAATAAATTATTTGTAATGTCAAAAACATGTATGTGAAATACTGTGTCACTAGTTCATAGATAGGAAAAAAATCATAATCAGGCACATTATTAAATAGGAAATATAGTAAACTACCATTAGAAATTATTATACTTGGCTAAAGTAAAAGGAATGAAAAATAAAAATTAAAGTAATGTCATGTTTGTTCTACTTAACTAATGATATATTTGAGTTTTGCCTACCAGAGATGACTATAATGAAATAGTCTTGAAATTTGATGGTAGAATTATAAATTGATACAACATTTTTAGAAAGTTATTCTACATTATGAATCAAATTAATTCCATTTCTAGAATGTAACCTAAGAAAACATAACAAAAATGAAAGAATGTGACAGGAACAAAGGTGTTCATTGCAAAATTATTCATTAAACAAAGAAAGAAGAAAACAACTTAGTATCTATAACTAGGTTTTAAATATAGTCCATCTTCTCTATGGGATATCATACGAATTTGAAAAATAATGTAACAATGAGAAAATGCTTATGATAATGTGTTAAGTTCAAGAAACATAGTATAGGAAGTGAAATAGTGGTTATCAGAGGCTGAGAGTATGAGAAAGGAGTTATTTAATGGGTACAGAGTTTCAGACTTGCAAGATAAAAATGTTCTAGAGATGTGTTTTCATGATGCAAATATACCTAATGCCACTAAACTATACACTTAAAAATGGTTAAGATGGAAAATTTCATGTTGTAGATTTTTACTACAAAAAAAAAGTAAACTGAAAATGCTGAAAAGAAAAGAGTTGTATATAAAGTACATGTTCTCTTTGATAAAACTATGAAAAATACAAGTATATGAAAAATAAAAACTAGAAGGAAAACATAAAATGTTAAAACTCATTGTGTCACAGAAGCAAGATTTTGAGATTTCTTTAATTTCCTCAAGTTTTTTCAACTTTCTATAATATTTACATTAAATTTTCTATTTTTATTCATCATTTTGGTTGCTGCTATTATAGTCAGGCCTGAGTGTAGGTCTTCTAGCTCTGAGCCCTGCACTCATATCAAAGATTCAGTAACCTCAGGCCAGAGGCTCCAGATGGGAAGGACACCACCCACTGCTGTTTCTTCAGAGTGTCAAACTTGGCACCTGGAACCTAAAAAATCAGGTTAGAGGCATCCTGAGAATCAGTACCATTTTAGCATTGGCCAATTAGACAGGCTAAGGGGCTGGGGACCTGTTTTTCAGATGGAAGCAGAATTGCGATAAGGACAGAGATTGAGGTATACAAAGGTAAATGACAGATCATTTGCTGCTCAGGGTGCCCATTATCCTAGGACGGAAAGAATCGATTAGGACATTCCTGCTAGGAAGGTCCCATTGAAGTAGAAGACAGAAAAACAAAAGCAAACACATCCCAGCCAATGGTGGGCAGCCTGCCAGCATTTCCCAATTTGCTGTTTTCCATTTGCTTTAACTCCTTAATCTTTAAATCCAAAAAGCTGAAAGATTCAAATAAACCTCTGTCATTTCCGATCCCTCCACCCCCACTCAAATCCTGAAGAGCAATTATGGTTGTGGTGTCTGACAAGGTCATGGTCATCTAGCCTTGCAGACCAAGAACACGGAGGACAGGAGTTATAAGGGTAAAGGGGGACAGACGCAGCTCCAGGGAGGATTCTCCAGGGTGTCCCTTGTACCCTGAAGCCATCACTGGGTTCCACCTCACATTCCTTGCTCATTCATTCATTCATTCATTCATGCCACACATGTGCAGTGAGTGCCTGCTCTATACCGGTCACTCACTGTTTTACACACTGAAGGCACAGGTGTGAAGCTCCTGTTTCAAGAGTCTATTGGAAAAGGGGTACCAGAAAGTAAAAAAACAAAGTTTTTTAAAAAATAAACAAAGAAGTTTATCAATTTTTCCTCTTAAACATATATGAAATAACTATCTTTTCTCTCTCCACTGCCAGAACCATCATCCAAGCCACTGTTACCTCTAGCTTGACCAAGAGCCCCCAAGCTAGTCTTCCTGCTTTACTTTATTCCCCCTGCACCACCATCCACTCTCCAGAAAGCAGCCAGCATGGTCTTGTCAGACTCCATCTGATCACACCACTTCCAGCTAAAAGCCCTCAGACAGCTTCCATCTCACTAATATAGCTCTGATTCCTCAACTTGATCTGGAGGCCTTACGTGATCTAGTCTCTCTTAATTTCATGCCCATTCTTCCCTTCTGCATGCCCTCCACAACACGTCTCTGCTCCTCAAACATCCCCTATTTCAATCTCAGCTCAGGGTCTTCCCTTCTATTCCTTTCTGGAATGTTCTTCCCTTAACTCATTGCAAGGCTGACTCAACTGACATTAGCTCAGAGAACTCTTTTCCAGCCACCCTGTTCTTTTTATACAGGATTTATTGTTTATCTAAAATGGTGTTATTCACTTGTTTAGATGTTTCCTGTCTGTCGTCCTCAGCAGAACATCAGCTCCACTGCAACAGGCACCTCACACCCTGGTCACCACTATGTCCATCATCTTCTAGAACAGGGATGACTGGCTTATAGTAAGCATTTGTTACTGAAAACAAATGAATGAATGAATTTGTGAGGAACCTTTTCAAAGGAAATGTAAGAACGGAGATTGCACAATAAGTTAAACCTGTGGTTTTGCCCAATTGGTCAGCTCTTTCTCAGAAAATGGTCTCTTTTCTCTTAGCTTAATAATCCCATCACAAGTGCTCTTCTCTCTCCCCACTGGAACTCGCCAAAGCTGGACATCATAAAGCACAAAGCAGCATTTTCTTGAAGTGAAGAAAGAAGGAACATAACAATCTAGTCAGCAGATCTAAGGTCACAGACGTGGGGCATAAATATTTACATTCCAGACAAAGTCCAGGCAGATATTTCAGCCCAAGGAAGCCTTTTATGTCAGTTCTAATGGAAAGGGTCGACTAAGATTCATCTATCACTTCCTATACCTAATTCTGCTGCACATAATTACATAATGCAAAGGTAGTTTGAGCTGTACCTCTCAACATCAGAATCCTAAGCTGACTTCCAAAGAGACTGTAATTCGTTTTAAACCTTTCTGGAAATAAAGACTTCCTCAGACTGGACTTTTTAGGTCCAGAAATGTAAATTTAAGCCATTTGTTTCAATCCCCTATACATTATGGATGTCCAAATAACACCAAATCCCTATTGGAAAGTAGCTGAGAACAACAACAGCAAGTCTTCTCAGGGGATGTCTCTTATGATCCTTGCTGGGTGAAAATAATGAAGTACCACCCAGGACAGGGGAGACAGCATTTCCATAGTGTAACATGAGGAAGAAAAAAGCAAACCAGAAAGGCACCGTTGATCCTGAAAAAAAAAATTTAAAAACTAGAATATATATATATATATATATATATATATATATATATATATATATGGTCGATAGATCTAAATACCTCTTCTGAAATGCTGACACACTGGAAATTATTACTACTTAATAAATAAGAAGGAGGCTGTTCCCATGGTTTTCTAAGTTTTCCCCAACATTTCTGAAATATATTCTTTAATAGCTCAAAAAACTTTCAGAGGCTCTAAAGACCAGTTACATTCATTTGAAAAAGAAGGAGAATTTCTGCCTGGCCAAGCACATCTGCATTCAAGGGGGCATGACAAGCAAAGGAGAACAGAGAAGGCTATCTCCTGTCTACTGAACATCACCCTGAACCCAGCCCACAGGAAGGGCACTTCTTTCCAGGTCAGCCTCTGGGAATCTGGAATGCTTTGGGGGGCATAAGTGCCAGCGTTGGGAGGGATCTTACCCCAAGAAGCACAAACCCTGCAGCAAGACACCAATGACTGCCAGAAGTCCTGGGATTCTTCCTTCTCCGGGGCTGCAGGCCCAGACCTCACCCGGTAGCCGTTATGGAACAGATCGCCCAAGGACTTTCTGCGGCGCCTACTGGGTCTGTAAACCTCTGCGCTGGTACTGCTGGATGGGTGATGGTAAACCAGAATCTTACTGGGGATCATGGTGGAGGCAGAGAGCTGGGCTGAGCTCCAGGTTCCCTTCAATTCACTTTTTGCACAAGCTAACACTGTACAGTGACCCGGAGGAGCCCACGTCCCTCTGACTCGTGCTACAGACAAGCCCTCCTGTCTAGCACAGTGCGCTCACCAGCATCTATGTTCTGGGAGGGGAAAACAGAGACTCCCTTCTCCTGCACCGCCCCCCCACCCGCGCCCACATGCAAGAACCCCAGCATGCTCTGGGCATCACTGTGAAAGCATCAGAAAGGTGGTTGGGGAGGGAGGGGGGCAGGACTCTTATCCAGCATGTCCTACAAGCTGATCAATCAGCTTCACTCTGGAAATTATCAGATAAGCTCCTTTAAACATGGTTTAGGGGGATGGAAAGATCTAAGGCTATAATTCCTCAAATCAGGGGGTACAGAATAGAGTGTGACGAAGGCTGCAGCTGAGGGCCCATTGGGCCATTTCTTCTGTTTTAGTGAACCTGTCTGATGGTTGAGGATTCATAAAGAAGACTCTCTTATAGGATGTGATACCCAACTAGAGAGAAAAACTGAATGGCCCCACTCCCCCAAATCACCTCCCACCACCAAAGTAACCCAAATACACAAATCCTCTGCTAATCCACATGTAGGTCTGAGGTGGAAGAGGGCCTCCAGGCTTTCCAGAGGAAGAAGGGAGGAGACACTCTTGTTAGAGCTCCTCACTGCCCCGACACACACGCTCCCCTGCCTCATAGTCCTCATCACCAGCACCAGCCCCCTCTTTCCCACAGGCAATGAGTGTAAACAAAAATATAGAGGAGACAGAGAGAGAAAATATAGTAAAAGTATAAACAGAGAAATATCTAAATTCCATGAATTGTCAGTCAAGGCTCCCCACAATCTGGCCTTCACTGATTTTCCAACCTTCACACTATCCTCTAGCAATGCTAAAATTATTTGAGGTAACTTTCAGAGACAGTAACTTATTTCTCCTTGATGTAGACCAGTTCATTCACCCAACCACTGAGCATCTATTATGCACCAAGCATTGTGCTGGGTACTGGGTATTCAGCAATCAATGAGAACAACATAGGTCCAGCCTTGATGGAGTTTAGTCTAACAGAGAAGAGACATAATATAAATGTTCTATCATAATTTTACTGAATTAATAATTTGGTAAGGTGCTACAAAGTAAAAGTATTAAGCAGCCATCTATGTGAGTATGTGTGTATGTGTAGAAATATATATGTGTATGTGAGTGTGTATGTGTGTGAAAATGCTGCATATGACCAGAAAAGACTTCACACTAATTCTGAATCCTAACAATTGCGTAGAGGGCAGCCAGGTGAAAAGAGATAAAGGCTGTGGTTAGAGAAATTTTTCAGCTGAGGCAACAGAATGACAAACATCCTGAAGAAGGAGGAAAATGACTTGAAAGGACCCTACTCAGTGTGTCTAAAATGAAACAGGGATGAGAGAGTAATTTTTAACATCTACATTTCTCTGGAAATAAAAGAAGTAACTGCAGGTACCTCACATTAAGAGGATAATGAATGAATACTAACAACAATAATACATCTACGAATTTGAAAACTAAATAAGACAAATTCCTTTTAAAAATACATTTTCAAAATGATAAAAGAAGAAACAGAAAACCTAGCTAGACAGCCTGTTAAAGAAATCTCAACTTCAATTAAAAACATCTTCACAATGAAAATTTCAGGTCTATAGGGTTTCTACTGGAAAATTCTACCAAACATTTAAAAAGCAAATAATATTAATATCACATAAACTCTTTTAGAGAACTGAGGAAGAGGAAACATTTCCCAACTTGTTTTATGACATGAGAATAATCATGACACCAAAACCTAAGAAGAGATTACCAAAAAAGAAAAAGGAGAAATTACAGCTCGACACATAGGAAAAACAATCCTTAAATATGTACTATTAACATAAATCCAGAAGTGCATAAAAGGTATGACACATCCTGACCAAGTGGAGTTTATCCCAGAAATATGAGATTAGTTTAACAAATGAAAACCAATAATGTAATTCACCACATTAACAAATTAAGAGGAAAATCATGTGACTATTTTAATAATGTCAGGGAAAAAAAAAGACAAAATACAACATCCATTTTATGATCAAAAAAACTGTAGAACTACATGTGTTAAATGTGTTAAGACAGAATATTATGGCCTAAACAAAGATAAGTTAAATAATGAAACTAAATAGAAACAGACTCACAAATATACTGTCAGTTGATTTACTGCAAAAGCACCAATATAATTCCATGGGAAAAGGAAACTCTTCTCAAAACTGGTACTAGAACAACTGGATGTCTGCACAGGGAAAGGAATGCATTTCAACTCTGATGTGACACCATACACAGAATTAGTTTAAGACGGATCACAGACTGAAATATAAGGGTTAAATATAAAGCTTCTAAAAAAAGGAATACTTGAAATTATCTTGAGGACATCGGAGTAAAGATTTCTTAGGACACAGAAGTTACTGACTCAAGAAAAGAGTAATCAATTAAATATAACATTAAAATTAAAAACTCATCAAAAAGAAATTAAGAACATTAAAAGATATTATTTGCAATAGACATATCTGACAAATAACTTAAGGAAATGAAAAATTAAAACCTCAAAAGAGTATCATTAAAAATCCATTAGAATGGCTAAAATTAAGAAGTTGACAATACCAATTGTGGGCAGGGAAACAAAGGAACTCCACCTTCATACATTAACAGTGGGACTGTATAATGGTATAAACTCTTAGAAAAGTGTTTTTTAGTTTTCTTATAGAGTTAGACATAGATCTATTCTATGACATAGAAATTGCAGTACCAGAAAAAATCCAAACATATGTTCACTAAATCGCTTGTACAAAGATGCTCCTAACAATTTTACTCAAAATAACCAAAAATCAGAAACAATCTAAATGTCCATCAACAGGTGACTGAATAAACAAATTGTGGTGCATCTATATAACAAAATAGTATTAGCAATAAAAAGAAACAAACTTCTGATACACACACACACACACACACAAACCACTGATATATATTTATTGTGTGAATCTCAAAAAACTTCCTTCAAGTGAAAGGAGTTAGACAAAAAAGAGAATATCCTCTCTGATTCCATTTATATGAAGTTCAAGAACAGCAAAACTAATCTATAGTGACAGGAATCTGGACAACAGTTGTCCATGGCTGTGTGAAGAGGCAGTCATTATTGACTAGAAATGGGTACAAGAAAACTTTTACGGTAATAGAAATGTTCTGTATCTTAATATGAATGATAAACTGTTTCACACTGGGGCAAACATCTATCAACTCATTGAACTGTACCCTTAAGATCTACGAACTTTATTGTTTGTCAAATATACCTCTCTAAAAACATTGGGATGGGCTGCCTCCTGGGGTGGTAATCTCCTGGTAACCAGAAGTATGCAAACAGAGGCTACTTGTACCAACCTTAGGAACACTGAACTTAAACTTGATGTCTCACACAGAAATCATCTGCTATAACTTTTAAATTTCCTCCCAACTTTGAATGAACGCCGGAGTCATGAAACCTCAGCAACTCAGAGAGAGAGAGAGCTGGTTTGGTGCAAGGTGCAAAGGACTTGAACTCAGGCTCTTCCTTCACAGCTGCATGGCTGAACAAGTTATGACCCCTATCCTCAGTTTCCCCATCTCTCAAGTAGATATTTTCCTACCTACTTCACAGATGACTATCCAGATTAAATAATATTTATGAAGCTCTGCACAGGAACTGTGCAAATTCCCCTCCATCAATTTACCAAAATTCTAGGGCCCAACAAAACTGCTTATCTTCTGCTCACAGAATACCTCAACATTCGTGGGCAACCTGGCCTCCCAGAGTTAATAACCAAATCCTTTCCTGTCTCCACAGAGCATGCCTGCCACCTTCTTTCACAGACCCCACTGGTGTGGCTTCTGGAGTCAGACTGCTGGGACTTGGATCCCAGCATCTCCACTTACGGGAAAGTATTTCAAACCCTCCTTCTTAAAGTAGGAAAGGCTTCTCAAGATAAATTTGTTTATCCAAGAAAGGGTTTCTTACAATCATTTTTAAAAATTTAAAGAGAAATCCATGTAAACATACACACATGTTCAATTCTATCAAGGTTCATTTCTCTGAACATGTATGCATTGCAAAAATTGTCCTAAACTGTATCCCCATACTACACCCATGTCTGTGTGTCCCACAGTTGCTAACCTATGTCATCTGCCACAAGGAATTCAATAAGAGCTTTATATGTTCCTGGAGGCCCATTGTTGCCAACATGGAGCACTGTCCTTCACCTACAGTCTCTGTGCAATTGCTCAGCTCCTCCTTCTCTGCATCAGGCTTGCTTCTCTCAGAGGGGATGTCCAGGAAAGAACATGAGAATATCAATCCATTATTTTAAACATATAGACCAAGCAATTAACTCGGACGCACTGACCCCTTCAGTGAAAGCAAGACACCCAATTACCTAGGTCCTATACAAATTGATGGTGCATTACTCAAGTACAAATTTTAATTAGGCATGTATTAAGGAGACAGGCAGGATTCTGGACACAAAGTGATAGGATTCAAATCCCACCTCTCCCATTACTTGGGAGTGAACATTGGCAAGTTCCTTCAACTCACAGTGTCTCACTTTCTCCAACTATAAATTGGGAATAATAACAGCAATCTACCTCACAGGGTTGTTGTAAGGAATAAATCAATGTCTCTATGACAGTTGAAATTGTTCCTGGCACATATGAAGCATTAATGAGTGTTTCTATTATTATTGCTAATATACTGAGCTAAGCACACTAGGGATCCAAATGTGATTAGCTATAAATCCACCCTCAAGGAATTAACAGTCTTGTGGAGCAATTAACGATCTACACTTGTATTTAGTTAAAGGATAAAGATGACTATCTACATCATTTTATTTTAGGGGAAGACCTCAAATTTAATAGTTTCCCTTCATTTTTTCATTGATGCCTGAAATTCCATCACTAGAGCAGCAGTGTTATACACTACAAGAAAGAACTGTGCTTCTGGCATCTGATCAATGTGTGTTTGAACCCTGGCTTCCTGCCTCATGCACTGTGAGAACCTGGGATGCTTATATGAAACCTTATGTAAAAAAATAAAAATAATAATTATGCCTCTAAGGGGTTGTGAAAATAAATTGATTTAACATGAGTTTAAAAAGCCTAACACAGAGAACATGCTATATAAATACTCATTCCTGACTTCCTCCAAAGCCCCTGCACTTGATCCCTCTTCCTTGGGTCAAATGGTCTGGTCTCCATTAATATGCACATCTGCCTAGGAGTCATTTATCTCTCAATTATAAAGAAAGGGTCAATGGTGACGAAGGATAAAAGTGATAAACCCAGATAGACATGGGGAAGGGGAGTGCAGAAGATGAAGTAGAAAGGGCAAACTGTGAAGCAAACTATGAACTAAAACCAACTCTAGTTGTTGGCAAGCGATGGTACTATTTTTAGTTGAAAAAGAAGTCATCCAACATCTGTAATTTGAAATAGGAAGATAAATGTCAAGGCTCAATCTATGACCAGGCCCATATCACTCGCACTACAATTTACTCCCCAAATCTCAGACCCGTTGAATTAAGTGCCTGAAGGTCACCTCCCCACGCTCTTACTCTTTTTAAAATTGGAGACCAGAAGCCTGTGGCATTTTTACAGGCCTCAAATTACAAGAAAAGTGAATGTTTTGCTTTGGTCCCTGGTTTAATTATTCAAGAAAATTTTTTCTAATCTCTTCCCTCTTCCCCTATTCCATCTCCTCTCTTCCCTTCCTTCCTTTCTTCTTCTTTTTCTCCCCAGAACTAAAGATTTGAGAGGCAGAGCAGTCTGTAATTCAGCCCATCCTTCCTCCCACATCCTCCCCCTCATCACCAGTTAGCATTGCACTGAATATAGTCTACTTCTTGGTACCTGTAGTTTCCTCTCATTTCCATAGTAACAGACTCTATCTGTCCTGGCACACTACATGTAATCTGGGAGACTAGTGAAGCCAACCTTATCCAATATCCCCTCCTCTTCCCCAAATGAAAACCTGAGCTCAATGAAGAGAGCTGGAATAATCCTTCCTAATCTTACTTTCCATGCCGAGCCCCCACTGGGAAGCTGACACATGGCCCTGAGTTTCCCTCCTGCCTGACATTTGGACCTACAGGGCACAGATGGCAGTCTCCGGTTACTGAAATGCCCACAGTTTTGATTTTGAGATTTGTACCCCCATCTACTGCGGGGAGGACTGGAATAAATTTATATGGTCCAAAAATAAAAAGAGCAAAACCCATATATTAGGATAAACTAGGACAGGGCCCCCAGCATCTGTAAGTAGAAGGGATGGGTGTTACCAGGCATGTGCCAACCTTAAGACTACAGTGAGGCAAGAGAGTCATCTCAAGTACCACATTTAAGGAGGCAGCCCTTTCTCAGGCCAACCTTATCTTTGCAATGCCCCTAGAGTTAGTACCTCCTTGAATTCTGCACCCTACGTCTCTCTTGCCCCACCCTAGTCCCAGCCCCGGCACCCGCAATGAATCTGCTACTAAATTCATTTCTGAAATCGGCTCTGCATTTTCTGTCACCTATGGCAAGAGAGAAACATACCAGGTTATGATTGTTGTGAACTGGGAAAACCTATAAAGTCAATTCAGAGATCAATGTTATCATAAAATTAAATTCAAGCAGAATTTTTGTGCCAGCGGCTTTGAACAGAGTCTGAGGAACACAGTGAATTATATCTTCAATTACAGTTTACAAAGAACAGAAGCAGTCTTTCTAAACGGGCACTCTTGATTTAGCTCTCTATATAAAGGCAGAAAGCAGAACACTGAATCTTATGTCAGTAAAAACATTTTCACAAAGGCGTCAAGTGCCACAGGACTTAGCTATGTTTAATTCTGATGCTCAAAATTAACTTAGGGTAAACTCAGAGGGTGAAAATGAAGTGTTTGTTTTGGGGGGATTAATTTTCCACCAGGCGCACCTCAGCTATGTTTTGTTCTGATGCTCTAAATTAACATCAGGATAAAGTTAGATAATCAAAATCAGGAGTCAACAGAATTTTTTCTTTTTCTGTAAAAGGCCAAAAATAAACATCTCAGGCTTCACAAGCCATACAATTTCGGTCAAAACTACTCACCTTGGACACTGTAACATGAAAACATAGGTGGTGGACCAGATTTAGCCTGCTCAATAACTCAGATTTATTGACATTTTGGAGGGAAGAAGAAATGGTTCATTTGCCAACAGGTGCTTTTGCAGTTAGTAATAATTGCTTCTGATATTATGTTGCTTATATATTTTCCTAGCCTAATCCAGGTATTTTTAATTAATTTCAGACTATGAACTCCTTGAGGTCAGGGTCTCTGTCCCTCTTCTTCATGTACATTCCGCAATGCCTGACACAGCCATTATATCATTAAAACGACTTTTTCTGCTTGTTGAATAAGGTGATTCACATCTTCGGTTTTAATATGGGAGGACCTGGAGATTTTTTCAACCTAAGAGGAGAGAGTCTCTTTGAAAGGATGAATTGTCACCTCCCGCCTCTTATGCTTCTAAGAAGTCCTGAATAAAGCTACGTTTAAGGTATAAATCTTGTTCTGACCAAAAACAAATTAGCAGGTCCACTTTGTGATTCCAAAGTCCTGGCTTATGTGCTTATTTCAGCATTTTTCCTATAAATATATAGCTATATAACTTCGGTCTCCTTCTTTTCACATCCTCAATATTCAGCATATGACAGTACTCAATATGTATGTGTTAAAAGAATGAGGACATGAATATCAGTTGGGCTTAGATCATAAGTCCTTTGTTATGCTAAAGACCTCCCTCAGCTGGTTCAGACAGTTACAATATTCTGTTAAGACTTTGCGCTTTTGAGCTGCCTAGTTCAAACTCACATTTAGCACCACCTAGTGAAATACTCTGTCTCCAGTCTCAGCCTGCATCCCTAACTCCAATTTGTCCCTGAGTACAAGATTGCTGATCTGAGTTTAAATGTCAGGCTTCATTGACCCGCAAGTTTCCTCTGGTTTCACCCATTTCTGCATATTGACTCTGAATGACAGGGGATGAGGACTGAAATCTCCATCCCTTCACAAAACTAGGAGGCACAAAACCATCTGCTTAATGGCCACGTGGTGACAGGTAATGTCTAGAAAGTCCTTACAGCATATTACTTCACTGATGAAGATGGATTACACTTAAGCGGTGGTTTTTGATCTCTATGAAATAGCTCATACGTAACAGGGACAATCTTACAGATAAGACAAATCACAGCAAACTGGACTGCACCATGAACACACCTGCTGAGACATGATTTATGTGAAGATAAATAAGGTCAGTCACAGCTTTATCGTTAGCAAGAAGGATATTCTCTCTTCCTGCCACAGATGAACTGAGGATGTAAATGAACAACGCACTCCTGTGGTTGCTTATGCTGTGTTTCCTTTACCAACTGCCTAAGGTGTGGTTTGCAAATAAAATCAAGCCCCTGTTACTGTGGACTAAGGATTCAATTAGGGGGCAAAAGAGGCCAACCTCTTCTCTTCTTCTATCAAATGCCTTCCTTGTAGCCATTCCATTGACTGCATGAGGGAACAAGAGAAGAAATAAATGGGGACAATCTTCAAACCCAGTAAACAGAAAGGAAAAATAGAGATAAATGAATTGATCAGCAGTAAGTCGCTATGTCCCTATTACATGTTTGGTCATTTTTTGGAAGTTGTTAGGGCCATAAACACTATAAGATACGTTCTCTACTCTAAAGAAGAATAAATAACAGAAAATAAAAGCAAAAATGAAAAACAGCAAATAAATAATCATTTATTGGAAGAGACTATGAGTGTGAAGAGTACGGTCCATGAGGCAGAAATGCATGGGTAATGCAAAACCTTACACCGACTGACAAATTAAACTTCCTTTTCTGATAATTATGTCAGAACTGCTGAGAGGAAAAAAAAAAGACAGTAAAAAAAATAGCTTTCTGGTGGCTGAGAAACATAGATCTCTTTGACAGTTTGAAGAAACTAAGGTTTCAGTCTCAGGACTACTCCGTTATACCTTGTTACCTTAAACAAGTCATTTCCCTCTCTGTGATTTAGGTTCTCATCAGAAAGAAGCAGGGAGGGAAAGAAGGGAGTGTGGGAGCAGTGAGGGAGGAAGAGAAGAACGGAATGAGGGAATAACAAAGTGGGGGGAAGAAAGAGGGAGGGAGAGAGAGAAAGGAAGGAAGAAGAAAGGATCTGGGAGTATTAGTAGTAGATAATCTCTAATGTCCCTTTCATATCATATTTCTAAAATTATATTTCTCTGTGCTACCACAGGTCACCCATGGACAAAGAAATATTTTTAAAATAGCCCAAAGAGGAAAAATAAAAATGATTTTCACAAATCTTTAATTTCTAAAGCTACTTTGTTACCACGAACAAATGCGACTGTACACTGAGCACTGACTCACTGCTGTAAACTTCCCTGTGCCTGACCCAGACCAGCCTGGCCCAGCTGGACCAGATGCATATGAATGCTGGAGCACAAGGCTTATTAAGAAGCCTAATTTCTGAATGATCCCACTCACACCAGGACAGCTTTGGAACAAGATGTTATATCTCAGTGGCCTCACCTTGTGGAATGATTTTGTTTTATAAATGCTAATTGAAACTCATTAATTAAGAGAGATGTTATACTGGGCAGGAGAATCATTGAGTCAGCGAATCTTGCAATTTTCTCATGAAGCATTTATCACAAACTGAAAACCTGGATCTGATGCATTTTTGTGTGGCTGAGAGGACAGCTTCTGACTCAGAGGTCATCGCAGGTCTGGTATGGAAAAAGTCTCCTAGTTTAGAAGGGTCAAGTGTCCATCCTCAGAGAAATCACAAAATACTGTGGTTAAGGGCAGAGACTTTGAAGACAGACCTGGACAATTTATTTCTGTCTATCATTCAAGACAGAGGATAGTTTTTCATCTTATTGGATCAGCATTAGAACAGTCCCAGGTGCAAAGGGGGTGCTCAATATGTTGATTAAATTTAAATCCTAGCTTTACCATTTATAAGCTGTGACATAGGGTACCTTCTATAAGCTCGTAAAGATTCTGGGCTTTTTACATTTGTTTTTCACTTTTTGTAAAATGGGATATCTCAGTTCTGGTTCTACCAGCAGCAGCAGAACCTAAGCAAAGGATTCAAATGAGAATAGCTTATGTAGGGGGGGATCTCAGGAAACACCAGTAGGGGAGTAGGGTCATGAAAAGGGGATAGAAAGAAGTTAGCAATAAAGAGTTTATCAAGCAAGTGTCACTGTGGACTGTTAGAGCAAAACCCCGCTAGTGGGGGCGGGGCAGTCAGCCAGTGTAGAAGGTACTGCAGTGTTCTCTCACTGAGGGGTGAGGTACTGGAGCACTGATGCACCACTGATTTTTGGTCACTGGCTGAAGGAAGCTTTAATTCCCAAGTGCTTATGACCTGAAGCTAGGCCAACAAGCAAGCTTAGGGAATGGAGAAAAGGCTCAGGCAAAGAAATGCTGACGCTGGCCATTCAAAATCCAGCCACCTGAAGGTAGAGAAGGGCAAGGGGTTACAGGTGAGGCACCAATATAGCCTGCCTCGTGGGAATAATGAAACCGACCTCTTAGGGTGTGATGAGGCTTAAGTGAAATAGTCTATAGAAATAACTTGTTATTATTACGACTCTCCACAATGTGCCTTCATTTACTTAGGGCTCACTGCTGGGCGGCCGTGTCAGGTAGAAAAACATTTTCCCAAGGGTATGTGAAGGCACCACAGGACCTGTCCTTGGAAACTGACAGAGTGCACCAGCATATAAAGGCTCTGAGAATTCCTGCAGCTAAAAAATTCTCTAACTAAACTAGGATTTCCCAAACTTACTTGACCATGCAGCTCCTTTTCCATAATGCCTACCAACTTCCTGGGTGACCCAAAATTCCAAGAAAGACATTTCAGGAAAAGAAGGCCTGAGGATGGTGAATTTTACCCGTGACAGCATTCTGTAATTTTCAGCTCACCTCTCAAATTCTGCCAACAAATATATTTCCTTAGTGACACCAAAACCCTCTGATTTCACCTCTCGTCTTGATGAACTAAAACCCATATTGAAGATTCCCCTACTTTTCGCTTCTCAGGCTCATGTTGGTATTACCTTGCATTTTGAGATGGCTCCTTCTAGGACCATATGCACAGCTCACATCTTCAAAAAAAAAAAAAAAAAAAAGAGTTCCCTGAAGTTGCCTGAGGTTGGTTAGCAGGTACCATGTCATACTTCTTTAATAAGCAGCATTATCTAATGGATAGGAGTCTCCAGTCCTAACTTTGTCACTTATTAATTTTGAGGAATTAAATAATATTCCAACTGTCATCTGTAGAATGAGAAAATGATTCTTGTTCATGTGTTGCTATAAAGATTGAGTAAAATGAAGGACAAGCATCCAGCACTATGCGGCACACAGCTGACATTCAATGAATGTCACCTGTCTTTCAAATCTCCTCTAACCACTCCCACAAGAATTCTAATTCACAGTCTTACTGACTTAGATCATTGTCATATGAAGAGAAAAGGGAATGATGAAAGGGTAGGAATGTTCCCTGAATAATTCAAGCTGCTTAGAGGATATCTACACCTATAACTCTATAAAATCTGCCTGCAGCTTTCTGATCTCCAAAAATTGTGTGTACATTTATCTATCTATATGTCTACAGATAGGTAGTGATATAGAGAGAGAGGGCGGGGGGGAGGCGGGGAGAAACAAAGACAGAGACAGACACAGAGACAGACACAAAGAGACAGAGACAGAGAGGCAGAGAGAAAGTGACAGAGAGAGACAGAGAGAGAGCAAATCTATAACAAATCTATATTTGTTATAGCTACCCATACATATAAGTACATAGACAGACAATATTTTAGGAAATACTTACTGTGCCGGACATTGAGCTATACAGCACTGAATAAGACAGACATGATCCTAGCTTTCAAGGGGTTATAGTCTAGAAGGGCACACAGACTATACAAATAAACAATCAAACACAAATAAATAGTTACAAATTGCTGCTACAAGTGGTCCAAAAGTAAACAAACTTCCATGAGGGCACTTTAGACTGTGTGGTCAGACCCGACTTCTCTAATGAGGTGGCAGATCGGCTGAGAAATGAAAGATGAAAATGGGTCATCTACAGGGAAGCAGGAGCAAGCGCCATCAAACAGTGGGAGCAGCATGTGCAGCCTTTGGGGTCCAGGAAAAGGCAAGAATGCGTCCTGCAGTAAACGGGATAGGGGAGGCCCAAGCAAGGCTGCAGAGGAAGGCAGGAGCCCAGGACAGCAGGCCTTGTGGGCCATAAGGAGGAGACTGGGTTTTAGTCTGAGAACAATGAAAGGCATAAAAGAGCTTAAAGAAGGTGAACAATGTGATCCGATTGAAAAGGATTGACATTTGAAAAGATTCCCGCAAATGACAGAAAAGGGACATCGGTGTGACAGTCTCAGAGCATGCTTTCCTGCCGGCTACTTACTGCTCTCCAAAAACAAACTGCTCTCCAACGACAAACGCGGTGTGGTCAGGTACCTTTCTGAACATTTTTAAATAATTAATTTCATCCCAACAAAACCCTCTAGGAGGAGGCTGTAGTTGTTCCCATTTTACAGATGCAACAGTTGGGGCACAGAGAGGTTAAATAGCTTGCTCAAGCTTCCCCAGCAATTAGGTGACAGAGCCAGGCTTCCTAGCCACATTGAGGCAGTCTCTCCACTGCTAGTGTCTAAACGTAAATAGTAAGAAGAAGCTATGCAAAGAAGAGACCTGTGGCGAGGACCTCAGTTTAAAATACTTAACTAAAGACTTAACTAAGTGAAAGTCTTAGGTAATTAGTTAAAATACTTAACTAAGACTAAATAAAAATGGGAGCTCTAATTTCAGAAGAGAATGTTACAAAACCTTGATAAAATGAAAATAATAACATAACTAATTAGTGAGGGAAAAGGGTGTGGGAGGAAATGTAAGCGTGATAATTTTCTCTCCTTTCATGGAATAAAGTTCATCCATATTACATTAATTATAAAATAGATTTAAAGGAAAACATTACTCCACCATGATTATTTTTTCAAATTGCCTTCTTATAATCATACCAGCACATCTCTGGCACTAAAAGTTACCACAGTTTAGTAATTCTCTCATTTTTCTTCCATTTTTTCCCCTGCTATGTTTGAATAAATTTAACATTTTTTATTTTTAAAACACCATGTGTAATATAAACTCATTTTATATGAATTTCTGTTCATCTTATATTTATTTAATGTATAAAAGATGTCTAAAATGATCTTCACCTGAAGATCAAAATTTCTATGTCATTTTAATTTGATTGATATATTCTTCTTTGAATTTTCTGTGTTGCTTCCATTTCTTTTAAATAACAATGTGTCATTTTCATAAAAATTATAAAAGAATTACTTTGAAAATACATAATTAAGCTGTCCAGATTTTTTGGACTTAATGCCATTAAATAAAACCTTCATGTTAAAATAAAATAAGCGCTTCTTTATCTGAGAAGGATCAAAAGCAGTTTTATGGTTTTGGGGATGCAGCGTACCAACCACAAAATAAAGCCCTTTGTTCTGCTAAGCCAAGTTCCTCAGTGAGGGCAAAGTCTGGGAGATTCTGAACATGAACGCTGCAGTGTCCTCCAAGCCCCAGTGCCTTTAATGGGAACAGAGTCCTGGCACCTCGCGGACCAATGCAGTCAACTCTGAGCTCTGGTCACTTGCATCACAAATGCCCCAGCAAGGTCCTTCTGCTTGGCGATGAGCTGCTTCAGGTGCCTGTGGGTCAGGGGCAGGCACGATATGAGTCAAGAAAATCAAGGATCTGATCTAGAGAAGCATGTGGTCATGTCAAAGAAGTGTGAACAGATCCTCCACAGGGAAGTGATAGATTTCTAACAGGCCCAGAGAAAACAGTCAGGGATAAATGGAAAGACAAAAATGAGACTGAATAAAAGGAAGTCATTTAAAGAGAAGAAAGTCTGAGTCAGATCATCAAGAATCTTCACTGAGGGGAAAGGACTGAACAAGTGAGGGGAAAATGAAACAGTGTGAGAGAAAAATAAAGACCCTTGCCATGGGCTTAGAATTAAAAGATATAATATTTCCTTTGATATTCACAGTAACTCTATTAGGTACCAAAGGCAAGAGCTCATTTCCTTTCTATAGGCGAGTTGCTCAAGGTCAACCAGGCTGGCAGGGATCCAGCCTGGACCACAACCAGGTCTCTAGATTCACGTCTATAACTTTTCTCACATGATCACTGAGCTGTGGGGTCTAATCTCCCTCTCCCATCACCTTCTCAGAGAAGTGAGATTTCTATGAGTCTGAAATTCCCCACAGCCCCTTTTCCATGGGTTCTAGTCTGCTCCTAGCTCTTGTACTCTCTGTCTCCATAACAGGGGTCAAAGGCAATTTGACTTGAAAAGCCTGGTGAAAATTCCATTTATGGCTTTCTAACAAGCTGTCCTGAATAACCCCCTTGTTTCCTAGGGAGGATGGAGTCCCAGGGGAGGTTAAATTTCTTACTCGGGTTTAATGAAAGTCAAGGTCAAGCTCTGGTGGATGCCCAGGTATACTTTCAAGAGGAAAAGGGATTGAAGGTGACAGCTGTTTTTGTGGAAGGCAAGAAGGAAGAATTGTATGTTCCGAACATTGAAGCCTGGCCAGCCAATGGGTAAGTGTAATAAGTAATCCTAACACCCCAACCCTACCCTACAAGTCTGTGTCAATAACCTTGACCAAGAGCACGTCAGTACTCCTTTCAGTGCTGGTTTAGGGAAAAGACATTATACATTAAAAATAACAACACTTTATGAATTTCTGTTGTGAGTTTTTTCTGAATTCTTTTTCAAAGCAACTGGCTTAGTATATAAATCACACTGTGTGCTAGAGAATATATGACACAGCTGTGAATTACAAGGTCACAATTTTACCAGCAATTTTGGATGCTGCCATAAACATCCAAGGTCTGTAGAGAGCTCTAATACATTTTGATTTTTTCCTAAGGCCCCCAGAATGGCATTCTAGGCTGGCTATTAAAAGATACCTCATTGTTTGCTTTTGTTTTAGAAAAAAATAATAGTCCACTATCACTAACCCCTCTCTTCCTCCTTTTCTTCTATAGTACATCACTGCCTTTTCTCTTTCGTCTTAAATTACTGGGCATCTAGCCTTAGGTAGATATTCCTCAGCCTTCTTAAAAAAAAAAAAAGATAAGCTTAGTATTGGGCTTTAAATTACAAAACTTCCCAGAGCAGTACCACTTTTTCCCAGCATTTGCCTAAGGAGATGTAGACATGACCTTTAAGTCTAACATGGAAACATTTTTCCTGCATCTTTTGCCATTACCTCCTCCACCCTTCAACTTGAGGTTACCAACTTTCCTGCTCTCCCCACCCACCCCAACTTCAAGCCTATGTTCATTTGCAAACACTAACCCTCACTTAGACTTGCCTAGTATCCTCTTCTCTAGCCATCAAAATCCTACTTCCAACTCCAAGAACCAACCAAAACGTCACTTATTTTAGAAAGCCTTCCGTGGCACCTCAAGTTGTCTTTTCTCTCTTCATTCGCAGAGCTCTAAAAGGCTATACTCAGCCCAACATACTAGAATTCTTTATTTACTTCTCTCTGTCTCTTCCCACAAATGAGCTCACCAGCACATGTCCCATTTCTTTTGTTTATTCATTCATGCATTAATTCACCAAATACCGAGGGTTTCTTATAGCAACTTCATTAAGATTTAACATATTGGAACAAAGCAGGTGCATAATAAATGTCTGTTGAATTAAAATCAAGTGAAATGAAGAAATGAGTAGATGGATAGGTGGATGAATTCCATTTACAGTACATCTATAGGAGGTGGTCAAAGAGAAGGACCATGAAGAGGTAACAGGAAGGTTCTCCTCTAGTTCCTCAATCTTTCCCGAATAGCTTCCACCAGCCTGCCTTCCCTGCAGTAAATCCACTCCAGTTATTCTCACCACCACTGCTGATCCATCAAGCTCCCTCCCACACAAACAATGAAATATTCACACTCATCTGCTTACTAGCTCCCCAAGCAGAGTGCAAATTCCTCCCCCTGTTTACTACCTCTTTCTCTTGTCTGAATGCCCTTTCCCCTCCACTCCATTTACTCAAACTCTCCCCATATTGTAAGGCTCAAGTTCCATTTCCACAGCAAGTCCCCGTGCAACAGGCATATTTCCCTCCTTTCAAATCACAGCACTGTGTGCCATACACATGGCTCCTCACCAGATAAGAATTCACCCCATTCAAGCACATACCTGAACTAACTGGTCAGCACTGAGTGTGCTATAGCTCTCATACCATAGTAAAAATGTCCCTAGAAAAGTCCCTAAATCTAGCCCTGGCCATGCCACTTAGTAGCTGTGGGACACTGGACTAACCACAGATCTCTTGGAACATTGCTGTCCACACCTGCCAAATTAGGAGAACAATAACATCTACCTCACAGAGTTGATTAAATACAATAGTGTTCACAATGTGTTTTTACAGAGTTAACAGCTGTATAAATGTTGTGTGTCTTATAAATATACATAAATAAACTTAAACAGGACCAACAGGTCCTGGTTTTGGTCACTGAGGCCACTCCTTTCCTCTGTTATACTCCCTTGGCATTCAGCTTCCTTTCAATTAAGAATTGAACATTCAAGCGAGAGACTCAATAACTCCTAAGTTAGGTCTCCTTTCACTCGCCCCATGAAATTACACAGGGAGCTGACATCCCACTCTTGACTGACAAGCCTATTTTTTAGGAGTCCCAGGCCCTCCAAGGCTCTTTTGTATACTCACTAAGGTCAGCCACTGACTTGGCTTGTACTGCCCATTGATGGAAATGCTCTCTGCCCACTTTATGATCCTTTGCCACATGATGGCCTTCAAAGACAGATGTGGGGTAGAGAAATAAATAGCAGCTGTTTTATTGATGTGTGCATTCATTCATTCATTCATTCAGGGCAAGGTGAGTGGGACAGGGGAGATTTTCCATTTGACTTACTGGTATATTCCACTGGTTTTAACATCAGTTACTGCACTGTGCCAACAAGATACCCCATCTGAGAAAGTCAGGTACACTAGATTCTAAATTCCAATTACTAATCTACTGAATTGAACTCAATTATGTGTGTGCATCTCATGTAATCAACACATGGATAATGTCCGAATTATATCCAAAGTAAAAAGTGCATTTGCATTCATTTTAACTTATGTCTTCTCAAGTTTACTCTTCAATTTTATTATTTAATTGTTTACCCATTCTTCTGTTATATTTACTTATCAAAGACTTTAAACTCCCATTGTAGTTATTTTGAATTCCCATATCCATAAGTAGACTAAACTAGTCTAGGCTGAAATTGTGTCTTACATTTCACAGTATACCGCACATGACAAGGACAGTGCTATTATCAATCTATTAATGACTCATTTATTAATCTTAAATTATGTCACCAAATCCTGCTCATTTATCTCTCTACCTTTTATTCAGGTCTCAAAAGGCACACTGACTCTACTCAAATTATTATTACTTTGAGTTGGGCCCTGTTAGAAGCACCCAAAATTTGCACTCTGGATAACCCTGTTTCAAGCCTGTAAAAAGAACTATAATCCTATGAGCAAGGAGCTACAAAATTGACTGCAGCTAAAGGAATTAATCCACAGTCAGATAATGCTGTGGACCAAACAGTTTTAATAAGCAAATAAAATCCCTCAGACAATTAAGTTGCTGCTTAAGGCCATTTGCTTCTGGAATGCCCCAAAGTATTCTGAAAGATTGCAAATTTGTTGGTGATGGAGAAATAAACTACTAGCTAGAGTATAATAGATCACTGAATTAAGGCAGGCCAGAAATAGACAAACAAGACAAGTATTATGAAAAACCTTTCAAGGATCTAATCTTGCCCGACTTCTATTTTATATACTAATATTTTCCTGGACCACTTCCCATTGCCAGGAAATAAAATAGAGAGGGAATTTTATTGTTTTCTGACTACAATGTAGAGATAACATCTTTGCCTCGAATTTTGATCAAGATGAAGACTGGGACTATGCAAACCAAATGACAAGAGCTGGGATTTTTTTTTTTTTTTTTTTTTTTTTTTTACTAATTCTTTCTCTCTAATCTCTGGGGAAATTATCTAAAAATCCACCAGCATTCTATGATAGGCAAAGAATGAGTATGAGAGCAAACAGAAAGTTTTTGAGCACCAGACAGACAAACTGACTTACAGATAGTGGGAGGAAAAAAAATCACTCTATTCATTGATTTTCTAATCTGTAAATAGGGAACATTCCAAAGATGATTGGAACATTTGGAAGGTGTATTCTAGAAAACTCCAATTAATGTTAGAGTGTTTAGAATATGTTAATTATATGGCCTATGGGCTTCTTGTTTACTACACAGTCATGATTCATCCTTCAAAAATCTGACCTGCTGAGAACAATGATCTTTTCTATACACCTGTGACTAATCATCATTGTGACTGCCAAGAGAGCCTGGTCATACCAATTTCGTCTCCCAAAAGAAAATAAAGAAATAATTAATCCTGTTTTGTAAATATAGGAATTAAACTTCACAAGGAGAAATCTTTAAAAAAAAAAATCACTGAAGAAGGAAATACCAGAGATCCAATTCCCCACTCTTAAAACATGTACTCTTTCACTATTTTCACTATGTGGGTGATAGTACCATTAGTGGGGAAATAGCAAAGCCATTTTTCCTAGATTTTTCCTACTCCCTCATCTTCTACATATCTATCAGCCACGAAGTCTTTAGGGTCTTCCTCCTAAATATTCCTTTTGAATTTCTCCTCCTCTCCATAATTCCTGCTTCTGCCCTACTGAACACAAGCCCTTCTCACTTCTCCCCTGAATTCTGAAGTGGTCTCAAGTCATCCCCTTTCTCCAACCTAACTCCCTCCGCATTTCTCCCACAGGGTGCTCTCTACTCTCTTTCCTGTAGACTCCGGGATTCTAAAGAATGTCCAGGGAGATAATTCCAAGATCTAACTCGCACATGTCAAACTCAAAGACCTGGCAGATATGGCCCCAGCCTCCTGGGGCTGCCTTCTTGGGTTTTGCCCCTATCATCTCCATGTTCCATAAAAGAAACTGCTTCTGAGCCTTTTCTCACATGGAGCCTTCCCTGCCTGTTCCTAGCCATCACTTATGAATCATTCAGGACTTGATGCAGGCAACAACATCTTCATGAAGCTCTCCTGTCCTTCTAGAATACAACTGACCTCTCCCTCCCCGAACCAAGCTTAGGTCACTTTACTATAATTTTATTATACTTATTTTTTTCCATGTATCTTCTTCAATTAGATACTAAACCATCTGAAGACAGATACTGTGTCTTATTTCTGTTCTGTGTTCAGTATGTGGTACAGAGCCTGGCATATAGCAGGTACTCAAAAAGCACTTGAACAGATGAATGAACCAATAAATTAAAAATTTCATAAACCTTTACTCCACCACTAATCTATTCCTATAGCAGGGATTGCTAAGCTACAGCCTGTGGGCTAAATCTGGCCTGTCATTTCTTTCTGTGTAGCTTGCAAACTGAGAATGTTTTGTGCTTTTTTTTTACACTTTGAAATAGTGAGAAAATATTACAATAATATTTCATGGAACAATGAAAATTGTATGAAAGTTAAATTTAAGTGTCCATGAATAAAGCTTTACTGGCATACAGCTATCCCCGTTCTTTCACATATTGTCTGTGGCTGCTTCCCTACTTCAAAGGCGGAGTTGAACAATTGCAACAGAGACTGTAGGCCCCCAAAGCCTTAAACATTTAGTATCTGGCCTTCACTAAAGTTTGCTTTTCTCTATCCTACAGAATAAAAGACAGGCATCCTTATCATTTTGTTACTCATTCTATTATTCACTCAATGGATATTTATTGAATATCTAACATATGGCAAGTGTTCTCCCAGATTCTGGGGATAAAACATAGAGCCAGGAAAGGTCCCTGCATAATGGAATTTACAGTCTGGTTCTGAAGCAGGAAAAAGAAACTAATCAAATAATCTTACAGGAACCTTTTTAATTTGAACTCTGATAGGTGCAAAGGAATAGTGCCTGGAGTAATCACCTATACACTGATAGTTATTATAAGTGATGAAGATGGCCAGATCAGTTCCCAAACTGTATAACAGTGCTAAAGTGTCTCCCTCTTTATTCTCTTCTTTTCCTTCCCTGAGACTCTTCATTCTCAATGGGGTCTCTCTTTCAGATTAACTTGTGACAAGTTTCTGCTCCCTGTGTGACACTCATTTTCTTTAAAACCCCAGCACCTAGTGCAAAGCCAGACACACGGGAAACACTCAGACATTATTGCTGAATAAATGAAAAAAGTAATTAGTGGGAAAAAATGTGGTCAAATTCCTTGGCATCCCTGGGCCTCAGTTTTCGCATAAGTAAAATAAAGGACATGATGTTCCCAAGTCCTTTCAGTTTTGCACTCTGCAGTTCCTCATGTCCTTAGAACCGGCCCCCATCTGGCTTTCTAATTCACTAATTTCCATGGACATAAGGCAGCCTCCCTCTGCTTCTCCAGCCTGATGCATCGTCTCCTGAATGACACATGAACCCTGCCCAAGGCAACACAGCCCACACCAATCCATTCCACAGATCACTGCTGACAGTGAACAGGGAGCATACCTTAGGGTTTCAGCCAAGGTCAGTGCAAGGTCTTTGGCATAAAGGGTGGCCTGGCTGAACACACACCAGCAGAGAAAGGAGAAGGAGATGGCACTGACTTCATAAATTGGCCCAGTAGAGCTAAGAATCATAAAGGTTTTCTTTATAAACCCATTTTTAATTGCAAATTCAAGATGGGTAGCTATGTTAACATACACACAAATCACCCCCTTTGTTGTCCTTGCTCCCATATACATGCTATTAGTCATTTTGTAAAGATCCTGGAACATATGGAGCTAGGAAAACCTGATTCCGGGATGACTTGGTAGGTTTTTCCATCTCTGGTGGCAGTTGTTTTCCTCTGGTGTCTGGACCCATGGAAGTGGTTTGGACAAAAGAACATTAGTACTCATGGACCATTTGTTTATTTTGCCCCATTAACTGACTAGTTTTACAGCTCCTACAGCAAGATAACTGACCAACCACAAATGCGTCCAGGATCCCTGTTAACCCAGCAAAAGAAATGAAACAACCAGCTGAATGTTTTTCCTCCTTAAAAAACTAAGTTTTCGATAGAGCAATAGAGCATCCAGAGCTCTGTTTCTCCTTGTGTTACGGCTCTCACCCTTCTCAAGTTTCATCTCTTCTTATTTTTCCATCTGAAATGTTCTTTTTTTCAACTTTGCTGAGATAAAGTCCAGCCAAAAAGTCAAAGGAAATGACAGAAATGTCATAACAGAAAAAAAAAAAACAGACTTTCTCCTCTCTAAAAATGAGTTGATACAAGAAATGACAAGCCAAGATAAAAATATTCACAACTTTTCTTCGGCCTCTTTTCATAATATTCTACATCTGCTATGAGGCTGAAAGCATATCATATGAAAAGCTCTATTATCTTCCACAGAAACGACCTTTGGGACCCACCCAAAGGTGGGTAGTTAAAGGTTATATTATGCTAACTCACCTCCCAGAAGGAGAGGATGAAAATGGTAACACTTACAACATTAACACAGTGCAGCCCCCTTTCAATACTGCGGTTCTGGTTCACATACCAGTGCCGCTTTATTGGGGTACACATACTGTGAGCACACTCAAGTTTATTAATAAAGGTCCTATTCCTGTTGAGGTTTAACAAACATCCATTCAGAGTCAGTACACATTCTTTCATTGTTCAAAGCTAACAGCTTGACACGTGAAAATGCAAGTGTCAGATCCTTCAACAGTTCTTCCCAACCTAAACCATTCAGTACAAAGACAAGGAAAATATGCGACTGGGTTTGAAAAGATTATATAAACAACTGGAGACGGTCCTTCGTTTTAGTGAAACAGATAACGTCTTCACTCCGGAGTCAGGCTGGAATTCCTCCTCTCCTCCACCTGCCTTGGAAGCCCACTGAGATTTGGCTTTGTGTGGGGAGTGACTGCAGAGCTTGCTGAGCCTGGATGCCTATGCCTGCTTTTCAGAATCCTAGCCATTGGCCTGACATTTGTCTTTTTACAGCTTTCCACACAGTCTGGGGACAACCTGAGGGATAGGTTATCTTCTAAGAGTTAAAAATGTTTGACCTAAGGTTACTTAACCAGGATTCAGGGAGAGAGGGCATGCTGAGGACAGCAGCCACGATGTTTTCATTCCCACTTGCTCTCACTAGGTGGCAGAACTGCCCAGCAAATTTCAGAACAGTGGCCTGAAAGAAAAACGCATTTGTGCTGAAGTGCGGAGTTCAGAGGAGACTCTGAGGGCCTCGGAAGAGGAGAAACGCTTGGGGGAGGTCAGTGCAGGGAAAAGCCTGTCACATCTGTATTTCCCACAGGCCCCTTGTACTTGCAGTGGAGCTTGGGTCCTTCTCCACCAGACTAGAAGCACTTTCACTGAAAGGAGGCAAGCAAAGGCTATCGCCTAAAATGAATTTAAAAAATAACAGAGTTAAGTTCTCAGACAATGTACATTTTGCTCCACATGCCAAAATATTTGAAAACAAATTTATGACCTGATTTGCAAATTCAAGCTATAGTGTTTTAAGTTTCCTAAGGTATTTGCCTACCATGTTAAGACTTTTTATTTGTTTATCTTCTGTTACAGTTTAGTGTTATCAGCAGGTGCCAAGTTATAGGCCTTGTAATGACACTGGACCATAAAAGTGGTCAGAAGGAAAAGAGTCTATGATGACTATTTCCTATATAGAAGACACCATTATCTTCTGTGTCCTAAGCAGGGACATAATAGTGCAGCCTATGCCAGTTTCCAAAAGGCAAGTCACTATAACCAAAAATAATTCATCCAGAGGAGGCCAAGGAGGAGGCAGAGGAGGGAGAGGGAAGGGAAGAGGAGGAGAAGGTGCTATTAGACACTGAGGGTGTCAATATGGCAAGAATCAGCCACAGGTCATCAATGGCTACCTTTAAGAGGGGTAGTCACTCTCCAGCTACAGCCTTCATCTAGCATCCTTCACTATTTGTTATCTTCCTGTCCCTATAAACACATGAATTTGTAACCTGGGGTTTATATGCTTGTCTTTATCACAACTAGGGAAAGATATCTTATTCACAATTTAAACTTCAAATACAGTAATACAACCAAGACATTACACTTGTTTAACGGTTTGTTGAATGAATGGATAAATGAAGATGATCATAATAATAACAATGGCAATATTTAATACAGTTTCTTAACCAGGGCTGAGACGAAGGTAAGGCAGATGAGGTATGCAGGGAACAAAATTTAAAGAAGTGCTCATTTTCGGGACACCTAGTTCCCTTTATACCATATGCCAGTTTTGTCTACAGACCTTATCTCATCGATATGGGTTTTGAAGACTTCAGTCTCTCGTCACATATAAGGGCTAGTACTGAATTGTGAATATCTAGTAGTAATTAAAAGCTCGGGCTCTGAGATCACAAAGACCTTGCTACATCACTTGTTAAAGTCACACAACTACTGATATCATTCACCTCTCTCAGTTCCAGGTTTTTATCAATCTTATGGAGCTGTGAAGGTCCAAAATTAATGTCCTTAATTAAGGAAATGACTGAAGGACATAGGCATATGAAGAGCTTAGTCCAATACCTGCCATATAACACCTGGTAGTTATAATAATAACAATAACAAAAATAAGGTTTTAATTTATTAACGGTTATATTGGTGACTGATTTCAGAGGAGAGTTCATATACGGTTTATCAGAACTGATCAGTAGCCACTATGTGCAAAACACTATGCCAGATATTGAGAGGAATGTGATAGACTGTACAATGTAGCTGCTAACCTAAAGCAGGGATCAGATCACAAACTTTCTGTAACGAGCCAGATAGGCTTTGTGGGTCTCTGTCTCCTTTGCATAGATAACATGTAAATGGATGGGCATGGCTGTATTCTAATAAAACTTTATTTACAAAAACAGACAGTGAGCCAGACTTGTCGATTTCTGACCTGATTGATGAGCCAGGACATTGCACGTTGTTTACAAAAGTATAGCCAAATTCAGAGGACCACTCCTGAGTGATTCCGATAATAACCGTTTTAAAAGAAGCAAAGTCATAACTGGTTGAGTTCAGGTGAGTAGAGAAGGTGTTAGAACCATCAAAGTCATGGAGATGGAATACAGTTGCGATTGGGGTGCAGTGGCTGCTTAAATAGGCTGATTGGAGGATAAAAAGGGAGAGAGTCACAGAGAAGCAGATGGAAAGGCAGAAAGGCAGGCTTAGTGAGAATATAAAAGACAGAATCTTTGAGGCTGTTTTTCACAAAAAGAAGAGTTTGCTGTGCCCAAAATCTGGTCAGGGGAAGTTTTGCCATCCACTCAGGAAATCAAATGTAAATAGTATCCTTTGTGAGATGGGTTGTTAAATTCTTACTCAGCCTTAAAGGGAGGAGATGAATTTAGTGATATGGGAGCAAAGTGTCATCGTACTGGTATGGGGTATTTATTTCAAGTAATTTGATGTATTTCATTAGAAATGGAACTCTCTTCACCCATCATCTGCCCTGACTTTTTTGCAAGCAGGCCCAGTTCGGACCTGGGTATCTCAGTGTGTCCAGGTAGTATTAATGGGAAAGAATGTTTGTTAAAATAAATTAGCCTGGTGGTCTAGATGCATCAGGCCCTAAGAGAATCACTCCCTGCAGGCAGGAGTTGAGGACTCCATCCTGGAGGAGGGAGGAGGGCAAGCTCAAGGGAAGGGGCGGGAATGGCACTGGGATCTCTCCCCTCCCTTCTTCTTACCAAATCTCCAACACACCTGCTTCCTCTTTTCCTTAATGAACCCACACTATTCTGATTCTAGGAAGTTTAGGAAGAGATAGCAACCCAAATTGGCTCTGGAGGAAATATGAGTGATAATAAACACAACAAAGGTCTTCACACTTATTAGTAATGCAGGACTTGGAATACCTTAGAACAGGTCGCATATGGGAGATCAGAAGTCTTTCTAAAGAGGGCTCCTCTGTTCCAGCTGAAATTATAATGTGGAATGTCATGTGCTGGGTTTATCACTAGATGTAAATGTCTCAGATTTTAATTTCAAAAACACACTGAAATAAGAGATTCAACAATAAAGATACTGATATTTTGGTACACAAAAATAGCAAAGTTTACTGCGATGAGAGAATCCTAGAAAATGGAAGTAGCCGCTACTAGAATTTATGTTCACCTCATACCAGGTAAGACCACTGGTTCTCAAAGTGTGGCCCCAGAGCAGCTGCATCAGCCATCACTTGGAACTTGGTAGCAATCCAAATCCTCAGGTCCCACCCAGAGCTAATGAATCAGAAATGGATGGGACCCAGAAAGCTGGATTTTTACCATCCCTCCAGGTGATTGTGATACATGCCAAAGTTTGAGAACCATTGTTCCAGCTAGAATATGCAGTGTCCATGTTCTAAGCCAACTATCTTTAATCATTACTGGAGAGTCTGACTCAATAGGTCTGGGAAGGAGCTTACATGTTTTGTTTTTTATTTTTTAGTTTCTCAGGTATTCAGGTGGGTTTCTGATTTAAGAACCACTACTGTGCAGGGCTTCTAAACATTAGTTGCACATTTGAATAACACAAGGAACTTTAAATTTTCTGAGGGCTGAGTGTCACCGCATCGATTCTGATGTACTAAAGTATAATCTGACTGAGAGGGAAGAAGTTTCAGAGCTCCCAAGGTGATTCCAATACACTGCCAAGTATATGGTAATATACACTAATATATCTGTGTACCTAATATACACTTTACCGTGTATAAGAACCACCAGAATACTTTATTAAACCAAATTCCTCATCCCCAAAAGTTTATAGGTTTGGGGTTGGGTCTGAGAATTTTCATTTCTAATGAGCTGCCAGGTGATGGCCTGGCCTGCAGACCACATCTTAGTGGCTTCACTCTAGGAGGAATGTGCTTACTTTTTAGATGTCTGAGATCTGCTATGGGTTGGGATAGCCAACTTCCCCTCCAGCCCCCACTCCTCCTCTGAATTCCTATACATTTTATTATTGTTCCTTATAAAATACCCATCCAATTACAATTAAATTATCTACATCTTAAAGGCAAGATTTTGTTTTCTCTATCTGTGTAGACTCCTAGGAGTCAATGGCTTACACATATAGTAGGTGTTCAGTTAAATAGCTGCAGCAGGGCTTCAGGATTCCTAGTGTTCATTTTCTTCATACCTAATGTACTAGCCAGGCCAATCCATCATGGCCCTGAGCTCATTGAGAAGAATCAAGGCATCTATTTTTGCAGATGAGGTGAAGGTAAATATTCATCTAGCCCTAGAGATTTAGATTGCTTGAGGAGGCTGTTCCAATAATACCCCAGATGAAGTACAGCCATCTGGAGAGGTTTTGGCATCTACAGAAACCTACTGCTGAATTTGTTCCTTGAAGACATTCATTTTAGGATGTTATTTCCAATTTGGCATATAACAGAGCTGTGCAAGGCAATGAGAATTTAGACTCTCTGCTACCTACAGAAGGCATCTTATTTAAAGCATGTCCCTGACAAAGCAACACCCAGGGAACGCAACTGGAAATCATTTACAAGGAAATAATGTCTCTAGAAGCAGTTTCAGTTACAGCAGCTGCCAGAATGGCAATCCACTCCCTACAAAATATCTGAACTTTGAGCACACCACTTTGCTGGTGCTGTCTTCCTTCAGACCCCAGTCACTGGCTCATTTCTCTTGCCACCCCACAGCAACCTGTTCCAATGTTATTCCCAAGACACACAATGCCATTGAGTTTTCCCCATCCAAAAATAAAAAATTAAATAAACAAATAAGCTTAGGCAAAGACCAGAGGCCATAATCTGTAACATACTATTTCTGGATGGACCAACAGTAGTAACATGGATTGTTTTTCTCTATTTCGCTACTTATACAGAATAAACCAAGAAACTCAGAAGAGGAGGTTGGTAAAAAGAAAATGTTTTAAGGTATTAAAAAAAAAGTATTTTGGAGGCCAGTTAGCTACAGAAATTGTATTAACTCAACGTTTCCACAACATAAATTGAATTACTTTTCTTCTTAATTTCGTTTCTCTCCTGGGGAGTATCAATGAAAATGTTAGGGAGTCTCTCTCTGCCTATTGTCAGAGGACAGGAGCAAGGAGGAAGCAGCTGCATTCAGTACTTTATCTGATTGAACAAGTCTGTTAGACTAATTTTTTAAGCATAACTATTATGCCTAGTTAACTTTGTAGCTTGAGAATCAGCATGGACCGTGGAAGATGACTGCTCTGCCACTTACTATGTAACTCCCAGCAAGTTCATGAATCTCCCAGCCCTCAGTCTCCCCATCTATAAAATGGGGATAAAAATGACCCTTATTTCATAGTGTTGTTTGGAAGATTACCTGGGGCAATTGTAACTTGTATACATATAACATACACGTACATGCATGTACATATACACACATACACATATACACGTGTGTATATGAACACATACGACACTACTCTGGTTGTAAGAGCCCTTCCTATTTTAGAGAGCTCTCACTCTCTCTCTCTCTCTCTGTCTCTCTATCCTAAAGACATCTGGTCCCCAGAGGAAAACTATATTTTTAAATTGCTACTATTCCAAATAAAACCAATGACTACGAGTAGAGGTTTACTTGTAAGGCTTTAGATTTTAGAGTATCTAGATGATGAATCCAGATGAGTAGAGGAAATGAAGTTCATGGTCATAGTGATTGAGTTAAGTCATCAGATGCCCAGTACCCCATGGTAGTGCAAAGAACCTACCCCCACTTCTGCTAAGCACAAATTGCCCATTTGAGTTTGAGCCAATTTGTCCTTCCCTCCTCAGTCCTACTTAATCTCATACTAAACCAGTAAATTCCAGAACAGTCCTGTAGGGGGAACCAGAGGTCTTTCCTTTTAAAGCCCAAAAGGCCATTTTAGTAGCAGTAAGAGAGTTGGGCGGGGGTGGGGGGGTGGGAGGGGTTGGTGGGGCAGGTGGCCTTTGGGGCTAGAGCCAACTAGGCCAGGAGCCTCTTTTATGCTTTCTTTTTTCCTTTTTTCTTTTCTTTTTTTTTTTTTTTTTTTTTTTTGCTTACAGAAACCTTAAAAAATTTAATTTTGGTAGGATGGTGGGAGTTTTGTTTTCTTCAGTGTACTAATGATTTCTCCACATCCATTCAATAAAGTTCTTTACTTCTTTTAGATACAGACAGTCACTATTGGTCCTTTCATAAAATATCACTTCAGTAAACATTTTTTAAACTTCACTGTTTAAAGAGCGTCCTGAATGTACAAAAAGTAAAAATTCATGGTGCTTTCTGTTACAAGACTCACATTCTAGAGCAGCATGATCTGACAGACTTTCTGTAATGATGAAAATGTTCTATATTGTGCTGTCCAGCACCGCAGACACTAGCCACATGGTGCTATTAAATTCCTGAAATGTGGCTAGTGTGATTGAAAATCTGAGCTTGTGTTTAATTTTAATTAATCAACATTTAAATAGCTAAATGTGGCTACTAGCTACCAGACTTGAAAACCTTGCTTCTTAAAGTATGGTCTCCAGACTAGAAGTATTGGCTTCACCTGCAACCTGTAGACATGCAAAATCTCTGATCTCACCCTACACATCCTAGATCAGAAATTAAATTCTGACAAGATCTCCTGGTGCTTCATATGCACATTGAAGTTTAGAAAGCACTCTTCTAGGGAGAAATGAATTTGACATCCATGGTTAGAAGGTACACACAAGTGGTTATCATCCTTACTGCACTTTAAATGCAACTGAGAGCATAAAAAATACTGAATCTAGGTCACCCCCCTCAACCCAGAGACTCCAATTTAATTGGTTGAAGGTTTGGCTGCAATATCACAAGTTTTAAAAGCTCTCTGGGGGATTTTAATGGACAGCGCATTTGAGAACCATCCTAGCACAGCCTAGGACAGTGGTTTTCAAAATTGGGTGAACATCAGGATCACCAGGAGAGCTGTAAAACAGATTGCTGGATCAAACTCAGGGAGTTTCTGATTCATTGAGTCTAGGCTAGGTTCTAGGAATCTATATTTCTAACAAGCTTTCAGGTGATGCTGATGCTGCTGGTCTGGGAACCACACTATGAGAAAGAGCCAACAGCACAGTAATTTTAAAAGCATGGGCTCCAGAATCAGACTGTCCTGAGCTGAGCCCTGGATCCACCAGTCACTATCTGGGAAAGTTACCAATCCCCCAAATCTCAGCTCCCTAAATTGTAAAAATGGACCAAAAGTAATTAATCTTTGGGTTGTTGTAAATGTTAACTGAGATAATGCCTATGAGATGCTGATCCCAGTGGCTGCTCTTAATAAACAATCAATAATTGTTCATTATTATCATTAGTGCAAACATATTCACTCATTTACTCACTCAACAAACACAAACTATGTGCCAGACACTGTTCAAGGCACTGAAAACAGCCAAAAAACAAGATGATCAATATCTCTGCCACACTGTTGTCATGAAATCTGCATTCAGGTTGATTGTTTAAAACTAATGATACTGCTCTTATACTGCTAATCATAAAAGCAAAGGAACAAAGGTCAGGGAGAAATTTGTTCCAGCTGGGAGACGAGAAAGCTTCAGACAGGAAGTGGAGTTAGGGCTGTGCCTTAAATGAGAGAGAGATGCCAACCAAGGACATGTGGCAGAAATTCACTTCTGACTCAGCACAAGGGAAGATGCAGAGGGCAAATGCAGCTGTGGCCTGGTGCAGCTGGGGAAGAAAATCTAAAGGAAAGGAGAGGCTGGAATCAGGGCTGTGTGCCTGGGGCTGCCCATGAGGGCCTGCCTCAACTCTCTGGCCAAACAGCACTGTTTTCAGGTTTGTGTTGGGTTCCATTTTGTTTAAATCTTGATACACTGATGTAAGGAAATGAAAATCCATGAAGGCTTTCAGTTTTGATAATTCTTACCAAAAGCTGGTCAACGTCAGTTCCAGCTATTAACCTCACCTTACCTAGTGTGGAGTTCTTCAAGCTAGGGAGTAGATCCAGGGCCAGATGCTCTAAGAAGTGGACGGACAACAGAGACTCCTGAGACTGTAACCGAGTCCCTGGAAGAATGACCACTGACGGGGGAAAGTGCTCTTCTGACCCCTTGCATTGTTTTCCTTGAGAAAGTGGTGACATGCAATTGAAACTTGTTCACCTCATTTGGCACTTGAAAATTCTGGTTGCTCTCTATTCTTTTAAGCAAACTCTAAAAAGGTAAGAAAACATGAGGTCTAAGAGATGAGGACTCTTAAGAGGGGCAGGCAGACCTACCTAATGCATTCCCTCAGTTGCTGTAGCCACACAGGAAGGGGTGCCCAGATCTTGGTGTAACTTGCTTAAAGCCATGGATAATAAGCATATTTGTCCAATAATTCATCTGTTTCCAAAAAAAAATTAAAAAGAAAAACTACATAGAAGTGAGGATATGGGGAAGGTTTCAGACTCCAATGAGAATCTCTCTAAGGGTCTTCTCCCAGGACAGGCTGGAGAAGTATAATGAGGCAAGGATGTGGAGGGCGCTGAACACCTGTTAGAGCTTTTGGATCCACAAGCCATGCAGAGCCACTGACAGGCAGAACAAGAGCATGGGTCCAAGCTCCAACTCTTCCCAGCTCTATAAGTTTGGGCAAGTTACTTAACCTCTCTGAGCCTCTTTGGCAAAATGGCAATAATAATCATACCCCCTTTGGTAGGCAGAATAATGCCCCCCCCCAAAAAAAAAATGTTCACGGTAATACTCAGAACCTTCGAATATGGTAACTTACATGGCAAAAGGCAATCAAAGTAGTGGATAAATTAAGATTGCTAATTGGCTGACATAAAATGGGGAGATTATCCTGAATTATCCAGGTGGACCCCCAGTATAAGAAGGAGGGTCCTTAAAAGTTTAAGAGGGAGGCAGAAAAGTGAGTCATGGAGAGGTGATGACAGAGAGCAAGTTTGGAGAAACAAAGTGTGAGAATTACTCAGCCCGCTGTCGCTGGCCCTGTTGCTGGCCTTGAAGATGGAGGAAGGGACCATGAGCCAAGGAATGTGGGTGGCCTGTGGAAGCTGGAAAAAGCAAAGAAATGGAATCTTCCTTAGAACTTTCAGAAAGGAGCACAGCCCTGAAGACACTTTTGTCTTAGCTTGGAGAGACCTATGTAGACTTCGAAATTATAGAACTGGAAGGTAATAACCTGGTGTTGTTTTAAAGCATGACACTTGTGGCAATTTGTTACCATGGCAAGTGGAAACTAATACATCTGTCTTGTAGAGGAGTGAGGCTGATGCCTGGTACATAGAAAGGGTACTTTCTTATCTAGGATGGCATTATCCATGGGCACTTGCAATCTTCCTCACAAGGCAGGCATCTCTCCCCTCAGAAATGCCCACTGCTTCCCACACTGCCTGTCTCCCCCATAGGCACAAGCCTTGGCTCAGCCCAGGCTTCTCCCAGAAGCCTCCTCTCATTCCTCTGCCCACAAGAGTTCTTTCTCCTCTGAACTCCCTTGGCTCTTACAGCCTGTACCTCGCAATTTTGAATGCAATTACACAGTGGGCAGTGTTACCTGCTGTTGCTGCATGTGTGTTTATTTTGGCTCCAAAACTAGATAGAAACCTTGGTCTCAAACGGGAACTATGTCCTGTCCTTTGGTTGTTGTTGTTTTTAAGAACCTGTACTTTTCTTTACAACCCTGTTTTTATCACCTTTTGACACAAAAAAGGACTGCCCAGGCATATATTTATAAGCAGATATCCTAAATCATTTTAATTGCCCTATGGCTGGGCACTAACTCATTTTTCTATTTTTTTTTTTTTTAGGAGAGTTTTCTATTTTCCAGAAGAGTCTGCTGAAGATTCTAAAGTCTAAGATCCAAGGCCAGGTCTAATGTGAGCTAGAGAATTGGGTTTATAGTTTTTCAGCCACGATCTAATGATGGTGGCTCCTTACCAGCCCCTGATTTCATTAGTTAGAGAATGGGGACAACGTTGGAAAAATAGGGTGGCCAAGCATGTTCTTCTCATCCCAACAGTGAACACACAATAGGTGCTCAATAAAAACAGATTCGTTTTATTCTCTTCTTTTAACCACATAAGATGACCCTCAACAAAAATAATAAACATACAAAAGAGGCACAGCCCACTGACCTACCTTGGGAATACAGTTCCCCAAAAATGAGACAAACAAAAAGTTCTCCCCAGATCGTGTTATTCAAGTCTCAAAATAAGATACATCTCTCATCTCAAGGTACATTTATTTTAGTGAGGTAGGATAAAAATTATGTGAGAGAAACAAAAATGAATAAGCTAGTGTGTGGGAATAGGAATAAAAATAAGCAGCGACTTGCCGCCTGCCAACGTGGATGTCCTCACATCCCACTGCCTTATTTTTGGTTCCATTCTGGTTTGTTTTCCTCCCTGGCACTTAAAAATAAGATAGGTAGGTTAGAAAGAGAGGCCCAGGATACTCATTAAGCTTGTCCTACGTACACCGTACTTAACTCACATTACCTCATTGAATCCCCACTCCAGCTTTAGAAGATGATTGCTATTACTATCCCTATTGTGCAGGTGAGAAAACTGAGTTTAAGACAGAGAAGAACAACCTAGCTCAGAATGACCCATTAGAAAGTGGCTGAGCCAAAATGTGAATTGAGGTGCTAGAGACCAGAGCTTGGCTCTGATTCTCTCTGCTCTATTAACTCAGGAGTGTGGCAGCCTCCAGTTCCTCTTTATCTCAGGTGAAGCATCTCTGATCCCCAAATGGCTAAGGTATCCTGGAATTTACAATACACATACTAGCTCTGTGTTTCCCTGGTTCTAGTGGCAACTCCAGAAACTGGAGGTGGGCAAAGAGGAATGAGAAGGAGAAGAAGAGATATGAGGGTATGTGTTCTTAAGTAAGGTCTCTTCCCGGCCCACCTGAAGTGAAGCCTTCTCTAAGTAAAAAGAGATAGATGGGTGCCAACATAAAGCAGCAAAATCAGCTCTGTCATCCCCAACCCAGTCTTCAAAGTCCCAAATCTTCCAAGGATAAGGACAATGTGAATGTGGACATTAAGTCAGACTAACTCCAGAGCAAACCACCCCTTGCACTACTCCCAGCCATGTGACCTTTGATAAGACAGGTAGCCTCTGTGAGCCTCAGTGACCTCATCTGCAAAATGGGGAAACTAATTCCTAGATCAGAGGTTTGCTCTGAGATTGAGTTCACATACATAAGGGGATTACCCAAGTACCCAGCATATAGTAGAACCAGAATAAATGTTAGCTGTCAAATGCATGCAAAAAAGTAAATAAACACTATGCTATATAATATGCAACCGTATATCAAATATTAGAAATTAAATGTGGTCTGGGGAAAGTAAGGGCAAGTCATGGCATTTGTTCTCTTTTTTATCCCCCAAAGTGCTGACTACAGCTCAGACCTCTGCTCTGGCAGAGCTCAGGACATATGTGCAGAACCAGGAGAGACTTCAGTTTCCTGCATCTTACCCCAAAACTCAGCTGGTAAAGGTAGCACCTTGTCTTTTTCTAGGAGGAGGGAAGAATTCCTGAAATGTCCCGTTTGATGAGATTATTCCTCTGTACACCATACCTCATGGGAATGTTCATTCTATCTCTAACAGCTCATCGCTATGATTGTTTCACAAGGTAATAAACCGTGTATTAAGTCAGACACGGGAATCTTCTTGAAATATTATTCTACCAAATTCTCTTCTGTAACACGCAGACCAGTTTTGAATCTCACCCAAGGGGCTTAGTTACCAAAAAACAAAAACTATTTCAATAAAGGTGTTTTCTCTTACAAGAGGAGAGAGGGTAGTTGTTCTTCTTATTATTATTTTATAGCCCAAAACGTCATTGACCTATATTTTTAGTTTCAACAGCACCTATGTTCCCAATATACTAATTAACATACTTATTTATTCATGTTTCTCCTATCCTTCCCCTATTGCAATGTCAAAGAGATAGTATGCGATTTTATTGACTGTTGTCTCCTAATCATTTGGGAAAGTGCCTGGAATGCAGTAGGCGCTTAATACACATTGCTCAATTAATGAACAAACTGAAGCACATTTTAAGGCATAGTTTTTTTTTTTCTGAAGAGCAACCACAGTTGATGCAAAAGTATAACTCGTTTTCTTCCCTTTTCTTTTCTCCCTCTTTTTCTGTTTGCTCTCTAGTTTTTCACTAAATCAGAGCACACTTCTAAAAACCAGGTTTAAACCATCCACAAAAAGGTATGGGTTTTGAAAACATCCCAGTTCTCCTGACACTAAGCCTTTCTAGGGAATATTTCACTCACAACAAAGAGACTTGGCTCCATACCCTTAGCTAGGGTGAGGTCTGCTGGCTTCAGAAGAGGGATGCCTCCGCCACAGTCACCAAGAGGTATTCCCAGTCATCTAAGACAAGAGGGGACCAAAGGAAATAAATCTTTACATAAAATTCAGTTTCATGAAGTGTAAAGACTGAAAAGTAGTAATTTAGTCCAAACTTCCCATTTTTCAGATTAGAAAACTGAGCGTCCAGAAAAAGCGAGTGGTTGTTCAATGTCCACAGAGTAATTAGAGCACAGCCAGGAAGAGAAGGCAGATTCCTTCATTTAGTTCTTCTTACCTTCTTCCCCGCCTCCCTTTCTCCCTTCCTTCACTCCTTGTCTCTTTGTTTAAGGCTTTCTGGGTGTGGGTGTAGGGGGGGGTATGTGTGTGGGGGGGAGTGTGTGTACCCTTCACAATGGGATGATTTAGAAAGAGCCTTGGTTAGCAGCCCACACATAATTTTGAGTCAGAAATGTTGGTGATTTAATTTCACTACCTTCCCAGTCCTCCTCAACAACTTAGATCCCAAATTTCCCATTTATAATGTAAGCATCTTAAGGACTTTCTGAATGGAAAGAACTTCAGATATCATCTAGCCCAACCTTTATTTTACAGATGAAGAACAGGCCAAATGATGAAAAGTGGGTCCCCTGTGTCATAAAGACAGTCGATAGCTAAGCTGAGGCAGCCAGGACCCTTGGCACTAGAGCATATTTAGGTCATGCTGAAGACACTTCTCAGATTTGTGTGCAGCTCTAATGGTCTCATTGTGCTGGCTAAAAAACTCAATCTGAGCAAGCACATCACATTTCAAGAATGAAAATTTTCCATTGAGAAAATGAATATGATTCTAATGGGAAAAGTGGTAGAAAATAGAATCCTCATAGGATACACACACAAAGGCACACACACATATGTGTATAGACGATAATTGCATATATTATATATAAAAGATATTTTTTAAAAATTCTTGATAGTAGGTATATAATAAATTCACAATGCTAACAAGGACAAATATATTGTTAGTAGAAGCATATCTTGACATAACATTTTTGAAACATTATCCATCAACATTTGTACAAACTAAAATACACATATCCTTTGATCCAGTAAGTCAGTCCTCTTCCAGCACCTAGAACTATCTATAGAAAAAGAATTGTACAGGTATGTGGATGAGGATGTTTATTAAATCATTGGTTATAGTAGAAAAATGAAGCAATCGGGTCCATCATTAGAATTATCGCTGAATAAAATATAGTACAACAATTTGTGGAATTTTCTGCAACTGTTTTAAAATGAATTATTACAGAGCTGAAGGGATTTCCATCATTGATTAGTAAGAAAACCAAATTGCATTGCAATGTGATTCATACAATTATTTTGTACAAAGACCACCACCTCTAAAATACTTATTATATATGCATATCCATGTTTGTTTGTGGTGAAATAAGCATGATAGAAAGTGTGGAAGTCTGTTAACACTGAGCATCACAGAGAGCAGGTAGTGATGAATGCAGGGGGAAGAGATGATTACTATTTTCTTTATGTACACATAATTTGAATGTTTATACTGACTACAACACATATATTTTACTTTGAAAAAAGTTACAATAAAATTTTCTAAAAATAAAGACAGATGGAATCCCAAAGGTCCTCTGAGTCCTGTTTCAGCCTCCCTTCTTCCACTGTAGACTTATGGCAGCAGAAACATTCTGAGATTATTATTCCGTGTGGCAAAGAAAACCTTGAAGCTGGTTCTCTAAGCCTTTACCTGCCATAACCAGTCTCCAAACTAATTACTTTTCCCACCAAATTGTCCTAATCCTGATGCAGGAAGTGACCCATCCAGCACAGCAGAAAGTGAGATGTGAACACAGCATCAGCCTTTGACTAAGCTCTTCCTTTGACACGGGAAGGAAGCTCAATCTCCCTCATGGTGAGGGGTGACTCGAGAAGCCTACCTTACCCTGCCCCACCAAGGAACTCATAACTACAAATAAACCAGGCAATACCCACTTTTCATAAAACTAAGCAGCAGCTATAAGTGAACTTTGGCAGGCAGGCTTTCTGGGGTGCGTGAAGCAGCTACTAAAAAAGCTGGCCTTATTCCCAGGGGTTTATTTGTCCAGTACGGACTCCATGTTGAATGAAAAGTGACAGAACCATAAATGGAGAGTTCCTGGCTATGAGAGTGATGACTACCAGGGCTTTGACACTGTAAAACTGCATTACCTGAAGCATGAACTGTGCAAATCCTTATAGTCTAGTTCTCCAAAGAGAACTGTCACCATCAACTTCTAAAACTCTAAGCCTCTGGTCCACCTTAGATTCTGTATTTCAACCATGGCTCAGGAACTAATAAGAAGAAAGAAAGAGAGATCGACTTACCAAGCCAACTTCTGTTTAAGTACACAGACACAAACACTGGGGGAACTGTGAAGAAATCTACTACAGAGTTCACTTCCAACCAGAACCACAGCTTATCATTGGCTGCAATAAACTAGGGGAAAGAAAAAGAAGAAAAAAAATGAGAAGCATGGTGCTGACATTCAAACTAACCTCTTGCCAGAGGATATGTTTTGGTTTTAGTGGGGGTCTCAAGGGAGATGTTGTTTGTCTCATATATATAAACTAATTACATGTTATATTTGTCTTATAATTCAGATATATAGTCTTTTTCTAAAGAGTAACTATGTGCTATGTTAGCCTTGGGGAAAGATTAGGCTGTAATCTTTAGTTTTCAACAGCATTATAGGGAAGGTTAAACGATCACACCTTCATTAGACCCTCTAATGTAAATATAACAATAAATAAAGCATGTACGAATGTATTCACACACACACACACACACACACACACACACACACACACACACACACCACCTGTATAGCTCCAGTCATAAACAGGGTCTAGCATGAACCCCTAAACTTCAAATTCTGCTACCCTACCCCTTTGATTCCTCCCTCAGAACTGTTCCTTCAGGTTTCGGCTAAGTGAGCACTGGTAAACATATTTAAGGGTGGAAAGCTTGTTTGGTTCTATTTAAGGGAACAATGCCCACATATTTGAATAGAAGAAAGAGAAACTATTGGCCGGTGGAGGTATAATATTTCAACTCCGATTTCTCTTCCTGTGAACACAATTAACATGTACTTCAGAAAACGCTGTGCCAAGGAAAGGGCTCTCTCACAGACTGAAAATCAGAATGCAGGTACATTGTCTCCCTAGAAACAATGAGCTTCATCTGGGCCGTGAGAGCAGGCACTGGTGGGGGATGGTCCCTGGGTACCCGACTTGCACACCCCTTCATGATACTGGGCAGTGTTGACCAAACTTACCCGCAAGCCAAAGTAGAGAAGGAAGAACACATTGAAAGCCATGTCGATCTGTAACGTGAAATCTTTGTAGAAATTCTGGCAGGATTCTATTGGGCTATTAGACAGGAAGAAGAAAAAGCAAGGGGTAAATGACAAGCATTATCAAGTCTCCCCCAGCGTTGTGCAGTGGTGGTGCTCAGGGTAGAGGACAAAATGAATGTTCAGAAAATAAAACATTTGGTCTTTTTACCCCCTGTGATAATCAAGCAAGCACTGCCAAGGGGTCTTTCCATTCAACCACTCAGTCCCTTGTTTTTTTATTTGTTTTCATAATCTTACACAAATATTATTTTTATCATCATTCAACAATTGAGCTAAGAATCTAAAGAGGATCATGCAGACACCTTGGAGGAAGGACAAGCAGGAGGCACCACCAAATTCCTTAATTTCATATTAACCCTTAAAGAACTGACCTTTTTTTCTTTTAGAGGACACAAAGCTAAAAACAGTCCCTAATACCCTCCAGCATGTTAGAAGTTGAACCCATTTTTAATTAAACACAGTGGCTGTATTTTGGACCTTTTTAAAGCCATAAGTTGATTAATAGTGAAGGACCCAGGAGCATCTCAGGAATGCAGTGGAGGAGAGGATCCTGGTTGATGTTCTGGCAAGGCCAAGTATGGACTTTATGTGTAGCATTCTAATCTGAAGAAAGAGGCATTGCCCAACTGGTAAAATTCAAGACTATTAAACCAAAATGTCGAAGCAGTACTCTAAGGGTTAATTTTATTTTTATTTTTTGGCATGCAGGTTAATTGGCGTTGTGTGTATCAAGCAGCCAGTGCAAACCCCCAGCACAGTCTACTTTGTTCAAGAGTCGGCAGTTTAAAAGGGTACCACTATACAAACTGGTTCATTGTTTCCATGTGCTTTCCCACATCAGACTGATCAAAGGATCAGTGTGTGAAAAGTCCCAAGTTTGGGGCTGGGTGGGCAGCAGGAAAGCCTCAGAAGCATCTCAAAGCTGTAAATGAAAATTCATGATATACTGTTACCACTGTAAGCAAATGGTAACACTTAGGCCAGGAACATAAAGAAGATGAGGTGAGTACTGGGAGAAGCCAATACTTTCCCTGGACGGGAAGCAATGAGGACCTCCTGCCCAGGAGAGCACTAGCTTGGGAAGGGCAGGACAGAGGATCTCTGAGTGTCACCACTTTGGAAATTGCTATAGGCAATACCAGTTAGTATAGTTGTACTTCTATGAGGACAGTGCTTGGTTGTTCAACAGGCAGAAATCTAGTGCAGTACAGGAATGCCGGGCCCACCGAGAAGCATGGTGGGTCAGTCTGTTGAACTGTCCGATCACATGACATGCACCTTGATTTACCCATTCTTCATCTCTATTACAAGTCAAGCATGCCCTTTGTTATCTCTCAAATCGCAAATATGTGGGAAAACCTTCAGACAAGCATTAAGAGTAATCTACTCTTGCATTTACAAACTAAGTGACTAAACAAAACACAAACACTGAAATCACAGTTATTTTATAGTTATTTTATAAGAGAAATGACAACGGCTATATTTTCACTAAGTAAGGGAAGTTAGAGGAAAGACAGCATAGAGTTTGCTTTTAATCCAATGCTGAAAGAAGACGGGAGAAAAAGCTAAATATCACAGCCTACCATCACGCTTTGCCTGCTCTCCTACACGGGTATTAATTTAAATTTAAAAAAATGAAAAATCTAGACCTAGAGTTAATAAGTGACACTTCTTCAATTCCCAAGCCATACTGGCATTTTGTTTCAAGAGTAAGACCCAGAAGGTTCACAGGTGCCAGAGTTCTTAGCTACTCTAGTTAAATTGAAAAGGAGTATATGAACTAAATTGACCAGAAATCCACCACAGATCTCAAGAGATGAAGAGACAATTCATCCCTGGGCTCTGTGAGCCACTGCTGATGTGTTACTGAAAAATAGTGTGTGTGAGTGTGTGTGTGAGAGAGAGAATGAGGATTGGGAGATCTATTGGTAAATATTGCAGTCATGTCTTCATGTGTGCCAGCAATGACTTGTTTGTGCATCATAAGTTCTTACTCATCAAGTGATGTGTACACAGCTAAGGGGACAGAGAGAAAGGCTTTGTTCCCAAGTGTATTATGAAAAACCCAGCATCACTTCACCAAGACCAAATCATAACCTTACTGTTGCCTTCACATTAGTTTTGGGTGGAGTTACTATTGTCATATTTGGGTGTCTTGTGAATTCTCTAGCTTCTATCAATTCCATGGTTTCTGGGGTTAATTTGGCAGTAACCCTGAAATATATCTAATATGGAAAGTATCTGCTAGGCTGTGGAAGAGAAGGGAATGACGGGGGAAGAGGGGTTAGCTCAGTGCCATCGAGGATGCTTCGGTTCAACATAGATGGAAGCAGATATTTAAAAGAGTGTAAGGAATCCGGCTGTAGCAGCTTCTTTCCATTGGTTTGTGCCTTCCTTGTCATTTCTGCTGCTCTCTCCTACATTGCACACTCCAAAAGGCAACAATGAAAGGGCTTAATGCTAAAGGACACGATATTGAGAAATATACCTCAACAGCACCTCTGATTTACAGAGAACAATGTTGAAACCATAATAGACCCTTTTCCCAACCAAATTCAGAGCTGATTTAATCATGGTTTCATATCATTCCTCAAGTCCTAGACTTTGAGCTGAAACAATAAAGGGAATAAATTATGCTGCTGGTGCTGGCAGCTTTTCCTCTGGCTAAAGCTCACCAATAACATGAGCACACTGTTAAGATGGAGGGGGAGAGAAGCAGGAAACTTGGGGACAAAAGAGGGCCAGGGCCCGGGTAATCAGTGAGTCTGTTTTCTACCCCTTTTTCGCTCTTTCCTGCTTTCTATGAGAGCCCAAGGAGAAATGTCCTGCCTAGGTTTTTCAAGTAGCAATAGTACTATTTATCAGGATCCCCTCCAAGAGAAATCCTCCGAGTGCCTTCAGTCTGTGGATCACACAATCAGGGACCACAGAGTGGACCATTTCATTCCCCAGATGGAAACAACCCATAGAGAAGTTCATTGATCTATAAAGTGAAAATACTAATTCAACAACAAAAGTGTTGGACATATCATCAGAGATTTATTTTTCTCCCAAAGAAACTTTATCTTAATGATTAATGCTCACTGTAGGATGGAGAATGGAATACAAACTCCTCTTCCTTCTTGTGTAGAATAGAATTCCTTCTCTAGATGCATAGGAATTTCAAGAGCTAGAAATCACTTTGTTTAAACTACAAAGTAACTCTGGAGTACATACTTCCTAATGAGGTATGCCCACATCAGAATACACTTTCTGTGGGCATATGTTTCCAATAGAAAAAAAAAAAATAGTAGAGTTTTAAGAACTGAAATGAGGCTACTAGTTCAAACCCTGGTAGTAGAAAATTGAATTTCCCTAAATTGTTCTTGGTTAACTAATGACTCAGTAACTATAGGACTCAAACCACTTGGTAAGCTGATGAACTGTTCATTCTAGGCTCCCACATGGATCAAGAGTGATACTAAAATCTTAAGCACATTCAGTGTTTTGATCAGATTTCCATGACGCAGCACCTTCAAAATAACCTCAACAAAGAGCTGCTTCTCGTGTGATAAATGCTCAGTGTAGGATAGAGATTGAAATACAAACTCCTATTTTCTCTTGACCATCGAGTAAGCATATCCTCAGAATTAAGGTGTCTCTATAGAGAAAAATGAGATTCACCCAATGTGGAAAATATATCTTTTTTTCATCAATTTAACAATATAATATCCAATAAACATCCAGGCATGGAAAGATCCAACAGTCCTTCCTGAATACTTACTTAAGAACCTGTCTTTCCAAAACACTAGGCAAGCCTTGGCTACTTAGGTTTTTTTTTCAAAAGCCTGAGGGCTAAAGGCACTAATCTCAGTTCTAGCAGTCATTCTTCTGGATGCCTACGTCATCTCCAAGAGGGAAGTAATTGTCCTCTATACTCAGCCTCTAAACTTCCTAGTGTTTTCTGAAGTCTGTTTTCCTAACTCTCTGAGTCAGCTGTCCAACTATAAAAAAATACTTCTTCAGGGTGGTGGTCTTCAAACTGTAGTATGCACCTGGAAGGCTTGTTAAAACATTGAAGGGCCCTGCATCTCAGAGCTTCGGATTTAGTAGGTCTGGAATAGAGGTCCAAGAATTTGCATTTCTAACTATTTCCCAGATGCTGCTGCTCATCTAAGGACCACACTTTGTGAACCACTCCAGAAGAACTTTCTTGCAATGACACACTAAGGTTTTGCTACTTGAGAAGATCCCCATTCAGACCTGAATGATTAAGCGTTTGAGCCTGCCCCCAGATAACCAGCTGCATGCCACTTAACTAATTGTTGAGAGCAAAGAGTTGCGCAGCTATTTTCAGTTTCAGCTGCTGAACATGGAGAAAAAAATTAAGACGATACCAGGAAGTAATTAAAACACCACTATGCAGCTTCACCAGTGACATTCCAATTAACAATCAGAGTGTGCCTGAGAAGCACATTTTTAGTTTAGGATTAAAAGGAAAAAAGATCAAGTGTAGATGGGGAGAGGTTATGAAGGCCATGATTTATGAGAGATAAATGTTAAGCAGCTTAGGAACAACAACAACAGAAAACATCCGAAATGATTTAATAAATAACTGCATGAGAGGAAAGGGACTAGCTGAGGAACAAAACAGCAACTTATAAAATAATTTCCAATATTTATATTCTCCTCACTCTGGTGGCCAGTCTCTTTTTAAATTGGATGGAGCCTTCTCAATTCCCACCAGGATTATGGACCACTAGAGTTCAGGCCTACAACACCACAGATATGAATCAATACAATAAGCTTAATGATTCCAGACTCTTCTCCTAGTCTCACCTCTACAATGCTGCCAAATTAATTTAATTAAAAGATGTCATTTATCCACCATCATGGCTCCCTTCTGCCTCTTACATCTACTCTAAGCCTGGTTGTGAATAACCTCTAAAACTCAGCCTCACTCTACATCTCCCATCTTATTTTCTGCCACGCTCCAGCCAAGCTCTTTGTTACCATGAACTGGTGCCTCCATTATTTCATGAATGTGACCCACATATTCTTAATTTTAAAGTTATGCTTTTGCTCTGGCCTATTCAAATGATTCTCCTTTTTTGTGTTCAAACCATAGGCAGGCTTCAAGGCCAATTGGAAGACTGAAAGGCATAGCTTGGCAAATTACTCATGCCCTCACTGACCTCTCCCATCCCTGAATTCCTATAGCATTAGGAGCAAGGAATTCTAAACTGTCTAATAATGATGATTATTATTCAGTTCAATGGAATACCTGGCAATTACATAGAGTTCATGCACACTATTGCATTTGGTCCTGATAACTTGGCAAAATAAAGCAGATATTTTGTTATAATCCCCATTTTGCAGACAGAGAAGCAAAGGCTCAGACATCTGTCCAAGATCACATAGTTACATGGTACAGTTGGGATAGAAGCCCAAAAGCCTCTTCCGTGACATCTTACTTCTCCAGATGAACTGTAATATCCTTGGAGAGGAAAAAGAAACGTAAGACACAGTATCTGCTATCCTCAGAGCCTGGCATGAAAATTATGCAAAAGCAAAGGGGGTTGACGGATTTATGGAGGAGGTTAAGCTGTCCTCGAAAAAAAAATCATGCATGTTTCAAATAGTCTGGGAAAATGCAGAGAAAGCTGACCTATCCAACCTACTCTCGTGTGGTCGTGTGGGACATTACTAATCCCCAGAAGTTTTTCCTGAGACCTAAGTGGTGGTGACAATATGGAGCCTGATCTCACCAGCTGAGGGCAAGTTCCACTGCTTAAAGAAGAATAAGTGCTTGTCACCCATCTGCTTAAAGATGGATGATCCTCAAGATGTCCCAATTTTCTTTTACCTTCTCTTATTTTAGAAAGACAAGAATGAATATAGTAATGAATAACAATATTTAGATACTTAGAACATTTCCAATTATGGACTAGACAATAAATTTTGCATCCCATTCCATTCAATAGAAATTTTTTTAAAATGATGGCACCATTTAGTCATGGATATGATAGAACCTATCTGTAACCAAGAGGTTAATAAATCTAAGTGATTTTGAATTTTAATAACTTTGAGGTTTAAAAATATCTGGATTTACTGGATAAGAAAAACACCTCAGGTTTTCTGCCTACAAAAAAAAATCCAGCTAATCAGAATATTATGAGCCCAAGAGATTTTAAAAGGCAAGCAAGTCTTTGAGATGTACAGTTGACCCTGAACTACATGAGTTTTTACTTTGCAGGTCTGCTTATACATGGATCTTTTTCAATAAATATGTATAGTACTGCAGACATATTTTCCCTTCCTTAGGATTTTTTTAATAACATTTCCTTTTCTATAGCCTACTTTATTGTAAGTTTAAAGTACATAATACATATAACATACAAAATGTGTGTTAATCGATTGTTGACATTCTAGGTAAGGCTTCCAGTCAACATCAGGCTATTAGTAATTAAAGTTTGGGGAAGTCAAAAGTGACATATGGATTTTCAAGTGCATGGGGTCAGTGCCATTAACCCCTGCATTTTCAAGAGTTGACTGTACTCTAAATTAGAAATCACTGTTTTTATTCATATAATTCTAAGTCTCAGAAAAACATCCTACAAGCTAATCACAATAGTGAATCGTATGTATGACATAATACTAATTAATCTTTGAGAAATCAATAATCTTTATGTAGAACATTGTCTTCCAAATGGAAAGTACCCCAAGACTGCCCAGGTCTTGATTGGATTAAAGTCAAAAGCTTACTCTTTTTGCTTCTCTCAAGTGCCCCCATTTAAATTACCTGTCAGAGCTATGTCATTAAGAGCTTATCTTTTTAATGTGGGTGCTTTTCGTGTTTGCACTGGGTGGGACCTGTATTCAATAAGTTGTGTAGTTTTTATTAACTTAGCCAAACAGAAGCAAGCCTCTTCTGTTGATCATCACTGTGACTTTATCCCACATCATCTTGGAGTAGTTATCTCCTAAGATGTTGCTATCGTTGATGGGTAAGTCTGTGTTCAATCATTAATACTAATGATAATAACATCAAAATGAGACCTTTGTTTTATCTTAAAACACTTTTCTTAGACCTTGCAACAGTTCTAATGTAAATAGAAAACACTTTTTGTTACTTGCAGTATTGATCTGTTCTGATCCCAAGCCACTTGGTTAAATAGCTTTTTTAAGAAAGTTTCAATTATGGATTTGTATCAATAGGTCTATTCATCTTTTTGGCAGTAGCAAGATTCTAATTATGCCACTGCTCAATTGATGGCATGTGATCCAACAGTCACAAACGTATGCCCCATTAGGGTCTTGTTGAAATTAATTAGAACAAAAGGAGAGGTGGTATACAGACCCTCACTATCCTTTGGAATTCTATGTGTTCTGTCTTCTTGAGCTTTGAGTGATAAGGAGAATCCTGGAATAATAATAGCAATAGACTTCAGAGCAGCTGTATGGCTCGGGGTGTCTACCTGAATAATTAGTCCTAATAATTAAGTATTCTTCTATGAGACAAAGAAAATGACATAGATCACTGATGGAGAGAACAAAATATGTCAGTTCCTTACACATTGGATTTCTCAGTGAAACACACAGATAATTTGTTTTCATGAAACTCAGATGGTAAAATCTCTGTCATTTTCTTATGGAGCTCTTTTAAATTTTCTTACAAGACTTTAATGTCTTTTCTGAGCTTATGTTTTCCTTCTCATTTCATTCCATATCTTTTCATCCACTAATGTACCCAAATACAGTAAATCAAAAGCAAAGTGTAGGCATTACAGATTGACCTCAATAGCAATTAGCAATCAGGTAGTCTTGGAGTTTGATAGAAGAGATAAAATACCTGCTCTATTGATTACTAGTTGTATGATCATGGACAAATAATTTGACTTCTCCAAATTTTGGCTTTCTCATCTGTAAACTGGAGATGATAATACAAACCTCAAAGGCTACTGTGAGGATAAAAGTGGATAATGAGTAAAGGCTAAGCACTGAACAAGTGATATTTATTTTAAAAACTAAGGTAATAATGATAATAATAATAATTGTAGAAAAGTGCCAAGAAAGGCAAGCATCCAAATGAACAAAATCTAAAAGAATCTATTATTTCACATTTTATTTTTCCATTTGTATTTGCTTTATTACCTCTTTTTCAGATGTTGTAATATAATTCAAATGCCCAATAGAATGTGTAGTGAGCTAACATCTGGTGTGATTCTATTTATTAGAGCATTAACGTTAGGTAATATTAAAGAAGAAATACTGGGAAATTTATATTTCCACAAAGGCAGCCACACAGCCTCATAAGTACTAAATAATTAACCAAAATTTCCTGATAGAGAAGGCATGAGTCACTTTAATGAATAGCCACAGTAGGCTGTATATTCTCCTTTTCCCAGGTCTTTAGCAGAGGAGAGAGTTTCATTTGCCTGGCTGGTTTAGCATGGATATGGAGGACAGGCAGAAAGAGGAACCAGTCATATGCCTTCTAAACATCTCTTCCAATTCTACATCCGCAAGATTGCATATTTCTTCACCATTGGACTCTTTGAATGATGTCCAAGACAGCTAGCCACTAATGCCTGTTTTCTCTAGCTTGTTTACAAACTGTAATTATTTCGATCACAGTTGTTACCAGAGTAGAATTAGTGTCCATATTTGCCAGCAATTTTTATGTAATAAATCATCATAGTGGTAGTTTAGCTACCATACAAAATATGCCAAATGAGTGCTTCTTTCATTTGCACTACACTATCTGAGGTGTCTGTTGTGACTAATTCTTACTCTCTTGTTCCTCTACCTTCACTGATGTTAGTCATTTCTTCAGTAAACTCATGTTTCCTAAAAACACAATAGAGTAGATGATTCAAATAGTACTTAATGCATATACACTCAAGCACTAACACTACAAAACAGACCGAGATTTCTTCAAGAGCAGGGGCAAATGCCATATACAGGTGTGGGGTAGTGCATGTAGGTGCACCTGTGCACACATCCACAGCCCTCTTGCACAAACGTATGCTCTCTACCCAACCTCAACCTCACTATGGGACCATCTACAAAATAGGACAGCCTGAGTGAGGTGATTAGAAATGAGAGAAAGAAGAGGGAAGAGAAGAAATCCCAAGTCTGAATGGAAAACAAGGATCCCAGACACGGTGCCTGGCCTGGAAGGCAGTGCCTCTGAACCATAGAGTCATACTCCTCTCATACTTACAAAAACTTAGACCTGCAAGAGCAAGAATAAAGGACCCTTCCCACTGCTACCTTATGTCTCCAATGCCTTTTTCTAGATATTAAATGTTGTCATACATGGGTTAGAAGGCCCATAAACAATCATCTCTAACCAGTAATAATAACCAATAGTCAACTCCCAAACACCGAGGAGCAAAAGTCTCATGTCTTTGTTTCTTAAGAGAGCAATCATGAGGAAGCAGCCTGAGGCTCAGTTTCAAGGCTCTTTGGCCTCAAGCCTCCACATATAAGAAGCTCTCCTAATTGCACAGGGAAGGGCAGAGGCTCCTAAGGAAAAGCATAAAAGCATGAACCCTCTATTTACAAAGGCTGGCCAATCAGGGCAAAGTTGAGCATGTAGGTTGTGATTCTCACAGCATAACAGGTTCAAATCACTGTTGGGACCACTTGGGGCCATTATTAGGTGCAGACTTCAAAATTCTTTTGTCTGAGCCTTCTTCTTCTAATATTTGTCTTGGACTATTCTGGGCATTCCCTGATCACTCATTAGTCTTCTGCTTAGCTTATGCCATATGCATCATCCCTATTCTCCTTCCTGACTTTTACATAATCTTGATGCAGTTTGGTAGCCTGATCTTGGCAGTGCCTCCTTTCTATGGGTCTACCTACAAGGACTTCAAGTGGGAAGCCAAAACTACTGATGCCACAGCCAGGCCCAGTCTGTTCTGGGTCCCAGACTGGCAGACTAAGAGACCTACTATAGTTTCAACGCTGTTCTCTCCCTGCCACATCTGAACTCACATAGAATAACATGCAATCCCCTCAGTAGTCTCATTCAAAGAGCTCCACCCACAAACAGTGGCAACACTTAAACATGCCTGGTACTGATTTTAGGTAAACCAGGAGCATTTAGAAAAAGAATAATTATGTAAAGGAACAGTTATTTCATTTATCTGCAGCTTCACTTTAAACAGAGCACTGTCCTATGACACACTCACCACCAGGACATTGCCATGTGTTAAAAATTACACACGAATTTATGAGTGATGCGAAAAGATAATTATGATAACTTAGTTTCTGACATCCTGAGGTTTTTATCTGTTTGTTTTGTTTTGTTTTTAAGAATACACAGATAAAGACCTGGTACAAGTCTTTCTAATATCTGGTGTAGAAAATAATTATACCTTTATTACACAAGGGAATAAAATAGCTGTTTTAGCTCTGTCTGGCTGACAGTTGAGGCATGTAAGCTTTGTAAGTATTCCTATTTAGGAGTTTTGTTGAGAGCCCAGCAGCCTCAGCCAAAAAGGAGAGTCTTAGGATGCTGCCGATTGGAAAGTCATGAGTCCACTGAGTACAAAGCAGGAGTCACTCCTTGGGAATGCCATAAAAAGACCTGGGCAGTGGAGACCAACATCACCACTGAAAATCAGATGTGACAAGCTACCTTTAGAAACAAACTGTCATCATTAACAAGGAAAATAGTGAGGACTTATTAAATTCTATGATTATATAATCATATCTTCAAGCATATACTCTTTTAACTTTCTTATCTCCTGGAACATCATTTTTTTTTGTTCCCACTTGTTTCTGGTTAGCAATGGAAATCACTTATTTATTAAAACTGCCGAGCTCATGTCTCAGACCTAAGAGCTCTTTCCACCATATCAGTGGTGTCCACTTGGATTTTGAATAAAAATTTAGAAAGAAAAGTCATGAATTACATGCTCACTTGGGTGAAGTTTTTTTTCCCTTGTTTCCTCCTGCAGTTGTCCTTTTTAATTCTATTGTCTTACCTTTGATTTTCTCTACAGTTGTTTTCCCCATCGCTATAAAAACATCTCTCTGAGGGAACCGGAAAGTTCCTAGGAAACTGATTTCTTCTGATTTTCTCCTTTGTCTCTATGAATGGATCCACTTGTCTCTACTTTATGCTGGATTTAAGAAATCTTTTTATTTCATCTGGAAGAACTCTGCTTTTCTGAGAAGGAAGGATGGGTCTCTTTACTGAAGAACCTCACAAAAGAGGATCAGTTGTTTTCTCTCTCAAACCCCCAGTTGAAAGCTCTCACTTTTTAACCTCCAGTTAAAAAGTGAGAGCACTTTAACATGCTGGTCAGGGTCATCTGCTCTGCACAGGTCTGCACTACAATTCCACCTAACCTTCCCTCAAAAAGGGAAATGCTTTCATTCAAAGACCTTTATACTGGTTACCAAAAGAACATGTTATGAAACTCTAAGCAATGTCTGTTCCTATAGGGTGAATAGGATATGCTTACTAGAATAGGGGGGAGGGAAGTACGAAAAGAGCTCCAATCTATTAAATACCCCTGATGTAAGGAAATCACGATTCATAAGGAAAAATAAAAACGAGATACAAAGCATTCAATGTTCTGTTATTACGACTGCTTAGTGTATAGTTTTAATCTAAGGGGCTCTGGCAACCTAGCACCACCAGGAATTCTCTATGAACTATTATTACTATCCTAGGATCATCAGAGCTGCCCACTTTCATCTTTCTCAGTTTACATCCAATGTATGTCTAAAATGTAAAGCACCTGTCTATATGAAATGTTAAAGACCCAATAAGAAAACAGACCCTGACAGTAATGTTTATGAAAGTCCATTATGAGAATAAAGGAAGGGACAAATTCACATGTTAAAAAAGGAAAAGTAGTTTTTAAAAAGTCATTAGACAGCCCTAAGGTAACACTATATTTCAACGAGAGAAAATGATCACAATTACTAATCAATAATTATGAATGCAATGCCAACAGGCTTCAATGAATATGGTATTTCTTTATAGTACTACCATTTTATATCTTTTAAAGTTGAATTAGTGGCACTTCTGTTTACACAATAAACTAAGACAAAGACCATTGATTGTTTTTCCCAGGGCACATAGCTTAAGAGGTATTTTATTTTTAAATATAAACATTTAAACATTTATTAGATCTAAGCAAAACCAAGCTAGGTAACACTGATCAGAAAGATGTGAAAAGGTACCATAACACTGGTCACATCCATGCAGAGCTGGGAATTTGTAGAACTGATCACCCGGTAAGCTGTTACTTGGAAAACTGACCTTTGCTTCTAAATTCCTTCTCCTTGGCCTTTGCCCAGCACACGCCTAAAAACAGGAAATTTATTTCTCTTTTCCAACATTCTAGTCTTGAGTTTTCAAGGGACAGAGTGGCCTTTGTGGTTGGACAGCAAGGTGGGGGCTTACAAGGATGTCCAAAAAGAACCCTAGGTCTCAGTGCTTCGGTGTATTGGAATGCGCACTGTCAATTCCACACATGCACCCAGTGCTCACTACATTCAAGTCCGGGTGGGGCCTGGGGGAAAGCTCACGACATGCATGGGCAGTGCAGGAAAAGGCTCTGGTTAACCTGGAGACGACAACCGAAAGGGTGAGGTTGCATCATGCAATGAAAATCACAGCTTGGCCTTAGCTGCCATGCAAAAAAAACCTACATCAAAGAGTCTGCAGAGCGGCTCCTGGGTAAGAGTCGATATGAGAAAGGTGAGTTACTTCAGCAATGAAAGACATAGGCAGAAAAGTGTTCAAACCACTATAAACAGAACACTGTACAGAGCACTAGCATTACACGTGAGAGGCAGCTTAGGGATGAGTAGGGGAGAGACAGAGGAGGGAAAGTGAGGACAGAATTGGCTATTACTCTGATAAGATGGTTTCACTGGCCATCTTTTCACACGCATATCTTTTTATAATGTATGTTGCTTCATCAATTAACCTCATTAGAGTCTTTAACATCAACCACAATTTTTAAGGTATTTTGAAAATTCAGGAGAAGCAAGGCATCAGTTACATAAAGATACACACCATGATTTCCTGTGGTTAGTTCGTTACAGAAGCAGAGCTGAGCTGGTCAGATAAATAAAAGACAGTTAAGTGCCATCATCCTTAACACTTTGGTTACAGAGCTCATGGTGACTCCTGAGGCATAACATGGAGTTGAAGAAAACCAATGATCATGGAAGCTTGGGGTGGTGCAAGGGTAGGAACCTCTGTAGCTACAACCCCCCAAAAGCCACCAATGACCCTGAATTTAAACACACTCCCAAGAGGGCCCTCTTTCTTCATCTCAGCATGCATGGCAGATCAACAGTGAGTTCACCACATATACCTTGACCATTTCATGGAACCTTAGTTACAGGTGAGATTCCCCAAAGGTGTTTTTATCAAAATCAATTGATCAGCAAAAAAAAAAAAAGTTGAAAGGAATACAACTCATTTAGCAGGGGCCCATCAAGCCACCCTCTGCCATCAAGGCCACAAGGGATATCTGAGAACTGCTTTCCTGTGAACTGTCCACTTAACATAACAGCTGTTTTCTTTTTCCCTCCCCCTTTCCCATTTAAGCTCTCTGGCACATTGAACATAACTCAACAGATGGTATGGTCTAGCCCTAACTCACAATGTCTCCCTCCTTGGTTCTGACTGGAAATAGCAAGGAAAGCAGGTATTCCTCTTAAAGTTCTCCTGGAGCTCAGCTTTCTCACTCCCTGTACATGCGATTACGGTTTTGAGAGGGAACTCAGGCTAAGTGTGAATGAGCAGGGCATGATCTCAACCCTCCATCCACCAGAACCCATGCACCGCTGGTCATTGGATGAATGCAGGTAGAACTGAAACACAGGATTCTTCCCACCACCACCTTCCTCACACCTCAGGATACAGCTCTTTCTAGTTGATCACAATTTATTCCATCTCATTGATTATAAGTTAAAGGTTTAAGTTGAATGACGTTTCAAAACGATTGTAGATTTGAATAAAAATAGTCTGTACATTCATTCAACAAATATCTCTGAGGTTCTTCTGCAACAGGCACAATACTAGTTTTAAGGACATAACATTCAATCAAATGTGGTTCCTGTTTTTGAGTAATTTTCATTTAGTAGAAGAGTCTTCCCAGTTTTAATATTCTAAAGTATAATGCAATAATGCCTTATTTCAAAATTTTAACTACCCTGTATGACCTTGAGCATGTTCCTGAATCTCTCTGTACCTCAGTCTCCTCATGTATATAATTTAAATAATACCTACCACCTCAAGTTGTTGAGAGGCAAAAATGAGTTAGTAAATATCAACTGTTTTTTTCATGGTTGGCACATGGTAAATGCTATATCACTTTTAGCTATTGTGATCATTAGTACCCAAATACAGGTAAGAAATAAAGGGCTCTGGAAGCAATAGATGGACTCTGTCTAACTTTTGAGGTAGGTTTCATGTGACAAGTAGAAATCTGTCAGAGAGAAAAGGCAGGATAAGGTATTGAAGCAGAGGGATAAGCGTGGGTAGAAACTTGGAGGCACAAGAGAACACAGTGCATCTGGGAATGGAGGGAGGCGCCACACGACTGGGGCCTAAGTATACTGGAGGATTGGCAAGAAATGGAGTTGGACAGGAGGCTGTGGAGTATCTGTGTGCCTCGGCAGCAGGTCTAGTCTATCTTACAGGAAACAAAGAATGATGCAAGTTTATATGCAGGAGAATGATGCCATTATCTTTGTCTTTGTTGGAAGATAACTCTGATGAAGATACAGAGAAGAAATTGGAAGCAGGAGAATGTGGAGGCAAAGAGGTCAATTAGTCTAATTAAATTACAAAGGAGAAAAGTCACCTATGCAAATTCTAATATGAAAAATGTTGTTACAGCACATTTAAAGTATCCCAATATCCTGGAAAATGCTCCTTCTTCAGGGCAGGATGCTGCTAGGGTTTTTTTAGGGAGAGAACTCAATATCACTAAAGCAGGTTCCTCAACCACATAGTTCTCTCTCCTATGGAGGTCCTCCACATCTGTTACAGTCTTTGTGTCATGAAGTAGGTGTCTCTTCATCATCTAAAAGGACCCATCCTATTAAGATGCTGTTTTCTCTAAATTATAGTTAGAATCTACATAAAATGAACAAATTTCAATTCCTCGAATGGAGGGCACCTGTACATGCTAGACACATGGCAACAATCATAGACAAGTTACATGAGAACACACAGTCATTTAGAAAAGTAATAGCTTATACCTTCTCTGCCTCCACTTTCTCTGCTCATTTCCTAAAGAACTTAGCAATGTCATCAAGTCATCATACTCAACTGCCTTTCACTGTTCATCAAATCCTATGTACACATAGGCTTCTATTAGCATGATGAACTTGTTTTCCTTCACAGAGTCCTGTGCTTTAGGGGTTTAGATATCCTCAGATCTCCAAGGGTTGCCTGAAAATATGAATTGTTGGGACTGTGGCTTTCTTTAGGCTGGAGTCAAGGCAGCAAGAGAGAACATGCCATTTATTTTGATGCTTTAAAAGTGACCAACTATGTTTGATGTTCACTTAGCTCACCTTTCAAGTACATGTGTGGCAGGAACTAGGAACCCTTAGCTGATGAAGCAGAAACAGGAAAGTTTTGTTTATATGCTGTGATCATACTTATTTGGTGGACTTTCATTTGTTCCAAGTCCATTTGAATTTGGCATTTCCATGAAGGTAGGACAAGAGTACAAATGCCGACGTGGGGGGAAATGATCCCTCTGCACTCGGACTTGCAAAGAAGAAGACATGATAACTAAACTCACAGTAGGAACGCAGACTGATGTTCCTTCCCTAAAGTGACAACGACTGTGCTATTAGCAGACACTTAAGGAAATGGTCAGGCTTGGCAGAAAGGCATCCTTGTGAGGCAGCCACTGGTGCATGGCCTCATTTCAAAGGAAAGCATAACAGGTTTTAACTAAAGCTAAAAAGAAAAGATCCAATACAGGTGGCTGTTATCTCTGAAGAATGGAAGAAGGGGTAAGTCTGTCTTGCCTGGGAAGAGTGTGAATTACTCTCAGCTACCTAATGCCTCTCTTTCTCTCCCAAGTGGGTAAAAAGATGAACACTCAACAAAAGTAGTTTTATCCCTATTGCTTCCCCAGTAGGTGAACAAACATAGACTCAGAACTCCAAAGAGGCAACGATATAAAGTAGCATCAGATCTTTTCACCTTCCTCAGGTTACTCTCCTGGTACTTGTTGGATGGAAACCAACTGGGAAATTGCAATAGCTGAGACCTCCTGCCCATGTCTCCCAATGTCTTGACTCCCAGCAACTCAGTAAGTAGATTCACCTGCTCCTAGCAGATGCCTACCAAGAAATAGTAATGACTGTGTACACCTTCGTATGCATGCATCGGTGTGTTACTGCAGAAAGCATGACAAATACTTTTCAGTAGATAGCAAGTTCACATTTTGATCAGTAGACTCCGCCAAAATTCGATGCTGCTTTTATTTACAAAGTCTTAAAAAAAAAGAAAGCAGGTGACTTTTTAAAACCCACACGTAATGTATTTAAAGGTAGTCAAGTGAATAAAGATTATTTTTAGTTGATTCAGAACCTCAATCAAAGTCATATTGAAATTAAAACCATTTTAAAATTCATTAATGTGGCCTTATAAACATTTTGGTGTTTATTTTTCAACTTGTTTATTTCAAGTTTAAATTTTTAGTTTCTTACAAGGAAGTTTCTTTGTGCTGATAGAAGAGTTCTATATTCTGATTCGGTAGGAAAAAAAAACTCAAATCTGCATGTGATAAAATGTCCTCAACCTATACCAAAAAGAAGTGACTCTAAAAACTGGCGAAACCCCAAAATGCCTGAGTACAGTATTGTGCCAATATCAATTTCCTGGTCTTGTCAATACATTATGGATATGTAACATACAGTGCTATCACTAATAGAAGGTACACAAAAACTCTGCATAATTTTTGCAACTTCTTGTGAATCTTAAACTATTTCAAAATAAAATAATAAAATAATCAATTATTTTCCTGCTTGGTTATATCTTAGCCAGATGTCAGGCAAATATTTGTGCTGATATGAGCCTCAAATATATATATGTCTATATATGTGTGTGTGTATGTGTGTATACATATACTAATTTTTTAAAAACTGTTTATTTGGCACCTATTACATGTGTAGCATTGTGTTCAATTCCAAAAGGCACAAAACCAGTATAAGATAGGCTGAGAATACCAATCAATATTAACCATCTTACTCCCTTTCTCAGAGGAATACTAATTTAGGCAGAGATGTCATTTATCCACTATGCAAATTATCATAGACAATATCTCAAGACAAAATCAACTGTCAATAAATATAAGTGATTAATGTGACAAGGAAACTTCTAGAATTAACACACAGTAATCTCAGGTAAGCAGAGGTCAGGAAACAAGCTGTGTTCAATAACACTATAATGACTGCCCACTTGACATAAAGCTGGTCCTGAACTAAGTTAACCTTTAAATTGTTTTTTCAGCCTCTCTCTTTGCCTTCCCAGAGCTCAGTGCTTGCCATACTAATAATTGATACCTGATTTAGAAATAAGATGATACCAAGAAACATCTAGATTTTTTAAAATAATCAAAAAGACTTCAAGAATGAACTTATAATTGTAAAATTTTAGGTAATTGCAAGTTAGAAGATGTTTTAGAAAACGGGGGTCTTTGCAGCACCCCCAAATCACCCAAGGGTAGCCATCCACTCTATCCACTAATATAATGCTTGTCCTAGACAATTATATTAGAAGTAAAGTCAGGGCCAAAATGAGGTAAAGATGAATCCTTAGAATGTCAAAGATTTAATAAGAAACATATCAACCATCTTATCTCTTTGAGAAGGCTCTTCTAATAGAAACAAAGGGAAATATTTAATTGTGCAAATAATAAAATCTCCTGGACCTAAAGCCTCAGCAAATGAATATCCAGGAAGAGTCAACTCTGAACCAAGCATTTAAGTCTTTTAATAGTGACTTTCCCTTTAATTTGTCCTCTCAAATCAGCATATATTTTGATGGACAGCTCCTTCTAGTCATCACTGCCTGAATATTAAATGGATGAAAGATCAGGATTATTTTTTTAACTGTATTGTAAAAAACAGTTAAATTTTAACTGTAAAACTTTAAACTGAAATTGTAAAAATTTTTAAACTTGTCACTAAATTCTGAAACACCATGCTTGTGTAAGCAATTCTAAAAAGGCTAGCTATAGTTATGTGTGAGCTAATAGCAGAGAAGCAAAGATATAATATTTTATTATGAATAGCGACAAAATTGTATGAATCAGAACACAACTTTTGCTCAGGTGAAACTATAAATAACATATCATAGCAGGAACAAAGCAAAATAAAGCCATTCATTGGATCCATTTACAAAGAGCCAGTTTCACCATGAGGGAGAACACTTGAATATAAAACTTAAAAACAATAGCATTAAATATAAAACACTTTTCCTCAGTTAAAAATTATCTATTAGTGCTAAGGCAATTAGTATCACCTGTTTGATACAAACAAAAAATAGTTTAATGCCACAGTGTCCTAAATCACTATTAAATCAATAAAAGACTTTTTACAATTATCAACATGATATTGAAGTCATTGTTTTTCAACTTAGCAGAGATGTTTTAAATTTCATTGAGTGGAGTTGTGAAGTTTTAATGAGTTAAAATATGACAAGCACTTAGACAGTCACTGGCACCTAGTAAGGGATCATTAACTGTTACCAGACAATGGTGTTAAATGTAAAGCCACGAACCAGCTTCCATCTGCTCTTGTGTAGGTCTCACTATAGATTGGTCCTCTTTCACTTTTATATAAGTTTATTACTCCGTACATCACTCCCTCTTTTGCACTAAACTCAAACCACACTCACCTTCTTTCTGTTCCTCCAAATCCACAAGTTTGTCCGTTTCCACTATAACACAAGCTCCATGAAAGCAGAAAACTTGTGTTTTGTTCACTGCTTCACGAGAGACTAAAAGTGCTTGGAGCATGGTAGGTATTCAATAAACTTTGCTAAATACATAAACAAATAGATCGAGGCCCCAAGGAAGAAATAAAAGTAAGGCAGGGGCAGGGGGAAGAAAGGAAGGGGAGGAAAGGAAGACTAAATTTCAAGCTCAACCTCGCTAAGATTAAGTCTATGGTGAATAATAGTTTCCTAGTGCTTCCTTTGTCAAACCATAATTACTAGCATAAGGTTGCTCCCACCTCAATTCCTATGTACATATGACTTTGTGCCCATATCAAAGGATTGTCATCTCTTTTACCTAATATAAGAAGTCCCTTGAGAATTTAATATTCTATAACATATGCACCTGCAAAGATGTTTAACATCCAATTTTTAATTTACACTTAACTACATACTTTCAATCTCACTTGAAGGCAAAACAGAACATTACTTTGTCAATTGCCTTTCTAGGTTATATGAAGAAGAAATTGACAGCCTGTCCCATGTTAATCCAAAGCACTTCTTATTACCTACATTAATAAAGGACTGGGCCTAAATAAATTTGAGCCCACCAATGCAAATCTCTGCACTTAAAGTATGCTTACAATCATGAAATTGTCTAGGGTTTCCTAGATAGTGACATATAACAGGGTATATAATTTTAAAGCTAAGAAAAAAAGACTCTGGATTCAGATCAGGAACTCAGATTCTGGTCCTAATTAGCAACTGTGTGACCTCAGGAAAGTTATTTAACCTTTCTGGGGCTCCCATTTTTCATTAATCAAATGGAGAAAATCACAGTAGTGCTACTGAGTTGACTAATGAGTTTGTAAAAGGCTTATCTTTGCACATAGCAGGTTCTCAACAAATATGGAAACTGCTTATAGGCCTAGCGAGAGCAAACTGGATCTAAAGTCAGAAATCCTTAAAGACGGCTAGCTGAGTCAGGGCCTGACCTCATGCACATCTGGTAAATATTGGCTGATGAATGGCTGATTCCTGGAGACTAGTCATGTGACAGCTGCCCTCTCATCTTTTCTGATGTCTGTTCAAATTGTGTAGTACTTTCTAGACTTATGTTGTACATTTTTAGAACATTTCTCCTTGAGCCTGTTTCAGCCAAAACTGCACACATACCATAGATGCTTAATGAGGGAAGTGCCTCTGTAAGACTCTGATGCTGGCTCCTACCCTCCTCCTCTTCGTGCACCAATACATTCTATTTAATGTTTGCATTGGCATTTCTGTTTAAGAGCAAACCAGGAATGACCAGCTCTGAGCTGGGAATCTGGAATGCTGATTATAACAGCTCAGTGAGTAGACTTGTTTGTGTGAACTGCTTATGCTTCTTTTACTTTCACTTAGGAAATAGCTCTGGCTGCTTTAGTATCAGCACATCTTCCATTTTACACACTTCTAGCTTCTAACAAGAAAAGTAAAATGCTACACTGTTACAAACTTGCTGATAAGCATCAGTTTAACCTTATTTGATCTGGTGGCTTTGGGGAGAAGAGGAAACAGATACTTGAGCTGCAACGTTCCAGCCCAACTCCCCTCTCGCAGTTCCAATGTTACTGGATTTGCTTGCCAAAATTTCCAACATAACTGTACTACCCTCTCCTAGGTGCCACTTTCCAAAGCTGCAGGTTGAACTCATCAGGTGTTAAACCTCCACGCAGGAATGAATGCTTATCATAGCAGACAGCAAAAACTGAAACTAAATCCTCACGCTTTGGAGAAATGAAAGGACAGATGAGTAAGTCTCGATCAAGGTTCCTTAGTTTCCACTATCCATATCAAGGACTTTCATAAACAAACCCACATTAGAAGAGACTAACATGCCTTTGCTTTAGATTTAAAAGCACATTTCCCCCCTCATTTGTATTACTGCAGCTATGCAATTTGTTCATTTTTAACGTACAGGCAAGAGCTAACCAAGTACACTGCACCCCCAACCTGACCCTCAATAGCATCAAGACGTATTTTTATAGCAGTGTTAAGTAACACACCAGTCATTATGTGTACTTTTGAAGTAATTCTCATCCTGTCAGCCACTTTAAGAGCCCAGGGCAGATGCTGAGCAATCCTGGAGCTCAGTGGTTATGCAGCATTCGGCCATGCCCATTGGGTAATTTTCCCTAAGTATATATATGCCTAAATGGCACCTACCAATTATATCTCTTTGTGAGAGTACAAATGCAGCGGGCCCACACTCTCCAGATGCGTGCACATTCCCACCTCCACAGAGCGCTCTGCCTCTCCCTTCTAGAAACCAAGTTAGTCCTTCTTGCAGGCACAGAAGCTGAGAAAACTGATTAGTGCAGCTTTTTGTTGTTGTTGTTTTATGCCATGGTTTTCTCATCCAGCTCAGAGACATGAGCCAGAGAAAACATACTTTTGGACAAGACCACCCCTCTGAGATGTTTCCATAGAAACAAAATGGTCACCTGTGGTATAGCCCCAAGTTTTCAAGTTTTGCACCCCAGTTCAAAACCATCTAATAACCCCAGACTATTCAAATGAAAAATGAAGAGTACTACATTTACTCTGTGTTCCAAATACTAAGTTTCTCTCCTATTAATTTTTGGTTTCATAAATTTAATCTTGAAAAGAACATAATAGGCTCCTGGTCCTAAAGTTCTAGCTTCAGATAACAAAAGGAGTTTTGGGAACCAAAACCAAGGGTGAAGGAAAGAAAAAGTCAGAAATACAGCACAGGTTAGGTAAGGACTTACGTTCAAATAATACTTTTGAATTATCTTAGCACTAATTCTGCACTCCATGTTGAATCATACTGTATTAATGTTAATTACTGAATGTCAAACTTCTTATATTTTATTTCCCCTCCCCTCCCATCTGCCCACTCCCTCTGTCCTTCCTTCCCTCCCTCCCTCACTCCCATCAATCTCTCTTGCTCTTTCTTCACTCTTGCTCTCCTCTTTCCTCTTTCCTTTAAGGAAATAAGAGCATTCATGACTTCAACATCCCCATTTCTTACCACCATACTTTGTGGGAGAAAAAAATGACAAGAAACTTTTAGACGAGGTGATTCCTGCCATAACCCTCACAGATCTGTCCAGTTCACAACATTCCTTTTACTTGCTCGCTGGTTTCATAAGCTGTCTTCCTTTTCTTGTTGTCTATTCTTGTTTTCGGGGCAACACATGCACAGTTCTGGATTTTATTTTAAGTAATTTGTAGTTGACTATCGTTTATTTGTGCAATTGGTATAATTAAATCTAATTACATAATTGGTAAAAGACTGAGTAATCACATAATTAGAATGTGCAATAATAACTGTTGAAATCCCATTGTTATGACGTGCAATGATACAATTATGATGTGGTATAATTCACAGGGTATCCTGCAAAGGGCAAAAACAGTTCTAGCACTCCATGCGTGGAATGCAGCTAAGGTTGGAGAGCTGAAAAGTAGCTACTGCATCTACACTTAGACTTCCTATTCATCTTTACCTTATTAATATAACTCTTGATATCTATGCACTGTACAAATTGAAGGCAGCAGCAGAGTAGGCTTGAAGAAGGTACTCATGAAGGCAGAAGCAGCCACAGCTCCAAAGACCAGGTCACCAAAATAATCATCTTTAAAACATGAAGTAGGATCTGCAAGGAATGAACTTGAATTTCTGAAACTTGTATTCCTGCATGTCAATTTTAAATTTAAAATTGTAATCAGGGTACAAGAAACAGGTTGGCAAATATCTCCATATCACATGCACAATTACAAGAGGGCCTGATGATTATGACTGAGAACACACAGCTTCTGCCTCACAGTATTCTCCACCCACTCCACTTCCCGTCATGCTGATAATTATGACATAGTTGAACTACCAGAAATTCTGTCCTTTTGTCCTTGAACTTTCCCTTTACTGCACATCACCCATCTACTTCCATGGTCAAGTTCTGGACCTGGTCATCAACAGCAACTGCAATACATCTGAAATCTAGACCCCAAACACTGCATTCTTCAACTACGACCTCTTACCCCTGGGACTTGTCTGCTCAGGAGTACCATGCTGGCATCATCTTTAACCTCAGGAAAACCTCCAAATCTCCAACCTGCCCCCCATCCCAAGCCAGCCATTTGCTTCCTGACCCATCTCATGATCCTCCTTGTCCAGTCTAATTTCCACAGCCCTGTGTTATCATCAACCCTATGAAGCCACCTTCCATCCCTAACAAAAGTCCTCCCCACAAATGGACTTAATTTTTCCTTTGATCCACACAGACCCCTGATCATCTGAAAATCCCTGGATAAAACCATACAACTGAAATGACTGGTTTTACTTTAAACTGATGATTGCACATTGCAAATTGACAATACCGACTGGCAAACTGCCATTTTTCTGAATTGGTTTGCTTCCCAACTTCCCAAGGCCACTATTTTATAGTTTTTCTTTTCTCCTCTAACTTCCCATGGCCTTTTATGCACCATCACTTAGCTGATGGCCTCCTTTCATAATATCATTAAAAATAATACATGAAATTAGATCGAGTTTCACTTTTTTTTCTACCAGCAGCCCTCCAAACCTGTACTCATACACATTTGGTCCCTCCTCTTGCCTCATTTAGTAGAACAAGTTTCTTTTCTCCCACAAAAGGCCATGCCCCCCATGGCCAGATGTTCTTTTGGCTTTCTTCCTTCTGTGCTGCTCTAGGCATCTCTCCCCAACTACTGGAGTGCTGGCACCAAGATATAAACTTACTCAGCTATCTTCCATTGTTCAAAACAAAACATTCCTTGATCCCACATCCCATTTCAGACACTTGACTCTCATTGTCTTTACTGACAGCCAAATTTCCAAAGGAGCTCCATCACTCAGTCTACCCCACCCTGGCCCCCTTCCTACTACTCACTGTCAGCACTTGTCAAGGACACAGCAAACAAACACCCTTATAGCAAACTCTACAGATGACTCTAGGCCTTTGTCTTCCCATATGTCTCAGCAGCATTTGGCAGTAGACCACTTCCTCCTCCTTGAAACACTCCCTTCCCCAGGCTCCTGCCATCCCAATCCCTCCCAGGTTCTGATCTTTTTCAGTTTCTCATCCAGGCTGCTCCTGCTCTACCCAGCCTCTAAATTTTGGGGACACAACTCCCTCTACCCTGAGTCACTTTCTCTTCTTTCTGCTAGATGATCTCATCCATTCCCATGAGTTTAAAATCCTCCACATATTTCCTGAAAGTTTAAATCCAGCACATATGCTCTTCCAAGTTCTGGACTCTTATATCTAACTTCCTACTTGACATCTCCTCTTCCATATCTCACAGACTTCTCAAACTTAATAGAAGTCCTAATTTCTCCTCAAAGGACTTACCCTGCCCCCAATGCAGCCTTTTCCTTCTCAGTAAATGGCTTCACCAATGACCTGTTATTCAAGCCAATCATCTAGAACCCTTGATTCCTCCTCTGGTTCACTCCACATCCAATCCACCAGTGAGTTCTGTCCAAAACGTCTGTCTCTCCTTTAACTTCCCCACCAGGTCAAGCCACTCCCATCTTCTCTTTGATTGATCTCCTCTTTTATCTCCAGAGCATGATTACAGATTGCAATTGGTTTTTATATTCACATGTTTTATTATTGCTTTTTTTCACACCTGTCTCCCCCACTAGATTACAAGTGATCCTTGATTATGTTTACTGGTTTATAGCATCCAACTGAGATCAGGTAATTAAGTTTCCACTGAATGATACATAAATGGCCATGGTGTTGGCATCTATAAGCTGAAGAGTATGTACCTCATAGTAAACTCATTAGATTCTGCTCTGGAGCCAGAGCAGAATTAATAAGAAACTAAAAGTTCTTCAAAAAATTAAACATAGATATGCCACATGCTAAGGACTAAATTGTGTCTTCCCAAAATTTATACAGAGAGGACCTAAACTCTAATGTGATGTTATTTGGAGATGGACATTTCAGAGATAATTATGTTTAGCTGAGGTCATGAGGATGGGGCCCTCGTGATAGATTTGTGCTCTTATAAGAAGAGACATCAGAGGAGGTTGGCTCTCTCCCTTTCTCTTACTCTCTCATTCTCTTGCCCTCTCTCTCTGTCACTCACTTACACTCTCTTTCTGCCTTATATGAACATAGGGAGAAGGTGACTCTCTACAAGCCAAGAAGAGGGCTCTTGCTAGAAACTCACCATGCTGGCACCTTGATCTTGGACTTCCAACCTTCAGAACTATAATAAATAAATCCCTGTGTTTAAGCCACCCAGTCTATGGTATTTTGTTATGGCAGCCCAAGCTAACCACAACACCATATGACTAGCATTCCATTCCTAGGTATATACTCAAGAGAAATGAAAATATTCTGGACATTTCACATAAAAGAAATCTCATAACACATGCCTTTGTGACTAGATTCTTTCAAATGGCATTACATTTTCAAGGTCTAACCATTTTGTAGCATGTATTAGTATCTCATCCAAATAATCATAATGTGAATATAGTAAATTTTGTTTCTCCATTCATCAGTTGTTAGACAATAGGTTAATTCCACTTTTTGTCCATTATGAATAATGGTTCAATGAACTTTTGTATACAGGTTTTTAGGGAGTGACTAACAGTAGACACAGGGGTTCTTTCTGAGGTGTCGATGATGTTCTATAATTAGATTGTGCTGATGGTTATACAGCTTTATGACTATACTGAAAACCACTGAACCATTTAAATGGGTAAACTTTACTGTATATGAAAAATATCTCAAAAGTTGTTAATAAAAGGAAAGAGAAAGAAGGAAGAGGAGGTTATACATTACATGTGGAATGTATAACTATATGTTTATCTTTAAAAATGTGATCAATTTCATTAAATCTTAAATTGCCATCAGTAAGAAGATGAACCATTATTTTATGTACCACTAAGAAGAAAAAATCAGCCAATTATGTTCTTAAGAAGCCATTAATTGTAAAGACATCTCTTGGTTTTAAAGATGTTAAAGTATGAAAAAAATGTATCTTAAAATTAATGAAACATGGTAGCTTTCTTTCATTCTAGGCATCAGTTCCAGAAAGTCTTCTAAATGGGATTTACTTCTTTAAAAGAAATTCATTAGCCATCGATTCATTCATAAAAAAAAAGAACGAACATTTATCAAATGAGTACTATTAGCTGGACATTAGTTTTGCATATAATTTTGACTTTGAAATACTCATTCATTGAATCCTCACACTATCCTTCAAGGTAAGCATCATGGTGCCATTTTACAGAAAAGGAAATGGGCTGCAGAAAGGTCAATAATTAGTAAGTAGCAGAGCCAGGCTTCTTAACCATGTCTCTAAGTCTCCACTCTGCCACGACATCATGAATGAAAAGCTCAACTGAATAAACCTTCTGAGCAGAGGCCTTCATTATGTTTTTTAATGTATTCTATTTTTTCCTGTACTAACTATAGAGTTGTAGATGCCAGATCATACTCCCATCACTCGTTCCTCACTTTTTCCTTGGTCAACTACTCCTAACATCTACTTGTATATACTAAAGCAGTGTGAGCTATGATCCAAAAACATCAAGAGTGTTTCTGGCTCCCCTTGAGTTCCCCACCTTCAATATGCAAGTTTGCTATGAAGTCTCCAAGAGCTTTAAGAATGAAGACAAGGAGATATTTAAAAATGACACAGACAGAACAAAATAGAAAATAAAAACAAAACAAGAAAAAAGTGAGATGAAGTACAGGTGCACCTCAATTTATGCTGCAGATGTTTTGCTGAAAATTATATGTAGATCAAATTGATTTATAAACTAAACGCTATTGTAAATTCAACAAGACACTGTGATGAAACTTTGTGATGGAAAATTTATAATGAGAAAAATTCAGTTATGCTAAGAATAGTTAATTCCCAGCCTCTATTTTAAATTCAGTTTTCTTATTTTTCTTTTTCTTTTCAGGTGGTACCCACCTATACATAAACATTCCATAACACCCTGGGACCCCTGGTAGGCAGGAACATCATGAGACCAAAAGATTATTAAAAGATTTAAACTGTGTCTATGTATCCTATTTATAAGTCATTTTCTTAGTGTTTTAAATATACAGTTGACCCTTGAACATGAGGTTTAGAGATGCTGGCCCCCTGCACAGTCAAAAATCCATGTACAACTTTTGATTCCTCCAAAATTTAACTACTAACAGTCCACTGTTGACCAAAAGTCTTACCAATAACATAAGCAGTCAATTAACATGTATTATGTATGTCATATGCACTTTATTCTGTATTCTACAATAAAGTAAGCTATAGAAAAGAAAGTGTTATTAAGAAAACACATTTATAGTATTTATTGAAAAAAAATCCAAATATAAGTAGACCCAGGCAGTTCACATCTATGTTGCTCAAGGGTCAACTGTATATCTCCACACACTGGGAGGGCTGATAGGATGCTTCCTGGAAGAGGATGAGAAAACATAAGCCCTGGAAATGAATTCCAGGACCACCACTGGAGGTTGGGAGTGAAAAATGGGGGAACTCGGAGGAGGAGTCTATCTCCCTCGGGTCCCGAAAAACTGTGAACCCCTCTCTCTTGACAGCTGAGAGGGTGGCCAAAGGTAAAAGAATCCAGCTCCCTATTCCCAGATGACCCCTATGACCTCCTTGCACATACTAGCTCCCTGATCTTCTATAGTCAAAGGTCACAAAATGGCCACCCACACAGTTTTTCAAAGTCGGAAGAGTTACATTAAAAATGACAACCTGATTTCCAGAATCACTTGACTAAATAGCAGATCTGAGAGATCTGTCCCATGTTCCCACTGGGGAATAATTCACCAGAGTTGAGGAAGTGTCCCCTGTAGACATGTCTCCACAGGCCCCACTACTCCTTACTGCATTATGCCTGGGTTGACTCTTGTGGGCATTTTTACTTTAACCCCAGAAGAAGGCACTTCAGAGCTCAGCTACATCCGTGATTCAACCACTTCAGCAAGAGGCAGTTCAGCTTCACCCAATCCCACCAATAGCCTGCATGTGTCCATAATCCTAAGAAGGTCCTTTCTCTACTGTGGGTCAGATATCAATATTTATCAAACTGTTTCTTTTTCCCTTTTCTTCTCTAAATGCATTTTCTTTTTAAAAATCCATCTCCAAATCTTTCAGTCTCTGTTCCTGAAGTGCCTGTTGGGTTTCTTCATCTGATTACATCATCACTCTGTATCACTGCTATTGCCAGAATCAGCACTGGAGTCACACCTCTAGAGCTACTGCTTCACAGACATGCTTAATAAATTAATTTTACTCTTTGAGGCCACAGAGCCTACAGAGAAGCATTGATATTTTTTTTCTGCTTTCCATCAGCATAATGTAACCTTGAAGTCATTCTAAGAAGAACCCCAATACATTCATTTCTTCCAAGTACTATTACTAGTGAGCTGGCACCAGAAACTTAATATACAAGGGGCACAGGCTTGTGGGCTCACTGTACTAAAATTGAGGGGTGGTGGAGGAAGGCGCAAATCCCATTCCCAGGCAATGCTGGCATTTTGGGGGCTAAGGAGTATTCTGCCCTGGCTTCATAAGTTTTGGCATCAACTGAAGTGACATAGGACCTGGGAGGTAAGATAAGTATTTTAAGCGCTCTGACCCACTACAAGGTTTCTCAACACCCTTGTCTCTTAATTCAAGATACCTCCTGGTCTGTCTCTTGTCATTAAAGTTATAACCCATTGTTGCCAAACACTGATGGAACATGAGTGCTCTGCCCAGCACTGTTTAAGTACATTCACCACATCGTCATCCTTGTGACAATCCCATTATCAATGAGCTCCTTTTTACAAGTGGAGAACCTGAAACTCAGAGAGTTTAAATAATAATAACTAAAATTCCCTGACAGTACTGTTTTAACCCTATTAACATGTCAAGCACTATTCCAAGCACTTTCACTTACTGACTCAATTAATCCTCATAACATCCTTATTTATGTTACGATTTATGTTATCTTCATATTACAGAAGAAGAAACTGAGTCACAGAGAGGTGGTTGAGTAATGTGTCTAAATTCAAGTAACTAGACAGAATTCAAACTCAGGCAGTTTGATACCAAAGATGCGTTTTAACCTCTAGGCTGACCTGTCAAGGTGACACCACTCGTCAGGGCTAGAGCCAAGAGTCTACTCCATGTGATCAGAATCTAGAACCATAGGCGTAACCATGAGCGCTGACATTTCTAGATCACTGTGGAGTCATGTGTCTTCTGCAGCACATCCCAACACTTGCCAACAGGGTCTGAGATGAATGCTCTGCCTTCCTTAGAGCTAGGATAGAAAATTTTTCCTTGTCTTATTTATTTCTAATTGTAGGAGATTAAAAACTCTAGCAGAGGAATTAAGCAACATGAAGGAATTCTGGGTCATTCTGGTGTATGTAAAAGAGTCACTCTAACAGTGGTCACAAGGGGTCCTCTCTACACATAAGGAACAGGAGCTTATATCAGGTATCTGTCTTGGTGGGCTGGAAACTCTACCTACTTTTGATGTCTAAGAAATTCCAATCTCTGGGGCCTCATCCTCCTCATCCCCTTAACTATACATTTTAGTTTCTGCTAAAAAGTCTGCCTGAAAACATAAATGGCATCCAAACTCATGAGGACACCTGTTTTCTCTCCATTAAAACTAGAGATTCTGAAACTCTGAGAAGTCTCTAGCAGTAACTGACCCAGCCACCAGCATCTGGTTTCTACAAACAATGGCCCTGGGGAACACCATAAAATCTTCAATTGCTCACCCTCACTGAACTTAACAGAGAATAGATAGGTGGAGGTTTATAAATCAGGATGAGTCATTGGGTTCACCAAGGGAAAAGATAAATAAACCAACACTCCAATTAATTTTAACCGGAAAAGAAAGTGCTTGTGAATGGTGCTTCAGTCAAGTCCATAGGGTCTGAACAACCTTAATTATTTACAATGCAAATTGCTTTCACTGCCTGCTGGATAATTCCTTAATACCTTCTATCCTGCTTCCTCTGCCCTTCACTCATTTCCTCTCCTACCTCCTCTCTCCTCATCCCTGCTCTTTATTCCCGAAGAGCCAAAAGAAGTTTCTGAAAATGGTCTTCCAATCACCCAATCTTTTTCTTTAAAAAAAAATTAATGAGTCTTTTACTTTTAATGAATCTTCCCAAGACCCTAATTAGCTTAACCTTGGATTTTGGGACTCTCCTCAGCCACAGATGGGGTCAAAGGCCCAAGGTACTCTCAAAAATTATGTTCAGAATTGTGGGGTTGGGTGCTTCCTGACTGCCACCCACCAGAGGTTCACAGTTTTCATAAAATTCTTAAGCAGGTCTACATCTCCCACCACCCTCTCAAAAAGAGCACTGGGCATTAATGAACCACTCCATATCTACTGAAACATGGCATCATCTCAAGGCCATTTATGACTCAGTGTAGGAAAGCTCAGACTTTGAAGCCAGATAAACTCCAGTTCACATCCCAGCTCTGTCACCTACAAGCTATATGGATGTCTTAACTTTCCTGAGCATCCATTTCCTCATCTGTAAAATAATGATCATCATAACAACTTCATCACAGGATTATTGGGTGATTAAACAAAGTAATACATAAAAGCACGTTGCATTCATATACGAAGGGGGCAAAATGAAAATCCTCTCTACGGGAGAGAGGAAAAGGTAGATGTAGGCTCATTAATAGTGAACTTGCTCTTCTGTTTTTAGAAGTGCAGCTCAGGCTTTGTTCTGCCAAGATAATCAGATTCTAAGTCCCGGGAAAATAGTCAGGAGCACTCTTTTATGACAGGATATTAGATTATAATTTTTTTCATGGATTTCATAGTGAAATGACTAATATGAATTTATATAGACCTGTAACCCTCTGCTTCCCCACCTACTTTACCCACTGCACCCTTCCTTCAATATAATATAAGAGAGGTCTAAATATTTCAATCATGTAACACATGAACTTGCATCAGTGTAAAGGTTCTAAAATGACCTGAAGGAGCCTGTATAACCAGCCACGGAGATGCTGCTGCGAGATCTACATCTTCTACATCCCAGCAGCTACCTGGTCCTACCTGGGCCAATTGGCTGCTCCAAGGTAAATATCAATGGGATGATTCTAGATCCTTTGGCAGCTGGGGCTTCTAGGACTGCAGCAATGATTCCAGAAATATCCAGATTAGTCAGCTCTTGTTTTATAGGCCAGATTCCAGATTCCAAGGAGATAGGGCCTAGAAAACACTAGGGACAAGAGGACTCCTCCCTCCACCAACTTCCTAAGGCAAAGTTGCCTTGCCCCTCAGAAAAGCAAACAACAAACAACAAACACTTTAGCCTAAATAGATGAGACTGGGTCGGGGATTGGAGTTGATTACCATTCTCTGATTTTACATTGTGAATGGGATTGTAGGGGGTGCTAATGCAGAGCTAAACTGCATTTAAATAATTATGCCACTTTTATTTGGCTGTAATGAACTATAATTTGGAAGACATAGTGGTCAGTTTTCTTCATCAGACTATATTGTAAAAGAGAATGTGTTGGTTTTTCAGATGACATTGATCCAGACATTTGCTCATCTTGGGACTGCTCAGGTGATTCCTGCCCTACTGTATGTCATCTTTTAAGTCCTTATTATCAGACTCTCTCTCCAGCTACAGAAGCCATCTGTCCCCAATACCAGTTAAAAATAAAGTAAAAGACAAGATGTGTCCAGGATAAACCGAAAATGAGAACCACATAACAGTAGAGGCATTTTTGGATACCGTCTTAATTGGACATGGTGGCAGAAAACCCAGAAGGTATGAAAATCAGGCCAAAGGCTCTAAGAGCCACTGCAGGACAATGAAGTTCATTGGGCACCATAAATCCATTTTCTCAAATGTGGGTGTTCTTCCCTCTATCCTGATTCCAATTGGTTGTTGTGCCTCCTTTCTTTCCTTAGTTTTGTGGGTGGTCCCTTAACAGCATTCTTTCTCTAGGCAACACAGTTTCAAATAGCACCGTTTCAAGGAGGGTGGTCACTTGGCAGAGGTCATGGGCAAAATGAAGAGGGACGTAGGAAAGTCTTGGTGGTGCTGGCTGAAGTGCAGAACCAAAGAGCCCAACTGACCAGAGATCTGAGGCAGTAAGCCAGTGTGTGGGAGTCTTCACTCTTCACTGCTTAGAGGATAGCCTGACATTAGAGAAGTTCCAGAACAGATGAGTCTGTAAGCAAGCCAACTATGCCACTCCCAGCATGAACTTAGTGACTACAGAAGGGTCTGGACTGAGTTCCCTAGCAGGCCTCTCTGTTACTGACCTGCTGCTGAACTTGAAGCACAGAGAAAGAGGTACTTTCCATGAGTCAGTCAACCTCAGTCTCTGCCTTTGTCCTGTTTTAGCTATATTTGCTGAATATCAAGGGTGTTGCAGTTCCATGAACCCAGACACACCTAGAGTTCAGTTGATCTAATTAGCCCTAGATGCATCCATTCCCAAAATAGTCTATTATTCTAATTTCTGTTATAACCAATAAAGCGTGGCCTTGGCCTATGGTTCATATCCCCAGACTGGGAAAGGAATTGCATTTCTCCTGAATGGGTTGCAAAAGGCTTTCATTCCCACTTGACTGTGACTTTGAAAGTCATGTTCTGAAGATGGAGCTGCACACATGGATAGACATATCTTCCTTTGCACACAACTCCCAAATCTCTGGATCCAAATGGAGAACATTGGTGTACACATCTCCTTTGAGAAGGTTCTCGCACCACAAGAAAGGGTCATAGGGCAATCCTGGTACCTAGAGCCAGACAAGAGGATCAGGAATGTAGGGATTCTTCCCATCTACACTAAAGAGCAGGACACTGTGGAAAGAAGCAGGACCCAGTTCAAGCATCAGCTCCCCAGAACTGGTTTCCCTTACCCCACTGAGGTGACGACCACTCTTTCCCTCATGTTCATCCTACTCCAGACCCATCTCCACCATGGTGCCACCATAGAGAATCTACCTCTGGAGCTGTTATTTCTTGGACACAGATCTGGGTAGTACTGCTCATTACCTATATGGTGCTGGGGAGTTGAACCCGTTTTCTCATCTATGAGAATGATGATAACAACCACCTCACAGGCTTATGGTAAGGCTTAGATGAGTTAATAAAAAAAGAAAATTCTTAGGACATGAACTGGAACATACTAGAATATAGCAAGCATTCAATATATTTTTGCTGTCATTATTATCACTACTACAAGTTTCCAGATTCCATGTGAGACTGTGAGATGCTTCAGGGTAGAAAACTTTTCTGTTTTCCTGTGTGGTTCCAACACCCAACACCAAGCATGATGCAGAATAAGGTTCTGTAAATTTTTGATGGATGAATGAATGATGTCAGTCCTAGGCAGTGCTGGACCACTGACATTCAGCTTTACTAGGCAATGACTGCATTATTAAATCCTTCCTACAGTATGCTAAGGGAGAGAAGAATGGCACTGAGAACACCAGATAGAAAGGATCTGAGCAAGGCAAGGGCAGATAAAGGGGAATGGATGTTGTGCAAAACAGATGGACATTAAAATTGACAAACTGGCTGTTTCTGGGCACCCACATTTCCTCTCAGGCCTCAGTGCATCCATTTGTACATCTAAACAGAGGCTGAAACTACTAGGGAAACAAGGTGCCATTTCAGGAAGAACAAGGTGGGGATGGGAGCATAACCCATATTTCTCCACCTGCCCCAAAAGATCCACAATAATTAGGAAAATTAGCAAGCTCTCAATAGGATTTGCTTCTGGTGTCACAGCAGAAGCCAACTGGTATCCTCAGTATTTCTCTGAGGTGTGCTGCTGCTCCCACTTGCCTAGAAGCCAGTTCCTCCCTAGCATAGGCATCAGGGTGCAACATTTCACCCTGCTTCTCTCCAAACCTATATGGCAGAAAGCTTGTGAAACTCCTGCACCTGGCCATGGGAAACTCACAGGACTGGCCTGGACAGTGCACCACAGTGTAAGCATTATTGGAAAAGCATCTGTAGCCTTTTTCATGTGACTTCAGGCAAGGACTAGAACCTGATAGACACACAAGGAGCCATGGAAACCACCTGCCCAAATGGAGGAGAAATAACAACCCCTTATGAACTGGAACTGCTAAGGTCCCATCTGCAGCCTTGACAATGCTGTGGGCCCTCTTGCAGAACTGCTATCTCACCTGGGACCTGTCTAAATAACCCTATGATGCTGCAGACTAAGACAACAGATTCTAATTCTAGAGGCGTCTTCCTGCCAATGCCCTGGGAGCCTCTGTTGCCAAGTGATCTATGATTGTCATGTAGGAGGGTCCTACTCTCCAGAATCTAAGGGAGGAAGAGGGCTCTGTACAGCTGGAAAAGGCAGGCTCTGTCTGTCTTTTGTGATTTTAGACATGGCATTTTGGTTTTTTTTTGAAATGCCAAATGGTATTGAAGGAGGGCATGCTATTTTTATGAATTTTCAGGAAGGGTCATGGACTAATAACAGGTTGAGAACATCGCCAAGAGGGTTCTTGCCCCTGCTGTGTGTACACATCACTGTTCTATTTATAACTGACATTAGTCACCTCTCTCCTAACAGTTATACATGGAAACAACATAATAACCCAGAACTAACAGATGTATGCATCCCTTTAAGCCTATCTACTTCTCTCGGATATAGAATATTTTGGATTTTCAGCAACCACTAAAAGGTTTTTAGCAACGGCAGAAAAGAGCTGACCAAATGCACAGTCCAAAAACAAAGATCCCTGTCTCTCTTTGTCTTCACCCAAGAGGCACCCTATTTGACCCACCCTGGCTGGAGCTCCAAGACTCCCACCTTTCCATCCCCTAAAGCAAGAGACAGGAATGACACACCCCCACACACCAGAGCAACAAACATTTCTCAGGGTGATTTGGTAAGGTTCAGCACTGAAAGCAATTTCTTACTCAGGAAATCATTTATCATGGACAGTCTGTCGAAAACAATCTCATTTCAAACCCTTCTCAGGGAGAAAAGAACTGACAACTGGCACTAAGTAATCTACAACATGGCCACTGGGAGTCATTTATCTTTCCCTTCCCTGGCCCAGGACTGGCTGCTTTCAGGAGAGAAGAGGAATAAATCCTATCGGCTCTCAGGAAACCTGTGTACCCCATAAAGATGGGCTTCAGATAAAAGAGAGGACTATCAGGATGACCACACACTCCTAAGTATATAACTGGAGATTTTTTATGGTTTCCATTGTATTGACAGCCAATGTCCAGAAGAATAATTTTAGTATTCTGAGAGAGAGGTGTACCTCCCTCATTACAAAATAGGCTCTTTTTATATTTTTCATTCATCTTAAAGCCGGAATTCTCCTTCTTCGGGAGTAATTAAGGAAAGGCTTATTGCTTTTTTATATAATCCAACCTCCCCTTTGCCTGGGGCAGTATTTCCTTTGCCAGACCATAGCATGGAGTTTATGGCATATTAGATAATTATTCTGTGCATGCTGTTTCCACTGACGTCAACACCCTGGAAACAGCCAGAATATCAAGCAATTTGAGGTCTATAGAGAAAAGCAGAAGACGGAAAATTTTCCCTAAGTTCCTGGCATTCTTTTTTTTTGAAACTACTTACAGATAGAAAAAGCAATCAATCACTCTCTTTACTGAGTGCCTAACTAAATCCAGGTTCCAGTTCCAAGGTTCACCAGGCTCAAGAACATGCCTGTGAACTTAAGAGTTTCATAATTATGAAGCTTTGGCCAGTCAATGATCTGGAAGGTACTGCCAAATGCAAATTATGACGTAAATGCTACACTTCCTAGGAACCCGATTAAAACAGAACCACCTTTATAGAGGGGTAATTCCCATCCGTTCTCAGAACGATTTATGTTATGGATTGCACTTCATGATTATAGCAGTTTGGGTTACAAAATAAATCACTTAGTTTGGTATATATGACATTTGGGGATCAAATTATCTCCAAACTGCTTTGATTTGTTGTCACTATCAAGAGGTCTGAAATTCTGGCTTTGAAAGAAATAGTATATGATTTTGCCCAACACAAATGTAGGACTAAAGTTAAAATCTGGGTTCAAATCCTCCTTGTGCTACTTTCTAGCTGTCAACTATAAGCAAGCCACTTTAACCTCTCTGTGCTTTGGTTTCCTTACCTGTACAATGGGGTTAATATTTGTATCTACCTTATATGCTGTTGTGAAAATGAAGTGAAGTGATACTTACAATGTGCTCATTAGCATGCCTGGCATAGGGTAAGCATTAAATTAAAATATTTTTAGAAAACTCTTAGCAGAGATGAATTAGGGGATGGGCCAACTAGTCAGTTTCCTGGGTGTCAATGTATAAGATACCCAAGAGATCACTGGAAAGGTAACAAGGTGGAAAAATGGGATTTGCAGCAAGAGTACCTACTATACACAATTAGGATAAATACTTGGAAAAGCCACTTACGAGGAAGTACGAATCTGTAAAGATTCAAAGACCAACAGAAGGTCTCTGAGTTATTAAGGCAACTAAGGCACTACATTTCTTCCTCCCTCTCCTTTACTTCCCCCAGATAAAGCTCAGTCTCGCCACTAAATAAATATTTAATAAATAAGTAATGAATATCAATTTTAAGGCATGCAAAATTATTAGGCTGTTTAGGCACCTCCTTGGTCTACTAACTGAGCTTTGAGCCTGAACATACTCACTGCTTTTCTCATTTTATCACATTATTCGACCATCTCCAGTGATGAGAAATTCCAACCCCAGCCACCTGTGGCCATACGACATCTCCCTCCTCATGAGGAACCAATCCGAAACCCTAGCCACCATCAAGGCCAAAACCAAAATTTCCCTTTGTGTGGGGACCTGCAGTGCTTGTGACCAAGAAAAGTAGAATCCACTAAGCATTTATATTGATAGGACTTATCAGTGGCTGTTGTCTGCGAGAAGTGGCTGAAATTTTTATGTAAGAATGAATGTTTACCTTATAAGTAATACAAATAGTTGTTGACTCTTCCAAAGCTAAAGAAGCAGTTTGTGGCAGACAGTTTATCATTTTTTATAGACTGATAAGAATGACATATTCTAGGAGGAACATAGAGATCAATAACCATTCCAAGTCCAGCCTGACCATGGACACAATGGAAAGTTAACAAAGTTAGGTTATACACCTGGGGAATCTCAAGATCAAGAGTTAGTCCAGTTTACCTTCCCAGTTTTGTCATGGAGGTTCATCTCCTTCACCCCCACCAATGGGTATACACATAGAGAATAAATATATGAAATTTCAACATTAATTTAATCAAGCGTGATTTGGCAGGAAATCCACTGCAAATAAATTCTGTGATAGGGTCCAATACCAAAAATAAAAAAAGAAAAATTTAAAAGCACATTGCTTGAAATCCGTCCCTTTCCCTCTACTGGTATTCATCACTGAGAAAGAAAAGCATTTATTCAGCCTACCTGCCAGGCATGTACTAGGACATTACTCATCTCTTTCCCCCAGTGTCAAGGTAGGCAGTATCATGGCTATTATACAAATGACATCACCAAGACTTGCAGAGATTATAACTTGCCTGAGGTTACACTCTCAGAAAGAGGCAGACCTGAATTTGAATCCCAACTGAGTTCAAAGTCTGTGCTCTTCCAATGTTGCCCTGCTGACCCACCTCTAAAGCTACCATGGTAGTTGGAACAAATTCCCAGAGATGAACCACAGTGGGATTTAAATGCTGACCAGGAGGTATTCTTACTCTAGAAATCAAAAACAGAGTAGTGGATCTAAGCAAATAAACAAAAGCAAAGTCAACCACCCTACCCTCCCCCCCCAAAAATAGAAAATAACAAGTGTTGGTAAGAATGTGGACAAATTGCAATCCTTGTACATTTGTGAGAATGTGGAATGGTGCAGCTACTGTGAAAAACAGTTTAGTGATTTCTCAAAAAGTTAAACAGAATTATCTGACAGCCTAGCAATTCCACTCCTAAGTATTTAAGAATTGAAAACGGAAATTCAAACAAATACTTGGGCACAAATGTTCAAAGCATCATTGCTCATAATAGCCAAAAGGTGGAAGCAACCCAAATGCCCAACTGATTAATGGATAAACAAAATGTGACATATTCATACAATGAAATATTATTCAGCCACAAAAAGGAATTACATGCTGATACATGCTACAACATAGATGAACCTTGAAAATTTTATGCTCAGTGTGGAAAGTCAGACACAGAAAGCCACATGTATGGTTCTGTTTATATGAAACATCCAGAAGAGGTAAATCCATAGAGACAGAAAGTAGATCATTGGTTACCAGGAGCAGAGAGAACAGGGGACTGGGAATTGACTGCTTAATGGGTATGGATTTCCTCTTGGGGTGATAAAAATGTCTTGGAGCTAAACATAGGTGATGGTTGCCTAACATTGTAAATGTACTAAATGCCACTGAATCCTATTCTTTAATATGGCTAATGGTTAATTTTATGCTGTTAATTGTACCTCAATTCAAGTAAAAACACCAAGAAGGGTAAAGTTAGGAAGACAACTTCACAAGTTCTCTAAGCCATTCTGTCCTCTGTGGATGAGAAAAGTAAACCACATAGGTCTAATTCTCTTGTCTAGCATTATACAGATAAAGTTGGAGCAGTTGAGATTAGAAATGGACTTTCTGTCAATTACTTTAACGGACTGGGTATCCAAGCTGCCAAGGGTCACTGGGGGGACAAGAGAAAAGTATTGAAGGAAATATATCTTCTTCAAGCATCACTGCCTCTCTGGCTCAAGGCAAAGTTTCCTGGGAAGGCTTCCTCTACCCCTACCCCAAGTAAAAGGGCCTCCTACTTCAACATGAAAACAAACCATGGAGAATTCCACATCATGGAACTCCCCTCAACAGAGCGATTACTATGCTCAGAAAGAGCCTGTTTCATCTGTTTCTGCTTGAGGTAAAGCAGATAACCTCAATTAACAATCTGATTACTTCTTTAATTTCCAGAGCTCGTTCATTACTGAAGCCATGCTGTCTCCAGAGAAGAACTCTAAGTAACTCGGATTTTAACACGCCTGGACTGACAATTTACTTAGCCTGCTCTTCCACTGGGGCCAAGTGACTGAAGAAATAATGGTTATTTTAGCCATTATTTTGCTGACATTATCAAAATCCTGTAATACCCAAGGCCCTGATATGACATTTTCCCCTCCTTTACTATTTTAACATGTAACTGGAAGAAAATTATACTTGATGGACATGTTTAAGATACATAAATTCTTAAATGGATTCTTTCCTACTTACTCTAATCACTGATCTCTTTCCAGTAAACCAATTTAGCATCAGCATAGGAAGTCACGAAGCTGGGGATTCATTCTTTCTCCAGAGGCTTGGTTTTCTGATACTGTTGCTTTGAATGACTGAGAATTCATGTGAAGATGTGGTGAGTGTATGCATATTAATAATTTTCCCTATTAAAAGGCACAATAAAATTGATGATAATACCTTGTAATCCAACTCTCCAAAGAGTTGGTAGTGTTTAGGTCTGCCACTAGACCACTCAACATTTCTACAAACTGCCACTGAAGCTTATGTCTTCTAGGAGAAAAATGTGTTATTAAGGTCAACAAGCTAGAAGTCGCCGTCGATTTCTCTGTTCTTAACTAAAGAGCCCATCCTGTTCATGATACCTCCAGAATGTGTCCACCAGCTCCAATTTTCTACCCAGCCCAAGGCATCATCCTCTCAACCGGGACCAATGCAGCAGCTTCCTAAATATTCTCCTGGCTTTTATCGTGCACCCCACACTTGATTCTTCACATCACAGTCAGAATGACTTTTTTGGCAACAGCTTTATTGAACTGCAATTAATATATCATACAATTCACCCATTTAAAGTAAACAATTCAATGGCTTTTAGTGTATTCACAGAGTTGTGCTATACTATAATCAATTTTAGAACATTTTTATCACCCCAAAAAGAAACCATGCACCTTTAAGTTATCAAGCCAAGATCTCCCCACCACTTCAAGTCCTAAGCAACCACTAATCTATCCTCTGTCTCTATACATTTGTCTATTCTGGCTATTTCATATAAAAGGACTCATATAATATGTGCTCTTATGTAACTTGCTTCTTTCACTTAGCATAATGTGTTCTAAGCTCATCCATATTGTGGTATGTATCATACTTGATTCTTTTTCATGGACAAATAATATGCTACTGCAGAATATACCACATTTTTTTAATCCAATTGTCTGCTGTTTCCACCTTTTGGCTATTACGAATAATGCTGCTATAAACATTCAAATACAAGTTTTAAGTGAACACGTGTTTCCATTTCTCTTGGGTACATACCTAGGAGTGTAATAGTTATGTCTATGGCAAGTCAATGCTTCACTTTCTGAGGAGTTTTCAGACTGCCTTCTAAAGCTGTTGTGTCATTTTACATTCCCGCCAGCCATGTACAAGGGCTGCAATTTGTCTACACCTTCCTCGCCAACACTTGTTATGAGCTCTTTTTTTTCATTATAGTCATACTAACTAGTGAGTATAAAGTGGTATTTCATTGTGATTTTGATTTTCGCTTCCCTGGCAACCAATATGTTGCTGATATTTATCTTTTGCTGATTTTTTATTTGGCTTGTCTTTTTATTACTGAGTTGTAAGAGTTCTTTATATATTCTAGACACAAGTTTCTTATCAGATATATGATGTGCAAATATAGTTCTTAAATTCTGTGGGGTGTCTTTTCACTTCTTGGTATTGTCCTCTGACACACAAAGTTTTGAATTTTGATGAGGTGTAATTTATCTATTTTTTCTTTTGTTGTTTCTGCTTTTGGTATCATATGTAAGAATTAACTGCCAAATCCAATATCATGAAGGTTTATTCTTATGTTTTCTAATAAAAGTTTAATAATCTCTCCTCTCAAATTCAGGACTTTGATCCATTTTGAGTTAATTTTGTTTATGGTATGAGGTAAGGATCAAACTTCATTCTTCTGCATGTGGCTATCCAGTCATCTCATCCCCATTTTTTGAAAATACTGTTCTTTCCACATTAAAAGATCTTGGCCCACTTGTCAAAAATAACAATTATCTATAGGTGTACTGGCTTATTTCTGGACTCTTAATTCTATTCCATTAATCTATGGTCTAGAGTGGCTTTTTAAAAGCAGAAATCACATTATTCATCTCTCTCTGAAAAACAGCTTAAACCCAGTGCAAGTCACTCTTTATTCCAAGGGTTCTTATCAGGAACCACAAACTCACAAGGAGTCCTTGGATAAAACTTAGGGAGTCCATGATGCTGTATGAGAAAAACTACATCTTTATTTTTATCAACCTCTACCTGAAATGTATCATTATCTTTCATTATAAATGTGGGCAAGAAACCTGAATGTTACTAATGATTACTCTGTTTGTAACAAAAATCTCAGCTATTTACATGAAGATGACAACTGATGGAGATATCTCAAAATATCATTTACATTAACCCTATTTTAAAATTATAGGGTCATATTAGAACTGTTGCACATGATCTTGATAATAACACACCAGTCAAGGAGCACGTATACCCTATCATGAATTTGTTTTTTATATTCTGATAACTTATTTCAATATATTTGGTTTTCTTGCAATCCAATGTTTTATGTCTTATGTTTTAAATATTTATAAATATTCTGCATTTATAAATATTCTGAAAAGGGAGTCATGGTCTTCAAAAGAGACTTCTCAGCACAAACATGTTAAGAATCCCTGCTTTTCCTATTACTGGTTTTATTTTCTCCCCAAAACTGATCATCACCTGAAAATATATTATTTTTATTTATTTGTCAACATGCTTATTGTCTGTGTTCCTCTGACACTATAAGTCGTAAATGCCTAGTGTTGAAAATAATGCCTAGCACATAATACCCATTCAATAAATACTTATTGAGTTAACTACTGAAACTTCAGTCACTTTCTAAACAAGAGCTAAATCATCAGCTTAATGAAAATAAAAACTACTGATAGCAAAGTTGGCCATGTATAATTCAGACTGAAATAATTTCATATTTATACCATCATCAATCATATGTAATAAATGCCGATATATCCTATGTCCTATACTAAGCACTTTATCCACAGTATCTTATTCACTGCTCTCAGTACTAAGGAGTAGGAATTATTATTTATCCATATTCACCATTATGGAAACTAAGACTCAGAGAAGTTAATTTCTTCCAAAGGTCACTCAGGTAGTAAGTGACAGTGTGAGGATTTGTAACCAGGTCAATCTGTCCCCAAGATATCAGTGTTTAACTATAAAAAAAATATATTTCTAGGGAAAAAAATAGAAATTTTAGGGAAAAAAAAAGGAGGATGTTTCTTGTAGTCTATCTGAGAAAATCGAGGTGATGAAAAATTAACAAATATGTCCTAGGACGCAGAGTTCAGTAGAGATTTCCCATAAAATGTTCTTTCCACTGTTTATGAACCAAAGCAAGAAACCTCCTTAGCAAAAATATAGCAGAACCAGGTGCTAGCAGGTTTCCTCACATGAGAGAATGAATTTCTGAAAAGGCTTACTATGAAAGCACAATTAATACTAACAGGAATTAACTGAAGTCTGTTCTTGCCTTTCCTCTGGTCTAGCTTACTTCTCTAAATATTAGGGCTCGGCCTCATTTGGGACATTAAGTACTTCATTAAGCTGAAATCCAAGTTAATTTGATTGCACAATTACAAACTGTCCCTGACTGGAGATCGTCTCATTTGTCAGGTGGCAAGGGGGCAGCATGGCCTATTGACATGTCGGATCCACATTTTATCCCCAGCTTGAGGTCTTAGTGTTTTCTGGGTTTGACCTCATCAAGCCTTACAGTAGGAAAGTTAAATTGGAGCAGGAAGACAGATGTTCTTCTTATCAAAGCTGCCAAAGGCACCCGGAGGTCCATCTATCTGGTGTGCAAAAGAACAGGTCACAGGACGAGTCCTAGTCACCTGGAGATGTCAGCAAATGAGGTCAAACCAAAGGCCCAGTGTGCCCAGGGCAGCTCACCCACATGGGGATCAGACATCCAGGCCACCCTTATTCTGTCCTCTGTGCCCAGTTTCAGCTTTATCAACTGCAAGCTCATCTGACTAGTTATTCAGCTTGAATATACGCAGGGGCCAAGGAGATGGGTAAATTACATCATGCTCAACACTGACTTTGCTGATATTACCAGACCCTGGAAACAACATGTGTTCAAAGGACTCACTCCCAGTCCTCTCCAGAAGAGATGCTCCTCCACAAGCCCAGTCCCCTCACTGACTCTGCTGTAAAGATGTTAACCTTACCCAGACAGAGGTCTGGTCTTGGCCCTCAGCTTCCAAGAGGCAGTCTCTAAACCTTTGGGATGTTGTGCCTGATAAAACTCTTTGCCTGGGAGTCTTGAGTAAGGGAGATAGTAATGATATGATTGGGTCACACAGTATCTGTAAACCTCCAAAACGACTGGAAACAGGTCACTTACCCATGTTTACGTGATTGACTCCCAATAAAAAAAAATAATAAAAAAAAAAAAAACCTGAACACTGAGGCTTGGTGCGCTTCCTTGGTTGGCAACACTCTTTGTATGTTGTCACACATGGATGCTAGAGAAGTGACACTGTCTGTGACTCCACAGAGAGAGAACAGTGGAAGCTCTATGTTCAGTATTTTTGCAGATCTACCCTCTGTGCTCCTCTCTTGGCTGATTATATTCTGTATCCTTTCCCTGTTGTAAGTATCTGCTAGCATGATAGTTTTCACTGAATTCTGTGGTCCTTCTAACGTGAATTATTAAAGCTGAGGGTGGTTTGGGGAGCTCCCTGAAGTTGCAGTTGGTGTCGGAAGTGTGGGTGGTCAGGTGGACTGCTCATCCTCTCCCCTTTCTTCATATTATCTAAATTTTACCCATGCCAGGGGACTCGGTTCTAGCATTCCTTCCATCTTAAAGGTGCCCTAAATTTCTGCAGCCCTTCTGGACTCAAACTCTTCTTTTCAGCAAAACTCATAGAAAGAAATATGTTTGACATCACAAATCAGCACACATATGTGTTTATACAGCATCTACAGATCTGTGTATGTTAATGAACCAGAAGTTTCATATAATCACATTGACCTTTCAGAGCAGTATATTTATCTAAGGCTGTTGAACTTCATCTTTTCAAAATGCTTGTTGTGACCCACTCTATTGCTTTCACAAACCATGAGTGAGTTAAAATTTGCAGTTTTAAGCTCAGGTCTTGTTCACTACCTTGATAATTAATCACATTACTACCTTATGATATATCTCTTAATTTCTTAAATTTAATGTGTTCACATCTCATCTCTCTAAAGACCTGATTAAAAGTTTCAAAACAAACCTCAAAAGGACAATTAACAACAACATCTAATACTTTTTGGCCACTTTTCACTGGACTAGGAGCTTTGATACGTGTCATCTAATTTCTTCCACACACGACTGTAAGGTAGGTATTACATTCATCCCTCAGCCCCATTTTCTCCTTGTTTCACAAAGGAAAGGCCTTGCAGTTGGGAAAGGTTAACTAACTTACCCAAGGACATACGGTTATAACGTGGTAAGTACAGCAAGATTAAGTCCAGAAAGCCTTGATTCCAATTTCTGCTGCTGTCTTTCCTTTCCACCCATCTCATTCTAGGCCTCAGCCTCCCAGCCAAACTCTTGTCCCCTCAGTGAACAGGGTATCCATAACACACATGAACTCACATACTGGCCCAAGCAGCTCAGTGGAGAAAAAGTTGGCAAACAGTTCCCTCTTAGCCAACACTCTTTTCAAACCAGGGTCAGTGAAATTCTGCCTGTATACAGGGCTCTTAGGCCTGTCTATCACTGCTCTCTTCACTCATCTCAGGGGAGTCTTCTTCCAGAATGCCAGTCACCCCTGCCTGCTTCTCCGTGCCCTGCCTCCCACACACCAATTAAACTGTCACAGCCGGCTGGCTTGGAGACAGGTGTGGACAGGAAGAAATCTGAAGGAAGCAGGGAATTCAGGGGAGATGGGGCTTCTTCCGGAGTTGCTCTTCTGTTTTCTGTCAAAGTGGTCTGAAAACTGGTAGAATGAGCCTGCAGAGGTCTCCAGTGACTCTCCAGCCATGGGTGAGAGATACAGCCTAGTGAAGTGGCATCTGCTAGCATCTGTTTGGGAAGCTCAGAGGTGCCTAGGTCCTAGTGCCCCAGCTCTGGATCTTGGATGGAATTTTGGCTGAAGATGATCTGCATGCCTGAGGAAGAAATCTCCTCTTAAAAACAGGTGCTAACCCACAACGTATAGGAGACATAGAAAATAAAGGGTATTTAGGCTCTATCGTATGAACCCATTTCACCTTACATACTACCTTCAGCATTGCCTGGTGTTAAAGGAATAGCTAGGAAGGCTAGGGCCTCCCTTCCCTAGTTTCATTAGCATTTTCTTTCCATTTCCAAGATTTCAAAACAGTTGTGAAAGGGGGCACCTGCTCAAGATGAGAAAATAAACTGCAGAGAGACTCCTGCATCCTAGGAAGTAGCAGGATGGCTCCCTATCATATGAAGACTGCCCTCTGTCTACCACATAATCTTTATAACAGAACAAGAGTGAGCAGATGAACCAACACCAAAGAGCAAGAATTCTTAGCTTCTGGTCTAGGGACCAACAATAGGGTCCCTGGCCAACAAAATCCTACAGTGTTCATAAAATTCTCAAAGGGGTACTCGTCCCACAAAAGAAGCACCACCATTGTACATGGTAATCTACACACATTGCCTTCTATAATTTTACTTGCTGTAGTTTCCAACTCTTACTTCATTCACGCCTCCTGCAAACGTATGCAAACACATGCACACAGACGCATAGTCACAAAGTGCCCCCCCCCTTGTCTACTCTCTAGCCTCACCACATCTTTGGTAACAGACAGTGCTCGAAGGCACTGACAGGCTGCATGGCTACCCAGATCACATCTCCATTTTTAATACTGCTTTTAACAGACTTTGCCTTGTTAGTCCTGTTCACGCTATTATGATGGGGGAAATCCTTAATGCACTCCTCACCCATTTTCTGCTGATGCTAGAGGAAAAAGCAAGAGCATGTGCCAGGTAAATTTGTCTAATGGCATACATGTTCTTCATCTTTCTCTACAGTTCATCTCTGCAGTTCCCTCTAAGGCATCAAGATCCAGAGCATCTCAAACTGGACCACAGGTTCACTTTCTGCATTTTCTGGGGCAAAGGTGAGAAGAGGTGAAAACACCAGCTCTCCATGGAAGAGATGGGGATCTCTGTGGGCAAGAATCGGAACATGAGGCAGAGAAGGACAAGTGTCTTCCTGTAGATTCCAACATCTAACAGGCAGACCCTGAAGCCATACCTATAATTTCTTCCCAAGAAGATCCTGAAAGGTGGCCTGAGTCTTTTCCATTTGAAAATTGGCAGAATATGCTGATGGAGCAGCTGGAATCTGGAATATCATAATGGAGATGATCTTCTACCCAGCTCTGAAAATACCTAAGCTCTAGACCCTAGATTCTAGCAGAGCATACTGCTACCCTAACATTAACTGCCAAGTTTCCATGTGAAAAGTAAAAGGTCAGGAGGCGGAGGCAGAGCTCAGATTTGGGACCATGTCTGGGAAAAAAGGTCCAGAGATGCTTCTAATTTTATTTTTGAAGGGGCGGTGGCAAAAGAATTTCAGCAATAAATGTAGACCCTAATACTCAGCAAATAGCAAACTTTAAGATTGATGAAAACTACAGCCAGGATTTATTTATGTTAACCCATGCTTCCACAACCACATATGCTAGAAATTAAACCAAGTTTCATATAATGTGCCCATTTAGCTAAGTAAGTCAGGAGATATTATTGAGTAATTATCAACACTTACATGCTTAGTATAATCAACTATTTTGGTCAAGTTAATACACTGGCAGAACAGACAGATTTGGGTGTCCTTTCTTATAAAAAATCTGACAATTTAAGGGGGTTATGTTCACTTCCATTTATGTCCTGGAAAATACACTCTTGTGACTTAGCAACCATGTTTAAAAAGATCCTGCAGTTCTTAAACAAACAGAGCATATGTTTATGAGGTCCTAATGACATTATTTTCAGAAATGACGTAGAGTCCATGATATGTAGCTTTGGGGATTTACAGTAAGTTGTGGGTGATTTATTGCTGTGACATACAGTATTTGCCTAGAGAAAAGTAGACATTGACTTAAGCAGCGTTTGAAAATGTGTTAGATGGGAAATAAGCTGGAGCACCTAGAAGCCAAGATTTCCTCACCCTGGAGAGAATAAGGGCCTTTTTTGGGAGATAGAGGACTGAGACTTAAATACATTTTCTGGCACACAGGAGGCAGAGCTAATTCAAGACCAGAAAGAGACACTGTTCAGAATAGAGACTGAAAACAAGAGGCCAAAATCTGGCCTGCAGAGGTGTTTTGCTTGGCCTACAGAGTCCTTTAAAAGTTTTAGAGTCCTGGGTAATATTTTAAAATTGGAGATTGAACACAAAAGCTCAGTTTCCTCTCTTTGGAACATGAGAAGACCTGGCCAGAGGAGTCTGCAATCCCACTTAGGGACAACCAGCTGGAGCTGAGAAGCCACTTCAGGAGAAGCTTGAGCCCTCAGCTCACCCCTGTTCTCCCCAGATCTTCTTCCCTCATTCCTAACATCTGCCCACCCCTGTCTACTTTAGCTTGCTAACCCTGGATGTAGGAAATGCTCTTTTTACTGTGGTTCTCAAAGGGAACAGATCTTCTAAAATGACAAGACTCATTTTCAGATATAAAAATGAACAAAGCACATCTTTCTCCAAAACTCTGCAGAAAAGCAGGATTATTAGGTTTTCTTTAAAAATTTGTTGACATATCCACAGATGCCATTTTTTTCAAATGTTGGCTTGCTGAAGTTAATACTTCTCAAAGCCAAGGCATAAGACATGGTTTGAAATGAAATGTTTATTTTTATTTTCTCATCTGAAACAATCAGATGACACTGGGAGGGATATGGTATAAGGCATCCGTCTCTGGGCATGTTTTCTTATCTGTGAAAATTTCCAGACAGATGGGGCTGACAGGAAAACAGGGCCAACTTTCCATCAGGCACAGCAGACATGGTGCCTGGGGCCTACCATAATTCTAGCAAACCATGAAAGTATATTAATTTTAATTTCTTTAAGATTAGAAGAAAATGCAACCAAAATAATAATGATTATGTAATGATGAATCCAGCCTGGATTATATTCCTCTTTATATGAATGCAGACATAGATTATCACTTTTAATATTCTTCATGAAGAAAGGGACCCAAGAAGGCACAAGTCACTAGAGTTCATAAAGATCCCCGTGTGGCCTCCAGACAAACACTGGTCTCCAGACAAACACCTTGGGTCATGCTGTGGCCCCTGTCCATAGCACTTAACACTACTTTCCTCCCCACCACATCCCTGGACACATTCCCTGTGGCAAGTTCATAAACAAGGCCCCTGAAAGTCAAAGTGCCCCTGACCTATGTTTCAAAATAATGGAATGGATGACTCTCACTCAGCTACTTTTAGAAATTTCCAAATCATGTGCAACTGGAGAATAATATATCAGAGAAAGTTTTGCTTTGCTGATTCTATTTAAGCATCCCTGAGGCATTCTCAATCCTTACCCCTCAGTGGCTGATTTCAAGGCAGGGCTTCCCTGGACTCAGCACACACGGAAAATAAAAGCCCAGAGGCCAGAGGCAGGCCATCATGACAGCCCCTCTGTGGATTCCCAGAGTTAGGGGAAGACTGAGTTTTTTGTCTCCTCAACTCAAAATCTTCCCAGAGCCAAAACACTCCATAACATCCAATTGTCTTTTCAGCTTTTCAACCTTTAGCACTTATCATTAGCAGTGCTCATATTAGTAATTAATGACATATTGCCCAATGGTATTTCACTTGTTATCTTATTTTGTTACCTCATTTTCCTATGTGTATGGCTGGACTTCTTGACCCTTGTAAATACATATAATTATTTTATTTATTTATTTTAAATATATCTATATCTATATCTATATATAATTTAAGCATCTTAATAAAAAAGATCCAGTCTTATACATAGTATATGAAATTCCCCAACACCTAGCAAAATGCCTTGCACAGTCAGTACTTAATAAAGATCTATTACCTGATTAATACCTTTAAAGACACAGGTACCCAGTTCTCAGCATCACCCCTGTTATGATGATGAGACTTGTAGCCCCATACAATGATTTCCTATTGACTTATATAGGTGGAACAGCTTGTGCCCCCCCACACACACATACACACACACACATGTGCACATGCACACAGACACACACTCCCTTCTTCCAAATTCTGGAAACGGTGACATAAGCATCAAAAAGTCCCAAGGACATCCTTGCTGCAAGAGATTCTATTTTAAAACCACGAATGACTCATCACTGACCAGGGTCTCTCCAAAGTTACAATTTGTCAGGCTGTCAGAAAGGACAAGGAAAATAAAAGTAAAGACAGAGGTCACATCTCCATTCCCATCTGCAGCAGCCTATAAACTCCAAAAAAAAACCCATAACGGTTGACCCCACATCAGCACAACCACGGTTGTGTTAAGCACGAGTTCTGCCCTTGTGTTTGGATTAAACTGTTTGGAGTTCTAACCTTTCCTTCCAGCTGGCTCCCACCCTGATCTCTCAGCAGCTTCTGATTGCACGCCTGGCCATGACTGTAGGTAAAGGACCAGTGTCATACAATGGGGAAAACATCTAGCGTTCTCGTGGTATAAACACGTGCTAATTGCAGAAGACATAACTAACTAACTGGGTCTGAAAACAGATGCATTTTCTTCATTTGCCCTGAAATAATCATTTTTTTTTTAAGAGGCAAGAAGGCTAAGAAGGTGTCAGATAATCCGAAGCTTAACTGTGAAATGCTTGAGAGTGATGAGAAGAAATAATTCATTCTAATTTTGGAGGATAGAATAGATATTGATTTAAAGACATAGTTATCAGATGGTGTTTTCATAGGAAAAACAAATAAGCAATTGGGCAGAATATCCTCAAAAGTTATATATAACAAATTTCAAATAGGCCAAACCAATGTGTTCAGCCTTGCTGACCTTCCACAACAGAAATGAACTCTTACCTCCCCCTCTGAAATAGTACAGAGAAAAAAAAAAGTAGCAGGATCATAAAATCAAGGAATTCAAGGCCTCTTGCCAAGGGAGATGAAATAAAGTTACCCCCAAGGATCCACCTGACTAGATTAAATCTTTTCCTCCTGTGACTATCTCTATGCTTCTCCATGGCCCTAGAGCTTCCCCCATGATGACATTCTGAAACTCCAGAATTGATATTAAATGTCACTGTTTGCTTCACTGTGCAATTAATATTTGCTATCATATCTATGTTTATTATTCAGTTAGCAGAAAAAAATAAAATAAAAACCAAGAGATGAAGTAGAAAGGGTCTGGACTAAGAGGGAAGAGCTCTGGCTTCTGGCTCTATTTCTGCCCTTAACAACTTGGGGGACCTTGAGCAGGTCACTTAGCCATCATTCTGCAGGAGAGGACACTGTGGCACCAAGTGGACTCTGACGTCTCTTCAAGTTCTAAAGTTGTCTTTGGCAGCAAACCTGGAAGGTCTAGCTCCATCTTCCCTCCAACTCCTAACATGGTCCCTGATTTTTTCCAAGGAAATATCAAAGGTAAGCAGTTCTTTTGACACTCCTAGATGCTGTCTCATATGGTACCTATGTATCACCTGCAGAATAAGAAATCATCCAGGAAACTGAGACCACCTAAACAGTGTGGAGGGGGGTCAGGGGGAGGGTGCTTATCCTCTTGGCATAGTCTTCACCTGTCTTCTTTACCAGGTTTATACCCAACCAACAAAAGAACGGCATTTTGGAAAACGAGGTGAAATAGAACGGTTGAGTTATGGTGGTTTCCATTTCAGAGAATCGAGTGTTTCCATTAAAGGTTAAATTCTGAAAGGGAATAGGGACTTCCCATTGGGAGTTATTTACAGCCTTTTTGCCCTGAAGACATCTCCTCTTCCCCCCACCTCTCAGTGGGCTCAGCATCTCCACCATCTGACATTCCATTCTTTCAACAGCTGCTGGCTTTCCTGTTGTGTTCCCTTCACAGATGTGCAGTGCTGCACTGAACATCCTGCCCTTGAACTTTCTCTATCCATAATTTTCCAAACCAAAGCCTGGTAATAAAAATGTCAAGGAGGGGTAGAGAAAATTGGGGTGGCGGGTATTTTAAAAGGAAAGAAACAATAGGGAGATGCTTTATACACACAGTGATTTGTGTTGACTTCCTCAACAAAAGTTAAATGCATTCCATGACTTCTCTAAAAGGACATAAAGGTGGAGAGCTGGTGCAAATTTCTCAGATTACTAACTGGAAAGACAAGGTTCCCTAAAGGAGCTGGGCACAGAGGGAGATGGTCAGTCTTCTATCTGCAAATGGGCTGCCCAGCTGGTCATGCTGCACAGGAAGGGGTGTGCTGATGGTGACAGTGAAAGTAGCATCTGCATGCTTTACAGTTTTCAATGCATTCTCACAGAGGCAATTTGCCCTATTCTAACACCTCTGCCAGGTGCCTATCAAGAAGCTGGGCATAGGGAAAGGGCTGTGTCAACACCTGTGTGCACAGTAACTAAGAACAAGGCTGGAGCGGGAGGCCAGATGTCTTACATCATTTCAAAGACTTCCATAGCAAGGTCTTTGGGACCAAGTTTTCCTTACGTCCATTGATTTGATAATACTAACTTTCTAGGAACATAATGCAGACTATAACTAATTACCTAAAGTCTGCAATTCTCTTGTTAAGGGATAAAAGAATCTATCTAATGAGAAAGCAGGGCCTCTGTCATTATCTACTTCAGTGCGCCAAATAACAGGCACAGAGGACTAGGTAAGGAAGGGAGGGCAAAGGGTCTTCTATTTAGAAACAATTTCTTACGTGGGAAGAACCCTTGAAAAACAATAATCTTTGCTTGTTCTTTACTAACTTGACTCTATTCCATCACAAAAGACTGCTACTTCCTTGAGATAGAAGAGAGTCTTATTAAGTCATAATTAGGGAGAAATGAATCAAAATCCAAACAGACATCAGACAGCACATATCTCATGGATATGTCCCATGTCCTAGGGAGAAAGCTGTGAGGGGACCCCCGTAAGTACTGCTGACTTTCAGTCTTGGCCCCACAGGTAAAAACTGGAGATGGAGAACAAAGAAAATAAGACAGATGAGTCCACAGGATGAGGCTAAGGGACCTCGCATTCTTGCAACTTCTCATTAAACCCATTTAGCCACTTCCACAATCTGGAATTTTGCTTCCTGACACCTGGAAAAGAGGGGCCTTGTGACATGCTGGGTTCAAATCTTTGCTCCAAGATTAGCTACACGATTTTGGACAAATGTTGCCGCTTCATCCTCCTCATCTGTAACGGAAAAGGGTATATAATACCTTCCCTGTCAAGTTGTAAGGAGACTTTTATGGAATTCTGTGTGTGTTATTTATTCTAATGTGCTTACTACTATGCCTTGCACACAGCATGTGATCAGCGAATGTCAGTTCCCTCCAACCACCAGCTGCTCTCTTTCCTTTTGAGGAGAATTTCTAGGCTGAGGGATGAGAGCGCTGGCCATGTGAAGAATTGGGGAGTAAAATAGTTGGGTGACTGGCCAGTTCTGCTAAAACTCTGGGTATCTCTATTACATCAACAATGCCAGTTTTATTTTCAGAGACTATGAAAACAGTCTGGTCAATTTCTATTGCAATCTTAAAAACAGTTTTCCTTGACCATAACCAACCACAGCAATTTTACAATGTGGAAAATATTCAGCATCATCACACTGAAGATGTTTCAAATGAATGAATGAATACAAAAATGAATGAATCTCTGAATACAAACGTAAACTTTTAAACACTAGGAGAGGCCATTTTCATACTGTAACCCTGCTGCTATCCTGGAATCCAGCTCTTAAATCGGATGCTCTCCAAAATTTGTGTTGCCATTCCCCCCACCACCACTTCCTAATGTCCATATCCCAAACCAGCACTGCTGATACCAGAAGCAAAGACTGGCAAAAACAGCAGGCTCCTCCACCGTGTACCAGCCATTTTGGAGCAGATAAAGTCATTAAAGAAAATTTTAAGAATGTATAACCTTTCAGCTCTACTCTGCTAACAGCAGGAAGCTTGCCTTTCTGAGACATGAGTCTGCATTCAAGTCACCGGTAAGCAGGACTTGACCTTCGTTTTCAGTATATGCAGCATTAAATATTCATAATCCATGTAACTATAGCATTAAAAGTAGCAGAGTTTAAACATGAATCAAAGGAATAAATATCTTCACACAGATGAGTCATCTTTTCCCAGAATTCCCCTGGGAATAAAAATGCAAATACCCAGGGCCCTGAGTCTCTCTCTTTTCCAACTTTCTCTTGAAATTCTAGAAGCAGCGGGAACTACTCCATTATGCAATCCATGAATCCTGCCTGCACTGATGTCCTGTATTCCTTATCTATTAGGGAAGAATTACAATTCCTATGTTAAAGGGAGGAAACAGGGATGAAACCAACCACAATGACATTATCACCCCTAGGAAGTCTAGGGGCACTTTTGAGTTGGAGTGTGTAGGGAGAAAGGGCGGGGCTAGGCATCTAGAGACAAAAGAATTAGGAGTTGGAGTGGATGTGCCTTAAATTGAGCACACCTTTAAAAAGAATGAAAAAGAAATGGAGTTCTTTTGGATATTATCTGCCTGATGAGGCTTGAAGGGGGTTGGTGGGAGGATGGGATTACTATGTGTGGTGGGCTTAATGTATCTCCGTGTCTGTTAAGGGACTGACATTGAGGTCTACCCAAAGACTTGGTGGAACATGCCCCCCTTCTTGGGTGTTTGGAGACTCTACTGCTGGGATGATAAAGCATAATTTTAACACATTTTAATATAATTCTCTTTGGCTTTCAATTCCAGGAGCTCTGAGGACAATCCATCGTAGCTAGATAATAATCACCTGAGGCTGCACAAGTGATTCTTCTGTGGTGATCACTCTAGGAAAATTAAGACTCAAAGACGGGCTTCTCAAAGCTTTGAATGAAAAAGAACTGCTCAGAGATCATCTTGGCCTAACAAAGGAAAAGAAAAGACGTGTAGGAGAGGATAATTTGGACATAATTTACCACTGCCTCTTGATAGTAAAATAAGTGATGAAAGTTAAAATGATCAAATGCCCATCAATTATGACGTCTATCTGAAGTGACTTCTTCACCTGCTGCCATGCAGGAGTAGAATGATCACCTGTCCAGTTGCACAGCCTGAATTAGACTATCTTGACTCTGAACTAGCAGAGCCACCATTTGGGAGAGACCAGCTCTTGTTAAAATGTACTGAGACAAGCCATTTCATGTCCATTAGGTTCGTACAAGGGGAGAACTACAGATTATCTTTTGAGTTATTTACTTATTTGAAGGGTATAAATACTAACTAGAATTCATCTGAGGAATACTGTGTACTTTTTTCTAGGGTGGTGATTTCATAGGACTTCCAAGATAAGTTTAAAGGTTATTTTTCCAAAATGCCCATTTCTTTCCGAATGGCCAGCAAACTAATCAGTGTATAAAACTGATGACAGTTTTGAATGGAAAAGATAAATTTTAAGAATTTACACCTGCTTTCTCACCTGCTTTCCATTTACATTTTATGTGTGGACAAAATTTCCTTTTATCTTGTTCATGTTGCTTCATTATAGTTTGTAGAACAGGTTCTTTATTTTTATAATGCCTAGGAATCTATGGATTTGTCATAAAGGTTACTTTATAGATCCTACTTTATTTCTTCTCCTTACTTAAACTGGGAATGATTGCTGGCTGTCCCCAGAAAGATGGCAGATTCCTTGGTTTTGACTATGCTGATCAGATCTCCCACAGGACAGAGCCTTTGGATTTGGTTTCAGAACCAAAAGAAGTAATGCAAATGAAAAAGCAAAAAGGGCTACATAAACAAACCTACGGTCTTCTTGGGTACAAAGTTTCTCTCTCAGCGACAGATCACACAGTTTATTGACAGAGAAGAAAGACAATGTTTAGAATGAGGCTAGAACAATCCCTGGGAAAGTGAGAATGATACTGGGTCTAAGATAACTGGTATTTTCTCTGGGAAAAGTTGAGAACAGGATGGAAGGACTATCCTTTGAATGACAATTTTCGAGTGTATAAAAGGACCAGAACCAGAGAGAACCCCAAAGCTGGCTTCCTCAAGGCTTAACAGAATCATAACTAAATCTAAAGGGCACTCCGGTAGTGCAGGGCATCCAAGGAAGAAGGTCTTGCCTTGGGGAATTCCATCTCTTTCCATCCTCTCACATGGATCTAAGGACTCCAAAATCTAAGAACAAAAGATGGCCTCCCCATAGACCCTATAAAAAAGGATACAATTCAAATCCATCTAATAAGATCATTTTATTTTAATAGAGAAATACAGAGGAGCAAGAAGGGAGAGGAAAGGAAGGATGGCGCCGAGGCATCTGACCTTTCAACCAATCCACACTCATCTCCACATACGGATTTGCTCTGTCTGGGGTACAGAGACTACACGCCCGAACCCACTTCCCGAGCTCTGGCATGTAAGTTGGCAAGGAACACACCCAAGATGGGTGTGAACACTCTTCATGCCTAGAGAGAAAATAAAGAAATAAGGCTGAGGCTTTAGAAGATCCTTGGTTCAACTCAAATGTGATCCAAAATTATTAAGAATAGATATTTAAAAGAGGCTTACCTTCAATGTCATACCGTTTGGAGTTTTCCAAACTAAAAAAGCTCTTCTCTTTTTTTCTTGGCCAGGAAGATCTGATGGAGGAATGTGTGGTAGCTCATCTCCTGGAAGTCTTTTAAAAGACCCTCCATCTGAGATGGGCAAGGGCAGCCCAGCCCCGTGCACAGAGATGAGCGGAATGACCTGATATTCTCAGATGTGGCTGATTCGCAGAGATGGGTGATTATGTTTTCTTTCTTTTCCATGACATGATATTTTGATCTTGGCACCCAAATGTACAATATCCTTTGGTTAGTGACAAGAAGCCTCTGAGAAATTCAGAGTTTAGGTATGCATGAAACTTTTACCACTCAGAGCCACAGAAAGAGTGCTAAACTTAAAATTCTAATACACCAGAGCCAACAGAGACACCAAGAAGTTTTCCTGGGATAAAACTCTAGTATCCAGCCATACCAGGTATAGAGTTCAAGGAGTTCAAAGCACTCTCACAGTGAAGAATTCAGGCAGAGTTCAAGGTCGCTGTCTGGCTATCAAGTTCATGTCACCAGAAAAAGGCCAGTCAGACCAGCTCAGTTCTAGTTTACCAGATGCCATCAGCTTCAAGATTACAATAGAATAGTTGGAACAAATGGTAAACCTATTTGGACCTGAGCAGACCTGGCTGCCACCTAGCAGCTCTGCTCAATGACTTCTTTTACCTCCTTTACCATCTGTCACACAGAGCCCACCCCAGGCTTACCGTGAAGCATCAGTTCACTCAGCCAGCACCCCCGGGTCAGCACAAGCATCTGCTTTGAAAATTCTCAAATGGCCATGGTCCTTCACTTCTGGGAGTCATCATGAACTCCTCTGTCCCATCTCCTTACCTTCACAACCCAAGAAGCACCAGCGAGCGATGCTTCAGCCAAATATCTGGTTGGCAGGTGCAAAGGATAGCATCACGCTTTCTAACAGACCTCCAATAAGATTAAAGGATTGAAACCCCTAATGAGAAATGGACCCTACCACCACAGCAAGAATGACTCATAGTCTCCATGGTTGGATACTGTGACCTTCACGGAGGTTTCAAATTCACATCGAAACTCTCTTACGTGCTTGATCTTCAGTGTAAATACTTCATCAAGAAATAGGTATTTAAAAATAAATAAAAACCAGCAAAAAGGCTTGACCTCAGATACACCTCCTCCTTCTTATAATCAGCAGGATTAAAGCAGCCTTCCTTGTGAGAGCTTGCTTTCCCATTCAGAAAATCAGAACAGACAGCCCTGCCTTCCTCTATAAGTCTTCCACACTGAGGAAGCTCTTGCAAAGGCTGGTGTTAGAGTAAATCAATTGACCAACAAAAAAGCTCATGATGGTGTTAAAAAAAAAAAAAGAGTGCAATACAATGTATTTGGATACTCACTTTGACGAATCTATGAAGTATATTACAAGTGCACCAATGCTGAGAGCAAAGACTAAGACCACCTGCAAAAGAAGAGAATAACGCCGTAACTAAAGAGAGGAACACTGGGGTGTTTATGTATTAGTTTTATGACATGCATAGCTGCAGCTAACAAACACAGTGCCAATCGCTTCCTGGGACCTGCTTGGATGTATCATCCCCTTGCTCCCCTGATGCTGCTCCTTTACTTTGCAGTGGGCGGCAACTTCGCTGCTGGCCAACAGGGGGCAGGGCAGACCCTGTAACCTAAGGCATGGGGTTCTTACCTGGCTCTGTGACCTCAGGGTCCAGCTTCTCCATAACCGAAGTCAATACATTAGGGTGGGAAATCAGCAGGTAAAAATTTGGGGTGATACAACCTATTATGTGTAATCTAGGCCCTAAGAGAACTCAAATAGAGGAATATCAATTTTTAACAACTTTCTTGAGGTATAATTTACATACCATAAAATTCACTCATTCAAAATATACATTTCAATCAATGACTAAATACATTTACCAAGTCGCGCAACCATCACCTTAATCTAGTTTCAGAATCTTTCCATCCTCCCAGTAAGATCCTGCACCCCGCTAACAGCTAGTTCCCACTCTTGCCCCAGTCCTAGACAACCACTAATTCACTTTCTGTTCCCGTAAAAAAATATATCAATTGAAAAACACAAATCTGTGGCTTGTGCAAATATCTGTGCACATGCATGTGTGTGTGGCGGGGGGAGGGGTAAACATAACACTTCTCAAGTATTTTGGAAACTCTTGAGGTGCAGAAGGCCAAATTAGGTAATACATTAGGCCAGCTAGATGACAATCCTTGATCTTCTTTACATTCTTCAGTCAAAATTAATCGCCAATGATATATAAGACAGCTTGGCATCTTCCTTCAGAAGATACCTGTCACACGAAAGTCCATCAGATGACTATGCAGCCCATTAGGCTGATACCGACACTTCTGTGCTCACTCAATATTCTAATTTGTTTATTTAATTGTTCACACAGGAGAGTGGTGGTCCAAGTCAAAGAATTTTCAAAAATTAAAAATTAAAAAAAAAATAAATGCTAAGAGCCAACAATTAAACTTGAGAACAAAAGGTGAATACCACCACCAAATATAATCCCAGGGCTCAACAAATAAGTTTCGACATGCTAATATCCTAAAGCAAGAGTCTTCAACCCCCCATGCCATGGACCAGTATGGGTCTGTGGCCTGTTAGGAACTGGGCCACACAGCAGAAGTTGAGCAGCAGTGAGAGAAGCTTCATCTATATTTGCAGCCACTCCCCAGAGCTAGCATCACCGCCTCAGCTCCACCTTAGATCATCAGGCATTAGATTCTCATAAGAGCATCGGTCCCTGGTGCCTAAAATGTTGGGGACCACTGGCCTAAAGAGACTACAGAATGAATGACTTTAGAAGTGTCAGTCTCCTAAGAGTATCTATTAACACCCCTTTGGCATTGGCTGGTAAATATAGATGAATCCTAATTTATGTAAAGAGGGCAAAACCAAACCCCGTACATCGTGTGTGTGTGTGTGTGTGTGTGTGTGTGTGTGTGTGTGTGAGAGAGAGAGAGAGAGAGAGAGAGAGAGAGAGAGAGAGAGACAGAGAATGAATCATGTACATATATCTGTATTGTTTTTATGTGCACAAAGTGCCTGATAGAAAATGAAATCTGCATATTCATTGGAAACACTGCAAAACTCCATGGAGCTACTGGGGTGAGATGGTAAGCTGCACATTTAAAAACTGAGTTAAAACAACTGGACAACGTTAAAGGAATATGCAATTTCATAGCACCTAATAAATTTTCCCTATGAAAGGAAGTATTAATACACCACTGGGGCCTATTTTATTCTTCCATTTTGTTCTAAAAACTAAAACATGTCCCCAGTTGAAGCCAAGGAAACTCCTGCAGTCTGTCAGTAATTACCGTCCATCCAGTGCTTAAACCCCCTGGCAGTTCACTTCAGTCTCTCTCCTCACACACATGCATTCATTCATCCCTTGCAAAGTTATACACAAAAACAAACAAACAAAAACATAAACAGGCCTCTGCTTTCACTCCATTATCTGAATGAGGCAGCAAAGCAAATAGTTTAAGATTAATTCTGATCTGTGCTATTTCTGAGACATAAGCAGTTAGATCCTGGCCCTGACCTCATTTCCAAAATGCTACAAAGAGAAAGGGTGTGGCCAGAAGAGAAGGGAAGGACCTCTTTTTCATTCATAAACAGCTGATCCAAGACTAATCTGTCAGTGTGTGAGTGGTGGGGGGATGATGAGCTTCTGTTAGGCTTATTCCACTAAAAGCTGGAGAGGAGGGGAAAGGGGAGAGAGAAGAGGCTGAGAGAACAGGGAAGGAGATAGGAGGGGAGGAGAAAAAGGAAAGGAAGGGGAAAGAAAAGGAAAGCAGTCCTTGCAAATAGCATCTACAGCATTCTGAAATGAGCTCACAATCTAAGCTTTTCTTCAATGCTAGTGATTTCCAAGCCTTGGAGTAGACAAAGTAACTGACCCTAATTTGTTCCTGCTTGCCTCTTTAATTAGAGACAATGGGCAGCTTACTAAGGCAAATCAGCTGGTGGCAGGAAGTCATCCTCCTATCCTCCTATCCTCCTAGGATGCAAACTCAAATATCAGCATCACTCTGATAAACTAAGGGAGGGAAGAAATCCAGAAGGAAGACTTCTCAAGTTCCCAGGAATTGAATGGACCTACGCTTGGGTACTCATGTTCAGTTGCAAGACTTTCTCCAAAGAGTGCCACCTTCCCTTCAGGCATAAAATGATCAATGGGGAGAGAATCTGTTTCTTAGTATTCAAACAACTGTGCATGTGATTTTTAAACGTGCTAAATGCCTCTTTATCATCAGACTTGATTACATTGCCAATCTGGATCCAGGTGCTGCAGAAAATAAATCAGCCCTTTGGATTTGGCCATAAAAACAGGAATCAAACAGAGATTCATCTCCTACAGGCCCTCACAAAGGCTAGGTCCTCTCTATCTCTCTCGCTGCCATTTATTATCTCTTATCTATTTGCCTGAGAACTCTACTTTAAAGATGATCAAATCCAGTTTGACCACACAAAATGATCAGATTTTAATCTAAATGGCTACATTATAGAGCACCTCCAAATAGTCATCTAAGATTTATTTCACACCTGCCCTACGAAAAACAAACAAGAGAAGTCCATGGAGCCATAAAATGTACTCCTTCATAAAGCAATCCTTACATACTTGAATTCTATGCAAAATCATTTAATCAGTGCTCAGCTGTGTGGTATTGGCATGGTCAATACAAAAGCTAAATGGAACATACCTAAAGTTAAGAAGGGTAGGAACAACAGGGGCATTTATCTCAATGTCATCCCCATTCTCAAGGTATACCTTCTTCCTACATTGTCTCTTCTCATATGGGAGCCCATCTTTGTGCTTCTATATAGGTCCAGGGATAAAGGACACTGAAGTTCCAAGGACATGGTAAGATGAGGCCAAGAAAGTGTAATACCTAAAGCAAGGAAAAACTTGCCCTCCAGCAGCTGAGTCACAGAATGCCCCTTATAAGGACCATGCTCTTTCAAAAGCACTGTCGCAAACAAGGGCCTGTGAACGGTCTGACATATGGGGATAATGTGAGCATGCCTTCTTAGGACATACCTTGTGCTAATGCTCACTAGCACCTGTCTAGCCTTTCCAGCTTTTCATAGTCTGGGTTCATCAAATCACTTTGGGAACTTGCACGGTGCTAACTGGCATATTTTTAGGTTTACTGAAAATACCCAAACGCTGTGTGATGATACTCAGTACTAAGTGATACCTATAGAGTGCCAGATTCTTGAAAACAAAAGAGAGTTCATAAATGTCATTGGAACAATGGTGCTGGTGAGGCATCTATTTTCAAAACTTCAAGATCAAACATGACATGTGTTTGCACAGAAGAATGCCAAGACACTGACACACATAAATGCACACACACTGCACCAAAACATTGTCCCCGAAACATCTGACACCAGGAGTCTGATAACAAATGGAGAGTAAAGAGAATATGCACAGCCATGTACATGAGGGAAATTCCAGGTCCTGAAGATCTTCCAAAAGTCTCAGAAAGTCCATAGAAGTGGACAGAATATCCACCCTCAGGAGCTCTTCAAGAAAATGTCAGATCCAGTGATATGAATACAGTCAGAGGTGAATGAATCAGCTCTTTAGAGACACTGCCTGCTCTAGAAGCTGTTTACATGTCATCGGGTTTGGGCCCAAATGCTTTCAATCCACATGTAAGGCTACATGGGCCTTCGCACATGTATTTAAAGCAATGACTCACAAAGGTTGCTAGTGCCAGATGTGATCATCTCAGGAGTGTTTCTTAAGAAAAAGAGACACCCTCATTCACTAGGACCAGAGACTCTCGAACCTGGAGCGAGGGGAAAGCTGGGCACCTCTGTTTTTAACAAGCTTTTCTGGTGAATTCGATGTGTGACCAAGAACAGGAAAAGCCATTAGGGGAAACCACTTAGCTCAAGTCAAAGATTAATTTACAAATGTCTCTTGAACAATTAGCCCATTAGAACATATGCATGAAGCCTGCAGGCTTTGAGAATAGTGCTAAGTGTACTCTAAAAAAGCAGAGGGAAAGATGAATTAATTCTCTCCTGGGCAGGTTTTACACAGTCTGCTCAGCTCACAGCAGAACAAATGACCCTAATTAATGATTCTACATGTTTTGGTAAGGACTTAGCCCGCGACTGACAGCAGTGACCCCTTAGAAAATGGACAATTTTCTATACATGATCCTGAAGGCACATGACCTTTTTGATTGAGGTAAAATTTATATACAATAAAATTCACTATATTAAGAAAACAGACATGAGAGCTCTCCAGGTCAAACCACCTGGAGACCTTTTTTTAATGAGAGATACCATCATTCCAACATCCAAATTATAATATTTGATGCGGTGAATTTAACAACTCCAATAAACACTTACTAACTCTGATGCACAAGGCCCAGGTGGATAGAGAGAGAAATTGAAAACTAAAATTCCTAATTCAGTCCTGGTCTTTACCTTCAACAAACATGGAATCCAGAAGTTTAAATTATTCAAGAATCCCTTGTGAATTCAGTAAATGCTACATATACAAACAGATGCTTCAGAGGTGTCTAAGGAAGAAAGGAGCAAAGTACTAACACTACCATCATCTAAAACACCCAAAGTGGAAGAAGGGGAGAACAGAAACTGAGGAAGAGGAAAGAAGAGGTTCTGGTATTCTAAGTCCCCCCTCACTGTGGCAGGAAGAGCAACACCAGCTGTATCATATGACTGACACATGATGGAGAGAGCATAAGGACTCCAGTCAGGCTGGGTCTGAATCTCAGCTCTGTCCCAATAAGCAGTATGCTCTTGAGCACATCACCTCATGTCTCTGGACTCAGTTTCTCAGTCTGTGAAATTGTGGAATCAAAACAGATGGCTATCAGGTGAGGGCCCTGATAGGTTACTGCCTGCAGTGAAAGAACTGAAAACTTTGCTTAAAAAGGCAGCTCTCGTTTATGCCATTTGTGCACAATTATAATTCAGTATGATGGCAATAACGTGTCTCCAATCTGTGTCAGAGATGCTTGTTTCTTTCATAAAATCACAAGTGGGAACTCCATGGACACTTGGATTCATCATTTGTATTTCCGAGAGGCAATCGATTGCTCATTCACCCTGTCATCCCACAAAACCAAAACAAAACCAGAGGAGCCACTGACCAGCTGTCTCCTGGGTCTGTGCCTCAGCTCTGCCCTCACTATGGGGAGCCGAGTTGGTGCAGGGGTGGGGGGTCTGACCCAGTCCCTCTACCTCCTGCCTCTATTATTCTCTGTAAAGCCCACATTCCTGTAGGCTTTACCACAGAAAGCTCATCCTCTGAGCTTTTTAAGGAAAAAAGGAAAAGATTTTTTTCTTCACAATCTATCAAATATAGTAATACATATTTCTCCTCCCTAAACCATTAATGGTTCTCAGTAGAAGATATTATCTTGCTACCACAAAGAAGTATTTTTGTTATCATAAATAACAAAAGATTTGTAACATATAAAATTTTGATGAGACCACTTAAACATCCAAAGGTCCCCTAAATTTGCAACCTAAAATTCTGGCGCATTACATTTGACTTAAGCAAGTGCTTACACAAAAGTGCTGTAGACAGATTCACTGGAAACCGAGGTTCCAAACAATGCTATAAGTATAGATGTATTCCAGATGAAATAAAGGAAAAAGAAATAAGTGCTTTCAGTAGTCAGTATTTAGAATTATAGCATTAAAATAAAACACGTGACACTTCCAGATAAGAGTGAAACTATTCAAATGTAAGGAAGCCTATGTAATATGGCTATGAATCTGTGTGCTTCCAAAAATACAATACTATATAGCTACACTCAATGTATAAATTTCTAAGACACATGATAGAAATTGGAGAGGAATCTCTCTCTTTCAACTGCTTCAAATCACTTCCACAACTTTTGGTATGAAGACAAAAATCCCTTACAGCTTACAAGATGCCGAAAACTCTGGACCTCTTCTTCATCTCTAGTTTTATCGTATACTCTCCCTTTCTAGACTCTAGTTAATGGGAATTTCAATTCTTCTTATTTAACATCTGTCCCACCTCCTCTACCACAGGACTTTTGCATAAGCACATCCCTCCTCTTAAAATACTCACCACCCGTCATAGACCATTAATCCTTCAGATCTCAGCTCTACTGTCCCTTCTTTCCCTGCCCACCTAATTCAGGAAGGTCCTCCAAAAGCAAAGTCTGTACTTTGTAGCAGTTAGCACAGTAGCAATTTTAAATTTCTTTGTGCAATCATTTCATTAATTCTCTCCCCTCTGCTGGACTGCAAGTTCTATGAAGACAGGATGCATGTCCATTTTTGCTCATCACTAAATTCCCAGAAGCTAGAAAAATATCTCAATCAATATTTGTTAAATGAATATTTGAAGAAAAGACTGGAGAATGCATTTGGCAACTGGGTGCAGTGAAAGCCAAAGAAAGGTGGAAGAATATGGACCCTCAGTGAGTGAGATTTTAGAGTTTAAAACTTCAGACAGAGGTGAGGAGTAGTTCCCTGTGATGGCATGATCTAAGGGACACTTGTCTGAGGTGCATCACAGTTAGAGAGGTCCAGGATCTGGGGCTAGATAGGAGATTCATGTGCACAGACTCGAAGGTGATAGCTGGAGCTGAGGGTGAGGGAAGAAAGAGTTAAGGATGGAAGCCATCCTGAAGGGTGGAGGAGGATGGAGGTAGGCAGATGACAGAATCATAGAGAGTAGGCAGAGTAAGGATTTAGCTGGACGGCAGGAGCCTCAAGAGAAAAGGTTTTGCACAAGGATGAAAAGAGCAATGGAGTATCCAGCGCTCCTGGTCTATGAAGAAACAAGCAACATCCATGGAGAAAAGTGAGGGAAATGATCTCTCAGCAAAAACAAGCTCAATTAAGGCAGTAGATATCAGCAGTGTTAGGTAAAGAAGCAAGAATTTAGACTGGGATCAGGTCTAGGAACCTGTGGAAATATAGTGAAGCACACATCCTGAGGAGATGAGACACAAAATAACATAAATGTATAAATAATACATGAATATATATGTAGGTTGCAAGGGACACAGAGATAAACTAATACTACACTAATCAATCACAAATTTGGGTCCCTATCTATATTTATTAATCAATTGCATTCCTAGCAAGTATCTCTTTCCATTTTCAAACTAGGTAATTTCAAAATTACTGTAGATAAAAAGAAAGCTCTGGAAAATAACAGAACTCCTTTGAGGGTAAACTGCAAAGAACAAATTTATTATAAATCACATATTTGTTGGAATATAGAAAAAATTAAGTGCAATCATGGGCTTTTGGGAGAGGGCAGAGGCAAATGTGAGCCTCCAGATACACAGCGTCTGAAGTCTTGTGTTTTCTATGTTCCCCATAGAAGAATCTGGGGCACAAATGATACGCCAATTGTCCAAACTTCACTCTCCATAACTCTAAGGCACAAGCTATGTGAATCTGCAAGACAGTGTTCCCTAATAGTCACAGGAGTATCATCTATCTTATCTGGATTTTCTTGACCATGCTCATCTTCTTTTGTACAACCCCAAATAAAGAAGAGTTAAATGTGTTCCTCTAATACCTCAATTAATATAACTGAAATAAGAAACTAAAAAAAAAATAAATAGAAATTTAAAAAAGAAACTGTAACATTAGTCAGAAAAAAATTCCTAAAACCTGCATCCTTCCTGAGAGTCAAAGTTTAATGACGCTGAAATCTTACATCATTGCATCATAAAACTTGAATGGTTGATGTTTGTATATTTTTACCAAAGGCATTAAAACTGATGCATTGGCAAGATGAAATCTTCCATATGAGTTCTAAAGTTTTAAAGACCTTTCCTGTCTAATTACTGAAAAATCCAGGGGAAAAAGTTCCATCTGTTCATGGAGCTCCCAAGTTTGCAGCTAATGAACTTTTGGAAGAATTCTTTGGCTCAAGTATATGTGGGTTTGGCCAACTGGATTTTTAATTTAATTAGGTTTATAGGATGAGAAAACTTCTATAGCACTGTCAGGTCACGAGTTGCCATTTACTAAATTTATGACCATCTTTGTCCTGTTTCTCAAACCATGCCAGTTCTTAGAGTATATTAAAGACAAACATGGAATTAAAAGCAAGAACTCAAATAGAGACCTCTGTACCCAAATTCATAACAGCTTTATTCACAACAGCCAAAAAGTGGAAGCAAACCAAATGTCCATTGGCAGATGAATGGACAACCACAGTGTAGTACATATACCTAATGAAATAATATTTCAGCCTTAACAAGGAAGGAAATCCTGATATGTCACAACATGGTAAACCTTAAAGATATTACACTAAGTGAAATAAGCCAGACACAAAAGCACGATTATTATATGATTCCACTTATATAAGGTACCTGAATTAGTCAAATTTATAGAGACAGAAAGTAGAGGGATGGCTTCCAGAGGCTAAGTGGAGTTATTGTTTAACTTGCAGAAGGTTTCTGTTTAAGTTGATGAAAAAGGTCTGGAACTGGATGGTGGTGATGGTTGTACAATACTGTGAATGCACTCAAGCCACTGAATTGCACACTTACAAATGGCTAAAATAGTAAATCTTATGTGTACTTTATCACAACAACAACAACAACAAAAATAGAAGAAAAATCCTGAGAACTGGCAAGTAGAATCCAGCGGTATATTTACATTTCAAAGCTCAAACATAATCACCTGCTCAGAGGAATGCTAATATCCCTCTTTTCAACAGCAGTGTCTCCAAGAAATTTTTATTACATACAAATGACTCTTGCCCCTCTGAGTGTTTGATAATAGCCCTTCTCAAGCTAGAATTTATTTTTCAATTTCCAGGATCTATCTCCATTTAGCCATAGAGACTTCGCATGAGTTCTCACCCTCCTCTCCCACTCCCATCCTTGTTTATTATTGATGCACGAAGTGGGCTATGAATTTCTTAGGGATCATGGATTCTAACTAGAGCCAGAGCCTACTTTGCCTTTTGGCAACTGTAGCTAAAGTCCCAGATATGATTGGGAGTTTTAAAAAGAGTATATACCCTTAACCATAATAATAAAAAAAGAAAGAAAAGAAAAGAAAAGAAAAGAAAAGAAAAGAAAAGAAAAGAAAAGAAAAGAAAAGAAAAGAAAAAAGATTGTGCTCTTGGCTTAAAACCACATTAAAAACACAAGACGATTTCCTCTAGAAGATAATGGAATAGACACACAGGGCATTTGATCTCCAAGTCTAAAGCTCAAGGCCAACCTCCAGTAATGGCTTAGCTATACTCTCTTAGTGGGTTGGTGGGACCTTAACGTCACCCCTAGAGACAACCTAAAATTTCCATCTTCTACAGTAATGATTTTGCCACCAAACATGTTGCTTTTGGAAAGGATTGCCAATGCACTCCATAAAGCAGTGCCACCGAAGCCCCTCAGCATCAGTGAAGTTGAGACTATAAACAACCGTTCAATGACAATACAGCATTGACTTGACACCAGCACTGAACTGGCTTCAAAATCAGTCACCTGCCCCACGCTGGGCTTGGCCATGGATTGATGTTCACACACTTGGTTGGAAAGTATTACACTCCATTTTCTCCTTTGTAGAACCGACTGCTAACCATAACAAAGGGGCTGACCTTGGCAAACACCATCTAGGAAAGGAATGAAATTAGCAAGCCCTTTTTGTTAAGATTTACAGAGGGGTTAATCCAGGTCTCCAAACAGAAGACACTAGCTTGTCCACTACTGACATCTCTCCCTCTTCCCTCGCCTCAGGGAATGGAGTTATTTTTTGTTTTGTTTGCTTGTTTGTTTCTTTTCTGGTATTTACTATAGAATTCTTACAGATAAGCTCTCTCTCCTGGAGGAAGTAGAAAGCTTTAAGAGATAGCTCACAAATTCCCACTCCCGCAGCCTGGAAAATCAGAAGGCAGGGCCAATGCAGTACAAACCTCAACACAAGCAAGGGTCGGAAGCCCCACTAAACTCTACATCGCTGCTAATTTAGAAAGACTGGATCACAGGCCCACCTGTAGCCCTACTCCTGCAATGTCTCACAGATCTCCCTGTGGTCCAGTGAGGATCAGACACTAGCAGTGCCACACAGCATAACCAGAGCCCTGGCTCACTAGAGACAGTCAGAACACCACAAAGCTCCACTTACATGGGACACATGATGGGGGTGGGGGTGAGGTGGGCATGGACAGGTAACACAAGCTTTCCTGCTTCTCTCAGCCTCATGCTGACTTTGGAAACAAAAGAGGAGGAAAGAGGACTATCTGTGGAATGCCACTTGTCTTTACAAAGCCATTTGAAAAGATGAAGAGCATGTTTCTGGTATTCAGGTCAGCTTGTACTTCAGCATCTCTGATAGGCAGACTTAGCTCTTCAGCAAGGCAGGGACCAGGAAATGTAAGGAGAAGTTTTTATTTCCTATTTTTAAGAGCATTGACATAGTTATAAAAGAGAAATCAGAACTGAAGTGGATATATTTAAGTCTTTTGTATGGGCTTTCAAGTTTTCAATTACTATATGGGGAAAAGCATCACCTTCTCAGGTTGAAGGGCTCTGTTGACATGATCCAGCCAGGCATTTCAGCACAGCACAGCCTGATCACCCAATTCCCCTCCTCATCTATTCCATTAAAAGATTTTTATGCACAAAAATTCATTTCAATGAACTCCTCACACTATTCTACAGTTATCCATCCATCCATCCATCCATCCATCCATTCATTCATTCATTCATTACACACAGTTACAGAGTGTCTGGACTCTGGGCTGGAGTTGCAGAGGATAGAGTAAGAGAACACTCCTGCCTTATAAATCTTGAACTCTACTTTTCATTCTTATCCAGAACAGAATGACAGATGTCAAAATAGGGTTCCTAGCATTAAAAGCCTTTCAAAAGGTTTATGCCCTAGCCTAACCGTGGTTCTCAACTTGAGTACACATCAGAATTATCCATAAGGTCTGTTAATGTACAGATTGCTGAACCCATCCCAGAGCTTCTGATTCTGTAGGCCTGGGGGAGCCTGAGAATTTGCATCTCTAATAAATTCCAGGTGGTGACAATGTTGCTGGTTCAGGGACCATATTTTGAGAACCACTGCTTTAATACACCATAGAATGAAAAAAGTTTATCCTTTCAGGACAGTCTTTCTTTTTTGAATATGGATATAAAGAGCAGTTTAAATTGGTTATTTTAGATATGTGCTATTTAGATAAAATCCCCTTAAAATATCTATAAAAAGATACCTCAAAGACTTCTGAAAGGGAAAAATATGGCTAGAACTCATTATGTTGACATATTATTCAAAATCATTTTTATATTCTACTTTGATAGGCTAGACAATGCCTGCAAGATGTTTTGTTTTGTTTTTTAATTAAGCTGATACATCTCCATAGAAAGCTACCTTGTGAATTTTGATATAATGGCACAGTTGCTAATGAAATAGTTAGAATCCCTACTTCCAAAAGGCTTAAATTTCTGAAGACATACTTCCACCGGGATTATAAAACTTGTAAGAGATGGCTGAGGAGATTTCAGTTTCTAGCAAAAATAATCAGGAAGGACCACAAACAGAAAGAAGCTCATCAATGAACTACTTCTTTTATCATTGGAAAGAAAATAGTGTTGAAGAATAGTTCCCCATTTGGTTCAAGCTCTACCTCTACGAGAACCTTCTGGCGGTAATTTGGCTTCCCTTTGTGCTCTGTGCTGACATATCTTCAGAATAATGCAGGCAGGCCTGCTTGACACGTTCTTTCTGGTAGCAGCCACATTTGTCATTTTAATTTGGCATTCTAGATTTTGCTTTAAATGCTATTTCAACTACATAGAGCAGTTGGGGGGGGTTAGCCCTTTTTCTTTCTTTCTTTCTTTTTTTTTTTTTTTTGTTTACTTGTTTTTTACTTGTGTTAAAAAATTAAGCCATTCAGACACAGATAAGGTGACAACTCTTAGCCTTCTCTAATTACACTTCATCTACTTCCCCTATAAGGGGCCCTCCAGAAAGACCCTGAGTAGACTTTAATCAAAGCACTTCTCACAATCTCTACTGTAGTTACCAGTTTTCACTCTAAGTTGCTTGCCTGTAATCTCCTTGAGGACAGAAAGTGTGTCATTCATGTCTGTGTCCCTACCCTTCACTTGAGTGTATATTCCATACCAAGCTTTGTGTTAGGTTTAGGTATACAGCAGAAAAGTAAAAGGGCCCCTGCCTTCATGAACCTTACAGTCTAAAGGAAAGAAACTCAACCAATGGTCACACTGGTGAATAAAAATTGAACGTGGTGAGGAGAACTCCTAAGAGGAGGAGAGGAGAGCTTTGTCATCTGTGGGGTCCAAAGATAATTCCTCAAGGAAGAAGATAAAAAGGAGTTAACTAGAGTAAGACAAGCATTTCACACATTAAAAAGACACAAAGATCAATGAAACAGAACAGAGAACCCAGAAAGAAACCCACCCCTCTAAGCTCAATTAATCTATGATAAAAGAGGCAAGAATATACAATGGGGTAAAAGGAATCTATTCAATAAATGATGTTGAGAAAATTGGACAGACATATGCAACAGAATGAAACTGCATCACTTTCTTATGTCATATACAAAAATATACTCAAAATGTATTTATAACTTAAATTTAAGACTTGAAATCATAAAACTCAGAAAAAAAACATAGGCAGTAAACTTTGACATCACTTTTAGCAATATTTATTATGGGTATGTCTCCTCGGGAAAGGGAAACAAAAGAAAATATAAATAAATGGGACTACATCAAACCAAAAAGTTTTTGCATAGTAAAGAAAACTATCAACAAAATGAAAAGACAACTAGATGAATGGAAAAAGATGTTATCAAATAATATATCAGATAGGGGCTAATATCCAAAATTTATAAGGAACTCATACAACTTAACACCAAAAAAAAAATCATATTAAAAACCAGATTTGAATAGACATTTTTCCAAAAAGGACATACAGGTGGTCAATAGACATATGAAAAGATGCTCAAGATCACTAATCACCAGTGAAATACAAATTAAAACCAAAAGGAGATATCAACTCAAACCTGTTAGAATGGCTATCATCAATAAATCAACAAACAAGTGTGGACAAGGGTATGGAGAAAAGAAAACACTTATGCACTGTTGGTGTTGTAAATTGGTGAAGCCACAATGGAAAACAGTTTGGAGTTCCTCAAAAAATTAAATATTGAACTACCACATGAACCAACAATTCCACTTTTGAGTATTTATCCAAAGAAACCCAAAACACTAATTTGAAAAGACATACACATCCCTATGTCCATTAGAGCAATATTTACAATTGCCAAGATATTGAAGCATCCATCAACAGAGTACTAGGTAAAGAAAATGTAGTCCATATATGCTGGGAGCCGTTTGATTGATGACTACCCTTTGGGTAGACAAGGGATTGTTTACTCAGCAGGATGTCTGGATAGCCGGCAAATACTTTGCTAATCTTGGTAACGGCTGAGAAGCACACTTATGGTTCTAGGGAGTGAGCTGAATGTTTCAAGGAGGAAGATAGGATTAGCAACAGGCTTCCTATGGAAACGTCAGCAATTGTTTGAGCATACTTGGGATTTCTGTTTCCCGCACAATCATGATGTATAAATAGAGTGTGCTGAATAAACTCGGGGCTGCAGTATTCACTGTCAGTCCTCCCGAATCTTTTTCTTTTGTCTGTCTTTTTTTCCTTAATCCTCACTCCTCCTCTCAGGACTGTTTGATCTTGGCCGGCGGGTTCCGACACATATATACAATGGAATATTACTCAGCCATAAAAAAAAAGAATGAAATCTTGCCATCTAGGACAACATGAATGGACCCAGATAGTATTATGCTCAGTGAAATAAGTCAAAAAGAGAAAGAAAAATACCACATGATTTCACGTGTTTGTGAAATCCAAAGAACAAAACAAACAAACAAACAAACAAAATAAATAAATAAACCAGACTCTTCGATACAGAGAACAAACTGGTAATAACCAGATAGGAGAAGGGTTAGGCACTGGGTGAAAAAGGGAAAGGGATTAATATATAAAAATTGCCAGTTTATAAAAAGTCATAGGGTTGTAAAGGATAGAGAATATAATCAATGCTTTTATAACAACTATTTATGGTGTCAGATGGGTACTAGGCTTATCGAGGTGATCACTTTGTAAGTTATATAATTATCTTGTTGTACACCTAAAACTAATATAACATTGTATGTCAATTGAATTTTTTTTAATTATTAAAAATACTGAGTTTCTTTTTTTCAAAGAGAAACAAAATTGACAAACCTTTAGCTAGACTAACCCAGGGGAAAAAAGAGAATACACAATAAATAAAATTATAAATAAAATAAGAGACTTTACAGGATAATATAGAAATACATAGGATCATAAGGGACTACACCAACAAACTGAATAATCTAGAAGAAATGAATAAACTCCTAGAAACACAAAACCTTCCAAGACTGAATCATGAAGAAATATAAAATCAGAACAGACCAATAACAAGTAAGGAGACTGAATCAAAATAAAAAATCTCCCAACAAACAAAAAAAAGCCCAGGACCAAATGGTTTCATGGTGAATACTACCAAACGTTTAAAGAATAATTAACACCAATCCTTCCAAAACTCTTCAAAAAAATTAAAGAGGAGGGAATATTTCCAATTTCATCTAATGAGGCCAGCATGGCCCTGATATCAAAGCCAGATAAGGACACCACAAAAAGAGAAAATTACAGGGCAGTGTCTCTGACGAACACAGATGCATAAATTCTCAACAAAATACCAGCAAACCATATTCAGCAGTGACTACTATTTCTAAGGAAAACATTAGAGTGCACAGAATGGGCCAGAACACAAGGCCACATATGGCTGGCTCAGTTTTGGCAGAGAGGGTGGCACTGGTCTGCTGCCATGTAAGCAGAGTGATACACTGAGTACAAGCCCCAGTAATAACTGAACATAAAGTGATCCCCAGGAGACAATGAGCCAGCGAAGAGAAACACCACCCAAGCATTTCATGGCAGAAGCTCCCAGCAATCCTCAGCCTGGGAAGAAGAGAATGAGGTAAAGATGCTTGGCCAGTCAACGACTCAAGGTACTTTCCTATTGCACAGTGTCCCCCAACCCTAAATAACTGGTTGAAACACTGCCCTAGTTCCAGTTTGAGAAATGGGACAGTCACATCTACATCATCACTTCTGGAACTGCTGGAAGACACCCTCATGCCCAAAAGATCTTCCCATCTAAGATCCTGAAATTTTATCATTAGATACTTCTATTTCCATTAACCCTCTTTCTTGGTTCTCTTGATAAACATGAAGGATAATAAACTAATCCATATAAGTCCTAATGATTTAATATAGTGATGCTAAAATACTTTTGATCTACTGAGGCTGTTAGTTAAAAATATATTTCCAATTTTTCTGATCCCAAAGATTTCAGATTTTTGAAGAACTCAAAAATCTATATTTTCAGCAAGCATATCATACTTTCATTCCTGAAATTCCGACACATTTTGAAAAAGGTCCATTTAATGTATCAGTTCCATTATGGGAAGGAGAACTTGAGAGTTTTTAAAACCCAGAGCACCGAGTTACATCCCAGAGTAGTGACATCAGCATCTCTGGGGTGAGGACTATGCATTAGTATTTTTCTGATGTATTAGAAGTGAAGTTCCCATGTAATTCAAATATGCAACCTAGACTAAGAACAACTAATTACACATACCTGAAAACTGTGGCTATCTGAGCAGTGTTTGGGAAGATCTCTAAGACAGAAGGAAATCAAATCTGCAAAGATAGTCAAGAGCCTGGGTAAAAGAGTTGGGGCTCTGTACTGGTCAAATGGAGAATACCTGGTTCTCCAATGTCTCCACTCTCATGACCCTGGAAGAGCAGTTCTAGGTTAACTCAGTCATTGAGGAGCCGCCCCTCTCTGACACATACCCACACCGGTCTTTGAAACCAAGGCCAACAAGGAGGCTACAGCATGTGGGACCTATGGAGGGAAACAGATGACAGGTGAAGTTTAGGACTGAGCCAGAGCTTGGCACTGATTGGCCCATTTGTTGCCACCTGTGGCCTGCATTGTTTTGGCAGGCTGTTCTCAAGCTCTGTAGGGGATGATTTGAGCAAGCACAGGCAACTCACAGCCAGCTCCTTGGCACCTGTGAGGCCAGGCTCAGGGTCTGGCCCTCAAACATGGGGATGAGTGGACAGCTGTTTCGTGAAAGTGGCAATGTAGCATTCAGTCCTTGCCAAGAAACAGGCAGGGGCAGAAAAATGAGTAGGATCTGGTTTAGAGATCCCCCAACTCCAACCAAATCCACAGCTTTGCTAGCAAAACGCTGGTTATGTACAATGTATGATGTCCTACAAACCTCTATCTCATGGCACTCCATCTGCAAAACCAAAGTAATATGTTAGTCCCTAGGAACTAGGAACTGAAATGATGATGCTGAGGACCCAGGAGTCCATGGAGCACTGGTCATCAAGATGACAATGCAAGTCACCAAAAACCAATAGGCATTTCCTCTTTATTCAAGCACCCTTTCCAGTGGACAGTGCTGTCCAATAATAATAGAATTCAAGCCACACTAGTAATTTTAAATTTCCTAGTCGACACATTTCAAAAAATAAAAAATGAACAAGTGATATTTATGTTTAAAATATTCTATATTTAACTCAATACATCCAAAATATATTTACTTCAACATAGAATATTGGAAATTGTTAACAAGACACTAGAAACAATCTAAGCGTCTAGCACATCCACTACAATACATCTCATGGGATGCAACGATTAATTGTATTTAGTAAAAATTAGTCCTGCTGAAACAACAAAGTTGTGCTTAACAGAAAACTATGTTATATTGCTTCAGTTTTTTAGTGTATATTAAACTTAATTAAAGTTAAAAAAATTTAAAACTCAGTTCCTCATCACTTTAGCCACATTTCAAGTGCTCAACTGGCATATGCTAATGGCTACTATATCGGACAGCACAGAGAACGTCTCTATCCTTATAGAAAGTTATTGGGGGTAGCACAGCTCTAGACCCCTTAACCAACTGGAAAGACCCTAGTCTCTTTCCACCAGTCCAGGCTGAGAGAACTTGGAAATGTTCTGAGTAACACGTGTGCTACCTTTTCTCATGGAAAGGAAGCACAATGGCTAATGGCTAGAACTGTGCAACTTATCAACCATATGACCTTGAGCAGATGGATCTCTATGCCTTGGTTCCCACATATGTCAGAGGCAAGGAAGAAGAGAATCTACCTCAAAAAGTTATAAAGATTAAATAAGTTAATATTTGTGAAGCACTCAAGCCAGGGTATGCCATGTCATAAGTACTCTATAAGTAAACGTTAAATAAATAAATTCCCAGCATGACGGCTGCCTTCTGGGCACTGAGCATGCTTGCGTCTTTCATCTCAAAATAATCTTACTGGAAAAACCAAAAAAATCTCCCACCTGTAAACAGCTACCACCGGCTGCCAGTGTCATTCATTGACTCACTCAAGGAATATTTACCAACTTCTTACCTTATACAAAGCACTGCAACCTCACACCTCGGGGGAAAAGGAGCTCAATAGTCTGAAATGTTTCAGAATGTCTGTCTATTTCCCATCCTCCAAACTATATCTTCTTGGTCCCACAAAGCAACACTAGAATGCCACACTTTCCAAAGGCTCCCACTCCTTATTCAGACCTGAGCTCAGGCCAGCTGCTCAGAGAAGCCTTTCTTGACTACCCTCTCTAAAATTTCATCATGAGTGTGTATGAGAGTATGCACATGCACATGGGTGAACAAAGCACTGGCCTATCCCCTCACAGTGTTTCATGTCCTTGTTAGCTTATTACTTCCTGAAATCACATGTCTTTTTACTTCTTTACTTGTTCATTGCTTATCCAATCTCAAGAAAAATAAACTCTGTAAGGAAAGAGACCTGGTCTTTTTTGTCCCTGACAGAACCCCAACACCCAGATCAGTGACTGAAAGACAGTAGATGCTTTATATAGAATTAATGAACGTATGAATGAATAAATTCCCTCCTTTATGTACAGATATCCTTTGTTTCTCCTTTCTTGGTATTCTAAAGCATGTTTTATTTTTCATATTTTAAGGACACTCCATTCCATACTACTAAATATACATGGTTAACTATTTTTGTGAATTTGTTTTATTTCCTGAACTAGACTATAAGCCCCTTGAGGTTGTGTCATGAATGTTACATTCTTCCTATGCCCCACTTAATTCCCAGCACAAGGCACATTGTCAATGAATATTTCTTAATTAATGAATAGGAAGGATAAAGCAAAGTCCCTAAATTAATTTTCTTGGTGGACTATATAGTGGACTATTTCTACAAATAATCATTTGTAAAATGAAATATGTGTGTGTGTTATATTTCTTATTCTAATTGAATGAAGTTTTTTTTTGCAACTATTTGCCAATCCAAGACTAAAATCATAAAGAATCAGGTTAAATGTTAGATCATTACATTGGTTTTCTTTAATTATGGCAGTGTTTCAAAAAAGCTTTGAGTCATCTTTAAGAATTTTTGCCAGGGGTACAGCACAGTACATTTAAAACAGAACTTATCTTAGTAAACACATTTCTATTGCGAATGATTTGTTCCAATAAAGCTATTCCTTGGCAAAGAGCTGCCATATCTTCTAAACCCCCTACCAAGGAGAAATACATGGAAACATTATGAGCACCAGAGATGAGAAAGCTGGAAAAGTTTCCTTTACCAGAAGTCATCAAGATACATTCTCTAAGGCAGAAGAAGCATCAGTTCATCTACCCTCTTCTCCAGTTCAAATCCTATGGCACTTAATTTTTATCAAAATTTTCTAAAAAATAATTATGAACAACTCCTCAAAACTTATAATGAGGTGACCTATGAACATGAATATATACATCCATACATCCATATTTTCTTTCTCTTTTATTCTCTTCCTCCAGCTCTGTTCCATTCTTCTTTTCTTTCTGTCCTTCTAAAACAAAAACCAAAAGGTTGGTGACATGCAAATATAAATCAATTTCGATAGAACCTGCATTCTTGAACTATTAAGCATACAACCCAATCATTTGAACCTGGAAAAAATCCATAAAGGCTAAATTATTTTCTGATGTACTTATTATATGAAGGGTCTATTATGAAGAGCTGTTATACTTGCAAGATAAATTGAATTCACATTTATGCAACCTCATCTATTCCTAGGGAAATGCAGATGAAAATTTTATAATAATGTGAAAAGGTTTGTGGAATGGATATAAAAAGATCAATACTATGAGATTTTAATGGCAAATGGAGATAATAGAGGAGATGGTCCAAAGCAAAGATAGAATTTATAATAAAAAAGAAGAGTTAATCAGGTGAGCAGTGGGAGAGGAGTGACTCAGATGGGAGCAGTGGGAGCAGGGGCTGGTAGAAGTGTGGTCAAGCTGTGAAGGAATAATGGGTAGAGTGTAGAACACAGTCCACTTATAATTTCATTGATTCACATATATTGATCTCCTACTATATGCTGGGAAACATTCCCAGGATGAGAAATATTGCAGAGAACAAGGGACAAAGGCCCTTTGTACAGCAGATATTCTGGTGGGGAGAGGACCCTTTCTAGAAATTGGTTATTACAAGACATGCACAATCTGATGTTTACACGTACATACAGGAAAGGAAGGGATTTATTTTTGATTTTCTGTTGCCTTTCTCCTGAGCCTTGAAGGTTTTCCTTTATGATGACATCTAGAATTTCTCCAGCTTTATGGTATTTGCATTGCAAACAAGGAGCTTCCTCTCATAGAGTCTATCCTTTCTTTTCTCCCTCCTTCTCATCATAATTAACCGTGGAATTCAGTTAATGACCATGACACATCATCGAAGATTTCTCCTAACTTCTTCAAGTGTGACTATCCTGACTGTAGCCCACAGGTACAGCCAGCCGTGAACCTCACACCACTTAAAGGCTTAAGACTCAAGCAGAATTTTTTATCATACGTGACAAAAATGAAAGACTTCTCCAGGACCTAGGATCCTAAACTAATCTCCTCTTCCTCAAAGCCCTGAAGGCAGTGAGCATGCCCACACAGTTCCTCCCACAGATGTGTTTAAGCAGGATCCCCTCTCTCATCCTTAATCAAGGAACCTACACAATTACTGAGCTAATCATTTAAATGATGCTACTGAGAAACAAAGCCATTTCCCTTGTTAAAAATGTGTTTGCTGTCCTCTCCATTTATCTCTTTCCTTGGCAGTGCTCTGTATTAATTTATTGCCCAATAAAACACAGACAATAGCAGAGTTGCTGAGCCATGCCTAGTGGAAGGCCCACTATTTCATCCTAGCAAAGGCAGCCTAAGCCAAAAGCACAAACACAACCACACTGGGCAGCACAAACCTTGGCTGGCTAATCCTGGCTCCATTTGCTGTCCCAGAAACACAAAAGGGAGGCAGGTGTACAGCTTTTGGAAGAATGCGGGGGATTAATAATTATCGATTGTCAGAAGAAATGGAGTAAGTTTAGCCAACTGCCCTTGGATTTCCTTTCTATTACATGGTAAACCTCACTGCCACAAGTGACCCCCTGGTGAGCTCTGGAGAGAGAGAAGCTGAGAAGGAACTTGATAAAGATGAAGATGGGGGTGGAACTCAATTTTTCAGTGCCTGCCATCCCAGGAGATTTTCTCTCTCTAGATGTTTGAGTGTTGCTTGTTTCTTCCTACACAGTTCACACCCAATGAATAACCACAATTTCCTTGTTCAGATTTATGCTTTAGTGCAAAATCTGGGCAATGATCATCTTTTGTACAGAAGGGTTTATCACCTGAGACTCTTTTCATGGATGGACACTGGGTGATCATGGATGCTCACCCACATAGACAGCAGGTTCTTCCTATTTAAATGCTTTAACCTCAGAGAGCCTTTACCAATGAAAAGTTCATGAGCAGAGGTTTGAGGACATGGCTATGGTGCTAGAATTCCCTTCTTGACTTCTTGCCTAGCTCCAGTCTTGTAAGAGGTTCAAAGGGGGATGAACCCAGAAAACCTGGGCCCTTGCTTGGGTACCTACAGTGAAGGAGGAAATCTCCTCAAAGCCAAGAGAAATGAACAGCAAGGATTTTTCCAAGTATTCAAAAAAGTCATTGAGTATTACTATGAGAAGTCATCAAGGTCACCTAGCCCTATGCCTGTATTTTAGAAGAGTAAACTGGGACCCAGTCAGAAACTGACTTTTCCAAGATCCTACTGGGTGTCAGAGGCAAAGGCCAAATTAGGAGGGTGGATGAGGAAGGAAAAAGGGAAAAGCCCAGAGAATCTGCCATCGATTTGGCAAATTTTCAGTGGCTGATTCCCCAGAAATGGCAAACCTGGCTAAGTCACACATGAGCTCAAGACTTTTATTGTGTTTTATAATCACAAGAAGACCCACAAAACAGAAGGACATCATCATTCACTTCCACAGGAAGTTCTCCGCAGTCTACCCTTGTCTATCCTCATCACTCAGCAGAAGAATGTGAGTAGCATGCAAACTGTCACCGGGAAAAAGAGAATGGCAAGGGAGGCACAGCACTCACCAAGGTCCAACTCATTTAGGCAGTCCTCTTTCTTTCATTTGTCTTACCAAGTGGAGAGCTTATACTGCCTTTCATCTCTCTTCCCAGGACCCCCTTGGTGAAAGCAGAGGAAGGCAATGTGAAAAGCCATCAATTTTGCACAAAAGGTCTTCAGTTCACTAGAGAAGGTAAGAAAATGTGTCTGTCGGAGTCCTCACCATCCCTGACACATGCCATATTCCTGTTACCTCTGAACCTCTCTTCAGAAAGTGACCCCAGGAACATGGCCCCCACCCCTCTTTTCCACATTCACAAATTCTACCAGTCTGTGAAGATCTGTTCATGAAGTTTCTCCTGGCCCCTCCTGTCTCCTATCACATCTTCCTTCTCTGAGCATGGACATTATGTGTATCAGGGATCTCACTGGTTAACTGGGCTGCTTCTCCGATAGGTACAGCAAATGTGTTATTATGCGCCCGTGTATAATTTGATGATCACATCCATGACAAGACCCCTGGGGAGCTGAAGGTCATCTCTGCATATCTTCTACCAATGTTCCTGGAGTACGCTCTAAAGTCACTTGCACTGGAAGCTCCTAGAGGTCCCTATAAACATGCAGAGGTCTAAGCCCAACCCTAGACTTGCAAACTCAGTCTTGATCCAGGTCACGAATAACTGCCTCAGAGTGCCTTGCACAGCACCAGGTGAAAAGTGAACATGAAGAAACACTTGCTGACCTGGCACTGTAAACACTAATCATGAAAAACAGACTGGAGATAGAGTCAGGAGACCTGATTTTAACCCTATCTGTGTGGCCCTCTGGAGTTTTTTAACCCTCTGGGCTTCAGTATCTTTACTCTAAAACTGACGCTGCAGGTTTGTGGCTCACGGATGTACAGTTTCCTACACAGATCCAGGTTTAGCCGCTTCTCAACTCAAGGTGTTTGCGTTATGAGTGAAGTCTGTGCTGGGTTCGCACAGGTTGATCCAGTAACTAACCTACCTGCACCAATCCACAGGATGTAAGTAGCAAAAGGCTAGTGATTAGGCCTGGTTTGAAGTATACTAATAACCTCATAACTATAGAATAACTTAAGATAATAAATGAATAACATATTGTCATATTAACAGCAGCAAACATGTATATGGTACTTATTTTGGTCCAGGCACTATTCTAAATATTTTGCTTATATTAATTCATTTAATCCTCATGAAACATTTTAGGAGATAAGTACTATTATTATTTACTCCCATTTATAGCTGAGGAAACTGAAACTCGGGGTTATTGGGTCCTTTGCCCAATATCCCACAGCAGTAAATGGCACAAAGCTGGGATTCTTAGAACCAGCTTCTTCCTGAGACTGCTGCAGGCTGCAAGTTTCATCCCTTCTCTTTGTTGTCTCTGCCCTGGGAGCTGAAGAGATGTGTTCAGCATGTCGTACTCACCTTACAAGAGAGCTCTGCCTCTCCTGGAAAGAGCTGCCCCCTCCCCCAGGGGAGGAGAGGAGGAGGTGAGGAATAGCTAATATGGCCCACCCCATTCACTGGTAGTGTTTGCAGGGCTGTGCTCCAGGCCAGATCCTAATAAGAAGGAACAAGAGATCCCCTGAACCTCTGCTTCCAGGGGCTCAAATTCCAAAGCCCTCACAATAAAGAGGTCAACTAATGCAAAATGCAAAGTCTGAATCCTGAGAGCTTACCATGATGTGTCAGGGCCCAGGAAAAAAAATGGGAAGGCACTGATGCATTTTTAAAACTTCTGAATGATTGATGCTGCCTCCCCAGGGAGGAAAATTAGCTGAGAGGATCACAAGGTCCACATGACAACCCATCAGAGAAGCTGGGATGGACCACAACAGGCACCAGATCTCAAGATCTGCCCCTGACAACTCACTCCAGGGACAGAGAGCATCTCAAAACTGAGAGCGGCATTCTTCCCGGGCCTCATTCGCTGGACTGCTGGATTCACTAAAAGGGCTTTGATCATTTATTTATGTAACTGACTCTACCTTCTGAATAGATTCATCAGATCACATGTCTCACCATTCCCAGTGAACCAAACAAAGTTCAAGGCACCATCATCTTTTACCAAATTCTTACGATATTCTCCTAACTGGTTTCCCTGCTTCTATACTTGATCCTAAGTACCAGAGGTCAATGCGAGGGTACTGATTTGCCAAGCTGCCTGAGAAGTCTAAAGTTATCCCCATGGAAATGGGTTATCAAAATCTTTAAGTTTCTAATAGTTCACCCAAGGGAAAAAAAGAATGATAGAGATGTTTCCTTTTCATCCAAATAATTAAAGGGTTATATCCTTCCATTAATCAATGCCAGGAGCTGCCCATTCAGCTAAACCACACCATGCCCACCCCCATTCAAAAATGAGCATGGCATATTTCTCAAGTCAGTCCTGCTGATCACATTGTATATTATCAGTGTGCTCCCTAGTAACGATCTACATAACTTAGCACAATTCTAGCCAATTATATTTGAATTTAGGAAATTAGAAAGAATTTGCTCAACACCTATGGTGACTTTGGCCACCTGATTCATGTTTTAGAGGACCAAAAATAAATATAAAATATGATCCTCTCTCTTAACAAATATATGTGGCCCTTTGGGAAACAAAATGAATAAATACCCAACAAACTGACAATTATATCAGATTGTGTATGGTTAAATAGAACTATCAGTAAGAGTGATAATAAAAAATTTTATAAATTGAGAAGCAGGGGATCAGTGTGGCTAAAATGACCTTGGAAATAATCTATCAACAGTAGGTGAAGTCATAAATATGTGAAGTAATTGAGTCCTAGCACTGCATCCCGAAAAGCAACAAATATTTAGGGCACTGGAATGAAATGCTGTTGCCAGTCCTCACTCCTGCATCTGTCTGGAAATAACAGCAGTTTCTAAAATCCAGCCTCATTCATGTACTACGGAAACTAGTCGTGACAGTGAAGACAAAAATAGTTTTCCCTGCCATATTAGGTCACTAGCACAACTTAACAATGGAAGTGAGGTATATAGGGTTTGGTGTGGTAAAATTTAAGAATCACATAACTTAATTTATAAAAGAATATTATCCCAGCCCAGGGGAAAAACTGAGGGATGTAAAGTCATTAAAGTGTCATAGCTAAAAGGTACAATACATCTTCCAGCCACTAATCAGCATCCCACTGCTAGTTAGTTTTTTGAAGTGAAGCTAATTGAGTTGACACACAACATATTACACTGCGAATGCTACAGACATTTCTATATAAATGACTTTTTCTCATTGAGTGAAAATATACCTGAAGATCCCCCCATGATTAACAAAAAATAGAGTTAATTCTAAGCACAGATCTCGAAAGCATTCCCACACCTACACCTTTTTTTTAAGGGGAGTTTCAGTATTTTCCTTTCCATCACCTATGGCAATGTGCCAGGCAGAGCAGAAGAATTCCATTAAGCTTTGACAAGACTAATTCTGAACTTATAACAAGTTTTATAAGACAACGTGATACTCTACTACTTACTTAAACATTCCTTCATTCCTTCAACTACTTACTTAAACATTTTAAAGGAAAGCAAAGAAACTGAGGTGGATGTTTTAGGCTTTTATAATAGATTTTTCAAAAGTAAATACCAAAGCAGCCATTGAAAATTCTTAATCCCATGGCGGAGTCCCCAACTGCTGCCATGGAAATTAATGGTGGGAAGAGAGAAGAGATGGAACACAAATCTACCCAGGGCAGGAATACAAAGGGCAAGGAGGAACAAATTAATAATACCACTTCACAGTTAACTGGTACCTTTCATCAGGGAACCTCAATGCACTTTACAAATAATACTTATTTTCCTGTCTCAAAGAAGCAGGGAGATAAATGGCAAGCCCAAAGGTCACAGAGAAAGTGTGTAATGATTTTAAGAATAAAATCCTGACCTTATTCTCCAGTCTCTGGTTTAATAGGTTCCTCCCTCCAAGCCCCCCAGTGCATCTCACCCTTGCTCTCTGAACCAACTAATGTCTTTGAAAATGTCCAGAGTTTTGTCCCTCCAACAGAGAACACCAAATACCAAAGAGCACTTGGAACCTGAAGGAAATCTCATTCTCATCTTAATACCTCAACTGGAACAACAATCCTTATCTAAATTCACCAGTGTGCTAGAGACACCAGATATCACCAGTGTAGGGGGAAATGTGTGGTTTCATAGAAAAGATGCATTGTCAGACTAGAGAATACCCTTTTGGGTTTTCTCTTTCTGATCATATGGAAGCTATTTCATATTTCTGTAAATTGTAGATAAATGATAGCAATGCAAATAAGTCTTGTCTATAGACATGTAAATTCTGTCCTGTCCAAGAGAGGCTTATCTGACATCTCCCTCTCCCTATGTGGGTAGGGAGAGAGGAGAAAAACAAGCTTTGCCTCCATTAGCACATTCATTCTAATATTCTTGATCTATAAATGTGTCTGTTCTTATCAACCAGTTATAACATCTGCCTGGTTCCTCCATTGATGAAAAAGTAGAATAAAAATTTTAACACAGATCCATTTTGATATCTGACAGTCATGATTTTACCCTTTATGTGAAAAATTATTTTTTAACACCAATTCAACCTTAGAAATGTTCAACCCCAAAGTTAGAAACACAGATGGGAACAGTAAGAAATGTTAGGACTCAGAAGAGAACCGATGAAGAATATAGAGGTTGAAAATTCCCCTCGCTCATGGCAGAGCTACAAATCTTTGAGCAAAAAGTAGAGAAATTTTTTCTCATGAGAACAAATCCATAAATTAGAAAGTATCTGTAATTTTATCCTTTAGCTCGTCATGACCTAAATCTCGTTAACTCAATTATAAAACGTATGTTATAACAGAGCCTAAGACCTCAGCTCTGACAAGTGCCAAAGAACTGCTAGAAGCCATGACAAAGCTTTGTGTGAGTTATCAAAAGGTAACCTCCTCCTTTAGACAGACATAGTTCCATTCTGGGGTTTATGGCTTGGCAAGTGGGATGTAGATTGTGTATGAGCCCTCTCTTGTACCTTCAGCAAGCCACCCCTGGGCAGATGCTCATCTTACAGCACAATACATGGTGGCCCTGGATAGAAGAAACACTCAGAGCTTAAGACCCAGAACCATAACAGGGATGTACAGCTAGAGGATGACTGCTACTTAATGAGATGACAGCAAACCTAAGAGACCTGTGTCCAGGCTGGCCTAATCTAAACCAGTGAGGTCCAACAGGATTGAAGACAATCACTAACTCTGCGGCGCCCTGCTCTAACCACACATGGGACCTGGGGATTTCCCCATGACTGAATGCTTTTCCAAGGGGTCAAGATGTACCCAAGCAGCAGCAACAACAAAAAAGTTAAGTACTGATAAACCTTGAAATCAGTTTGCTAAGTGAAAGATGCCACACACAAAAGATCTCTTAGCATAAAATTCAATTTATATTAAATGTCCAGAATAGGGAAATCCATAGAAACAAAAAATAATGGTTGCCTTGGGCTGGGGGTTGGTACAGAGGGTTGAGAAAGTTTCCCCATGACACCCCAGACTGTGGGCCTGGATGTTATGACATTGATGACTATAAAGGGACCAGGAGTCCAGGGAAGGCAGACCTCAGTGAAGGTTAACAGGACGGTTAACCTCATAGTGATGCTTGATTTTCCCAACCTTTACCATTGGCAAGTTCTGCTTCTGTCCTTAAAATCCACTCTTAGGAAGTCTTGTTTTAGTTACTATCACAGCCTTTCTCCCCAACATTTTCCCACTTTCATTCCATCACTTAGATCTTGCTCCTCACCCCTTTTATTCTTTTCCTAACAGGATGGCAAGAGAATAAAATCTGGGCAAATTTGGTCCCTAACACCTGGCCTCAGGCTTTCTCCTCTTCTACAAGCCACAGCAGCACTGGCCTTTCCTCAGTTACTCAGGTATGCCTTCCTCCATCTCCCCACTAGGCTTTTGCAAATGCAATGCACTCTCTGGAACACCTTCTCCGACTACCTTCCATTCACACCTGTATCATCAGATGACTCTTATTTGTCCTTCAGAGCTCAATCCAAATGTTGCTCTAGGGAGCCTTTCCTGATTTTTAATCCATTGGCTCTCATAGCAACAATTCCTGTGTGTGCACATGCCCAAAGCAGATGTATCTGAGTCCTGTAGTTAAACTCACATATTATAGGACTCGGCTAGATCACGCCCAAGGAATTACAGGAGGACAGACTACTTCTATGGATTAGTTTTTCATCCATCTGCCCTTCCAGTGGTCATGACTATCTCCCTGCCACCCAGGCTCCAGTCTGCAACAACAAAAAGCTAGATGGCCTGATAAGAAACATAAGTGGCCTCAGGCCTGTGCCCCTAAGGCCAAGTACATGCCCACCTTGGCAGGATGAGTGATCCCGCTTTTGGAGTCAGACCAGGGAGAGCTAAAGTTCCTTTATAGAAGCATACTGTAGTGGAAAACACACAGGCTTTGCAGCCAAACAGGCCTAGGTTTAAATACTTGCCTTTCTCTGTTTGCTGGTGTTCCAGCTCACTAATCTGTGATAATGGATGAATAAGAGAAGATATGGGTGTGTTCCCTAGCAGAGCACTTGTGACACAGTGAATAGTCAGAAAATGTCTACTTTCTTTCTTCACCTGCAACTTCTTTCTTTGTCAATAATTTCCATCAGACTTTATATTTCCCTTTCTTCCAATCTCCGGGCTATCAAGAGAGAACTTAAAACCACCTCCCTCTGGTTTGAGGAAGAGAGTGGAAGTAACAGGGTTTCATTTCCAGATCAGCCAGTTCACTGCGGCTTGGTGGTCCTGCTGCCTGGGAAGGAACCCCAGTGGCCCCACAGCTAGCCAGGATGGTGCTTATCAGGACAGTGACACATGGATGTACAGACTGACAGCTCCAGCTCAGTGGGGCAAGTCATGCTTCCTATCAGGTTCTTGATAAATTCCAGCAAATGCCAGGAATTCTCTGATCCTTTCACATACTTATCCTGTTAAGTCAAAATCAGAGGCTGATTCAGTGAGAATTTAAGGAGGATGGTAGAGAGCTAGGTCCCTCAGCACGGAGGGCAAAGCTTCAGAACATGGCAGTTGGCAAACACTTCTTTCCACTTAGGCATTCCACAAATTCTTCACTGAGTGCTTATTATGTTCTGGGCAGAGTCAGGTGCTGGGTATGTAACTATAGCAAAAAAACAAAACGATGGCTGCTTTTAGGGAACTTAACTTATTGAAGAAGGTAGACATCCAATAATCACCCCAGTGAATGAGTGAACTAAAATGAAATAAGAGCATGAAAGAACACAACACAATTTTAGGAGAGCCTCTAATAAAGGAATAGGTGAAGGGGGGTTTCCTGAGAAAGCAGCACTTGAGCGGATATGTTAAGGAGCAGTAGGCGCTATCCACGTGAAAGATGTGTGATGTTGACAAAAAGAGATGAGATGAAGAGAAATTCTCCAAATGGAAGTATAGCACATGCAAAGCCTAGTGATGAGAAAGAGTATGGTACCTTGGAAAATTGGGCAAAGCCAACAGGACAGGAGCCCAAACACTAAGGAGGAGAAGGACACACAGAGCTTGGGAAGAAGAGGAAAATTCCTAATGGTTCTAGAAAGGTGGCTAGAATAGAGCCTCCAAAATAAGCAGCTAGACTAAAGTACCTGGAGGCCTCTTGGAGAGCAAAGGAAAATGCAGTGGCACAGAGACTGATGATCATTGAAAATATTCTTTGTTTTTTAAAGATGGTTGTGAGATAGGCATACTAAAATGATAAAATTAGAATAGAACCAACTCTAAGATGGCACCATTTTGTAATCTTCTGGGATATTTGGTTAAGCTGAAAATGTTAAACTAAATGACAGCATTATTACTCTATAAATATATGTAATTGCCTTTTAAAGAATTCTCAAATAAAGGTTATAACAACTAATGGTAAATATTCATTTATTTCTCATAGTGTCAGAACATGGAACCAGCATTAATAAACTGCTTTTTTCTGTTTTCTCATAAAATGGTCTTAAGTGGTCTCATGTATCATGAGTTTCCATAAGCATTAACAATTTGTAAAATGAGTTAATTATGTTCTTGGAGGTTTAATAAAATCTACCAGCTTAAATGATATCCTGATGGTCTTGAAATTTATCTGGGAAACTTGCAAAAAGAAGCAAATGCATTCAGCTGAGCTGAACACTGTGTATATTTATAGACAGTATATATTATCCTACAATGGTCATAAAATATGTAAAATTACTGCTGGCAGACTAAATTAAGTCTAGATGTAAAAGGACACCTCCTTTAAAGTTTATAAAAACCTTTATATCGATGTATAAATATTGGTATATAGCCACACCAAGCATTCTGAATCCAAAGGTGTTGGTGACCAAGAATTTGAGAAAAGGAATATGACATGTTCGAATTTCAAGAATGCCCATTTATCTTCTGTGGTTGCCAGCATGAAATGGAGAACAGACAGTGAAACAAGTGAAAGAAAAAAAAGGACATAGGAATTACAGATGGGTCTCAACCGTCTAAATTTAGGTTTGTGTTTTCTCTCTCTTCTTTTTAAAATGTGTTTTTCTTTTTGCTCACTACAAATTCAATTTGCCAACAGGTAGTAAATCGGAATGATTAGAGTTTTTTCTTATACTATCTCTCTGGTGATTTGCCCGGGGGTGAATATTAGGTGTGAAATGGGAGGTAGCAGAAGAGTGAAGTGCCAGGCTCTGGAGTTAAATCACCTGCAATCAAATGCTGGCCCTGCCCTGTCCCAGTCCTGTGTCCTTGGAAATGTCAGTCACCACTTCTAAGCTCTAGCTTCCCCGTTTTTATAACAAGGGGACTGTAATAATACACATCTTATGGAGTTGTTTGGATGATTAAATGAAATGCATGAAAAGTCCTTGGCTTATCTTCCGTAAAGGTCAGCCATCAGTATTCCTCTGCTGGAAATGGTGGCAATGTTTACAAGGTGAGGGAGGAGCCTATCCCTACTGCCTCCCTCGCAATCAGAGCACTCATCGTCCCCAAAGCCAGTTTTCTAACCTCAGTCACTTATGTCCTGTCTCGACAGAGAACATGTTACAATTGGGTTCTACCTGCACAATTAATTATGTAATATTTTTTCTTTAAACTATATCATTGTAAATTTACTTCTTAAATGGAACTGATATTACTACCAGAAATAAAAAGCCCATTTCACTTGCCATAACTAGAAAATAACCTTAAATATACAGCAAAAAAGAAAACTCAGATAATTTGGATTCTACATTGATACTACTATTACCTCAGAAAAGGCTCAGAGCCTGAGACTTGAGGCTGATTACCACAGTTTAGAGAGGCAGTAAAGACATGGTAGAACCAAGTAGAAACTTCCTCACTCTAGTAAACAGTGCAAAAGGAAACATAACCCTCTCACCACATGAGTCTGTATCACTTCGTGCTGGGTTAGCTCACTATCTAAAATGCTGGTAGTACCCATCTCTCACAATGTCATCTAGAGTGACTTGTGATTTGGGTGTGTTATGGATAAACAGTGCTCCATGACAACGAGGAATACTTTCAATATTCTGTTGGAAGGAAGGCTCCCAATTAATTCTACTCCATTTATTTCTAAAATTGCAGAGTGAGACATTAGAATTCATGAAATTTACAGATCTATGCATTCCCCCTGGAAAGCAGTAATATCATTAGCTTATTAGCAAGCCTTTGCAAATTTTACTGGGGATGGTGTGTATGTACATGTATGTGAGGTATGAGGGGGCCTACTTAAACTTTATGTGTCCTCCAGAACCCCATTTCTCCTGAGGTTAGGCTTCTAAGCTGACCATTCACACCTTCCATCTCTGTCCATAAATGCCTTTGATCAAATATTATGTGAGTCTAACACACATGTATCCTTTAAAAGACCCTAAGTGGAAAACATCGCCTATTGAGGATTAGAGTAGACATGTAATCACGTTTCATACTGAGCTACGGCCTTTATCCAATACAAATGCCACATTCACTTAGGAAGGGTGTCTGCACAGTATAGACAGCAGAGGAATTAAAGACTGTGCCCTGAATTAGCCTGATCAGCAAATCCAAACTCACTCAACCACAGACTCAGTTAATTCACACTTCAGAATTTATACCACTCTACTAAGATGAATGGAAAGGCAAAGACATATCCTATGTGTACGATCAAATTCTGAATGTCTTACACAGAGAATCCAGAAGCACCTCCACCAAATAGTTCTTGCATTCATGGAGTCTGCACAAGGAAAGCAAAGACTATACACCTGCACAGAGAGGTTCTGAATCAATATTAGTTCCTCCTCTCCTACTTGTCACATTCCCTTTAGCAATGTTAAAAGATGTTGCCTAGTCCAAAAACTCAATCAGTGAAATCCCAATCTGGGATCCTAAATCTGACTACAGATCATTCACATAGACAATAGGAATTATCTGATTTGTGGACTGAGCAAAAGCCAAAACTCTGAACACCTGTGTGTCTAAGAAAATGTATGTCTAAGTCAAAGACATTTATATTTTATATGGGAGTTGGCATGGGTATCGTCTGCAAGGAGAGAGAGAGGTTTCCCAGAAGGGGATCGGGTACTGGCAGGCTGAGTGCTGAGTTCAGAGACACATGTGCAAGCTGAAAGCAAACCAAGTGCTTTTCCCCACCCCCAGCACCTTACGTGGCAACACAAATGGCTGACAAGTCCCTGGATCACTCAACAGGCAGGCAGCAAACTTTCAGGGCAAAGAGAGTTAACACTGCCTTATCTTGAGCTCTGCTATTATCAAACTTGTCACCACTACACCCAGTTGTTAGTCACTGGAACTATTTGATGAAAAGAGAGAACACCAGAGAGAAACAAGCTGACCTAGATGGGCTGGCTAAGAGGATCAAGTGGCAATAAACTCTGTTATCTCTGCTGCTAAGTGAACGAAAAGTTCTTGCTAGGAAAACAGTCCAGCTCACTATGAACTACTCTACATACCATAAACAGTGGTCATCATGCAGATAAATAAGCACAACAAAAATATGCTGAACACTGAAACTCTACTGAAGTAACTGATACCTTTCTCTGGTGACTTGGGTTTGTTGACCTACACTATTTTCTTGGCAAGGCATGAAAGTTCAAGTTAATAGAGTTAACAGAGATTTCTGGTTAACGAAGTGCCCAATAAGAAATAGTTTATACAGATCTTCAGCTTTCTGCTGTACAGGGTGAAGAAAAAGCTTAAGAGCCAGGATGTCTCTAGCCCTAGTTCTGCCACTGAGCAAATCACTAATCCTTTGTAGACCTCAGCTTTCTTCTCTGTAAAGAGAGACTGTTAGACTTATAACCAGTTCTCAACCAGGACGTGGCAACACACTAGTGGAAGAGTCTAGATATGGAGTGATCATATAACTTAAAATAAAAGGCTTGTATTTGGTAGTGTCTTTAGATGTATTGACCATTTAATCTTCACACCAATCTTGGGAAGGAGGTATTCATCTCATCCCCATTTTACAAATGGGAAAACTAAGGCTCAGGAAGGTCGACAACTTGCCTAAGAGTCACCTTAGCCAATCAGAGACCAAGGTGGGACTTGGACCCTATGCAGTGTGGCTCCAGAGACCTGCTCTTAAATATTCCACCATGACATCTCTCAATCATGGTTAATAGCAGCTATTGGTTACAACCAATTGATTGACATGATAGATTGTCAATTAGAAGAGATCTTAGGTTTAAGATAAAAAGCTATTCTCACCCCATTTCAACATGTGTTGAGAGACAAAAGATTGAACTATATAACACAACCTGAGGCTAGTAAACCCACTGACTAGACCAGAAGAAAGGTTAATGGGCATCTACAAACCAAACGACATGGCTAGTTCCAACCAGCTTAGCCATGCAGTCTGTGATTCCTCAGTGATTTGAGCTGAAACTTGCTTACTCCCTTTTTGGGAGGCCCAAAGCTCTGCCTTGCAGCAGTGACAATCCTGGGCCTAAAACAGAAGAGAGAATCTTGACAAGTTTACCTTCCCCAGCTTCTGGGGAAGTCTCTTGTTGGCTGTCAGATTGAAATCACCAAACCAGTTCTCCCAATTACCTCCTTGGCAGGTGACCACACTGGAACAGTTCCTTCTCCACCCTGAACCAAGCAACCCCTTGTCCCCAGACAGACACCGCCATTCTCCTGGCAGAGCCTAAGAGCCTCAGAGGCATGGGGCTCCCGAGGGCATTAATGTGACCCCTGCCATGATATTAATGCGCTCGGGAGCAGTCTGTGTTGGAGTGGGTGTGTGCAGTCCTGCTTGAGCGGTCCCAGGGCGCCAGCACACTTGGCTAAATGGATAATACTCTAATTATCTGCTGGCAGCTGGAGTTCCAGCCAGCTTGCCTCTAGGCACACAACCTATACCTGTACTTATGTAAGAGAAACAGACAGCAGCCAGAAGTTACCAAGGGCCCGCTAGGTGTCAGTGTCTAGGACAGAAAGGAGGTCTCAAAGCCTCCCTTTAGTCCTGGTTGCCAATTTCCTGAGTAAGTTCTCTTTTAAAGAAACAGACGAATTCTTCCAAGCTTATACAAAGGAGCAAATAACAAAATGATACAGATGACCCCAAAGGGTGAGTACCTGCTTCAATCAAAATAGACCCAAAGGAGAAGGCAGCCTCAAAGGTCACATACTACAGATTCTACTGATTTGACATTTTCAAAAAGACAAAATTATAGAGGTGAGAAACAGACCAGTGGTTACAAAGGTTATGGGTGGAGGATAGGAGCTTTATGAGGTAAAGGAACAGTCTGTATCATGATTATGATGGTAACTACATGCACCTATGCAAGCGCTAAAATTCACATTAGTGTACACAAAAGAAAAAAGTCCATTTTGCTATATGATAATTTAAAAACAAAAATTATTTTAAAAGCCAAAGAATAGGTGTTTCTCCAGAAGATGACTTTTCTTCATATTTTTTCTGTTGGATCATATTTAGAATACTATTGATTATCTAAATAGAATTTAAATGGATATAGTTGCAGGGGAGATTAAGTGAAATAACATATATTAAGGTGCTCTTTAAGATAAAAAGTACATGGAAGATGTAAAAGAAGCAGTAGTTCTGGGAGAAAGAGATCAAATTACACCTTGCAACCACCTTCTGGCTGAGGCTCTGAAGGCCTACGTTCCCCAAGCCCCTCCCGCCTAAGCCACTGACCCTTAGAACTTCACTTTCCTCATGTGGTACAAGGGGGCTCCTGAGGGGAATTGTTCCATCATGCACTTAAATTACATTGCACGATTACTTAAATGCAGAGCCCCATCATTGGGAGTTAGTTAGCTGGTTTTCCTTCAACACTCAAAATAGAGTGTTTGTCCTTTAAAACTGAAAGTACTAAGGTCATGAACAAAGGCTAATGAAATTCTGGTCTTGTAGAAAATTCCACTGGCAGCCCTTACAGTGCCTTCGAAAAGAAACACACACACACACACACACACACACACACACACACACACACACACACACTTCTGCTTTTGAAGAGCAGGGGACAAAAAGACTTTACCGATACTTTTCAAAGTGAGTAAAATTCTCTGTCATCACAAAGTTGACTAAGCCCAGTTCTGTGAATCGATAGGTGTGAGGTTAACTTTTTTGAAAGCTGCAGCTCATTTTTCATCAGTGTCTCATGAGGCTAAGAGTTGCAGTGACGAGAAGACCAGAAGATTCAGTACACAGAATGTTCACCAGACATACTACATTCTTTAAAAGGGGCCCTTCAACTACCAACATATTACCCATTCAGACAGAAACCATGGAAACTTAACATGCACATACACCCCACATCACCCCACATTCCTCCCAAACCACAGCATCCTATGCATGTCTTTCCCATGAACTGAACACCATTCCCCATGGGCTGTTATCTTCCTTTCTACAAGTCAATTGTAGTAACTTAATTACAGGCCAGTGTCATCGTTACACTAGAGGTTTAAATAAAAGTCCCTGGATTCGAATCTACAAGATTTCCAATAATAAAAAGTACTTACAGAGCTTTAATAAAGCACTAGTCAATCCCTCACATTTAAATGGGAAAAACTGTTGCAGCTCAAAATTCAACCATCATGCAAAACTCCAGCGATGAGGCAGCAAAGGCATCACCTCGGCACAAAGAAAGAGGAAAAGAAGAAAAAAAGAAAACTATGCACTCCAGAAATCACCCACATGAATCAGTTTAGGCAGACTACAGTTTTGTTTTGTTTTGGTTTGGTTTTTTTAATGCAGAAAACTCTTATAGAAAAAATTATGGAAAGTCTACAATTACTCCTTTAGCAGGGGAAAACGTTATGAGAAAGAGATGTATCAGTAAGTGGCTGATCACTGATTTTGCTCCAACCAAATTGTTCCATGACGGATAATTAGCAGGACGAAACAGGAAAATCAACACAGAGGCTGGGACGAGCCACCTGTGGGACCTGGAATAGGAGACAACTGAGCCAGTGTCTGGGGGAAAGCAATTAACAGTATCACGTGCCTCATATGTGCCAGTGATATACTTGGGTTTTTTATATCACTACTTGGTGTCCCCTCCAAGGAGTTTTTGACTCCACCTTAAAGACAACTAGAGGCTCCAGTACGTGAATCAATTCCCCAGAGTCACCAGATGGAGGTCAAAGGACGGTAGAATTCAGCTTCAGTCCCTTAACACCCTGAAGCCATGAACAAATCCAGGGTCTGGTAAGGGTCCCAAATGTTACAAATTTTAAAACGGAGAAGAAATGAAAGTTTAAAGTCATCTTCAAAGGAATTCCTCAAGTAACATGAGCCTGCACATATAAAAGCATCAGAGGGCTCAGATTAAAGGGCTCATGAAAGAGTGTTATTTCCAGGAATAAGAATCCTTCCCTCCCCCTCTCCCTACCTGTGCTAGAGCAGCAGACTGGAGACATACCATACTCAGGACCTGACAGAGCCACGGGGAGTAACCGTGATGCCCAGGCCTCAGAGCTCCTCCCTCTTAGGTTCTGGCATTTTAAAGGGGATTGGCCCCATTAGAACTGATCTGCATGGAATGGCACATTCCATTCATTCATGCGTTCAATGACTATTTATTGAGGACACATTATGTGCTGAGGACTTCCAGAGACACTGGGCAAAGAGCAAGGAGCCAGTCACTTGCTGTTCTCACATCTATTCCCCGCCTCTTCAGCCTGCTTTGTTGTGGGTTACAGGAGCTAACCCCACAGATTATGCTTCCCTGGTGACAAGCTTGCCAGCAGGTTCACTACTGAGTTCAGCCAATGAGAGCACTAGGGGACCCTGGAGGGCAGAAGGAAGGAGAAGTGGGAGTGGGCATGCTTCTCTCTCTCTTCTTCTCCTTCTCTCTTCTTCAGGTGGTGTCTCCAGCAGAGCTGGAATTTCCTCCATATCACCACCTCCTCCCTTCGTCCTTCCAGGAACAGGTTCTCACTTCTTAACTTCTGGGTGGTTCTGCAGTGGTTTATTTGGCCTTTCCACTCTTCCTAACCCTGGGTGCCTAGCTCCCCACATTTAATTCCCTCTCTTTAACCACCCTGTTTTCTTGACTAGACCGACCCCTACAGGCGCTGGAGGTGACTAACCAGATCTCTGCCCTCCTAGAACTTGATTTTACTGGGGAGAAATCCAGGGCAAGAAAACAATCAAATAAGCCAATAAATAATCGTTCCTGATTGTGCTAAGGATTATGAAGGAAATTAGCAGCAAGGTGGCAGGAGTCAGGGGAAGACACTACATCAGATGGCAAGGGGACATCTCCCCCAAGATCTGAAGAGTGCAGTGTGACCCAATTATGAAAGGCCAGAGGAAGGGTGCTAAGGCAGAGGAAACAGCATGACTAAAGTAGTGTGCAAAAACTTGCTTGGAATGTTTAGGGAGCCACAATCACTTTAGCCAACGTATAGAAAATTTTCCTTATTGTCTATAGAGAGAAAGAAAGAGAGATTTTTAAATCCGTCCCGCCACCCCAAAGTGCTTCCCTAAGTACATTACCCCATCTAAGAGATAACTAACCAACCCAACTGCCTTATCAACTTGCACAAAGAGGGACGGGGGGACAATTACAGTTCCTGAAGCATGGTTATGGGAGAGAGACCTTGGTTCCTTGAAAACAGCTGCACAACACTCTGAGGACAAAAGAGAGGAGAGATAACCAATTGTGTGCATGACAGATTCAAAGACCCCAGTGGACCGCTCCTCAGCCATTCTGGAAGGTTCCCCGGTGACCAGTACAAGCTCTGCTCTGCATTCCAAGGTGGTCCAGTGGGCGGTCCAGACTTCCATTTCAGAACTCTGGGGCTCCATCTCTCACCTGCCCCCATGGACTATCAGTAAGCTCCAAGATGTCATCATGCTTTGCTTTGTGTCCAGTTCTTTCTCTGTTACATCAGCTGGACTCTCTCATTTAATCAGAGTGATAAGTGTGTGCTGCCAAGTAAAGCTGAGCAAAAGGAGAAAATAGAAACGCAGTCTCCATCGTCCATTCTTTCCCAAAATGCTACTAATCTGGCATTTAGGTTGTTTGCTCCTTTCATCAGAATGCCATTAAGAAATTTCTGCCGGGTTTCTGTACACAATTTTTCTCTAATGAACCATCAAATCTCTTTCACAAACAAAAGGTATGTTACCACCAAGCATTCTGGCCCCAGCCAGCACGGCTGCAATTTGGGCAAACACAGTGTTTCTTTCAGGTCTGTTTCTCCCGGAACGGCCTTCTACCCAACTACTCAAGTCAGAGTCTTGATGTTATCTGGCTCTGGCAACTGGAGAGACAAAAGCAATCAGTGGTTTTCAAGGAGACACAGCGTTGCATCCCTAGCATTTCTCTTGGAATATGATACTTTGTGAATATAGTTTTAAAGGCACATGTCCATCCTGGTTGCAACTCTGGGCCCAGGTCTACAGTGGCTCTCCTAGTGGGGGGACCTGTAGTGAGGGTAGATGTGGTCAGAAACAGGGCCTATGATGAGGTGCAGAGAGGTGATCAGTGAGCGACACAGCAGGCCCTGCTGAACATGGTATTTGGTCACACCCAGGGGCCATGGTTTCCAGGTGCACACTAATATATTTCTCTTGGAAGATAATGTGGCAATATATATCAAAGTTTAAGATGCATATAAGCTAGTACCCAACAATACCACTCATGGGAGTTTGCCCCATAGGTATACTGACACGTGTTTGCAAAGACAAATGTAAGAAAGACTTTGCCCTTCCATTGTTTGTTATAGCAAAAATTGGAAACAACTATGAAGTCTCTGAATAAGGGGCTGGTCACATATATTCTGAGATACCTATGTGATGGAAAACTACATAGCTGTTAAAAAGGGCAGGGATATAAATCCTAATATAAACTGAGCACTGAGAAATAAAGTAGTGTGAAAGCTAACTATCACTTGTTTGTAAGCATGGGATGGCTATACATATACACAAATGCATGTGTATATATATATACTTGTACATGCATAAATTCTTACTAGAAGGTTACACTAGAAATTGTTACTGACCCCAGTTTTCACTCACCTCTGAGAAGGAGAAATGGAGCACTAGAAACCAGGAGTAAAGAAAGACATTTTTAAGTAAATCTGTTTTTGTATGGTTTTCTTTTTCATTTTTTTCCCATAGTACAAATTTTATCTCTTAAAAAATATATATGTATATATTTTTTAAAGAACAGATGCAATGTTCCCTGAAGCTTTGGTGGATAAAACAGAGAAATCACCAACAGGAAGTTTGGAAGACAGAATAATGCCTCCTCCAAAAGATGTCCACAGCTTAATCCCCAGGATCTGTGAATGTCATTTTACCTGGCAAAAGGGACTTTGCTGATGTGATAAAGATAAGGTTCTTGAGATAGGGAGATTATCCTGCATTATCCAGGTGGCTGATAAATATATCACAGGTCCTTATAGGAGGTAAAAAGGAGTGTCAGAATCAGAGAAGGTGTGAAATGGAAGCAAAGGTCAGAGATGTGAGGAAGGGGCCATGAGTCCAAAAATGCAGGTAGCCTCCAGAAACTTGGAAAGGTAAAAAACCAGATCTTACCCTAGAGCCTCTAGTCATGCTGACACCTTGATTTTAACCCAGTGAGTCTTATTTTAACTTCCAGAAAAATAAGATAATAGGTTTGCATTATTCTGAGACACTAAATGTGTGGTAATTTGTTATAGCAGCAATCATTAGCTAATATAGGAGAATACCTTAAAAGTCTAATTTACACATCAGAAAGAGAATAATCAGGCCTGTCCCATATGGTAGCTCATCAGTCCTGGCTGATCCTTCTGCTGGAGATATGACAGGTTATCTATAACACTGTCAGCTACAATAAAGTCTGATGAATGACAAACATCTCCCTTAGCCTGATAAGCCGCCATCCCCAGCCCCACACTGGGTGAACTCAGCATCCATCTGGCCTAATTGCTACTCTTTAACAGAATGAAATCTCTACCCAAACATGTGTCAGTCCCATTTGTCAGGCAGGCGACATGGCAATAGGAAAGAAATGAATGAGAGGTCCTACCTGCCAACCTTCTTAATGGAGGCTATGAAATGTTAAAAGAATGGGGCTAATGTGGAGAAAAAAAAAGCACTTTTGTGAACCTGAACTTCCTTCTTCCCTTGAACCATTCACCTGACTGCACCCAAGATGTCAAAGGAGGATACAGACTTGCCTCGCTGCTCCAGAAGTTAAGACCACCCCCCCACCACCACCATGAAGATTGAGGACCTTGTCCCTGTAAAGAAGGTTTTGCTGAGATACAGAGGAAACTGTGAGAGGTGAGGTTTACAAGTATAGCCTTCCTCTGGCTTCCAGAGAACTACAAAACCAAGACAGAGTCCTACTGTCTCTTGTCCCAAGAATAGAGCTAAAACAGGTGGCCTTATCTCATCCAACATTACGCAATGTAAAGCCCAATTTATTGTCTCATTTCATCTACAGGTGTTCTTGCCAACATTCTTAGGTGTCTTAAACATGAGATAAAGAGTTAAAAATGTAAAAGCAAGAACTGCAATGGTTCTTTACAGCTATTTTTTCTTTTGCTTAGGGAACACAGCCTTTATCATTTTCTTTCATTCAAGTGACAGGTTCACCCAAACTCTGGGGTTGTCGTGCACGGTGCATCGTGCTATGATGATTTATAACCCGCTGAATCATCATCTCAATAAGTCAAAGGAGATTAGCATGGGAACCCATTTTGTAAATGTAAGGCACTACACACATGTCTGGTGGCAAGGATAGTAAAGCTCTAAATACACACGTAATTAATTTGGCTGCACTCTAAGACAGATGGTACAAAAGAGACAGCCTTTACCTGTGAGAGGAAGGATAGAAAAAAATAAAACTCACTTCCTTCTTCAGCCAAGTTATATATGCTCATTTTATTCCCACAATCTGAACATCACTGACATGGAGAAAAGAAGATGCTCTTCATCCTCTGGTTAATTTCTCCTGCTTGGATTCCAAAAGGGAAACCAAAATCAAAAAATCTGTGTTTTAACTGGCCCCAAATGAGTGCACACAGCGGTCCCAGTAGTGACACCAAGCAAGGCTGACTAACCCTCAGGACATCAAATGGCATTCATCCCAAAAGCTTTCAGCAAACCTTTCCTCCCAAGCTAGGTCCTTGAAGTTGTCAAAAAACTAGCAACCTCTACCTGTATATCCAAACCAGCTTCACGAATTGTATAATAAGAATTGAACAATAACTGTAATCCACCGTGTTCTGCTAAACCAGAGAAAGCTTGCCAACAAAGAGAACTGAATGGCTATAAATGCCCCTCTAAGGGACAGAGGAAAGAGGTATACTGAATTGAAAAAAAAAAAATCCTCAGCTGATTCCAATGCCCAGATGAGTTTAGGTCCTACCCCACATCAGGTGACCTCCCAAAGGTCCCCTCATTAAGGCCCCTCTGCCTGAGAGCCAGCAAGGCTACAGAGTTGTGGCCTTCAGTATCTGGTGGTATACTTCTCAGTGCCCACTGGAGTGATGGCCACCAAATGCACAGACGGACTGGGCTCCCATACTGTAGGGGGCAGGGAAGAGAGTCTGCAGGAGGTCTTCAATGCGGACAGCTGGGGCAGGGCCTGGCCTGGGCAGAGATGATTTTCAATACCCACCCTGCAGGCACCTAAGGAATCCACATCCCAGCAGGTCACATGAGCCTCCTTGTTTAAGAAATAGTAAGTCAGCTTCTTGAAACATCTGATTTTGTTGTTGGTGTTGTTTCTCCATACATACATGTTCAGCAGCGCCAGCTGTATATTTGTGCAGTCTTACAGCAGAGTGAGCGTGGGACTTTCTTAACATGCATTTGCAGAGCCAGCAGACTGTATATTGATACTGTATGCTGAAATGGAGTGACTGCAGTGTAAGAGACCACACCCTGCAATACCACCACTCACTCCCTACCACTGACAGCCGTGTTTTTCTTTTAAACAACCATGATTCTAATCCCAGCTAAATGCCACATGTATTGATTACCCATTTTCCGCAATCTAATATATTCCCCATGAGGCAACATTTTAAAGCATGCGGTAAGGGTCCTTAAGAGGCTGTTGCTTTGACAACCCATTTTGCAGCAAAAAGAACCTCACTCACCAGACTAGCGTCTGGATTTCCCATATGACCCACACCAGGAGCAACATAACCCTCTGCCCCAACTCCAGCGAGCTGTGAAATATTTTTTTTTCAAATTCTGTGTCCAAATGGATGCTTTCTGAGAAGTCAGTATAAGCCGTCAAGCTTTGGAAACAAGTTTAAGTTGTTTTTGTACTTTACATTACCCAGATTGTTCTGGAATGCAGTTCCTAAGAAGTGCAGCTTGGAGCTTCAGAAAAGGCAAAAATAGAGGAGAAACCTGCGCAAGAGGTACCGGGATCAGGAATTTGGAGCTGTTGGTTTCTGTGTTTCTTGGTTGGCTCGCCAACCCTCTTCCATCCTCACACACTTGCTTGTTGGAGCAAACTGCCCAGCAGAGCAGAAAGCTCCGCCCTGAAAGCACAGCTTCAAATGCCCCAGAGCTAGAAGAACCTCAAATTTCTTCACCCTAGTCTTCTGCCATCAAACAGTTCACAACAATGACTGTGGATAAGAGGAGGACGAACCATCAGGAAGCAGTGGGGAAGCCCGCTCACAGCTCAGTGCTCCCTCCTAGCTAGGCCCAGTCCCGGCGGTTCCTCTCCCTTGGGCCCCACCAGCCCACCCTGAGTCATTACAAAATTAGAAGAAGCAACCCCTTGATCACGGGGCCTGGTGAGGGACCCAAAGTTGGATTCCAACCCCACTCATTCCCTCAGCCAGGCAGCCTTCTATGGGGTATAACAGGAGCAACTGTATAGGATGATCCCTGCCCTGGAGGGATTTGGGGCCCCAGTCATGAAAAAGCACCTCTGCCTGCTTTGGGGGAGGGAAGAAAAATGAGAAAGTGCAGCCTCATTACATTTTCTGGGCTACCTCTAAAAACCAAACTTCAAATTCCAGTTTCATCACTAACAGCTCCGTGACTTAGGACAAATTATTTAACTTCTCTTTGCCTTAACTCCCTCCCCAGTAAAACAGGAACAATAGTGGCACTTGTTTGATAGGGGTGTTACGAGGATTAAATGCGCACATTTTTGCAAAGCGCTATATCATTATGCTATTAGATTAATTCCAGGAGTCACATTTTTAACATATAATAATTTTGAGGTTGAGATATATCTTATGATATCAATGCACATTTCAATACATGTTTAATATAGTTTTCTCCTATCTCTATCTTCCAAAAATTAAATTCAATGGTGCATCTTACTAACCAATGTATTTTCAAATCATAGATATAATCTTTTAATTACCTTTTCATGCACAGCAACAGATGCAGTGTTAAAGACCCCCTTCCTGGGAATTTTGCAGCTTGATCTCTAGTAATACCCCTGGGGGTGTAGGTGCACCCAAGGCAGCATCTCCTTCTTTCCCCAGAGCCTCTAAGCCCTTCACAAATGTTCTCAAACCTGATATCTGAGGAACCTTGGTGGAAGACCAGAGGTTGCGTGTGGTCCAGTGGTTCTCAGCCCCAATTGTTCCCTGAAATCCCAGGGGACTGAACCACCCCAGGGGTTCTGACGATCTCAGTAAAAGTAGGGCCTGGGCATCAGATTTTTAAAAGTTCTGCAAAGGACAATAACATGCAGCTAGGATTGAGAACCATGGCTCCTGTCAATCTCATCTCCTCATGTCTGAATTCCCCCAAGACCCGCAGGTAACAAATAGCTGGTAGCCTTCTCTTGAATTCCAGAGAAATTACAGCCTTCACTAACTTAGGTAGCAGAACACTATAAAAAAGTTCTTCCTCAGGCAGGGCCTTTGTCATTTTGAGATGGAGATAAGACCTCGAAGGCAATTTTAAGCTGGGAATTAAGGAAACTTACCCTAAAATGATCCCATCTTCCTAGCCAGTTAAGCTCAGATACCTGGATGTTAACATATTTGGAATTTTGCAGAAATCTTCTGACTTATAAATGATCTAATTCTCTAAACCAACCATGCTGAGAATGTGAGATAACTGTAATGCTGGCTCGATTACTAAGACATGGTAAACAGTAAAAATTATCATTAGAAGCCAATTTCTTCTAACATGTTAGGTAGATCTACTTCTAGGTAAACTAGGTGCACTTTTGAGGGATATTTTCCCATTTGTTTTTCCTCTTGCATCCATGGCAAGCTTTTCTCTATTCCAGACCTTGTTCCCCTCCATTTTCTCCTTTTAGAGCTACACTCCAGCAAATTGTAAACATTACTCATTTCACCAACCACAAAGATGCTACCCTAGTTGAGAATTAGTATGAGTTGGCTGTGACGGCACTTTAATTGACCCCCTAGAGGAGGGTGTGCATACATTTCCACGTGTATTTAGCACTGGAAACCATCCGATTGGGCACTAAATGTTTAATTCTCTGAGAAATTGGCAAAAGCTACACTAAGCATCCAAGAAGCTATAAATCACAATAAAGGGAACGTCTTACAACCACTTAATGTTTTCAACCCATCTGAAAGCAGAGTCCTGGTGAGCCTGGAGAGCACGGTAGCAATCCAAGTCAATTAAAGCCAGGTGGGGTGACTTCTGGTCCCAGACTCCAGGGCCTGGGAGTGGAGTCACAATGGGTAAAGTGGAGAGAAGCTCCCAATACTGAGGGCATCCCATGTGTCAGGAGTTGGTCAGGGTGCTCTGCATGTATTCTCTCATTTAACTTCCTTCTCACAGTCACTGGGAGGCAGGAATTATATTCAGATTCCCACAAGGTCACAGAGAAAATAAATAGCAGACCTGGGATTCAACCCCCTGGTCACACCAAAAGGCAGAGCAACTTGCTCCCAACCCACAGATCCAGACCTGGGGAATGGGTGCTTCTCTGAATTCCACAAGCTCTTGGTTGAGAATTCTGTTTTTTTGTATTCTTGTATTGTTGCCCCTCTACACTGCTCCTAAGCACTTAACTAAAACTGTCCTGTGACCAGTCCTGGGTTCAAATGCCCATTCTACCACTTCCAAGCTACGTAACCTTGGGTAAGCTATCTAACCTCTCTGGCCTCAGTTTTCCTTACTGTGAGATGGAAATAAGAATACTTCCTATACTATGCACATTAAATGAGTTCATTTATGATGGCATACAGAATGAACAAGAATTGGCTCTTCATTCTCACCATTACTAACATCTCTCCAGCAGCACTATCTCACACAGCTCCATTATCCACCTTTTCAAGGGTGTGTGTCTTGCAAACCGCTTCAGGGCAAGTCTTGTTTTTCTTTTATCCCTCAGGATATAGTTCACTGTAGATGCTTAATGATCAAGGTCTCATAATGGATTCTGAAGCATACTGATTCCATTTTCCTAAACTGAAGGAACTTCTGACAAACTTCTACTACTTAACCTACCATCTACTTCCCCACCTGTAACCTCCACTCTAGAAAAATCCTTAAGTGATATAAGTAAGGCTAAATCCCATATTGCCCCACTTGGCCTTCACACACTTCCAGTGTTGACCAAAGATAGCATATTACCTCCTTGCTATATTCTAACCTTGCCACTGAGTGTGGCCTGAGGACAAGTGGCAGACCATCATCCCCTGGCTGCTGGCTAGAAATGCCAATCTTGGGCCCCAACCTAATACAATCAGAATAGCTGGAGTTGAGGTACAGAAGCTATTTTAATAAGATTACAAGGTAATTTTTATAAGACCTGTGAAGCTGTGGACTACTACTAGTTCAACATGCTGGCTGCATATGAGAATCATCTGGGAGAGATTTTTAAAATACTAAGGAGCAGGCCCCACTCCTAAACATTCTGATTTAATTAACATGGGGGACAGGGTGAGGGTGGCCTTGGCATTGGTATTTTTAAAAGTTCTTAATCATTAAACTAAACTAATTCTCTTCATCATCAATAAATTTGAAGATTATACTCATTGCAATCTACTCATTTCCAATCCCACCTATTGAATTTGAAACATTATCGGCTTTTCAAATTAAATAAGTTTATCAACCTAATATAAAGATAAAATTGGCAGTGTGACAGAAATCTTCATGCCTTGACCAAAGGATTAAAGAACATGGGCATTTCAGACCAATTCTAATTAAGGAATCACTGTAACATGTTGATAGACCATGGGACCATGATGTATCCCTTCAAATCACATCTCATTTTTCCTACTGCCCAGTTTCCCCTCTCATGGAGCTGGACTATTGCACCTTCCAGAAACAGTAAAGAAAAATGTGGGAAGAGGGAAAATGGGAAAGAGAAAGAATGAGGCCACAATCTTCTCCCTGCAGTTATCTCCCCCAACTAGGGAGTTCTTTGAGAATGAGTGAATGTCATTAGCACAGGATTGGAAAAACACTATTTTCTTGCTATCTGATTGCTTAGCAATAACCAATAAAGCATGTCTTAGAGACTCTGAGGTTTCCAGATGATCTCATTCAAGTCCGCCATCTACTATGAGTCAGACCTCCTAACTTCACCTCCACAGAAGAGGGGCCCCGAAGACTAAGGTCTCCACACTTTCTTCCCTGGTCCTTCAGATTAGTCCCTGAGGCCAGGAGCAGGGAACTCTGACAGCCAACTAGAGGAGGACCCTCTTCTTGTTTGCTTGATTCTGGAGAATGGGACTTCCAGGCAGGGCCGACAAGTGTTGAAATAGGAGAATTTCCAAGACTTGGGGAGAGCTTTTTGGGGTAAATGGTTGAAGAAATATCTGCTTTTGTCTTTATACACCCAGAGGTGTTTCATTGGTTGTCAGCTGTCTGATCTTGGTCCTTTCTGGCTCCGAGTGAGTTGGTACTTGAATCCAGTGCAACCCCAAGCAACCAGTTAATATTTGCCCAAAGGGGGAGACTGACTTCAGATACTACTCCTGATCTTCAGGCTCTAAAATGTGTGACAGGATAATTTCCAAAAATACCAACTTACTTTTGTTCTCCCTGTAGGCTGCTCATATCCAGTAGGTGGTCTTACTGAGGGGATTTTCCCAGCTGGGAAACATAGGTGGCTTAACAACGGGGTTCTTTTTCTGGTTCATACAATAAGGTTAATGTGAGAGATGGGGGCTAGGGAGGGCCTTTGGGGAAAACCAAACGAGAGAAGAGATTTTTCTCTAGACTAAAGAGAAGTAGGTGGATGGGGGCTTAGGAGCAAGAGATTCGTAACTTCCTGGTAGCAATGAGGGGGCAAGACCTCAGAGGGGTGGCAGCATGGTACTCCGGGGAAGATGTGCCACCAGCGCAGGTTTCTGTGTGCAGCACATGAGCAGTTAGCTCAAAATCCAAATGGATCAGGTGTCACAACTAACATCTCAGCAAGGACCAGATGCACACATCATTAATGGCCAAAAGCCTGTGACTGTACACAACCCAGAGCAGAGGAAATCCCCCAATAAATATATAGATGAAAGCTTACAGTTAGAGTTTAGTTAATAAAAAGATTAAAACATAGAAATGATGATGGTTGCAAATCTATGTTTGAGTACTAAGTTACCCACTACAAGTGCTCTGGTGATGGAGTCACCAATTGCTCCATGTCCGTCTGGCTCTTCGTCTGGGTGCTTTTCTTCCTCAAAAAGTCCACCCACTTGTCTTGCCATCCTTCAGGTCCAGCTACAATGCCAAGTCCTACACAGGACCCAAGGTTCTCTTGTCTTCTCACTTCTGCCTATGCCACTCAAATCCTAAATTACATTCCTCCTCGTGTAAATGGTGGCATTTTTCCCTATGACTTAGATTCACCAATGAGAGAGTGAACTCATGAAAAGCAGAGTGCATGACATCACTGTACTTCCCCTCTGCCTAGAAGAGGGCTGGGCCCACAACAGACACTCTAGGTTGACAGAATGAACAGACCACTTCTCAGAGCATAGGGCCCAAATTTGAACTCAGAAAGTGCTCTTTAGAAATCAGCTGAGTGGCCCTGACTGTCACATTCCTTTCCTCAGGAGAAGCTGGGCTGTTGAGGACCCCAGAGACTGGTAGAAATGCTGCAACTCAAATACAGCATTGGGGGAAATGCCATTGCCTTACTCCTTTAATTGCCCATAAAGTGAAAACATAGGCAGACCTCATCTGCATATAGTCAGACTGTTGGCAAGGCCACCAGTGATTTCCACAGCAAATATTTAAAGCAGCTTCTCAAAGACAAATCTAACCAACACCATACTAAAGGACCTGCCTCCCTTTCCTCCCCACTCCACAGCTCCAACCTCCTGTCTGAAACAAAGACTCCAGAGACACCTTATGCATTCACACACCTAATCAAGGCTCCAAAGAAACCTCCAAGATAGAACATGTGCAGGAAGACAATAAAGACTTCCAAAAAAAAGACCTGGGAAAGAAAGAGATTCATAGCTCTGATGACTGTCCAAAACATGAAGTTCCGGGAAGCCCCTCTAGTTGGAGGGCACAGCACTTAGCCTGGCTCTCAGGAAGCAGGTACATCTGCCCACAGGTACTTAGGGCTGTGCAGGCAAGGCCTCCTCCTCCTCTTTTTAATGAGCCTATCAGGACCTGTCTCCTGGGAACAAATCTTCAAAACACTCAACTAAAGAACAGTCAATGATGTTTAACTCAACGACATACTTTGTGTCTGTGTTGGTCAAAGGATGATGATTAACAATCATGATAGACTTTCTCATTTATTATCTCATCAAATCCCACAAAGACCCCAGGGGTCAGAGAAAGGAGGCAGAGTGAGGGCAGGGACTGTATCTGCCTTCCTCATGCTGCATTCTCTGGGCCTGGCCCCATGTCAGCATGTGATAGACAGTAAATACCAGCAGAAAAACTAAACATTTCATTTTAATAATGAGGACATCTTACCTCTTTAAGCTTAATGACTCATCCAAGGTCACAGAACAAATTAGGAAACTTGAGTTCAGGCCCCTTATCTTCCATTTTATTCCAAGTCCTATGTTGTTATATCCTCGGAGCCATGATGGATGAAAAGGAGAAGGACACTAATGGTGATATCAGCAGCTAATAAACTCAGCATTGCTTATGTGCAGGCCCTATGGAAAGTTTTCTCATATAACTCATATAATCCCCATAACAACAGGTCCTAGAATTCTCTCATATTACAGATGAGGAAAATGGGGCCCAGTAGGTTTGAATAACTTGGCCAAGATCACTAGGTGAGAAAGAGGCAAAGAAGCCATAACATTGAGAGAGAACCCAATAGTAGCTACACAGATGTACATGACGCTATTTGGGTTCAAATCCCCACTGGTCCTTAATTTAGGATCCTGGGCTCTTTCTCCTACTCCATTCTGTTCTCTTGCCAAAAGCCACTGTGGTCCAAGATCCCAAGAGGAAAATATCCAGCAGTGACTGCTGCTTGAGGAGCCCACACTGGACATGATGTGAAGGCTGTGGACATGGTGTGTTAGAGCCAGAAGTTATCATAGAGTGATGCTTCCCAGACTTCACTGTGCTGACCAACCAGCTGGAGAACTAGTGAAAACACAGATGGCTGGGCCCCACACCAAGGGTTTCTGAGCCAAAAGGGCTGGAGTGGTGCCTGAAAATCTGCATTTTTAACATATCCCCAGGTGATGCTGCTCCATCTTTGAGATCATTTGAGCCAAACCTCTTGTTCCACTAATCTGGGACCAAATAGGCTAATTTGCCCAAGGTTACCCAGCATGTCAGTAACACAGTTGGGACCAAGTGTCAGGACTCTTAGTTTTCAATTTTTTCCCACTGTACCAGGCTTACTTTAAAACACCAATCATCATAATCATTTTGTTACTTACAACTCCTTTTGAGTGCCAAGTGCCTTTTCTATTTTATCTCCTTTATCTTTATAATCACCCTCTAAGGTTGAAGGTGGTGGTCAGAATTTATAGAGGAAGAAAGGGTTGGAAAATGAACAAGAACAACAAAAAATGAGGTAAAGCTAGAGTTGACCCTGTTCTGTCCAACCCATTGCTGCTCCTCCTCAGGGACCCTTAGCCCTCAGAAGGGAAATTCTTTCTACCAAGTATCAAATGTAAAACCCCACATACCACAGAGCTTCCAGGAAGGAGGGGCTTAAAGACTAGGGTAGAATTAAGATAATAAAACAGTGAAATAGTTTTAAAATATTTTTAAAATTATGTCTGGGAGGAAAGGCCCCTGAATCCTAACTACTCAAAAACTCCTTCTCCTCCTCTTTACAAAACCTCTCAGGGTTTGAAGGCCTAGATCTGTGTGTCTGACATCACAGCCCTGAAAATTCTGTCCCCAAGAACCTTGGCTCTCTGCAAACAAAATTAATAGCTTGCATACTCTGATTGGGTGATTACAATCTATAAAGTAGCCCATAAAATGATATCATGAGGATTGATATTTATTCTCTCCCACTGATTTCCACTATAAATTTGCTTAATTAATAAGTCAAAATAGTTTCTTCTACTATGCGCCTAGGCACAAAGCTCATCTAAAGACAGAAACATCTGAGTTGTCGAGAGCTCAGTTCACCCCCAGCAGTTCCCTGGTCAGTGGAACACATCAGGAACCTGTGAGAAAGCTTTGGAAACCCAAAAGACCCACTGCCTCTACAAACATGCCCCAGTTGCTGCTGAGTTATAGACTCTGTGCTAGGTCTTGAGCAGTAGCCAAGAAAATGGAGATGATTCTGCTCTTGGGGACCTGGTGAGTGGTTGGACGGAAGAGAGAGAGGAAAGATAGACAATAATCATTAAACAACAAAGCCTTCATGGGTAACATATGGTAATTCACAGGAGCTACAAAGGAAAAGTACAGCAAGCAGTGCAGTGTGGAATGAGAGCAGCCATCCTGGTGTCCTAAGAGATGATGCCCATGAAAGACAAATAGGAGAGAACTAGGAAAAAGGTCAGGGACATGAATGGAGAAGGATGACATTCACAACAGAGGGTCCACATGGCTAGAAATCAGTTGTTTGTGCTTTTAAGTTACATTATTAGTAGCACAAAGAGAGTTCAGGAACAGACAATCCATGATAAGGAGAATGGATTTTCTTATATGAATAATGGGACAAGTGAAGTGTTTCTAAAAGAGAATCAACATGATCAGAAAACCATCTTAGAAAAGTCCCCCTGTCCACTTTGGAAGAATGAATTTGAATGAGAGGAAGAGCCTCTCATAGGAGGAAATGTGAGCAGATTTTTAGGCCATAATTTCAGTTGTCAACACAAGGGGTGATAGTGGCCTGAAAAAGGGGAGAAACAAATGGACCACAGCAACAACTATGAGGATGGACAGATTAGTGCTGTCAGCCTCAGTGTGGATTTTGCCGGTACTCAGCATAATACCAGGAAGGGCACCAACGACATATACAAGAGCTAATGGTGATCAACATTGAATCCAATCTCATTAGCCAGGGTCACAGCTGGAAGCCACTCAATAGCCAGTGTTGGTGCTAAGTCAAGTGACCACCTAGCTAGGCCACTATGGCACGTGTGTGGCAACCCCAAGCAGTCCTCAAGCCAAATGGAACTCTCAGCTTACAAAAGGACATATGAGGCAGAACCTCCTTCCTTCTATTTAATCCCAGCTCTGCTATTGAATCAGGTTCAAAGTTAATCAAATGAGGGGTCAGAAGAGGGGGCGTAGCCCTCTGCATTTGGTGCATTTCCCAAAAGGCTGTGCAGGGCTCATCCAAAGCCAATATCTGCCAGCCTTCAGAAGTTTCTTCCTCTTCTAAGTTCCAAAAACATTTAAATCAGCCCTATACATATCTATCCTGCTTAGATTCAGTTTGGAACCATAATCAGTAATGTCATTATTGTTGCCTAATAATTGCATGTTCATTAATCACATTTCCCAAGAAGACTTTAAACCACTAGAATATAAGCACAGTACAACTAAGAGTGTGATGCCATGGTGGGCTGCCAATTAAATATCAGAAAATAGAGTTGGTTGGCTTGAGAGAAGAACATCTGAATTTGGGAAAGATGGAGATACCAATAGGACTATGGTGATGCTAGCTAAACAGGGAAGAGTAGGGAGATGGGTTCAGAGCACTATGGCATGCACAGTTGTCCTCATGTATTAGCCAAGGTGGTTGCCACTGCCTCAGAGCTGAGGGATGGTGGCTTCCATGAGCATTTGTCCTGAAAGGAGTTTCCCCAATCAAATCCTGTTACTCGTTTTCACACACTATCCAACTGAAATCTCATGCTGAATACAACTGAGATGAAATCACCACTCATATTTATAGCACAATCACAAGCCAATCCTTTTTTCTATCTCACCCATATGGAAGGAAAGACCCTGTTCTCTTACTCTCAAACATTAGCTTGGCTTACAGAAATACATTCCCATTTCTTAATGCCTGCTGTGATTCCAGGTAATTCCTCTAAATGCACTATTAAATCCCAGCAGCTATTCTATATACCAGGAAAAAAAGACAACCCCAGCTGCTGCCTTGTCAGAACTCAGGAAATGAAGCAAGTCAGCTGGCAGTTTCCTAACACTGAGTGGTGGCGAAAGTGGAAATACATGAGGTCACTTTTTGTATGGACCTCTATACCTCCACACGTACCCTTTTCTTACCCTGAGTGCATGCTGATGTCTAAGTATGGAAGGCTCAAAATTATGGGTGATTTCCCCTGAGATACCCCACTGTGTTTTTTCTTGAAAGCCCCATGGAAAGGAACCCAGAATTTATACTGATCCCCCACCCACAAAGCAGCCTCAAGTGTTGGAGTGCTGCGTAAGTCCTCTCAGCTAGAAGGCAGCAAAGTCAGCATTTGAACTCTGGTCCCGTGAGCTCCAAAGCACCATGCTTCCCTATCCTGCACTCTCTTCTATTTCTCTGGGAGCCATTCCATGTCCCTTACTCCCAAAGGAGCATGGCCATCTCAACAGTATTTTCCCCATTCGGGCAAACCAAGTGCCAACCCAGGGCATAAATACCATTTTTATGACCAAAACGGTTTCCTCAACGAGTCCAACATCAGCATCTTTGCACCTGCTATTTTCTTAAGGAAGAATTTTTCCATGATGCAATGACAAAATTTGCTGCTAGCAAAGGGGATCGTAGACACACATGCACATACAAACATTTATCTTATAGTCTCTTGGCCTGAATAACCCTCTCCAGATGTTTCTGTAATCCAGGTGTTTCAGAGGCTGGCAGCAACTCCATGCCAGCAGACCATGTCTGTCTAAGGAATTTCCATTTAAAGGCAAGTCTTACAAAAGCGAAGCCAAGTAAAGTATCCAATCAACAGTAAAACTGTCACTCTCCCAACATGATGCTCAAAGTTAGATACCAAAACCCCACCACCACCAATCTCCATCGGAGGATAAGAAAAACATCAATGTTTTTCATTTTCCCATTGCTCTAGCCCTGCTATGAGAGCTGGGATGGAACTTGGATGGGAGATCTCATCCACACTGACTGTCTGGCTTCAGTTTTACCAATTGGTGTGTGCATTCTCAAAAAAAAGAAAATGTGTATTTTCCCCCTACCCACCTCTCCTCTGAGTGACTCAGCCAGCATGTGAAGGGGCAGGAGAGGCTCTACACAGGATGGGGGCTGATTCTGTTCTAATTCCAGTTCAAGGAACAGCCACAGTCATGGGGTGTTGGACAAGCCTAGGCAGCAGTTCAGGATACCGAGGTTCTATACCTCTTGTTGATGACTCGCATGTCCTAGGGCAAGTCCCTATCCCTCTAAGTTTCCACATCTATGATTTTCAGGCTGTATGTTCTTTGACGGCTCAACTCAGCCAATAGCTCAACTGGCCATGCAGAAACAACCATCCTTCTTTTCTCTTTTCTCCTGTATAAAGAACATAGGGCATCAGATTTATGGGTTTGGAGCTGAGTAATATTCATATACGATGCTGGGTCTTCACTGATGGGTAGGATTCAAAAAGACATTGAAGACAAGAAGGGTGAAGGTGGCACAAAGACGTGGAGGTAGCAATGTACTTGGCATCTTTGAAGAAACTACCGGGCTATTACTTTGGACAGTAGGCACTGGTACATCCAAACAGGCCTCTAAAATATTGAAACCTTTTTCATTGGTTGACAAACAGTAATGACTAAGCCCCACGAATGCCCCCTCAGTTTCTTTCCCCTGCTGCTCCAGTCCCCAATTCCCCCAAACCAACCTCACGATCCAACAACTAAAGGGTTAATCCCTGAGGTCTTGATCCATGACCAAACCATGGCACCCAGACCAACCCAGAAAAATATAGCACATTCATTGAGTATCACTAAATGTCAGGTACTGCGTTAGATATGTTTGCATATATTACTTCCTGTAAACTTCACACTAATCACTTTAGATAAAAAAAAATGAGTCTTGGAATATTTAAGTGACTTGTCCAAGGTCATTTTGTCTATAAGTATAAATGGCGAGACTGGAACACTGACAACAGGCCCAAGTTCATGTTCATTTCATAAAATTCCAGCTCCCTCTGAGTAGTTTTGGCCCATCAACAGACAAGCACTGGAGGCAGCAGAAGGACTTTGGCTCTGCTACAGAAAAGATGGCCTTAAGATCAAGACTTGTTAGACAGTGGAACAAATTTATGTGAGAGCTTATGAAATCACCTTTGCAGAGAGTTTTCCAAACAAGAGGGATTAAAATAGGCCCAGAGGCAGAGGAATGGATGAGATGACCTAATAAGACCCTTCTTAACCCATGAACTCTTTGGTCTCAAAGGAGAGTCTATTGATTTTTAAAGCCACAATTTAACTCCTAGAAGATTTAGGAGACTTAAATATGTCTGGAAGTAAAATAAATTTCTTTGTCCTCTTTCCCCCCAACTCCAACTCTTCATTTTAGATTTCTTTCTAGCAGATCTGATGAGCAGAACCTTTGCAGCTCTGGCTGAAAAGTTCAAAAGTTTAGTTCTACCGCCACCCTGCCCTAAACAAGCCCAATCCATTTGATCTTGGAAGCTAAGCAGAGTCAGGCCTGGTTAGTCTTTGGATGAAAGACTACCTAGGAATACCAGTTGCTATAGGCATAAAATTTTTTTTAAAAAAATATGGATTGTAAGATGAAAAGGTCTTTGTAATCTGTGAGGTCAACCAAGGGTTGCCTGGCCTAAAGAAATAAAATAAAATAAATAAAAAGTTTAGTTCTGGTATCCAAAGACCAGAGTCTGCTCAAAGCTGATCTCTTTCTTAAAAAAAAAAAAAAAAAAAAAAAAAAAAAAAAAAAGATTCTTAAATCTTGTTAGGTGTCTCTGCTGAAGAGATACTGGTGTCAAAAAGCAAAAAGAATGGCCACTTTGCTAAGCCTGTTCAATTTCTGTTAGAAGATGTCTGTTATTCCTCCAGTTTTCCCTCTTGGCAAATAGGGTGACCAGTCCTAACAGTCTCATCAAGGCCCAGCAGAGAACCAGCAGCAGCCACTATCAGAGGAGCTATAGTCAATGGGGAGAGCAGTCTGCTCTCTGGTTTCCATGACAATAGATGTTCCTTCTTCCCTGTTTCTTGTCTCCAGGGAAAGACAAGGACACAGGAGAAGAAAGTGGCAAAAAGGGGTAAGAGAAGTAGCAACAAGCCCTCTTCCCTTGTACCTAGATGCTGCCACCTCCCTACACATTGGTGGTTACAGCTCTCATTGACCTTGGACCAGTCATGCCCTAATTCTGGATTCAACTTGTTCATCTGTAAAAGAAGAGAGCTGGTCCAGCAAAACCTTTCCAGTTCCAATGCCCTAGGATCCAGTGGCTTGTCTAACCAGGCCTTTCATTGGGAATGGTCTTGCCTCATCCTGCATTCCTCAGTGGTAAAAGACATCAATAAGCATTATATTCTACAGGACTAGAATCTATTTGCCTCACTCAGAGACCCGAGCCTCATCCACTCCACAGGTCTTCCTTGCAACAGTCTGTTCTCAAGGAGATCATCTCAGTGGGCCCTTCACACACATTCCTAGGAGTGCCTGGGTCTCCTAGGGCTCACTGAAGCTATGGTATGACTGGTAAGCCAGAATGTCATGGTTCCCCATCCAGCCACTTACATTCTGGTGCATACAGCCTGTTAAGTGCTAGCCCCTATTATGACTGTTCAAGTGAAGAAATTCAAGAGAGAACACCAAAAGAGGTTATTCCACTCAGTATGGGGAGTGCTGGGGTGAGGTGCCTTAGGGGATTATGAGAGACATTCCCGAGGCAAAGGTAAACCCTAAGCAGAAGCAAGGAGCTGTGTTTCAGGAAGTATTTGTGATTGTGATTGATTGGTATAAAGTGAAATGAGTGCAGTATGAGGTGAGGGTACAGAGGAAGGATAGAAACATGAATGAAGAATGTCAGGAGGTTTATTGACATGCTGGTATTTCCAGAGCTGGATTAAGAGGAGAAAGGGGAGCTTATAGGTTGGAGGTACAAGCCATATGCCCAGTGCTGGCTTTCTGGGGAGTACAGGGAGACTGGAGGGAAAGGATAACGGCTCTTACTGAGAGCCAGGTTGTCACTTAGCCCTCCCCGTGAGCCTGGTCAGAGTCACACTTGTTTCCATTTTATGCATAAAAAAGGAATAACTCAGAGCCATGAAGTGATTATTCCAAGTCAGCCAACTGCTCCTTTCCAGGACTGTATAATCTTGCTGAGCAATAAAATAAAGAATCATGAAAATATTAGCATATGATTCTAAACTGACATGTGACTACCCTCCCAGCTGCCTTCAGAAGCCCAGAAGCTCATGAAAGGTTAACATCAAATGGGACATCTGAGAATAGGATTCTCATTGTAGGGGAGCCTTAAGGAATGACCAGCTCCACTCCATGCCCCTGGGCCCAGTATATCTCTAACTCATCTAGGAAATGGCTAAACAGAGCATTTCCAGGCCTCCTTAAACCCTAACAAAAACGCTGATCTAAACATAAGAAGTCTAATTAGCTGCCAAAACTGAGCAATTTCATTTTATTAATCCCTGTAACTCAGACCATTGGATAAGTGCCCTATATAGGAAATTAATCAATACACAACAAGTAATTAGGGCTTCAGATACACCGCAAGGGCCCAACAAAGACAAGGGCCTCCACAGCATTGCTAGCCTTTGTTTTCGAGTATATGTTCATTTTGAGGTTTTATATTTTATTAAATGCAGCATGTTAAATTCTCTGCTATTAGACAAAGACTTTAGGGCCAAATAGCCCAGGAATACTGAGGAGAATGTGCTAGTGATGAAGTGCAAGGGTCTTCCCTCCCAAGAGGAACCCAGGATGAGCAGCTGCTAGGATCCTAAGAACCCATGGAAACCTAATCAGTGTCCCAATAACTATGAACTTGAAGGTAGGGGCTGTGTTTTATTTACTTTATATACACTATATCACTACAATCTAGCATAATATCTGGTACATGGTAAGTAATTAATGGAATGAATGAGCTAGTGATTAATAATAGATGATTTTTAGTCAGCCAAAAACTTTAAGAGCCTGCTACACATAGAATTTTAAACCCTAATACTACAGCAGTGATTTACATTGGAGTCACAGAATTCGGGGGTTGAAAGGAAATTTGAATATAACCTAAACCTAATCTGGTGTTTTATAAATGGCAGCCCATTACTGGATCAGAAAATTAATCTATCTAATGAGTCCTGACCATTGCTTTATAAATGAAATAGGAATGGAATGGAATGGAATGGAATGGAATGGAATGGAATGGAATGGAATGGAATGGAATGGAATGGAGAGAGGTGGAATGGGGTAGGTTGGGGTGGGGTTAGGTGGGGTGGGGTGGGGCAGAGCAGAATAGATCATATGTATCCCATGTAGTAAGGGTAAGTATAGATAAGCCAGACTGGTATTTGTAGGTATGTGTACTGGTTGTACACTCTTAATAAGTCCAAAAGACACTGATTTCACTATCTTATAGTCTGTACCTTTTCTGGGCTCTTCTTGTTATAGAAATAAATTTCATCTTGAAGCAACCTGTTCCTCTTAGAGACTCTCTGGCCATGAAAATTATGTGGTTCAGAACACACCACATCACACATACACACAAACCAAAATATGGTTTCATAAAGCAATATTTATTCTTACTGTGTATAATGACATGCACTATGATATTTTATCCTATTTCACTTTTTAATGATGTTGGTGATGACCCATTAAATAGATCTCATAAGCTACTAATGCATCATGGCCCACAGTGACACTGGATTGGATGATATCTCATACTCTGAAAATGGCAGGATGAGATCTGAGAAGAATTTCACATCAATTCCATTTTCATTATGTTCAGCTACATGCCCACTTTGGGTTGTGTGAAAAGAAAGGTAACTGCTTGGTGAGCTGGAGCTCAGCACAAAGGCGTGGTCGCAGTGTCCTGCTTGTCTCTTATTGTCCCTGTGGGCAAGCTTATTGAGAAAGGGCTGTGAGTCTGGTACAGAGCACTCTAATAATTACTGCAAATACATGATTATTCGTGGTTCTCTTGTTGAATAACATAGTGGCCATAATGTTTTCCTCTTAAGGTTTGAAAGCAAAAGCATTTCAAAGATTAAAAGTTAGAAGAAAAGTTTAAATAGTGATTTTTCCCCCTAACCCAACTTGAAAAAATTTGTCTTTGGAGAACAAACCTAATCAAATAAAGTAGATTCAATTTACTGAAGACATAATCCAACTTGGGTAATTGTCCTGGCTGGTTTACTCCACAGCTGTTCACAATGACATGGTTCATTAAATAATGAAGTCTTCATCACACTCTCCTTCACTGGGCTGCAAGTCTTCTAACCCCACACCATCAAGGAAGTGCTGCCTTCATTAGTATGCAGTGGCACCAAATGCCACTGTGGTCATCTGGGGATTTATTTTTATGACACTATTAACTAGACATCATCAACTGCATCAACTAAAAGCTACTGTATTTTCCCCAGTGGAGAATCCCATCACTAGATAATCACACTAGACTGTGGGCTCCCTGTGGGCAGGAACCTCATCCCTTCATCCTTTTACTCCCAGTCATCGGCAAAGTGCCTGGCATTTGGTCGGTGCAAGAAAAATGTCTATTGAATCTAGAAGAAAATACCTCCAGTATGGGATTCTTAAAGGCTTCACAAGAACAATGCTTACAAGCTTGACAGCACCCTGGTTGCAATGAACATTTGGTCTCGAATCATATCCCCTTCTTTTCTGGTTTGTTAATTTTCCACTTGGCTGGACCAAATTGTCCAAGTTTGCATGAAAGCAGACAGGACTCTCAAAATCCCCTCTGGCAAAGAGAAGCTTCAGCAATGCCAATTTTGATGATGTCTTCAAGCTCAGAGGCACACTTGACCCCTCTTGGTGGCCTATGCCAATAGTGAATCCCATAAAAGAGGCCATGAGAAGCCATGCTGCTGTGAGGGAGAAAGATTCACAACTGGAAGATTTATGGCTTAAACAATTTAGACCAGCTCAAACTTATTCAAACACAGATGGCTGACCTCATCTCTCCAGAGTTTCTGATTCAGGAATTTGCATTTCTAACAAGTTCCCAGGTTGATGCTGTTCCTCCAGGTACCCAACTTTGTGAAGCACTAGGTTAGACTGCCGATTACAAGCAAAGCTCTGGAGCCAACTGTCTAGGTTGGAGCACTGAATTCACCACTTACTAGTCTGTATTTGCAGGCAAGTAATTTAAACTCTCTCATCCCCATGATGCCAAGTATCAAACAAAGGTACCAAGAGTACCCTTCTCCTAAGATGGAGGTGAAATATCCATTGCTTAGCAAGATGCTTTCAGGTAGAAAGGGTTCAGATAAGTTAACCACATAAAGAATGGCAGGGATATGGTCTGGTGGAAAGACTGCTGGACAGGAAAGCCCAATATCCATTTAAACTCTAGCCTTGCCACCGCTGCTGTGTGATCCTGAGTGAATGGCTTCCCCTCTCTGGGCTTCATATCCTCATTTATGAAACGAGGGCACTGGACATTTTATAATGGACTGCAGATGCCTTTAAACTAGAAGCTTCCAAAGCCCTTTTCTCCTTCACCTACCCCTCAGCTTCCCCAAACACTCCTAATGCTTCCTACTGCCAGATCTGAAGCAAATAAGTCAAGACTGCCTCGGAATCATGGCCAGATGTCTTTGTCCTGGAGGATCCTTGCCTTTGGCTGTACCCACTTGACTCAGGTAATGTAAGCTAAGAGGCCCATTTCCTCAGCAGTTCAACCTCGGATCCTTCTTGCTAAAACCCTAATGCATGCTAACTTTTTTGTCTCATTTGCAGCCAGCTCCACTCATGCCACTCACTGATATTCTTCTATGGTTGCATTCTAGACTGGTAGATAGCAGAATTCATGGAAGTGTTTGGAGGGGACAAATATGGTTTCACTGGGAGCGTTGTAGTCAAATGAGTATTGGAAGGTGAGGCACCCAGTCTCAGAGGGAGAGGCTGCGCTGAAATTTTTCAAAGCCCTGTTTTGGGGAAGGAGGCCTTCAGAAGGTGTCTGAAGTCCAAATTCCACACTGAGAATACAAAACTCATTCCCCTCCCTATATTTTCATTAGCCCCATTGCAACCCACTGCACCAGCTTTCTGCTAACAGCTGATGACAGGAAAAGAGCTCTCCTTGGCACAAAGCTGCTATGCATTTTGCTTTTATCAGCTACTGGCAAAATTTCCCCATCAAGGAAGATAAGTTTGAGGTGATATTAATAAACCTCCAAACGCAGAGATCAGATCTGGCTAGTACTCTGAATGATCCCATCAGCAGCGAGCCATTTTCAGCCTTAGGGAGCCCAGTTTATGGTTCTATGGAAGGCAACCTGAAGGCTGTAATCTCCTTACATGGCTCTCTTTGGGAAATCTTGATCCCAACTAGGGCTCCAATCAGGGGTGCTCCCTCAGGCCCCCAAGTGTGTCAGGAGCTAAGAGAGGAGAGGCACTAACAAAAATAGCCCTGAGTAAATGTCACCTGTCATTGTTTTATACCCAGAAAGAGCTAAGTGTTTTGTACCAGTCACCTCATTTAATTATCACAAGTTCAGGGAGGGAGGTACTATTTCTAGGGAAGGACATTCCTTCTTGGAGAACTTATCCATCAGCAATATCATCATCATCACATCGCTGACCCTTACTGAGTGCTTTCTGGATGATGGAGCTTAGGATTTTGCCTGCATTTTCACAACAATCCTATCAGTTAAGCACTATTATTATCCCCATTTTCGGGTTGGAACTTGAAGCTTATAAAAGTTAAATGCATTGCTCGATGTCACACAGCAAAGACGCTTAGCCCGTATTAAAATCCATGTCTGTCAGATTCCGAAGCCCATGCCACCATGTGCTGCCCTCATTATGAATGTGTTATAGGGCAATCTTTTTGGCACCTGGGACCAGTGCTCCTATGAGAATCTAATGCCTGATGATCTGCGGTGGAGCTGAGGTGGTGATTCTAGCGCTGGGAAGTGGCTGCCAATACAGATGAAGTTTTGCTTGCTTTCCTGCTGCTCACCTCCTGCTGTGCAGCCCAGCTCCTAATAGGCCACAGACTGGTACCAGTCCACGGCCAGGGACTTGGGGACCCCTGTTGTAGGGGAAACCACCAGAGAAAACCCTCTCCCTCTCTCACACCACCCACAGCTCTGTACCATGTCACATGGTTCACCTGTGGTTCTGCCTGCCCCTTAAGAAAGCAGTGTGCAGTTACAGGCCATGTCTTACTGGAGGCTTCAGCCCCAGCTTTCAGTGTAGGGCCTGGCACCAAGTAAACACTCTTTAAATGTTTGATACATAAATGAAATGATGGGCAATCTTTACTCATTTCCTATAAGACTACAAATGTGTCTCACTCTATTATTCTTTGAGAGAGCTAAAATGAGACTTAGGAAAAAATGAATTGCAAAGTTCTTTAAGAGACTTGGAGCAAGGCAATGGGGAAACTAAAGAAAAAAGAACCCAGTAAATCCTGCAGAGGGAAAAGCTGGGCACCAAAGTGACCATTAGCATGAGGCTTATAATATTAACAGCAAATCCTTCCTTACACAGCACAGACACGTCTAAGTCCTCAAGTCCTTTACAGAAGTTAATGTATTTAATCTTCACGGCAACCCATTCTTCAGACAGAAAATGTGAGGCACAGCAGGGTGGACATACTTGCTCAAGGGCCCACAAGTTACGAGTGGCAGAGCTGGGATTCGAACCCAAGTCACCTAGCACCAGAGCACACGCTCTGGGTCTCTCCACTTCCTGCCTCCTAGGTGTTGGCCGTGTGGGGGGTTAGGAGGCTCTTCAGGATGAGAGCGCTTCCTGAGAGTCCACCACACCAGGCCTCAAGCTCAGGCTGAGAGGAGAAAGCTCCAAAAAGCAGCAGCTGGAGGTTAAATTCTGAGTAATTAACATGTTTATCCATCATGGCAGAATTGTTCCCCAGAGAATTCAAGTGTCATTTCACTGTACCTTTAATTCAGAAATGCTTTTTCTGTGTCTTGCCAACAAACACTTAGTGGGGAAGGGGGATGGCAGCTTCTTGACAAAAAATGGAGGGAGTGAAGTTTCTGCCTGGACCAGGCAGGGCATTACTACCCGGACTGTTCCCAAGGACACTGTACTAGAGGCAAGGGGGAAATTTGGGTCTGCATCCAGGACCCTAAGACTTAGAGCAAATAGCCTGCAGCATCTGAGTTAGAAATCACAGACAGAGGAAGAGGAGGGACTGCACAGTCATTAGGTATGGGGTCTCTGGACCCAGGCCAGAGTCTGTCCTGACTGTACCACTTACCAGCTGTGTCACCTTGGCAAGCTACTTCCTTTACTGCATGTATAAAATGGAGATGATAATACACATCTCCAGCTAAGTTCCTCTTCAAAGCAGGCCAAGGCCTGGTACAAGTAATTTATTTGGAAGATGATCCAGGGAAACCCCCTGAGGGGAAGAGAAGTAAGACAAGAAAAGAGGAAACCAATAAAACGCATTGATGAGTGGGTTATTCCTGCTGTGGGCAACTGGGGCTCAGTCTTCCCAGGTGCCCTTCAACAGGGGTGTCCAACTGAGAAGTAGGAAGTCAGGTTATTTATTCTGCCAACCCGCCCATAATTGCTAGGGGGTTAACTGCCTGGCACTTTAGGCCAGCCCCTCTGCAGAGAAAGAGAACACCCTCAGGCAGGAAATGGAGGGAGTCATCTGTGCAGACGAGGTCCATCTTCAGGGAACTATCCCTAAGGTCCACCTTCAAGTGGCCTCTGGGATCAGCCATAGGAGTATCGTGGATAGGGGCACTGGGAACACTGCTCTGGTACAGGTAAAATACTTGAAACAGTGCCTGACAATCAGGAAAAACCCCACCCCAAGTGTTCTTTGCTGTCATGATGATGATGACAACAATGATGACAATGATATGATGACGATGATGACAATGATTACTATTACTACTTCCAGGCTCAGAAAAAGACTGGCGCCACGCATGGATAATGAAGGCAATAGTTGGTGGAATGCCGTCTTCTCCCAGCAGTTCTGCCCCACCTCCTGCCCACTGTCTACAATGACTCAAAGGAGACAGACCTGCCTCCCTTCTGTCCTGGGGGAGGCTCAGAAAAAAAAAACAACATATGAAAGTCAGTCCTGGGAAAACATGTGGTAGATGGGGGAGCAGAGAAATACAGGGATATCTAGGTTGTTGGCCTCCTTACATTCCCATGTGTGGATTTGGAGACCTGAGAATCAGAAGTCAGTTTCTGAATAAAACTGCGTGAAGTCCAGCAATATTGATGAAATGATATTAATTTGTTCGTTGAACAATATTTCACACCATCTGTCTCCCTGCCACTTCGCTAGGCACTGCAGGGGGGTAGAGAAGGGAACCAGATACTGCACACAGCCAGGGAGAAAGTGAAGAAGAGGGCAGAGAGAGAAAGGAGGACAGGAATAAATGGAGAAAATTAAATGTCTCTTTGGGGAAGGGTACCCAAGTGAGCTCTTGCCTACCCGATGCTGTTTGAGGCTGTCCTCTACGTGGTCTGTCACACCCTCCAATATGGCTCTTCCGATCCCCCTCTTTGTTCATGCACTAATATAACAAACTTCTATATAGTTGCTATCTGTTCCTGGTAGTGTTCCAAGAGTTCACAAAATATTAACTCATGACAGCCTTACGAGGTTTTATAGAAGAGGAAAAGGAGCACAGAGAGGTTAGGTAACTTGCCTATAGTCACAGAGTGAGTAAAGAGCACAGCATTCACAGACACTGTCCTGCTACCTCCACCCCTCATCCACAGCAAAGCCCTCCCTGCTCTCTGCCCTGCCTGAGCATGAAGCCCTCTGTGAGCATGCCCTCACTCGAGGTCTGACAGCCCCAAACATACGGCCTTTGAGCCCCACACAGACAACCCCATTGTATTTTATGTTCCACATGCATGTCTTTTGTCTCTCACTAGTTTTTAATCTCCATGAGAAGTGAGACCATATTGTCAATTTCTATGGATTCCCAGAACATTATAAATAGTTCAAAGTGATAATAACTCACATTCATGCACACAAATGTAAACTCCCAAAGACCAGAGACCATTGTCTGTCTGTTTGTTCTCTGCTATATCCTCAGGGTCTGGTAGAGTGCCTGGTACAAAACAGGCACTTGAACTTTCTTGCTGATGAATGAAGGCGGAAACACATTTCCTTGGCACTCACTATGTGCCAGGTATTGTACCAGGAGCTCCATATACACTACCCTATTTTATCATTGTGGATGATAGAGGAAATGAATGAAGTCATAAATAAATGAGTAAAGGAGTAAGTGAATGGATAGATGAGTAGGCAAGTGAAAGAAGGCATTCCAAGGCCAGCATCCTCTCCATTAGCCACAACACCCACTCCTCACAGGGGTTTCTCTCCCCTGCCTGCCATCTTCGGACCATGGCCTGGTCCAGGACTCCTACACTGCCTTCTGCCTCTCAGCATAGTGGTGGAGCTGCTCTCCAAAGCCCAGTGATCACCAGCATAGGCAAGAATGGTTGAAGGAGCTTTCTATACCCCACTTTGAAGCAGTTGGCACCTCTGTTTCCTTAACATGTCTAGAAGTCAAGGCTGGACTGAGGAGAGTTGCTATTTTGAGCAAGAACTCTGATCCACCCCATGTCCTTCCCAGGCTTCCAGCCCACAGCACAAAGTAAAGAGGCAGAAATGCACTCACTCATTTATTCATTCATCCACAACATGCCTTAAGCAACTGAGAATCTACTGCATCCAGAGTACTTCTGAGCTTTGTGCAGGACATATGTATAAATAAATAGTCCTTGACCTTGAGGAATTTATGACCTAGAAAGAAGAATAACAGGTACATTAACTCTAATGTCAGCCATCTCTGGCTTACCCAGTACCTGGGCCCATATGTACAGCCACAGGTTTTTCTCTTACAGCCTTAATGTGTCACTGGTTTGAGACCCTGCCTCCTGTCCCCCACCTCCACCCCATGCTCCCAGACACAGGCAATAGGAATAACACAGACTGAGAAAATTTCACAAGTAAGGTAGAGAAGGAATTAAATCATATATCTCATAGTAAATGGCTCTAACAGGAGATTTTGAGGTCACTCCGGTTTCTTCTAGGTCATGGTACAGCCAAGGATTTCTTATCTGATCCTTCTTCACATGGTCCTGTGAAGCCTATGGCCCGAACCTGCTCCCCAAAAGCCCCTTGACCCTCACCCTCCCACCAGAGTGGGCTTTACCTCTCTGCACATCATTAGGGATAGCCACTAATATTACAATTCTTTCCATTTTTTAGGAAATTGGTAGGACAATTTCTGGAGTTAACTGTGGCTGAGTGGTTTGCTCTAGGCAATTAATCATGAGCAGAGTCATGTGTGTCATTTATGGATGGAAGCCTTCAGCCAGAGTGGTGCACCACTGTCTCAGGCCCAGATGATATTGAAAGCAAATGCCAAGAGGAAGCTTCTATCACTTTGGTTTGCTAAGTGACCCTAATGAAGAGGCTCTCTCTTTTCTCCTCCTGCCCTCCGTGACTGATATTATACATGTACGGAGCATGATATAACCTTTCTTATCTTATGTCACTGTTGGGGATCTCTGTTACTACAGCAGAACAAGGCCTAACCTGAGTGATACAGACATTCTGATGCAGAACTATTCAGCTCTGCCCTGATCTACAGGCAAACTGCCATGCTCAGCTAAATCCTGGAGTTCACCAAATAAACAAAAAAAATCTTCTAGGTAATAGACTCTATACTCTGCAAAAGGCAGTTTATGACATCTTTTGACAGCTGAATATTCTCCTTGAAGTCTCCCCTTTTACCCTCAAGAGACTCATCCACATTTTCTTTTTTTCTAAACAAAATGGTGGAGATTCTAAGAGGAAATCTAGGGAAGGAAATTTCAATTGGCACAAAAGAAATATGCTCTGGTAAGTGCCAGGAGAAAGGCTGGTGTGTCAACATAGCAGTGACACACGAACTAGTAGGAATAAGGTACCTTCAAAAGGGAGGTGATATCCCCCAACCTCCATGAAGGCTTTTCTGCAAGAAAGAAAGAGAACAATTCTCTAAGGATCAAATTTTAATGTGGCTCTGAACTCTAAAGCTGAGTTTGGGATCCCAGGAAAACATAAGAAAGGAAGAAGGAGCTCCAATGGCTTTCAGTAAGGTATATCACTGGACCAAAGCCTTCACTCTATACAAGTGTCAGAGCCTTGCCAAGCCTGCCCACTCATACCCTCCTACCAGCCAACTGCCCAGGCCAGGATACACAATGGTAAGTACTTTATGATTTGGACCCTGCCTCATTTCTCTCTACTTCTTACCCCACCACAACTGAAAATAGCAGACAGGTCACTTGTTCTATACATACGATATGACTTTAGCCTAGGAATTACAGGGAAAACCTGCACACACCTCTAAAATGTTCAGGTAGTCTATGTTTAATGTGAAAACAATCAACCTCATTAGACCTTTATAACAAACCAAGGCAGGCTCTCACAGCCTACCCTGAACAAATCTGGACATTCATCACCCAAACTCACTTTATTGTCCATATCTAGAGTGAGAGCTCTCGGACCACCTGGGTCCTCCACTACAGCATCCTGCTCACATTGCCCCTGCTATACTCTGTCCTGAATGGCTCATCTCCCTATTTCACATCTGACTTTAACCTCATTCTCTCAGGGATTTTCTAAAAAAATTTTTAAATTTACAGTTTAATGACATCATTTGCCCTTCCTGGGAAGGCATGTTTAATCAAACCACTTCTGGGAGTGACATATCTTTAATGCAAGACATGTATTACTCATATGGAATTTTTCAGTATATGATGGATCATAATAGATAGAAGACCCTTTCGATGAGATGATGGACGAAAGACCTTTTCTTGAGTACCTCACCCTATATGTCATTCTGTGTATCATATATCCTAAATAAGCCTCTTACAATTCCAAAAGCACTACATTAGTATCAATTTTCAAATAAATAACTTTTGCCAAGGACAGAGGAGAAAGGATCAGATTAGATAAATTTCCCCTAATGATGAAACCACTTCGCCCACAGACAGAAAAGCAGCAATAAGTAGCCCACGTCCTGAGTATATTGTCAGTGAGAACACATACACATAACATGTAACTTGTTATTAATCAATTAATCCTCAGCTAGCTTTGTCCAAACTCATCCAGCAGATGAAATAAGAAGACATTTGTAAGCTGTGTGCATTTAAATTAATATTTTTAAATGGCATGAGTGTTTGATACTTTCAAAGAATACATCCAAACCAGATCGGGCATTGTTATTGTCTTAGGCCCTGCTTCTATTTTTAATTCTTTTTTGGGAGGAAGACAACCATCCTAAATTAGTTTTGATTTTTTTTTCCTTCTGTGCCTCAAAAGAACCATGTTATTTCTGGTTCAGTAAATCACTAGTGAAGTTTTAAAAAAATTCCTAGAAAGTTTTAGTTTCATTCAGTCTTTAGGAAGAGAAGCAACCTATAAATGCCAATAACTACAAGTTTCATTTTCAAGGAAGTCTGCTTCAGAACCATAGCAACCACACTGATCAGGATATGCAAGGTTATGCTGCAGTAACAAAGAAACCCAAAAATTGCAAAGATCTAACATTTCATCATTTATTTCTTACTCATGCAAAGTCACTTTGGGCCTGATGGCTCTACAAGGTAGCTTCTTTTAAAGAGATGACTCAAGAATCCAGCTTGGTTTTATCTATGGTTCTACCATGTCAACACACAGCCTCTGAAATCACCATAACAGGTCAAAAAAGAGCACGGAGAAGCAGGCAGGAGCTTTTCGCTAACTCAAGCTAGAAGAGATACATGTGTGCTCGTAGTGCACCAAACTACAAGGGTCCTCGCAGGACTGGGAGAGTCCATGGTTATTTATTCATCATTAAATCTCCATCTACACAGGCTTTCATTTTGCAGTGCTGAGACACTTTATGATATTGTTACCTACTTAACAACTCTTGACTTCCAGCCCTTACAGTCTGTGCTCTAAGGTCATTATTTGGCACAGATGTGTTTATTAGAACCTAAAGTTTTCTTTTCTTTTTCTTCTGAGTATCCCAGGAGTGCCAGATATAACAACTCCCTGTGCTTTAGGAAGAAAAGAATAAACCAGAGGAGGGTCACCTTGAGTTTTTGATGAGAGCTCTGCTTCAAAAGCAAAATGAAAGTTGTCAGGGTTGGAGAGGGAATGAAGACTGGCCAAGAGCACCCACACTGGGAAGACTCCGTGGCAAATCTGCCTCTGCTTGGGAGGGTAGATAAATGAGATCATGTTCACAAACCCTGGAAGGAGGACCAACTGTTAAAAACATATACAGACTCTAAATATTCTAATTCAGACTATCTAGTACTAATCCCAAAATCAACATACTAATAAGCAACCCCAGGTAATCCTGACACACAACCATATTTTGTAGCCATTACACGAGAGAAAAATACAAGGTCCCCACTACCACTAAATTGACTTATTCAGTCTTAAAATGAGAACCAGACCAAGTAATTGATATGGACCAAACCAAGATCAGCAGACCATTGAGTTCCCATCAACATCTGATGGAGGGCAAAGTGCTTGAGGCTGGTCTTCATATTGAGAACAGACTGGAACATTAGAGAAGTGACTGGTCCCCTCATTTAAAAACCAAAGCTCCCAGGAGTTGGGTTTTTCCCTTTAGTGACAAGCAGAACTCCCAAAAAGTATGTTTATAGGCTTGAGAGAATGGGTTTGAGGTGGGAACAAATACTAATGAAGAAAGTCTTTGCCAATGGTAAGCACTGGCCTTTCCATTCCATGATAGTTTGGGAATTCACTGGGGACACAGGCATATGGATGGGTCTAGAAGAACAGGACTTTACTCCACATCTGTGGGTTTACCCCACCTACACTGTGATCAGGCCCATCATTTTACAAGAGCATAATATTTGTAGCAAGAGATTTACCATACCTACTGAGGTGTAAGAGGGGTGATATGAGTGTGTAAATAGGTGAGAGTGCTATTTAGTGATTGAAAAAAGTTCCATAATATACAGTGTGTGTGTGTGTGTGTGCGTGTGTGTGTGTGTGTGTGTGTGTGTACATGTTTCCCAAATCTCTCTCCTACCATACATATCACTGTAAACTTTAGAGGCCAACTATTATGTCAGACCTATGGGACTCCCTCTTGCTGCAGAGTGAGGGGCCTGGGGTGGGGGAATTGAGGGATAGAATAGGTGTGTTCCAAAGCTGAGACTGGGCTCAAAGTAGAAGAGCTGCCCACTGACCTAGGGCTGTAATGGGTGAGGCCTGAGGCAATTTCTAGAGAAATTCTATGAGCTTCTGAGTGGTCTTGAGGTAGATATTCAGAGGTTAAGTGACCAGATCCAGTCTGGGCAAGACAAGAGGGTAAGAAGGAATGTCCTTTCTGGGGATTCTGGGAGCAGGGTAGGAAGTAAATCAAAAGTAGTGTCCCCTCCTTCTCCAGAACAACCACTCTCCATCATGGACCACAGCAGGCTACTGAGGTAGAGGAAGACCACAGAATGTAGCACTCACTGAACATTGCCCACTCTCCAGAAGCTTCAAGATCATGTACATAGGGCATCTTGCCCAACTCTACCACTTCCCAAATTCTTTCATTTTCCTCATCTACAAAATGGGATAACTAGACCTACCCTACTGGGCCCTGGTGAGAATTAAATAATGTAATGCAATTAAAGGACTCATTACTCAAGCCTGGCACATTGTAAATATCCAAGAGCCCTAGGTCTTAGCTTCCTCACCTAGAACAACACCCACCCTGCCCATCTCCCCAAGCCACTGGGAGATGATAAAAGAGCAAAATCACAGTCACTGTGAAGTCCTTGTGTAGCTATGTAGGTGATTCCTGCCATGTTCTTAGCATTCCTGACGTATACACCAGGAGTTCAATCCATGCTCCATTCTGCCTGGACATGGTGTTTGTTAGTAGCTGAAAAATCAGGCCGAAGTGGAAGCATTTCAGAGTGTCCAAATTGTCTGGGCTGGAACCGCAACTTCAGGGTTATCAAGAAAGGAATCAGGGAGAAACAGATTCTGAACATTCAGTATAGGGGTGTGTGTGTGTGTGTGTGTGTGTGTGTGTGTGTGTGTGTGTGTGTGTGTGTGTGTGTTGAGAGAGACAGAGAAAGTCAGAGACAGAGAGATCAAGTCTGAACTGACTAGGAGCCTTCCCTCCATTACCAAGCTGATTTAAACCTCCAAGAATGCAGCCTGGCCACACCACTGATGGGAAAGACAATAGGAAAATAGAAGGCGACTCAGAATGCAAACACCTCATTTTTGCAGCACAATAAATGAATTCACCCTTTTGCTAAATGTCAAGTTAATATTTCTCTTGGCACCAGCTGTGTCCCTCCCCTTCTCCTTATGGTGAGGCTGGCCTCTCGGAAGCCCGGCCTTGGGCAGCAGCCCAGTCTCAGCCCTGGGAATTGAGGAGCGGAGAAGCAGCTGGCACCATAAGCACAAACACATCCAGTCCAGCCTCCGAGGGGAAACAGCCTTTCCGTGAGTGATAGCCCCAGAGAGCCCCCAGCTCTGGCTGTGGGAGCTCTGGGGTTCTGGCTGCAGCTCAGGCAGCTGACCAAGCCAGGAACTGGCACTAAGAGAAGTTCTCCTCCCTTTCTGCTCACAGACAGGAAACAGGCAGGCAAGAGTGGACTACCAACCTTCAAGGCCAGTTACCAGCTGGGACCTTGTACTCACCTGCACAGAGCAAACAGGTCCCCTTGTCTCCAGGAAAACTTCCACAGTATTAGCAGTGTCTCCCCAAATGGATGACCCACCCAGGTCACTCCCTCTGGTTTTCAATATAAAGCCCAAACCCTTAGCCAGTCACTGAGGATTGAAGTTGACCCTATTCCCTCTAAAATCATGTGGTCCTTGAGTTTCCCATTGCTTGTCTTTATCATCCAGGATGATGGTTCTCCATTTCAGGGTCTTCTCTCCCATTCCTTAGTGTCGGGTCTGCCTTCTTTTACATCTGCATGCCCAGTGCCACCTTGCACAAGGCCTGGAACAGGAAATATGCTCAGTAGTGGTTGGAAGGTAATTCATTCATTCCTCAGACCACTCTTCACACCATTCCCTCATCCAATCTTCTGCTTTCTTTCCCCCCAAAACTATCAGGTACTCCCTACTCTTTAGAGTGTCCTCCCCATCCTTTTTGTTTTCACTTTCACAGCTTAGTTCAAGGTTCCTTGCAAGTCTCACCTTAAGCTTCAACTATACCTGGTTAACTGCATCTCCCATGAGGAGCTTCATAATGGAAGGCTTTGTAATAGTTACTTAATGTCTCTGAACCTAATCTGTAAGCAAGGTTAATAACAGGTTTGCCGTAAGTTTCGAATTAAGACACAATATAAATTAAGCACATAGCCTGGCACATAGCAAGTGCTCAAAATAATTATCTTTGATAATAATGATAATGCTGGTGATGATAACAGTGATGGTGAGGGTGATATCCTTTTATTATATATCTCGAACCCCAAATTACCAATTCCTTCTTTGAGGATAAGGACCACTGCTTACTTTGTCTTGACAAATTTTAAAGCATACAGCACAATGCCTTAGTCCTGATGCAAGCTTTATTATTAATATTAATAATATTTTGTTATTGATATTAATAATGCTTGCACATTTTACAGCATAAAGTCATGAAGAGAGCATTGAATTAGGGGGTCAAACATTGGCTTTTGGTCCTGCTTTCCCACTTTGGGCCTTATATTCTTGTGCAATAAATAAATGAGTTTTCTAGAAGGATCTGAGGTTCCATCTAGTGATGATATTGCAACTCTGTGGTTATTAATGACAAAGTTGACACCAAAGTGGGCCTGCCTTCCATCCATATGGGTTATCCCTACTCAATATGCCTTGGAACACAATGGCAGAAACTGGGATCTATGTCAGCCAACCAACAGAACCCCAATTCTCACTGCAACATTAATACATTTTCTGTTTTGAAGATTACTCCAAGCAGCATCATGGTTGACATTTCCTCTGCACAGACATTGCAACAAAATGATCTGCACTGGATGTTCTGATTAACCCTTCTGCCTGGCACACCTATTTTTGTTTCTAGGTGCACACTATATGACTCCTAAGGTGAAGGCAACTTCACCTTCCATCCTACCCTCTTGTCCAGACAAAACTGGATGATAACTGGAGCAAGCGACTGAGCATAAAATGCTATCGGACACCAATCACATCTCTTACATCTCTGCTTGAGAAAGGTTATCCCCACTTCTACGCTGAAGACTCCACAAGAATAGACTTAGGATGATCCTGAGGTTCAGAGGGTAAGCTCTGCTCCACTGCTTACAACCTGTGTTACCTCGAACAATGTATTTCATCTCTCTGTCTCACTTTCTTCACCTACAAAACTGCAATTGTTATCCACATACCTTAGGATTATTTTTGTTGTAAAGATTAAATAAAATAACACATGCAAAGCACTCAGAGCAGTACCTGGCTCACAATAAGCATACAATAAATATGTATTTTCATCATCATCATCATTTAATAACGTTGAATAAAAGATAAGTGCTTATTCCTTTTTTGGGTTTTGGCAACAACCATATTGAAGAACCAATATCTCAGGCAGACAAGCAATACTGTAAGCAAAGGATAAAGCCTCAATAAGTCCAGAGAAAGTGGAAAAGGGTTAGTTGCTGACCCCACAGATTATCCTTGGAAAATGTTTGAAACATTATAATGTTTGAGCATGTGTGTACTCAGACAGTGCTAATGTGACTTTCTACAAGGCTTAGTAAAATGTCCAATGGAAGATACACTGAGCCAAGAAAACAAGCACAGCCTAACTACGCTTGCCCACTCCAACACTGAGGCCCCTGTCCACGGTCCTGAAAGAGACAAGAGGACGAAGACTGATGAGAGTTCACGACTAGTGAAAGATTGGCAAGTAGAAAAGAGAGAGACTCTTTAAAATCATGTTTGAATAAACACAACTATTGAGAATAAATGTGTCTGCTTAGTAATTGGGCTTCCTTACTCATTGTGCTCCTGAATAGAAACTTATCAAAAGAACCTCATAATGCATACCAGAGCTAACATAAATTACTTGGAGAATCCCTGGCTCCCCTCTGTTGGCCTGAATAATAAGAAATTGAAAAACATGTATCTCCTATCCTGAAACGAGTTAATTCTTCTATTCTATAATTTACCTACTGCAAAGAGGTGCCAGAGAATATTTATTAAGAGCAAGGCTCTGGAGTCAAATGGCCTGGTTTCCAATCTTAACTCCTCACTTATCAAGAGAAGACTTTGGTTAAGTTCCTTCACCTCTTCGTGTTTCAGTTCATTCATCTATTAAAAATAATCATAAAAATAGTACTCAGCTTATAAGGTTATTTTAAAAAATAAGATAATATACCTAAATCACATAGGAAGTACACATATCATAGTAAGAACTTAGTAAATATAAAGATATTCTTATAAATATTAAATTGTCTTTGTTATTATCATTGCTCCAAGTCACATTTAACAAAGAACGCTTATTTTCCCTCCTACATCTGGTTTTGTGTAAATGCCCTTCCTTCTCTCTGTTCCTATTATCTGCTGCCTTCTATCCCCATCCTGTGCAAATTATGGAGTCAAACCAAGAAAGAGATGAGGAAAGTTTGTCCACTCACCCACCAATTGAACTGAACATAAAAAAGACTCAGAAATTTTGTGTGAAATAGAAAAGAGTAAAAACATAAAGCTGCAATTCCCCTAAAATCCAAGGAAAATAAGTGCCCTCAGTCCACATCACAACAGAGCCACTCTTCACACCTTGCTCAGCCATGCTTGAGGCCATCTCGGATTTGCTTCCTCATCATTCTGTCAGCCTCCAGAGGAGGCTCACAAGGCTGACACATGCTGTGCAGATCACCAAAGGCAAGGCCTAAGTTGTTTGGGTCCTTTGAAGAATGCTCAGTGTTAGCTCAATGGTTCCAGTCTACGACTCAGAAATTCCAGCATTCAGGATGGAAAACAAGCAATGATAATGATCCCATCTGATCTTGAACTTGTAATACTGTCCTAAACACTGCCATTCACCTTAGTTCCTTAAATCTTAGCATCCCTCCAAAGCAGGCAGTTATTACCATCCCCATTATACAGAAATGATAGCTGAGGCTTAAAGATTGATGACTTGCTAAAAGTCACACAGCTACCAGTGAATTCAGGATAGCCCCGACTGGCTCTTCAGGCATCAGATTTAGTAAAGAAAGCATGGTAAAGCAGCCAGGGAGACTCTTCAAATCCCAGTTCCATCGCTTAACCAGCTGCATGACTCGGGGAAAGTGACATTTACTCAGAGGACTCAGTTCCCTCATCTATAAAGTGGCAATAATATCTACCATGCAGGATTTTGGAGGGTGAACAACAATGTGTGCAAAGAACAGTTTATGGTCTAAAACAGAGGTGGGGTTAAATAAGACACTATTGTCATTACTGTCATTGCCAGACAGTCCAGTTCTCTTCCCAATATGTAATGCCACAAGGAATCTAGGCTAAAGGAAGCAGTAGTATACACTGGCTTCAAACAAATGTTATTGTCCTACTATTCCTTCCACCCCCCGCCCCATCCACTGTGCTATGCCTGCCAGTTATAAGTCTGAACTGCAGAAAGCCTAGTTATCATATGTGGCTTATCTGGGAAACTTTCAAATCCCACACTGGGTTGGCTCATTTCATTTGTCATATTCTTGGTTCCTGACACTGACAGGCAGCAGGTCTGAGCATGAAGACTGTAATAGCTAATATCTTAAAAACCCTGTTCATTTTTATGTTCAATATGATATACTCCATCATGGTAACCCTGGGTCAAAGAAATATATTCATTTCCATAAACAATCTTTCCTGTCTTCACTATAAAGAACCAATAAGAATGAAATATGCTGAATAAAGAGGCAGTGAGAGGCATTTTATAATTATCAATATTCAAACACCATCCAAGTCCTCATTTTTATTTAATAAATATGGCAATGATCAAGAAGATAATCTGTCTCTTTCCACCAAATTGCACCATGGAGCACTGCAGAGCCTTAAGAAAATAAACTTTAGATTATCTGCTCTTCTGGATTTTCCAGACTGCTATTTCCTTTCACTTAGTAAATAATCAAGAGACGTCTATAAATAATTAAATGATAACATGCACACAAATGGGATCCACTCAAGGGTAGAAATATTCAGGTATACTTTTCAGGGCCCTGGAAATACAATGAAGGACAAGACATAGTCCCAGCCACCAAGGAAGTCACCACCCAGTGTGGAAGACAGATCATAAAGGCAATTACGAAGCCGTGTGATGGGCCAAGTGCTTGAGGCTGGGGGAGGGTAGAGGAGAGTATTTTCTCTTAACTGCAGATGTCTGACTGAAAGCTGAGACCTAAAGGCTACAGAGGCATTGAAAAGGGGAGAGGGGCAAAGGAGAGGAAGTTGCCTTGGGTCAAGGAACATTTGGCCTGAATTTGTCACATTTGGCACAGAACGTGGGGACCTCAAGGCAGCCAGTGCAAAGGTGTGAGGTGATGAGCAGCAAGTGATAACAAATGCAGCGATTCCCAGTCACCCACCCAACACTGTTCATTGCTTGCTCAAGAGCTGAAGCCATCTGTAGTTGCTACTACCTTCTGCTGGAAATGCTAGTTCCAGGTGAGCTGCTGTGCCCAATGGTCATGGATGATTTGGTGTCTCCCTCTAGCTCAGCTCTGAACCCCACCTCCCCACCTGCTACTATAACCCTAGTTACCCCTCCACCTGCCTTCCTGGGTGGCAGAATTGCCATCCCTTCCATCTGCTTCCCTCTCCACAGCACCAGATATGGAACACTGGGGATTTATGGGTTCACCAAGCAGAGCCAGGAGAGTCCTGGAGTAACAGCAAACTGTGACTACATCTGTGGGATAGCAGCAAGGAAGGCAGAAGAAGACAGGTTAGAGATTGAAAGGAGAGAAATGGAAACCACAGAAGCACACAGCACTCAGAAGGAGCTCATTTAATCAGTCTCACCCCAGCTTCCAAATTTCAAACTCAAGGAGAGGGATACTAGACTTATTTAAAAATGAGCCTGTGTGTTAATCTAGTTAAACACAACTTTTCTAGTTTCAAATGTGAAATTAACAAAAAAGAGAATATTCTCTTTTTAACCAAGTGAGGTCCTTATACAGGCTCCTCAGCTGTGAGTAAAACAAACACATGTTTTCATTCTGCTTCCTGCTTGGAGCTCCAAAATGGCCTCAGATGGTCAAGGTAGATATCGATTCTGCCAGCCAGTTCTAGAAGGTAAAGTTGCAATGGCACGAACAGTGTAAAGCAGGATGTGATTCTATTAATTTGGACGAGGGTTCCCCAACCCCTGAAATGAGCATCAGGACCAGTCCATGGCCTGTTAGGAATCAGGCTACACAGCAAGAAGTGAGGTGAGTGGCGGGCGAGCAAGAAAGCAAAGCTTCATCTGTATTCACAGCCGCTCCCCAGCACTAGCATCACCACCTCAGCTCCACCTCAGATCATCAGGCATTAGATTCTCATATGAGCACTTGTCCCTGGTGCCAAAAAGGTTAGGGACCACTGCTTTAGACTGCCCTCAAAAGAGGGCCTATCGGTGCTTCTCTTAAGGGACTAAATTGGCGAGACACAGCTTATATCAAGAATGGCCTGGAAAACAGCTCTCAGTCCTCTCAAATCACATCACTACAAATCAGTCCCTTTGTGGCTGATATAAAATTGCAGCATTTTTAGCCCTCAACTCATTTGGGGCCTAAAACCATCACCAGAGCCACACAGCATTTGTTTGTAGGACTTGGGCTCCTTGAGAGCTCTTTCCCAGGCAACCACTCCCATACATCTTGCATGGGAGGATATTTCAAATGAGATGTACCTGAGAATACTACAGGGTAACTCTGCAGCTGCCGAAGTGTTGCCTAATTGAGGATCTACTTTACAGAGGATGTGAGTGTGATGTAAAATCGGCACATTTTTCATGCTTCTGAGGCTAAGCTGTGAGCTCCTTGCAAAGTGGAACCCACATGATTGTCTCACCAGTGCTGAGAGCATGTACAGGATTTCAATACATGCATTTGTTAAATGAATAAAAAAAAAAACAGGTGAATTACAGAAACAATAAAATAAAGTAAGCCCCAAGAGATCTGCTCACTTTCTTCAGATGTTTGGTCAGTTGCTATTTACTTGAGGCCACCATGGACAATTTGCAAGTCACCCCATGACCACATCATACCTCCTTTCCTTTGCCTTGCTTTAATTTCCATCAGACTGCTTGTTATACCATCTGACCTATAAACATTTTACTTGGAAATGTGTTTATTTGCACACACTGTGTGAGGTCCAAAAAGTAGGTAGGGATTTGTATCTCATTCGTTCACTGCTGTGTCTCCACTACCTAGTACTGGCCCACAGTAACAGTTCACTAAACGTTTTAGGAGAGTTTTAATTATGAGACCTCTTAAAAATCACTCCACCCCTAAATACAAATGACTGAAAATATTTTTGTCTCATGTACCAAGGTTCTTCATAGTGTAAATTAGCCAAGCAATTAAGATGTATTTGAGGACACTTACTCTAAGAAATGTAGACATTTCATCTTCCATAGTTTCTCAAAAATCTTTGCAATTTGGACCCAAAATACCATTTGAGCTTTATTTCATCATCGTCATAATCATCTGCATCACCACCATCACCACCATCACCATCATCAATAACAGTTACAGAAAAAGATTACCAGTACATGCTGAATACAATGTGTTTTGATAACAGGTGTTTGGGGCACATGAAACGAGTAAGATACTGAGGCGCCTGTACTCAAACTGTCTGTCCGATTGAAGCACTAAGATATACTTATAAATGAAACATAGACTGAGTATCTAATGCAAGGTTAAACCAGTGCTATCAGATAAAAATTTAATAAGGTGAGCTACCTAAATAATTGAAATTTTTCTACTAGTCACTAGCCATATTAAAAAGTAAAATGAAACAAGAAATTGACTTTAGTGATATTTTACATAACCCAATATTTCCAAAATATTATCATTTCAACATGTATCCAATATTTTTAAAATTTTGCCAATGAAATATTTTACATTCTTTTATTATACTTAGTCTTTGAATATGTATATGACACAGCACATTCCAATGCTGACTAGCCATATTTCAAGTGTCTAATGGCCTTATGTGGCTCCTGTCCACCATATTTAACTGCTCAAGGTTAGAGCAAAAGGTTTTTGGAGTGTAGAGGAGAGGAGTACCTTTGTGGGCAAGGGAGTCTGGAGAAGGCCACATGAGAGAGTCACCCCTCTTCCCTCCTTTCTACCTCCTCTTTCTTTCCCTCCCTCCCCTCTCCATCTACCCCATGGATGCAAGGGTGATGTGTGCAGAACACATACATGCCCCAAGAAGAAGACAAACAAAAGGGGTGCCCAGTTCCACTCTCTGAGACCTCCTGCTCCATCTCACCTCTTTGCTGTATTTTCTTAGACAGTGAAAAAGGGTAAAATCTCATCCCAGTGCTAATGAGAGATCTGGGTGTTTGCCCACAAGCACTAAAATAAGATTCCTCTGATCTCAAAAGAAAAATATATTCATGCCTTAGGCAACCCTAGGGACTTAAGAGTTGTTCTCAACCCTTGCATGCATCAGACTTACCTGGAAAGAGCATGCACTCCCAGATTCTGACTTAATTTGTCTAGAATGAAGCCTGGGGATTCTGGTGCATTTTAAAGCTCCTAAGTGATTCTAAAGTGTATAAAGAACCTAGAACTGCTGGATGGGGAGGTAGGAAAGGCCAGTTGGAGGAGAGGAAAGAATGGCTACAGATGTCATTCTCCACAGTGCTGACCATTGTGCTTTGTGTACATTTTTTCATTTAAGATAGGTGCCACCAACCCCATTTTACAGGTGAGAAAACTGAGGCTCTGGAGGTTAAGTAATTTTCCAGAGTCACAGTTAGTAATTGGCAAAATAAAAGACATTCAAACCACGTCTGACTCAAAAACCCATGTTCATCCCTCCTTTTCAGCCCCTGTCTGTCCCTCATTATCAATCCTGCCCCCCATCTCACCCACCTTAATCTTGGTTCAAGGTAAAAACTTGGATGCGAATGAGAGGATGAAGATGACCAGGCAGACAAGAGGACTGGAGGGAGTTGGAGAAGAAAAAATAATAGGGGCGAATCAAGTAGGGAGAGGCAGCCTTCATAAAGGGCCAGAATTTCCTGGAAGAATTTGCAAGAACTGAAGAAATTGAGCATTGTGAGAGCCCATGGGGGAGGGTACCAATATGGATCACTAAACTTGTTTGGTGTCATGGCAATGAGGTACTGTTGAGAAAAGATGCCCCCAGGAAAAAAAATAACCATTATTTGGCTTTCCACAGGGGAGCCTGTCTTCCTTCATCAATGGATAGACTGGAAAGACGGCCAAATTACAAAAGAAAAATAAAAGGGCTGTAGACAAAGATATGCTCTCTTTCTTAGAGTTCTTACCCTATAAAATCACTAAGTAGCGAGAAATTAACTCAGTACTTGAAAAAAAAAGGAAGGAGAAAGGAGAGAAGGAAGGGAGGGACAGGGGGAGGATGGAAGGAGGAATCTGGTAATACTGGAAGAGAAATCAGTCTTGCCTGACAGTATTTAAATTGAATGTCTGTGAGCATGGCTCATAATTTTCAGTGAAAGTAGAAGCTATTAAAAAGTCAATGCACAAGATTAAAATTTAGAATGCTATTTTAATAAAACTGAATTCTACTCAATTTCAAATGGCTGTCATTTTTAAGCTCCACCAATTTGAGAACATTTGATTGATAGTGTTGGGGCTGAGAGATGGGAAACCTGAACTTAGCAGGCCCAGCTCAAATGACATAGCCAGAGAGGAGATGAGTGCTCATCCTTGAGGAACCAAGCTGACCAGGTTGATGAGGTAACTCTGAGCCTATTTACCCATTTGCCAAACAGGACTAATACTATCTGCCCCACCTAAAAGAACAAGTGGGATAACAGAATGAATGAACCATTGTCAAAAGCAAAGTACTATGAAGGCAAAGAATGCATCATACATCTGCCTTGTGTGAAGCTTATGCTAGGTTACTGGTTCATACGCTATCTCCTTCTGGAAACTGAGTGGTCTTTTTAGTCTCCCAGTGGAGGAAAACACTGAAAGAAAGTAGCTGAGTGTGTGACCAAAGACAGACTAGAATCTCGTTTCCTATTTCTAACTTAAGAAACCAATCAACGAGCCATTGGACTAAACAGTGCCCAGAGTGTTCCAGAAGTCAGAGGCAACTCATCTGGCATCTCCACCAGACCTACCACACTGAGACTGGAATTTTGTTCTGGGTGCCAGCACTGTGCCTGATATACAGTGTGTGGGTCCTCAATAAGTATTTGTAGGTCTCTCATTCAACATTCTCCTTGTTCTTAAGAGTTTTGACTTTAGTTGGGGTAACAAATAAATATTTCCCAACCAGCTTAATATGAGAACTAACAGAAAGATAATCAGAGTGCTACACAGAGAGAACAGGGAGGGGCGGGGGGAAATTACTACTTGATCTTGAAAATCAATTTAGTTTCTTCATCAGGTATTATTGTCATTGTGGTCATCTTTAATGTTGTTCACAAGTATCTATCTCCTGCCCTTCACATCTGAGGTACATGGCAGAATTATATTTCCCATCTCTCTTTGAATTTGGTTAGGCTAAGCCATGTAAATCACAGTGGCCAATGAAATGTCAACAGAAGTGGCATGAGTCACATCTTGGCAGAAACTTTAGGGGCCATGAACAATTCTCCATGTTCTCTTCCCCCACTACAGTGTCAGTAGAAGCGCATGTGAAAATGAAGCCTCAGGGGGCAGAGGGGGGAAGGGCAGGAAATGTAGGCTCTGGAAGCCTGGGTTCCAACACAAAGCATAAAGAGCATGAATCAGGAGTGGGAAACACATCTTCATTGCACTGCACTGCAGGTCATTTGTTCCTGAAGCCTATCCTCATTGATATAGTCTAGTCCATAAGGGCCCCAGAAAAGGTCCTATAAAGGTGAGGAGTGAGTGAGCGTGAGGCATCTTGAGTGTGAAAAGGAAACAAGATTCCAATCTCTCTTCAGTCACACACTCTGCTACTTTCTTTCAGAGATTTCCCCCACTGGGATGCTCTGAAAAGACCACTCAATTTCCCAAAGTCCCTGAGTTAGGAACCTCAAATTCCTGTCTTTAATGCTTTCATCTCCTGCCCTATCCTGTGGGGAAAAATTGCTTTTGAGCCTTATGGCAATTGCACTAAGTAGCAGAGCTGCACCCCTGACTTAATACCACTTTTGAACCAGAGCCTGTAGGGGCAGCAGGCCTCCCTATGGCTTCTTGTTGCCTGGATAACTCCACCTTAGTCTCCCTCAGCTCCCCAGTTGGAATCCTCAGCTTCAGCCAGGGTCTCAGAAGGATCTCAAGCCTCCTAAGCTCCTACTATCCCCATCACCTAGACTGCCTCCTCCTTCTCATTTCTGGGTCATCAAAGCCTGGCCCCATCCATCTCATCCAGAAAGTGCCACCATGGACTACCCTATTATGTTCTCTTCATCCCACCAGCTCTGAACCCATCTGACACACAGCTATACCCTGTAAAAGGAATAATGTTACTTTGCTCATCTGGGCAAGTCTGAGCTCTTCAAAGGAGGGGTGAACCTCTTGATGCCCTCACTTGTGAAATGAGGTCACAGCTCTGACCACCCATCGGGTGAGATGATGTATCTAAAATGCCTGTCACGGTGCCTGGCACATAACAAGTGCTCAAGAGATTTCTCTTAGTTCCTCTTCACTACAAGAACATCTGAGCTTAGAGGGTAGGGCCAGCTCCTTCCCTCTCCAAGGAAACCCAGATGTGCCACCAAAGATGTGTGAGGGCTATGGGAGTGCTATCTCCCCCAAGGGAACAAAAATTAGTATTTCAGAGAGTGCAAAAAATCTTACTCCTCTCATGTATAAGCAAGGAGATATATATTCAGGAAATAGATAAACAGTATATCTGTGACATTAAATTTTTATTAGGGGATGATTAGGCATAAAAAAATGTTTAGGAAAACTACATAAGTAGGTGGTAATAAAAAATCAGTTGAGAAACACTGGTCTGACGACACTGCCAATCAAAAAACAAGCAGCCCCTCTCATGCCCATTTTGACTGAGTCTCTTATCATCCATCTCTTTACATTTCCTCTCTCATGTCTCTTCCACATCAATAATACGATATTTTTGAAAATTCTGTCAAATCCACATTCATTCCTCCTAAACCTCCTTCTTGGCCTCTCTGCTACTTCATTGATCTAATCTGCTGCCTCCCCTGGGATGTGAACTGAGCACTTAGTTACAGAGAAAGGAGGCACTGGAGAGCTGAGAGACTCCAGTCTTGATTTTCCAGACATGACAGACATGGTTGGGTCCATACCCACCACCAAGAGCAGCAAGGCAGGACAGAGCTGAGCGGCCCTTCCTCCCGACTACCCCGCTGCCCAGCTCCACTCAGAACCAGAACTGTGCAAGTCAAGGCTTGCCTGCAACTTCCATGAGAACTAAATGGACCCCCGCCCTGGGAGGTAAGGAGAAGGTGAGGATTATTGGTGGATCTGCGCTTTGGCTGTTTTACTGAAACATGGCAGACACTGTCATTTGGCTCTCCCAAGGTAGATTCCCCGCCTGCCTGTCCTAGAGGTTAGAAAGCTGAATAATCACCTTCTAGCCTCTCTTGCAGCTCTGAATGCCCATGTCATATATCCTGCATGGGGGAAAGTTTGATAAGAAGGAGGAGGGAACAGCTTCACCTGATGTTGTCCCTGCCCTTTTCCTCCTATCTGAAAATACATACAAGATCTGAAGCAGCCCATTGGTCTTGCCCATGAGGGCAAAGCCAAGAGAATCTTGACATCCTAGAGGGGCCAATCTTGACATAACATAGCAGCTGAACTAGCACCAGCAACTACCTGTGTCTTTTTTGTGTAGAAAAATGCTTTTCTCTTTTGTTACCTAAAAGCATCCTAAGTAACAGGAGTCAAGGGTACAATGAAAAAGACTGACCTATCTGCCTCTCCTCCTTATAAACACATCTCTACTACAAGAGGATGTCTTATGCCTCTCAATATCTGGGCATGTGAAGTGAGGGTACCAGGGAGGCTCTGCCACACTGACTCATACTCCTGAGGTCACTGCCTCTCTGCAGTCAAGTGGACCTGGGTTCTCTAGTCCTGACTCCCCACCAAAAGCAATGTGGCCCTAAATAAGATATCTGACCTTTCTGAATGTCCATTGTTTTTACTATAAAATGAAGCTAAGAATAGTACTTACATTATAGTATTGTTGCAAAGATTAAATAAAATATAATATGCAAGGTACTGTCTCGGTGCCTGGTATATACTATGTTATCAATACTTGATAGTGATCACGATAATCTTCTACCCTCCCTTTGTAGGTCTGCATTCTTGTGAGTTTCTCTGTCTCATTTCTCAACTATTTTTCTATCAGATTTCTCATTTCCTGGTCTCTCTCTAGTTCTCTCCTTCTCCATCTCTCTGTAGTGCCTCTATCTCTGTCTGTCTTTTCCACCCTTTTCCCCTACTCCCATTCATTTTCACTGGGAGATGAAACATAAGAATTTTCCTAGTTTCTCCAAGTTCCTGAAGATCTCCTTTCTTGCAGGCCCTGCATCAGGTACCCTCATACGATAGGTCTAGACTCCTCTGAAAACAAGGGTTCTTGCTGTAGCTACTGGGTTTGCTGAGGCTGTGGGCTGAGAAGATGGATAGAATCCATGGCCTTTGGGCCTCAAACCTCTATGAGGCCATAGTGGCTTACCTTGAGAGTATAGTTTCCCAGATATGCCTCATGTCCTGAGAGGCCCAATAAGGGCAGCCCTAAAGGTCAAGAAAGGCCCCAAATGTAGTGCCCTGCTCAGTCTCTGAATCTCCAATGATCAAAGTGCTTTCTGGGACTTCACAACCCCATCCACACAGTGGCTCTCCCAAGTAATCTGACACTGCTACTGGAAATTCACCAGGGACAGGAAACACTGAATTTAAAAATCAAACAGCAAAGGACTCCAAGGAAATGACTGAGGAAAGGGTGGTTTGTTAAGTTTTCAGAAGATGTTCTAATGGAATCCTGTCCTCTCACCAGTCAAAGGAAAGTCCTTCCCAGGCTCTCAGTCATATTTTTTGGACATATATTATTATAAGTGATTTATACAGATTGCATCATTTAATCTCACACCAACAGTGTGAGATAATGTCTATTATTACTACTCTCATTTTACACATGGAAGTGGAGGCCCAGGGAGAATTGATAATTTGATTCAGTGGCCTGAATGGTTCAAGACCCTAAGAATTCAGACAGAGCCCTACTCACTGCAGCACCAGCTCCCTACAAGCCCCGAGACAATCATCTCTAAGAAGAATCAGCTCAAGCCACCTCCAGGCTTAAACATGCAGGCCACTAAGGACTGGCTTCAAACTCCTTGGCCTCACAAAATGTGAAAGGTGCTATTATCACAAAAGTCAAGGCTGCTTGCAAACTACAGAGGTGACATGAGGTAAATTCATTTCCTTCCTGTCAAGAGAAACTCAACAAGGGTATAATAAGAAGCTAATGTGTACACCAGTGATTGGGCCCATCACAAGGGTGGCACATAATTGAACAAGTTCTCCGTGCCCAGAGGAGCAGAGCAAAGCCCCATCACTGAAAAGTGTCACTCATCTGGCCAGCTTATGTCCGTTCTTAATAATATTATGGAAATATTGCTAAAGGACTAAGGAAAGGACAGAGCCTTGAAGGAGGGGCCTCCCTGAGCCTTGGAGAGCTTCAACCTTGAGAAAAGGACTGTCTGTCCTCCTCCAAGTTGGCTGTTTCTCTCTGGACATCTCCTCTAGGCTGAGCAGGTTTATGCCTCCTGGGCATAAGAGCTATGATTCAGTGTAGTTGTACCTTCTTGCTGAATGGACCCCAGGGAACCTCCAGGGACCCCTGGTAAGCAGTGAGGCCAGTCCTCCAAGTTACTAAAAAGAGTGCCGAGCAGCCAGATAGGGGAAAGGCTCCTCTCTTCCCCTGACAATTGGTAACCGAGATAATTCTTACATGTCTCTTACTATGAGCCAAGTACTTTTCTGAGTGTTTTACACATAATAACTCATTTAATCTGAACAACAATCCTATGTGATAGGTCCTGATACTATATGGATTTTATAGATAAGAAAACTGAGGCACAGATACATGTGCCCAAGGTCACACAGGTAGGGTGTTGTATTTAAGCCCTTGCAGTCTGGCTCTGAAGTCCATTGTCCTAATCACACAGTCTATAGCCTCAACCTCTCAGCAGAGCCCTGCAGTAGGGAAGAAGGAATAGGAGAAGTGATGGGGTAGAAAAGGAGGTGCCTCCCTGGTGGCTGGCATTCATTCATTCACATTCTAATCAGGCACCTTCTTTGCTCCAGATACCATTCTAGGTATTGAGGATACAGTGGAGTATAAACAGATGAAAAATTATGGTCTAGTGAGAGGACAGATAATATATAAATGTATAATTTATTTAATATCATAGAATGGCAAACATAATAAAACAGAGAAGTCAGAAAAAGTGACTAGAACAGGAAGAGGTATAGAAGTTAATTTAGAGTAAGGAAAAGTAAACTTTAATAGAAGCAGGCCTACCAAGAGTTCATTTTGGAGGCTTTCCAATGCCTATGGAATATAGGAAGTGAGCAGTCCTTGACTCCCTTGAGAAGCTGGAAGTTAGAACCCAGGAAAACAAAGTGTGGGGCTCAACTCCACCCACCCACTCAGGAGCCAAGACGAACAGAAGCTCTGCCATCTTGCATGGTGCTCTCAGGAGCACCCAACCTCCTCGGGTGCCATCACAGAGAAAGAAAACAAATGGAGCACCCCACATGGGAATCGCCTGCCTCCACCCAGAAGTGGTGTCCATCTCCTAAGTTCCCATATCCTGCCTGACCATAGCACACAGAAAATGTATGGGTGCACTTGGGATATTCATGAGCCTTACTGCCTTCAGCCACAGGCCCAAAGAGGACACTATTGGAAACAGCAGAGATGCATGAGGGGCTCAAGTCCTGAGAAGTGGACTTCAGCCAGGCTGAGTGAGAAGTAAACCTCTAGTAGCAGGGAGTTAATAGGTTTTTCCAAATGAATGGCTCTTAATTTCAATTCAACAAGGTGAAGGGATCAGGTGAAGGAAGCCAGGTGAAAAGGAAGATTAATCCATCTATCAAGGACCTTTGGTACTGAAAACATCAAAAGATGAATTCATTTGTGAGACATAATAACTCACTAACGGGAGGAATAATTATCTTGAAGCTTGTTTGGCCCCAGAGTCAATCTTTATTTAACGGTATTTATTTTTGGCTCACCATCCTATTTGCCTCTCTTAGAAACTTAGAGTACTCTCTCACTCTTTCTTTTCCTATTCTTTTTCCTCCTCATCCTCCTCCTCTTCTTTCTTCAGAATGATCTTTATGTAGAGTGTCTGTTTTCCTTCTCTCTTGTTTTTCTATGTATTATTGGTCCTCACCCCTAATTACTCACTTCTCAGTATTCTCTCTCATTTCCATCATAGCACTACTTAAAATATATGATTTATCAGTTTATTAGCTTTTTGATAATCTGGCTCTTTTAAAGGAATGTAAGATAGGTAAAGCAGGAACCTCACCTGTCCACACTGGCTAGATCCTAACATCAGACCAATGCATAGCCATTGAACAAATGAACAAAAGGATACTTATAATGAACACATGGAGATTTTAATTTCTTTTAGTCCTCATAAGAATCTCCATTTATTAATGATGATTAGTCCCATTTTACAAATGAGAAAATTGAAGCACAGAGAATAATTAACTTGCCCAAGGTGCCAAAGATAGTAAAGAAAAGAGCCAATATTTGAACCCAGGGAGTCTAGCTCTAGAATCCATTCTCTTTTAACGTAGGTATTTATGAAATATTTATAGAATGAGTGAATGAACACTAAATGAATGACTACTACCTTCCTGCTTTCCTCCCTAGGATTATTGTTTTCAGCTCTTGCTGGACCTCCTACACACCAGGAATGGCCCTAAATTTTCATTATAATATTTTTCGGTTGAACCCTCACATCTGGCACCTGCCTCAAGTCTGGTATTCAAAATGTACCTCATTTGTCCAGCTTGTGTCTCCCAGTTCTCCCTTTGCCTGGCGGTGTCAGCCTGACCTGAAATCATAGACTCGGTTCCTTCAGGAAAAAAAAAAAAAAACTAAAGACTCAGGAGGAGGTACTTCCCCTGAGAAACAAGTGGCTGACCTTAGAGGGTCCAGAAGATCCCCACCCTCTGTCCAGAAACTGAATCCCAGAAAGCAAGTTATGGGTTTCATCCCTGTGTCCACCCTTCTGCCCAGAGACAAAGACAAAACAGACTGGAGTACCAATTGCTAGATGATAGGATAGGAGGGCAGGGAGGTAGAAAGTAAACCACTTTTTCTACTACATCAGCTCTGAGAGTGAGAAGAACTCAAAGGGTTATTAAGTAAGCATCGTCATATAACACAGGACTAAATCCCAATCGAACACAACCTCCTCCCTGCTGCTGCTCCCATGGCTCACTCTGTCTATGACATGACTGTACATGATTCTGCTCACCTTCACACTTTATGTTCATGCCTTGAACAATGCCTGGCACACAGTGGGTGCTCATTAAATGCTGACTGGATAAATGAAGGATCCATTTCCTCCCTGTCTTGGCCCAGCTTTTATACCCCTCCCCAGTGACTACCCAGCTGCATTTGGCTCCACCTCCTCGGATGCAAGTCTTAGACACATTCATGTACTAACTAACCTTAGATACATACTCCTCTCCCCAGCAGGAATGCTTACAGGACCCTGAGCCAAGGAAGATGAAATAGCAATCCCCTAAAAAAACATGCTTTAATGGAGAAGTGAAATTTGCTATTCCGCATGGCCCACCCAGAAATACAGTGCTGCAGCAACTGTTCTACTAGAATCACGGGGCCTCACAGACTCGGGCCAGTACCAAGTGATGCCCCACTAAGCAATTCAAAACTCAATCACGCAAACCAAGTGTGCTTTCATGTCTGGGAAGCAAAACAGTCTAACTGTTCAGCAAATCCAAATCAATACTCCTGTAATAACCCACCTTGGTTCTTCCCTTGGACTCTGAAAATCAACTAAGTAGGAAAAGCCTAGTAGTAATCCTGGACTCTTCCTTGCTTTCCTTCCCTCCCCATATTCTAGTGTCTAGCATCTATTCCTTAGGTCATTTGTTTTGCTCTTGTCCCTCAGACTAAAGGACATCCACAGTTTTTAAACTGTTAACTAGATTCTATCTGGAGAATTCAAATTAGAAACACATTCAAATTCTCTGTCATCCTGCAGTACATTGAGTTTCTTTCCCCCAATTAGCTGGAAGACTGGCTGGGACTTCCTCAGTTCATCTTGCAGGAAAGTGTCTTTTCTGGGCACCTGAACTGTTAAATAAGTAAACAGACTCATTGGTTTCTGGGTTCTGTGCTTGGCACAAACTAAACTGAGCTACACGGGCATGTATGAATGGGCCACAATCTCTGACGGAACTGCTGGGCCCAAGACTAGAATTGGTGCATCCTTCCTGGCAAAACAGCACTAAATTTCTACCTTACTCTCCTGGTTTAGAAGCATTGTCCTTGAGCCCAAAGGACAGTAATGTCCCACATAGACATGATTAAAATGTCCATTGCTAAACTGCCTTGCTGACCAAAGAATGTGGCCATGCACAAATCCTGCATGCATCCTACCACATGGCTGGCTCTACAGAAGAGGAATGGGAAAGGTCATATGTAGTAAGGCTGCCAGGGTTTGAAACTCAACTTAACAATCACAATCTGTGGCTTTATCACTGAATTGCAATGACCCTCAGTTTCCCCACCTGAAAAATGAAGAATATAGACCTCCTGGTGGTATTGTGAGAAGTACATGAGATCATTCACGAAAGCAGCCTGATACAGAGCATCACTAAGAGCTAAAACTTACTGAGTACTAAATACATAGTGTTGACATTTTGTCATTAGCCTCTTTGCACCCATAAGAAATGGGTTTCACCATCTCTGTTTTACAGCAGAGAAACATGAAGACCAGAGCAGCCAAGCAACCTGAACAAAGACAAGCAGCAAGAGAGGGGTAGAATTAGGATTTGAACCCACGCTCCATATGGAAGGTGCCTCCTACCAGAGATGACACTATGCCCATGTTCCCTCGTTTCCATCAGGGGCTGGTTGACAGGCAGCTCTATGGAGTTGCTTGGAGATGGTGGGATTGCAGCTAGAAGGCCTGGCTTTGAGTCCTCTATGTGTTGGCTGACTTGAGACTAGTCTCTCTACCATGCAGGTATGCTCACCTTCCTCCACCATACGCCAGGGACAAGTGCAATTTCCTTGTATGTCTGTTGTGAGGCTTAAATGAAACAATGGTGCTTTGCAATCTTTTACCCAAAGTAGGATTTTTATACTATACCATGTTCTACGATATGAAGAGAAGATAATTACAGTACTTAGCAGCAGGTTAAAGCTTTCAATAAATAATAATATAAATAATAATTGTAGCTAACATATGGGATAAATTATATTTCAAGAATTGTGCTAAAAGCTTGACTAAAACATTTAATCCTCATGACTAGGTTATGAGGTAGGTACTTTTTATTATCCACTTTTACAGATGAGGAAACTGAGGCATGTAACAGCTTGGTAACTTGCTCAAAGGCACCAAACTAGATGCTGAAAACTTATAGGTTTCTATTCATCTGGGCATGTTCAAACTTTGTTCAAAGGATGAGTTGGTCGAGGTGAGTAACACATCTACACTGTGCCCTCCAGATCACCATCATCCTGGTCTCACTGAGAACCAGTGGGATACACAGAAGCAAACATGTCCAAGTCACTTCCATGATCTTCAATACATAAATATGCACAGAAATAATAAAGAGGGAGATAGAGAATGCAACTTTCCCCAAACTTTGAGGAGCAACAGTATGTCCTGAGATATAATTTCAAAAATACCACATCTGGGTCATTTACTCTACATGTAACAGCCTCCCTTCGGCTGTTGGAAATAGTAGGTACAAGCAAAAGGAGAGAGATGGGAAGAATGAACAGCTCATTGTCCTTCATCCTCTGTCTTTTGTCCTCTGGTCCATATCTGCAGAAGTGTGTCTGCCTGCAGATTTGGACACCCACAAGCCACATGCTGAATAAAAGGCCCACGTAGGCCCCAGCAAGGCATAAGAGCAGGGGATGGGTTCAGCCTGGCACAGTCCTTGGAAGCAGAGGCCCTGGTCAGAGCCTGCTAAAAATAAATAGTCTTTTTAACACAGGTATGATATTCACCTGAGCTGTCGAGACCCATCTGGTGGGAAAGAGGAGGTTTTTATATACCTCCTGTTATCCTCAGCAGGCTTCAGAAATATATTTCTGTAATTCTCTTAGCTGATAAATATGGAAAAAGAGAATATGGAATATTCTGATAGGGATCTGACAGAACAGGGGCACATTCTTTAGCTGCTGAATTTCCCAATGACTCCTAGAAATTGTCACAATTAAACCAAATTAAGTGCTTCCGTTCCAAGGATCGGCTGCTGCTGTTCTTTAGAGTATATCTCTGCACTGCTAGCTTTGCAAAGGAAAGTACTGGAATTCCAGATAAAAGCAGCAACTCCTTCCCTCTCACTTGCTTTCTGTGCAAATCTACAATCTGGTGCCAAATTCCTTGGAACTAATTCTAAAACCAGAAAGGCTTTTCATAAGATTACTAAGATTGTATTGGCCTTTGAGAAGTTCCTCTGCTCTGCAACTCACTTTCTTAATGCAATCCTTGGCATTCTCCCCCCGCCCCCTGCCCCATCTCAGTAGCTTGGCTAAAGGGTACCATCACCCATCTCTAGGGTGGATATGGAGACTCAGAAAGTTGCTCCCAACCCACTGGGTGAGTCAGCAGGGAAACCAAGTTTAGAAAATTAGCTTAGATGCTCTTCTTCCCATCATTTGCTTTCCCCTATAAGAAACTAATCAGCAGTTCTTTTGGTTAGACAAAAAAAGCAACAGCCTCAGATTCTTTGGTTTCAAGTTCAGTATAAGACATTTTATGGAGTGTGGCAGTAACTGCCTCTAAGGTGGAGGCCAGCCATTTCAACACCCTGGGCCTACAACCGACATTGATTTGGGAAAATCTGCTGTTAACCAAACTTTTTAAAAGAGCTTTAATCTTCCAGTGTGTCTTACATAGATTTACTTACATGCCCATTTCACAGGCAAGAATACTGAGGCACTGAGCACATGACATTCTACAGAGAGAAGAGACCTTGGAAGGTAACTGTTCATTCATCCTTGCACAAGAAAAAGTGTACCCACTAACACTATGACTGCAGTTATTTTATTCCAGGCAACAGCATGAGAGGCCAAATAAGCACGATGGGTCTCACGAGCCTCAGGTGGAGACCACAGCAGGGGCTTCCAGCTGCTCACATCTGAGTTTGCAAAACAAGAGGAACTGGAGCAGCCTTGAGTTCAAGGTAAGATGAAAATTCTCCTGAGGGTCTTCTCAGCAGAATCCCTGAGTGACAAAGACAACCTCTCTGAAGACAGGTGACATGAAGGCCAGTGCTCAAAACTCTAACTTTGCCTTGGAAACTGTGAGACAAGTTCTATTAGAATACGCTCTACTCTAGACAAGAGCCTATAGAGAATCCAGTCTCTATCCCACCTGAGACCTTGGACAAGTCCTTTCCCTGCATTCCTGTCACTACAGAATTGGTCCAAGCAGTGTGGGGGCTACTATCTCCTCTTCAGCTGCTTTCATAATAGCAGGGGCAGTACCAAGTCACCATGATGACCAGGGGACACAATACCCTCCTTAGCGACTGTGAGGATATAGTGGGTGATGCTCTGCGTCACTCTCTGGAAACTCAGGGTCTCACTCAAAGATTAGGGGAGGGCTTGGGGGGCAGAGATTCAGTGAGCTAGGTTCTATCCATTCTCTTCCTTCAGTCACAACTCCACTTTTATGTATGCTGGGTTCTATCCAAGGTGGTTTTGAACAAAGATTTTAAAGGATCAAAAAAAGGTTTGAAAAGAACTAAGAATACTCCAGAGGTCCTTATTCAAAAAGCTGAAAGACATACAGAGATATGATTATATTTATTAATGGGATGTGTTTAGAGTATTGTAAATTTTTCAAGAGCTTTGTCAGTGGCAAGAGCCAAGAAATTTTCATCACAATGTCACCAGTCATCTCTGAGGGGACTAAAGGTCAAAGGGCACCAAAAAGATGACCCCGAACATGGGTCAAAATTCCCAGGAAGCCACAATTAACTCAAGACTAAAAGGATATTTGGGAGAAATTATCCTCTTGTGCTGAGACTTCTGGTTTCTGGAAGTTCATACAGATACTCTCCACCAGACTCTAGCCTGTTTGCTAAGTTGGCCACAAACAATTTGGAACACAAAGACCCCAACACTCACCAGGGACTTCAGGCACAGCTGAGCAAGCCCATTTCAGCAGGCATATCAGCTCTTCCCTGTACCAGCTCTGTCATTCAGATCTCGGGTCTCAGGGGCAACCACACATGCCCCTTGCTTTCTCATTAGTCCAAACAGCCAGTGCCACCCTCAGGTTTTTCCTCCTTCCAAGGACAGAAGGATTCAGAACCCAAGTATGAGAATTAAACTCTTCAAACTGTTTAATTAGTCATTCTCAAACTAAGTCTGGGGGCCCAACAAGGTCCACAGATTTTTTTGCAATATTCATGCAATGATGTTCATCTTTTTGGATCTGGTACTACTGAGCAATCTATTGATATTTAACAACAAAACAAACAGCAAACACCATCCTAATATTACCAAAAGCAAGTCTGTTCTTCCAGTCATTTATGGTGCCTGCTTTTTGGAGGCCAATTAGTAGACTGGGTTGAGTGGTCCACAGCCAGAAATACTAAAGTTCAGATTGGACAAGAATGCCAGGCAATGTCTGTGAAGAGTCTTCCTGAATCCCCCTCTCTCTCTAAGATAAAAAAGGTTCTACACCAGCTTCCTGGACAGTCACTAGCGGGATAAAACATAAAATATGCCATCCAAGTTCAGTGTTCATATTAGGTAACAAAATACGCATTTGTTTTTCTTTATAATATAAAAAAATCTTATTTTTATTGAATGCTTATTTTAGATCAGGGAACAACAATCTCTCATCTCTCCTGGTATACAGATTCTTTGAAATTGAAGGAAAAATACATGCAGAGAGTTAAGAAAGAGGAATATTTAATATTTGTTGGTCTGCAGGTGCCAGCTCCCTCTCCTTTTCTCCTTTATGCCAAATGCTGTCCAGCACAACTTTCTACACTGATGGAAGTGTTCTCTATCTGTGCTGTACAACGTGGTAGCCATTGGCCACATGTGGCTAGAGTGACTCGGGAGCTGAACTTGTCATTTCATTTCAATTTAAATAGCCGCACATAGCTAATGGCTACCATATTAAACAGTGAAGTAATCCAGAAGTCAAGACCTTGGAGAGATGAGAGAGAGAGGGAGAGAGAGAGAGAGCGGGCGGGCAAACACTGCTCTTTCTGTAGTGAGAACTGTTCTGTGGTCAGGGTTTAAGCAATATGCACAACAGGAGTTACTGGAAGTTCTATGCTTCTTGCTATTCTAATCTCTTAATGAAAGATATTCCTTAGCACTCCCTCTGGGCAGCTCAACATCCATTAGGAAGAAGAGAACATGCAGATAGAGAAGCAACAAAAGGTACAGACACATTAGAGACAAAATATAGATGCAATCTTGCAAACTGGTTGATAATTCAGAAGGTGACAGCTCTCCCTGACTTAGTTGAGAAGCCAAATGCCAAAAGAGAAAAACATCAGTCTCTTCACGTCCATGGAAAACAATCCCCTGAATGCAAAATTAGAACTTGGTAACTATTTCCTGATCTGGCCCTTTTTATTTTTCATGAAGCTTAAAGAAGATTAATGGGACAATCAGGATATTACTGATGAGAAACACATGCATTTCAAAATAGGCTGTGACAAATGACTGCAAAGCCTCCAGGATAGGGGTGGGAGGTGAGGGGGTGTGGAATGAACTGTGGACTGGGAAGTTCCTTGCCTTGGGTCCTGTCCCTGTCCTGATAGTGACCACCTGGCCAGGACACCCTGGGAAGGCATTAAACCCCTCACTGAGAGCCACTGAACAGGTGAAGAGCCCCGCCACTGAGTAGCTGTGAGGTTGAAGGGAGACTATAGTGGTAGCAAGCACTTAAGAAAAATAAAGCTCTACTCAGATGACTCACATTATTATTAAGCAGTTTGATCAGCATAATTATTATTAATAATGGCTGATCAAGTATCTGCTATATGCCAGACAGTATATATGCAATGTCTCTAAGGTTAACTGCAACACTACAAAATATACCTCATTATTCTTACCATTAGTGCTTTCTAGATGTTGTCAAGTGTTTACTATATATTGACTGATTTAATCCTCACAACAACCCTATAATGTGGCTATATTATTCCCATTTATATTTTACAGATGAAATAATGAAAGCAAAAGAGGTAAAATGACAGTCATCACCCTCCCAACTAAGTTAGAAGGCCAAATGACAAGAGGAACATCAGAAAACAGCTCCCTAAATGGAAGTTTAGAACTTGGTGACTATTTTCTGATCTGGGTCTTGTAAACGATAGAGCTGGAACATGAACCCAGACTCAGCCTGTAAACAGCAAAGCCAGGATTTAGAATCAAGCAGTTTGACCAATCTATATTCTTTACCCTCATGACATACTGCCTCAAAACCCAGGCCTACCTGACTCCAACTACTCTTTCCTAGAGCCACTTTATCTTTATCATAATTCACATGTGATTTTCCAGCTCTGGCTAATGGCCTTGAATATTTCTTCCTCTCATTAGTGTTAAAAAAAAAAAGGAAGTCCCTTTTTATGCCATTCCATGAATGAGAAGAAATTTAGCTACTTCAATAAGAAGGGAAGTTTGGGAAGTTTTAGAAAATGCTGTGTCAGATGTTTATCATCTTTGAAGAAAGCAGCTCTGTAAAAGATAGGAGATTCATTGCTATCAAGTTCTAGACTACCCTGTGTGGTAGTAGTGCCACTGTTCCCATAGCACTCCGGTCTGTCCACAAGATTGAGCATGTATTAATAGAGAGTGCGTGTCCTCAGGTAAAGTCAAGTAAGCTGTCCAGCAGACAAGCTGGGAAGACACACAGAGATTTTAAAAAAAATAATAATTCAATGGATGGATGACCAAGATCAAGCACAGAGTTTGAGGTGCCACAGATTGAGCATCAAAGGTTATATGTGGTAGGTATATGCCATGTTTATTGCTCAAAAGAGAGAGAATATACAAACTTAAATACTATAGTGAACATTTATTTGATGTCTTTCCAGCATTCAGTGTCTACTTACTCCTTTCTTCTAACCGTTCCCAAAATTCTATTTAGGAATCCATATGGTTTCAAGGAAATTGACGCCATCAAAGTACTTGGTCCCTTGGCAAGGATGACCAACTCAAGGTTGGCCATGTGACCTAAGCTAGTCCAGAGTGACTCTCAGGTGTTTGGCTAGAAATGCTAGGACAAAGCCACCTTTGCTTCCTAATGGGCATGATAAAGGAAGTATATAACTCTGGGAGCTCCATCAGACATCTTAGGGCCCTAAAATGAGCCATCCTTTGCTATAAACACCATTGCATAAGACAGAACAGAGAGACAGAAAGAAACCAGACCCTTGGTGATATTATTGAGCCAATGGATTAGGTCTCACCCTAAGCCAGCCCTAATCCTTTGCTTTTAATTAGATGAAACAATAAATCCCTTTTATTGTTTAAGCCAGTTTGTATTGGGGTTTCTGCTCTTTGAAATGAAAGCATCTGAAATAATACAAATGTATCTATCACTTTGGCCATCTAGTAATGTGAGAAAGCAGAGTCCAAGGTGATATTAGAGCCCCAAAAGCCAGCAGCTCTATCTCATACAAAACTTATGTATTACTCAGTTAAAAGACCAAATTCTCTCAGTTAAAAGGACATACCCACATGGAAACTCCTACTCACTCACCAAGGCCTTGCTCAAATGTCTCTTCCTGCCTCCCAGACTACATTCAGGCAAAATTAACCACTTCTTTCTGTTTTATCTTTTATTTCCATAGAAGCATACTGTTCATTCTTTTATGTCACTATAAACACACAGCAATTACATACTATTCAAGGACAAAGAACATGTTACTCAAGGGCAGAGAACATGTCTCAAGCATCCCTGTACACATCAAACCCAGCACAAGCACCTAAGCCTGCTGGATGCTCCACATCACATGGCCTCTTCCAAATCATGTAACACTCTGACCCTGTTTTCTCTCCTTTAAAATAGGGCTAATCATATATCTCACAGGGTTTCCAAATTATAACTTAATATGCATAAAGAATGCAACTCTCAGATATATAGTTAGTACTCAATAAAAGACAGCTATGCATATTTCATAAAAACTTGATCAATTAATTAATTCAGACAGTAACATTAAATAGATACATAGATAATTTTTTAAACCTTTAATAGCTATTAGTTCTCAATTAGTGGCCAAAAATTAATATTAAGCATAGAGGGTTGGAAGTGATTTCTTAATTCTGTAATTGGGGGAGAAGTGTGGACACAGAGCTTGCCTCAGCCTCTAGTTCAGGTCTGAGCTGGTAAATTACACTTTACGGGCCCTTCAGTGTCTAGTAGCAAGATGGCAGCAGGACCACGCCAACAACTTAAGTGTTTTTTAGGAAATCAAACAGGAAGGAATCACCTCAAAGGATCAAATCCACCTGACCAAACTATATCACAGTGGGCAGTCATTGTCTTTACCTGCCCAGCATCCATTGTCTCTTCTGATAATAAAACTCTCCCTCACTCTCAGTCCTTGTGGTTCAGGAAGGGCCCCACCTCCACCCTCCAGCTCCAGGAGTATCCACCCGGTTTCCCCAGTAAGAGCAGCAGACCTATCTTCCTGGCCTTGGCAGCTGGTTCAGGAATGAGCATGCGAACCAACCTGTTCCAATGAGAATCATTTCTGCAGTCCCCCTGGTGAGGTTTTCTAGCAGTTTAACAGATCCTGGCTTTGTACCCTGACACTCACAAACTTTGGGACAGTCATTCTGACAGCATCCTCTGGTGATGCTAGAGCCAGGATGGGGATCCTCAGCAGAGGGTCTGCTTAGCTCTGCTTAGACAGAGCCCACTGAAAAGGAGAGATGATAAATTTAGCTTTGATTTAAAAATCTGATTTTATAGATTGCATCCAGCACTTTTTATCTTTCTCTAGTCCCCTGGCTCTTCTCTAGTTGAATAAAGAATCATTTTCTAAGCAAACACCTTCATTGTTTATCTAGTAGATCTTCTTCTTTATTAAAATATGTGATTTTTTTTTTACAAAATTAAATTTCCCCTGAGATGCAGTCATTTAAATTAAGAAGAAAGGTAGTATTTCTTAAACTTCAGTTTCCTGTATACAAATTGATGTTTTATAGGTTCCAGAAACTTCTGCAGTTACAAAGAAGGCCCTCAGTTTTACAGATTCTCTTAATTACTTAAAACAACATGAGAAGGATTAATCACAAATATAATCTGGGGAAATGCAGAAAGAGTGGCCTAGAAATTCAAATGTCTTAATTTTAAGAAAGAAAGAGTAGCTTAAAAATAAAAAGCTAGATGAGGTAAAGTGGTCTGAGTTTCTGGACCACCAAGTCACAAAATCAGTTTAGGGTCAGAGGGGCCTTGCCTTTTTTCTTCTATTAAATATAACATTTAAGCACAGTACAATAGAGGAAAAATCTATAAGTAGAAGAGCTATTTCACAAAGGGAGGGAGTAAGGAAGGACACTGAGGATCAGCTGAGAACTGAGCCCCCCAACTGAGCCACAGAATCAGGCCTCCCTCCATGCTGTTCCCCATCATCTCACAGCCGTACAACTCTAGCTTGGCTGTGGCTACACTGAGCGGAAGCTTTCAGGATTAGACCAGTCTTTTTCAACTAGTGTCTTTTATAAGCCTACATGGTAAAGAGTAGGACTCACCTTTTTGGCTTGTCTACAGTAGATCTGGCTAAATCTACTTAAGTCTCCTTCCCTACTGTTCCTTGACCAACCACCAGAGCAGGATGCTATCTCCCTCACCCTCCTATCTGAGACAAGGCACCAGGGCAGTGCCTAGAACCTAATAAATGATTGCTCCCTCTCCCCCAGGATACCACTGGACTTACCTCTTCCTTTCTCTCACTTAGAGACCTGGCCTTTCAGCATCTTTCCTCATGACACTCACCTCCTCCAGGAACTTGCCCAGGATGAGGATATTCCTTAAAATTCCTACACTCAACCCAACCAAAACAAGGTCAGAAACACTGCAGGATTCTTACAGTAGGACCCACAGGGAGGAAGTAATAAAGTATCAAAACCTAGGAGAATTTTATAAAATAAGACGAAATGTTCTACATCATAGTAAAATATATGCAAGGTCTTCGTTCAGCTAAATATGAACTCGTGCCTGGTTCTTCCTTCTCTCCTCACCCCACAATCCCCATCCTCCTCTTCATCTCTCTAAACCTTGCTTTAGAAGTCATCCTTAGCCAAGCTTTTGCTCTGTTGTGATATGAGTGGAGCATCCCTAGTTTCTTCTTAATACTAAAAGTAAGCCTTTTCTGTGTATGCCAACACCACTTTCCCAAGCTCTCACTCCTGAAAATAACAGGACCAAGTAAGGCAATTCCTATAGGAAGACTCATTCATACCCCAGCGGAGGTGACGTGCTGTCCGCTTTCTCATTGCACTCACAGTCAACCATCCAAACCCCATTCTACCCAGAGAGGCGGAAATGTACTTGCCACCCAGCAGGTGCTAACAACGCATAATTCTGCAGTGAGACCCTCCTCCACATCTTTTAGGCTCCTACTCTCTTGCTCAAGTCCACTGGGTGTCAGAGTGCACACACGTACTGTTGGTTCTGATCCTGCGGTGCAGGAGTATGGGCTGGTTTTGGTGTGCAGGAAGGTGTGCGCAGAAGGAGGAAGGGCAAGCCACCGAATCAGGAAAGGAGGGTGCAGTGTCAAGCCAGGGTGGTGATGACAGAGCTGCTGCTGTGCGTGATTAGACGGGTGCTACTTATTTGAATGTGGCATCTGTCAAGGCTCAGCAAAGATGACAGATGTCTCTCTGCTTCAGGAACAAACAACACCGCCCTGTGGGGGTGACAAAAACAGCCTCAGCCAAACCAGATCGGAGAGGTGCAGTTTTCCGGGAATAATCAGAAGACAGCTGCGTAGGAGTTCGGAATCTACCACACACCTGCTCCCCTAAAAAAAAAAAAGCATCTTCTCATTATGAAACCTTAGAAGGTGGCTCCAACTCCAGGAACAAGTGTGGGTGCCCTCATTCATTACCAGATGAACCACTCATTCAAGAACAACTTGAGGGGTATCCAGGAAAGGGCTCCCCATATACTCATTTTACCTACATTGGAATATCAGCTCCATTAAGGATATTGTCAGGCCAATGGATCAAGCCTCACCCTAAGTTGGTCTTATTTCTGTGTTTTTCAATGATTTAAGCCTATGAAACTTTTGTCCATTTCTGCACCCCCAGCACTAAGAACAGAGATACATAGTAGGTACTCAACAGCTATTTGTTGAATGAACAAATAAACAGGAAAATGCAGAGGGAAGCAATACTATAAAAAAGAAACAACTAACCAAAGTGAAAATAAGAATAATTAATAATATTGACTACAAAGAAATGGAAAATCTAAATGCACAAGAGTTTAAACTCACGGTGAATGTTGAATTATGCTAGTAGTTTTTTAAGTATTTCATGGAACTGACTATGCTCAAAAGAAGAGACCATCCCAGACTTAAAAGAGTTCAGGTCTTGTCTTTAAAAAAAAAAAAGAAGAAGAAACGTATATAAAACAGTGGGTAGACTACAGTGCAATAGATATTCCAGAATGAGGGTGGAGCCATGATTCTGGAGCAGCCAGAGAAGGCTTCCCAGAGGAGGTGACAGTAAGAGGGCCGTGGAAGCCTGAGGAGAAGCAGGATAACCCAGCTTCCAAAGACTGTTCTCTCTATGAGCCCAGGGGTGGGAGAGATGCTAGGCTTTCCAGCCCTCCCAGGGATGGGGAGGGCCTGCTGCTGGTGGAGCATGAGGGTACATCGAGGCTGGGAAAGCCCTCCTTGTTTTGGTCTCTGATTATCTCCAGGAAGTAGAGAGTCAAGGCCAGCAGGGTCTCACTCCACCTGGACCTCTGAGATGCCAGAGAGGACACTCTCCCCTCAGGCCACTCTAAAAAGAGATACTTCCCTGAGCATCTGGGGAGATGGGCACCCTCTGCACATCTGAAGTCTTCAGTCTTCTTTTTCCTGTTTTGCCTGCTTCTTCCCATCTTCCCATCCACTTGTGTTTCTCAGGCCTCCAAACGAAAACTCAGGGAAGAGGGTGAATCAAAACCCTTCGAGATTCCTTCATGCCTGGCACTTTCTGAAGCACCCAGCCCAGCCCAGCTAAGGAAATCTCAGAGAGCTGCACTCTCTGAAGGCACACGGGGTGGCAGGGAGGAACTGAGGATCCAGGGCACTGGTGTAGTCAGGGCCTGAGCCTCCTCGCCACCACAGAGAGGGAGCTGAAATGATCAGGGGCCCCACCAGCTCTGGGGGGTGGGGGCTCTGAGTAAGTAGCCTTGGAGCTGTCCAAAGTCAGGTGCCCCAGTGGACAGAACTGGAGTTAAAGTCACTGAGATGTGGGTGCAAACTTCAGCTCAGTAACCTTCCAGATGTTTGACACTGGGCAAGTCACTCAACTGTCTGAGCATCAATTCTCTCATCTGTACAGTAACTGTATTGCCTGTATTGCAGGGATGTCATCAGAATCAAATGTAATGAGGTCTAAATGGCTTCTGGTGCAAAATAGGCAGTTGGTAAAGGATAGCTATTTTAGCTACATTTAGTATTACTATGATTGTTCTTGTGATCTTCATCATCGTCATCATCATCATCATCATCATCGTCATCATCGTCATCATCATCATCATCATCATCATCATCATCATCATCATCATCAAAGATTAGACATATCCCAGACCAGGGTCCAGAATTCCCAACTCTAAATCCAGAGCCCTTTGTTCTGGCAGACAATGAGAAGGTGGACACTGGAATGTAACAGGCCTGGAGGAGTCCCAATGCATGCTCTCAAACATGAGACCTTGCCCCCCGCCCCCTACCCTGGAAGGCCTTTATGCCACTTGCTTGGTGCTACACCTTCCTCCTGAGCAACAAGGTGACTTGCTGGGCCCTGTATTTACTTTTAGCTCAGACCAGGAAGGCAGAACAGGAGAGCACCAGAACTAACGAGATTCCAAGAGCTCAAAAATCAGAGGCAATAGAAAGGGTATGTCCACATAATTGCTCCACTACTTCCCACTGCAAATGCAGAGGGATTAGAGGGAGCAGACAATAGCAGTAGAAGGAAAGCTAGAGGGGTTGGTGGTCTAGGTCACCAGAAGGATATCAACAGGAGCCCTGGCTCCAGTTGGGAGTGGCTGAAGGGACTTTCTGTGGTCAAGCAGGACAGGGTGACCACTGCCCATAGCTAGCCCACATAGTCCAAGAGCTGCCCCTGACTAATGCTAGGCTCTAAGAAGCCAGAATGAGAAGACCTACACTGTATGTCACCAGCCAGGCAGGACTCCCAGGCACTCCCTCAATCATGCACACGGAAGCTGGTGATGTGCACTGCGGAAACATTGTTTCTGACCCAGCGCCAGCCAAAGGTGGTCCAATTCTCTGCTCCCTTGGAGGTTAGCCCACTTGTAGCTGAAATGGACTCCGGGCCGCCCTCGCAAGCTGCTGGGGGTCTTGGCTTCCCATCTGCAACTCAGCCTCCTCTCTTTTGCTCTCCTCTCCCTGAAGACCTTTCACATCCATTATCTCACATGGGCTCTAGCAGGCTGGTAGAGGGCAGGTGAGTGAGAAGGGCACACTGACCCTGCTTAATAGGAGGAAACGATGGCCCACTGTCGGGCCAGAGGCAACACTGGTACCTTCCCAGTCCAGTATTTCTTCATTGTACCACCCCCCCCCCACGCAAGGACAGTGACTTAGCACCAGGGCACATCCTTAGGAGGAGGGCATCAGTGACCTTCTCCCTTATGTGCAGACATGCATAGGAGGCTGGGATAGGTTGTGAGGCAGCATGAAAAGACACAGAAAGCTTTGCATTCAAATCCAGTTCTACCTATCTTGGTCTGTTGGAGCTATGATAATAAAGTACCATAGACTCGGTGGTTTGAACAGTGCACATTTATTTCTCATATTTCTGGAGACTGGCAAGTCTAAGATTGAGGCACTGGCAGATTTGGTGCCTGGTTCACAGATGGCCATCTTTCTGTGTCCTCATATAGTGAAAAGGGCAAAACAGCTTTCTGGGCCTCTTTTATGAGAACACTAAAACCATGAGGGGTCCCTTTTCTGACTTAATCACCTCTCATAGGCTCCACCTCCGAAAATCATCACATTGGGCATTAGGTTTCCACATATGAATTTGGGAGGACACAAACATTCAGACTATCTCAATCCCTTCTTGCCCATATGCTTTTTGGCACTGTAGATAACCACCAGGAGCCTCAGTTACCTCATCTATACAATGGAGCATCACTAAAAAGGATAAATAAGGTGGCATGAGAAAAGAGCAGAGCCCAAAAGATAGCAGACTCTCAGTAAATGCAAAGCAGTCTTTGCATGGCTTTGCCCCAAATCCTTGAGTTTTCTTTATCTTTCTCTGCCACCATCCATCTTCTCAGTTAAAAGGGACACTCCCCTGAATGGTAAGCTTATAAAAAGACATGCATCCGTCTAATGGGCATCCAACAAATCTCTTCCAGACTACTTGCTATATAAAGAGGAACACTGTGAAACAGCCCTGCTGCTCTCTAGGCTAAGCCTTTCCACAGATGAGGCTGAGTAGAAACAGAAGACACATGACCCCTTTCAAAGTGTTTAAGGTCCTCCAGTAGGTGGAAGGAGAGATGACTGGCTGGCTTAGCATGAAGAACCTCCCTGTGGAGACAGGTACCAAGAAGCACCAAGATCACAAGACTAAGAAGAAATTTTAATCCTTTTGCGGTCAAGGTGACTCACAACATTGAAAGTACTGTGAGTTGCTTAAGATTTTTTTTCTCTGAAAAATAATTGGTGAGCTTCCTAGGGTATCTCAAACCCAAAGGCGTGATGGGCCCAAGTCATGGGAAAGTCCACGCCTTTAAACAGGCAGGATTCCATGGACCCAGAGCCATAGCATCTATAAGCCTGTCCTCAGCTTCATAACAGGGACAAGAGTCAGAAAAAAAACAGAAGACAATCTCAAGTGTGCCCTTGCCTTATGCCAGCCCTCAGGGCTGAGTGCATATGCTCTTCCCATTAAAATGGTATTTGTATTCTTAGTAACCTTTTATTCAATTCACCTTCATCCAGTCCTAATAAATAGAATTACACTACTTTCTTGCTTAAAACATTTCTATGGCTTTCAGTCGTACCCAAGACAAGATGCAAAATACTTCCCATGGCCTGCAAGGCCCATGTGCTCTTGTCCTTCTCTGCAGCCCCCTTTCAGCCAGGCCCCTCTTTGCTCACCACACTCAATCTCCCTGGCCTTATTTTTCCTTCATCAAACATTTGTAGCAGTTTCTTGCCTCAGGAATGCACATATGCTCTTCCTCCATTTGGTCCAATCAATTCTTGCCCTCCTTTCTGGTCTCGGCTCAAATGCTGATTCCTCAAAAACAACCCCCCAAATGCAAGCTATTCCCACCCTCCTATCTCCAGGTCTTTTAAAAACAGACCTATCAGTATGCATGACTACATACTTCTGCATTTGTTGTCCTCTCCTTCCCCATGACGTAAGCTCAATGAAACCAGGGACAATACCACAGTTTCTCCATTGGCTTGCAGAATGTCCAGCACCTAACAAATTCTCAACAAATCTTTGCTGAACAAATGTGTTCATTTATTCATTCAGTTCTCCAAAGCCTGACTTCATTAATTCAAAGAGCTTCCATGAACCATGAATTAAGAAACCACTGTTGACCGAGTACCATACTGGAGGCTGACATTACTGTGTTTATTATTTGCAGTTAGTAATGCTGCCATTTTTAAATGAGCAAATCCTACTCTAAGAAGTTAAGTAACTTTTACAAGTCATGGAGCCAGCAAGTGGCCAAACCAAAACTGGAACCTCTGGCTCATAACTTCTTGTTTTTTCTACCAAATGACATAAGTGACAATAACTTGAGTGTCCGAACTTGAGTGGGGAGCAAGTCTTTACTGTGCTGGTCATCACAACTCCAGCAGCCAGAATCAGACCCAGAGTGGCATCATTCTTCCATCACAGTAGAGAAGGCTGCTTGGGCAATGAAATGGAATTGGCATGTTTACCTGCCTCTGATTAAACAGTTTTTACTTGACAGCAGTTACTGAAATAACTTGGGCTATAAATAAACAGGAACTGGGCTAGAATCTGAACCTGCTTTCAAAGCTGACTCCTTTTCCAATGAAGCTGCACAAAATCCAATCTGCTCAGGGGGAAAAAAGGAACAAAGGAAAAAAGACTTTCAGTCTCTGTGGCATTTTAACTAAGGATTAATTGAGGTTTATGCTGCAAGAAAGGCTCCATGGAGGAGTAATTGCCAAGAAAATTGAAGTGCAAGCTATCTGCATAGCATAATCAACTAACGTTATTAACCAAAACATAACTGAGGGCAGGAGCACTTGGAACAAATGACAGAGGCATCAAAACTTCACACTCAAACCTAGGAAATCAGTGCATCTTCTTCCTGGCTCCTCTTGCTGCCTCCTTCAAAGACACAACAACCACTCCAAGGCAGGTAATAGAAATTCATGAACATCTTCCACTCCCAAATCTTGAGCAACCTACATAATCTTTCAGGGACCTTCCAGAGACAAGACGGTAATGGACTTGCTCAAGATCTCCCAAAAACATAGTTGCCAGCCGAAGCTGACCTGAAGCCCAGATGTTCTGACTCTAAGGAGCCTCTAATTCAACTATTGAACTTTCCTACACAACCTACTGTGGTCGGGAGCAGAGGAAAGGTGACTAAGGGTAGTGAGACTATGGCTTCCCGCAGACTCGGCACTTGACAAAGGTGCATCCTTCAGTCCTTCACTACATATTTGAACCTATGCTTGACAGCCATATTTTTCCCCTCTTTTTCTCCTCCCCTTTCTCTTTATCTCCATCCAGGCTTTCAGATTACCATCTTCACCCTGGTGTGTGAACTTGAGGCAATTCCCAAGAAGAACCCTGGGAACCTATTCCTGTGCTGTGTGCTCTGTGACAGTTCCGGCCACTTGACATGCCTGTCTTGGGATTTGGGGCACTCCTGTGGGTAAGGAACCAGCTTCCTCCTTGTTCATTTACTAAAAAATTCAACCTTATCCTCTCAGGGTCTTAGTTATATTATCTTCAAAGTAGGGAGTAGAATCTGCCTAGGATCTCACACAAATGTAGAGTATCTAAAGAGAATAATAACTAAGAGCTTTGAGAAAATAAAACTGATAGACTGTGCTGAGGTAAATAATTCAATGTCTCTTCCTACAGATCCTCCTAACTTCTAGAGTTAGTTCCGAGGAAGCACTCTGCAAATTGTCAAGCAGTGACAGCCAATGAGTGTTTATTCGAGTCTTTGCCCATTTTCAATTAGGTTGTTTTCTTGTTGCTGAATTTTGAGAGTTCTTTACATATCTTAGTTATCCAAAGTCCTCTGTGAGATATGTGATTTTCAAGTATTTTCTCACAGTATGTGGCTTGTCTTTTCTTTCTCAAAACTGTCTTTCACAGAGCAAAAGGTTTTAATTCTGATGAAACCCAACTGACCCGTTTTTCTTTTATGGCTCATCTTTTTGGTGTCATATCACAGAACTCCTTGCCTAACCATGGGTCATAAAAACTTCCTCCTATGTTTTCTTCTAAAAGTTTTCATTGTTTTACATTTATAGTCCATTTTGAGTAAATTTCTGTATGAGTTTAGGTCAAGGATTGTTGTTTTTGTTTGTTTGTTTGTTTGTTTGTTTGTTTGTGCCTTTGGGTGTCCAACTGTTTCAATTCTATCTGTAGAAAAGTCCGTCCTTTCTCCATTGGATGGCCTTTACACCTCTATCAAAAAACAAGTTGGTCGTATTTGTTGTAAGTCAATTTCTGAACTCTATTCTCTTGACTTGTATGTTTATCACTTTGCCAACACCACATTGTCTTGATTACTACAGCTTTATTATAAGTCTTGAATCAGGTATGGTTTTAAGTGTGCTTCTTCCAAATATATTTTTTCAAAATTATTTAGCTATTCTAGTTACTTAGCCTTTCCACATAAATTTAGAAATTAGTTTATTTATATCTACTAAAGTCTTGCTTAGATTTGGATTGGAATTGTATTAAAGCTATAGAGAAATCTGGGGAGAACTGACATCTTTAATGATACACACACAGTATGCCTTGCCATTTATTTAAGTCTTCAGAATCTTCATTTTAACTAGATCCCCAGATAACTCCTTTGGCACATCAGAGTTTAAGAAGCACACTGCTCTAGAGTGGGAATCATAGCAAAGTAATCTGGGAAGACAGACAAAATATGGATGCCTGTGTCCCACCTTGACCAACTGAATAGGAATCTCTAAAATGGGATTAGGCATTGGAATTTTTCAAAGTTCACCTGGTGATTCTAAGAAGTAGCCAGGTGTGAACTCCTAGTCCCCTACTCTAGACTCAGACAATGGCTTATGAGAATCTGGGCTCCCATGATGCTGGCCCCATGCTTATTAAATCAGTCTGATTAAGGCCATAGGTTCTTATCAACTCCATTGCAATGATCGCCTCATGAGAATTTTCAAGGAGCAAATTTGATTTATGAATTAACCAAACACATCTAACACATCTCCTATACTTGAGGACTGTCTTTCTCTACCAAGCCCAGGAACTGGAGCAAGATTCCAGAAGCTCATCTTCTGGCTGCTTCCTGTCTTAGAAGTTTCTCTGGAAGTTAGTGAGGTGACGGGAGACAGAGGAGAGAGAGAACGTGTGCATGCACAAGAGAAATGTCCAATTGTGTGAGTCTAATCAATAAGATCTGCGACCCAAAATACTTGCTTCATAGCAAGGAAACGTCTTTTGCTTTCATAATCACCTCCTTCCCCTGCTGAGTCAGAGAAACAGCTCCATATTTAAAGAGAAATCCTGCTCTAATCTCTAAGGGCAAACAAAAGTTTTCCTGTGTCTTTTTCTGAGGCTTCTCGGAAATGTTAAATGCATGTCTCAACTACGGCAAGATGGAAGGCAGGATATATTGGCCCCCAAATATGAACCGATTAAATGTTGTCTGAAGACAGTTTTGTTTCTTTTATCTTTTAATGGATTTGGGGAAAAGAGGAACTGATGTAGATAAAAATGGATGTAAAAGTAAATGCTTCCATTTTGGATGTGCACCAACCCAGCCAGCCAAAAACAGACTCAATGCATCAATAATATTTCTCTATGAAGCTGCAGGTCCTTTCCAGGGGTCGTAAACACTCATAGAGGACAGAAGGAGAGAAAGATATGAAAATGGCAAAAACTATATTCTAGTTTGGGGCCTTGGTGACAGCAATGCTGGAATGCTTATTTTTTCAACATCCATTTACCTATTTCCTATCAAAAACCCTTCCAAGAATGATGAGAACACATCCCTTCCAGCAAGGCTACAAAGTTCATTCTCGACACTGCTGTCACTGCCTGAAGATGACATATCTCTGAGTCCTAGTTCTTTGTTTGAAGTAAACATTCAAAGACTTTTAGAATCATAAAATCCTAACATACAAATGCCTCAACCGCAGGGCCTAGGCACATTGAGGTTGAATCAGGCAAGCCCTGAGATTTCCCGCTCTTAATCTTCTGTGAAAAAGTGAAAGTGAACTATCTAAGGTCACGCAGTAGGTTAGAAATGGTTCACAGGGAAGGACTGAATACAGACCAAAGCAGTATGTGTGTGGGCGGGGTTGGGGGGGTGGATCCATAAGAAAGGACTTGGTGTCTAATCTGACTAATCTAGGTTTCAATACCTGTCTTGCCACTGACCAGCTCTGTAACCTTGACCTCAAACAAGTAGAGTCACAGTGTTTTCTACTTCGTAGGGCAGCTAGGAGAATTAGTAAGAATTCATAAAGTGCCTGACATGCAGTGGGTACTCAGTGAACAGCAGTGGCTTACCCTGATCTTGCAACTCCCAGTCCAGTGCTCTTTTCACAGTGCCACCATATAAAGACCCTGAGCCATTCCTCTAAACCCACTTGGGTTAAGGGTTAAATGCCCTGCCCTCATCACATCTACAGGCCAGTACCACCCAGGCTTTTTAAAGACAGCAAGGGAGGAAAAAAAAAAACCTGATTTTGTACTTTCCACGTCTCTCAGCCCTTGAATTCATACTCTCCATGTCTCTCTTCCCTTTCCTTTACTTACCCTTCTTTTCTGGGTCTATGGTTCTTGGTCAGGGTGAGCCCTGCTTGGTATTGATTGTGACCCCTCTGGCCACAATTACACAACTGACCCTGACTCTGATGCTGCCTTGCTCAGTTCTTCAGGTTGGCACCCCCATGGTCCTTCTACCATCTTCCCTGTAGGACCCAAGCTGAAATGACCTTCAGTGACCACACTGTTTACAGGCTAGAGCCCCATAGAGTGATTTTGCCCATGGAGTGATTTTAACTTTTTGTATAGTTAATAACGTGTTAAAAAAAAAAAAAGCAAACTTCACAAAAATGAAGATTTCTGACTTTTCTTGAAAAATCAAACTGGTCAAAGGCCACAGTCAGCCCGAGCTCTGAGGCAGCTGCTCCCTTAGCTGGGAAGACTCTCACTCTGCTGATCAAGGCCCCCACCAGGCCCTCTTCCCTCATTGCAAGACCTTAGGTCAGCATCTGAGCTTTCACTCTCCGATACAATATGGACCTCTAGTTCCTCAGCTGGACATTGTAGGTGCTTCACCACCTGGCCCACTACATCTACTCAAACTCTTCTCTCAAGGTTTCTAGAAAATCTCCCTGCTGCTGGGAGCTATTCCCTTGCTTAGAATGCCCTCTCTGTTCTTTTGTTTACTTGACCCAATCGAGACTGTCTCTTCTCCAGAAATTCTTCCTGACTGCCTAAGCCACAAAGAGCTCTCCTTCTCCCAAAGCCTTAAGTAAATAGTTACCTTACTCACGAGTGCATATTGTCAGCTTTCCCGGAGAGTGTGCCTTGTTTCCCTAGCTAAATTATAAACTTCTTGAACAGTTCACGAGGTGTCTACACTTGTTTACCCACTCCAGAGGGTGGCCACAGGCTTTGCATAGAGAAGGTTCTGGACAAAGGTGAATTGTTTGGTCAAGTGTTATCATCCATATTGGGGTTGTAAAACCAGGCTTTCCCACCTCTCCAGCCTTGTTTGTCTCCACTTCTCCCCATTTCCTTTTCCTCCTCCCAGATGTACCTAAAACCCCAGTCTCCTAAGAACACTCCAAAAGAATGAGGACTTCTTTCTGCTTCACTGATGAGCATCCCTACCTTTACTCCCTACTCAGACCCCAGGTCAAACACAGAACTTGGCACATGAAGAAAGCTCAACAAACACACGTTAAATAAAAAGCACATCACCTTTTGTCCTCTACAACTTTGCATATTTCATTTACCTAACCAAATATGTCCTTCTTCCTTTTAACCAACCACCCAGGTCTATGGTGCTTGGAAATCCTACATCTAGCATTCCTGTCTCAGTCCTTTTGTCTTCCCTTACTCTGAAAATCACTCCTTTCTCTAGACTCCTATAGCACATTACTCTTGACTGTCACAGCCATTACCAAATGGTGGTGCAATTTTTGCTTGACTCTACCTCACCCATGAATGTCAAGTTCCTCTAGTGCCAAGACAGTGTGACCTTCTTCCATGTGCCTGCCTGGTGTCAAGCCCAGTGAGCATAACCAGTTCATGAGGAAGATATCATGATCCTTGTTTTGCCAATAGAAAATGGAAGCATGGACCCAGGTTCCACCCATGTATGGGAGGAAATCAAGATGAAGGAAGAAGAGTGGGTTTGGTGAGAAGACTTGGTTCTATTAGCAGGGTTAAGGCACAGAAACTACAGCACATCTGTCCAGTGTCATGGTTAGGCCCCTGTGTAACAGCCCATCCAAGAAATAGTTCAATACATTTAAAGGCTCAGTCTATTGCACACACATGTGTGGGCTGTTGCTCAGTAGAAAACCAAATGATATCTGCTCAGTAGAAAAGATAATCCCAAAGTTTATCATTTTATCGCCCTATAAGACATTCACTAGTTTTGTATCTAATCTAGCCATCTTATTCCAATGTTCTTTCTCCAGCACATACGTAACTCTACTTTACTATCCTTTTGATTCTCCCATTAAGGAACTAAATGAAATTTTCACATGTGTACATTCCATGTTTGTATGAGTCATGTTTTTAGCTTTTAAAAAATTATACTTTGACACCAAGCCTGTCACCAACTATGAGAGTATGGGCAATTTCTCCCTTCCTTCTTTTAGACTCAGTTTCCTCATCAGTAACATGAGAAGTGGATCTAGAAGAGGAATTACAACCCTATAAATCATGATTTTGATACAGAATATTAAAACATATAATTTCCTCATGGAGCTGAACAACTTATGGAGTCATTTCCAAAAATAACAACAATAACAACAATGAACACTTATCCAGTCCCGGGTATTAAGTGCTATCCTATTTAATTCTCACATAATGAGTTAGATGCTATTGTTACAGTCCCATTTTTAGATGAGGTTAAGAAAGCTAAAATGTAGTGTTTTTTAATCAGAAGATACTACATACATCCCTCCATCTATGTTTTTTTCCCATTTATCTTTTCACCTGTCTACCCATCCATCGTCCAGCTAAGACAGAACAAAGATACTTCCCACTTTCCCTTTGGATCTATGGAATGACTGAAATGGCATTTAGATGAGGTAATGATTGCTTCTAGCTGGTCAGACCAGAAAGACTATCTGATGCCATTTTGAGCTTGACCCTGAAGGTTCAAATAGGATTAGAGAGAGGTTACAGGAGCATTGTTGGCCAAAGAAACTGTGGGTGGCAGAAAGGACTGGAGGCAGGAGGAGGGGACATGTACAATGACAAGTGAGCAGTTATGGCAGGCTGCCAAGAAGGCTGTGTGAAGGACGAGCAGTGGCCAGTGGAGATGAGGAGAGAGACTGGTCTTGATGCCTGGCAATATGCAATTTAGAACCAGGATAAGTTTCCCTGATCTGATGCTTATCCACACTCAACCAGACCTTGAGCACCATGTGTGTTGGTAAATCAGAAGATACAAACCCTTTCCTGGGCACCATGATCAAGACAAGGATTTTAGATGGGAGAGTTACAAAATCTACTCCTACATCTAGTCTCCCTTTCCCAGCACGTGGGCCTGAGCTAATTTAAGCTAGGCTGAGCTCACTTTGCAAGCAGTTGTCACAAGGCGCTACATCAAAAGACCCAGAGGCCCAAATATTTAACAACTAGAATACTCCCTCCATCCATCAGTTTGGTAATTCTATCCAAGAAAAAAAAAAAAAGCTATTGGGGTTTCTTTTATAGCCTGCTCATTTCTTATAAACATGCCAGGGCCATTTACACCTCACAAATCATGGCTCTCTAAACATTAACACATTTCTCCCCCTTAACACATCTTTGGCCATTTGATTAAGTGGTAGGTCACAAGGGATGGAGGTCAAGGCCTTGGAATCTTTGGGCTTTGTCCAAACCTGCTTTCTAAAGGCATCCGTGCCAGCCTCCCCTTCAGTAAACACAGGATCACTGAATCTTTCAAACTTGCTGATGCCTTGGTCTGCCCTATACCTCTTCTCATAGGTACATGAGGTAGGGGAACTACAGACTCCTCAAGCTGGCACAGACTTGATGACATTTTACCAGCTAGGCTCCTAGAGGGCAAGCCAGTGCGTTCCCCCATGACTCCTAGGGCTGAGTGGGTTGCCAGCATTTTACAACACCCCGATTCCCAGATAAGTGGTTGGAAAGTATCTCTATTATGAGAAGGAAGCTGTTCACACCAATCTTCCTAAACTATGAGCAAAAGAATCTCAAACAAAGCCTGAATCAATGCACATACAACACCCATGTCCTTTGGAAAGGTGCAGTCTCATAGGACTAAAGGGATTTTTCCATACAATCATGGCCACCTGAGAAAAGTCAAGGTGAAGAGGGAGCCATACGTGCTGAAGAACTGGGAAAGGCATCATGGAGGAAGCATGAAGAAATGACATCACAGGCCAGGGGATGGCTACAGCAAAGACAAAGAGGTGAGACTGGGCATGAGCAGGGATGGCAGAGGGGAGGCCACCAAACACCCACAATCGCATCTTTCCTGTTGACCCTGCCTCCAATTTCAGATGCAATTTTGAATAAAGGAATGTACACAGCCTTCAGAATTGGATTTGTGTTTAAATCCTGGCACCTTCCCCTACCAGCTGACCTCTGCAAGTGATTTAACATCTCAGAGCCTTGCTCTGACTCCCTGCCTGCCAAATCCAGCATGCTGCTCAGAGAGCCTGTGGTCCCGACCCCTCTAAGACCTAGGCAGCATTGCTGCTGACATCATCCCGAGGGATATATTGCCACGTGAGAAATGCCCACATCCGGGAAAAGCAGGCACCCAGTTGCCTTCCAACAGGCCTGGGAAGTTTCAGGTGGAAGTTGAGCTCTGCAGACATTCTCCACTATAAAAGCCACTAGGTTCAATTTCCCTGTGCATCTGGGAGAGTCAGTCCTGGGCAGAGAGATAAACGAAGCAGTGGAACACATATGAGAAACCCTTCAACGAGACAGCGCCAACATCTTTTATTCCAGGAGTCACTGAGGGCCTTGAATGGCTCAGAAAAACAAAAATGTGAAGAATAGTGCATTGTTTGGAAAGTCACCCTGAGGGAGAAAGAAGCTGCCACCAATATTAGAAGAACCAGAAACATTTTTTTTTCCAGAAGATAAATGGCTAATTTCAAAATAATAATTTTATCACCTGCCACATGTTTTGGTATTTTTTTTAATTCAAGAAAGCATGAAATGCTTCATTTTTTAAACAAAGAGTTGGAACATTTCAATTTAAAATGCCAGTTAATTATTTTTGGCAGTGAAGTGAAGGACAGGAGCTTACCTGCCCTCAGACCTGGTCACCGCCACCTAGAAGAGATAGGGCAGCTGGAAAAAAAGGGAGCACCAGTAAGAGCTAGGAAGGTTTGTCCACAGCACGTTCTAGAGCAGTCTCCTTGGTTCAGCTTATGGCAGAACCAGCTTGTCTTAGAAGTCCAAGCTCACCTTTCCCCACCCTGCAGCCACCACTGCAGAATGGCATTTCTGACCTTACCCCGCCCCCACCTGCACTGTCTCCAGAAGCAAGGGTCTTGCTGAGAGGAACTCCTATCTCCAGCACTCACATCTATGTCCTTGTAAAAGTGGCTGGTTCCCTTTCTCACTCCCAATGACAGAGATGGCCCCTCTGAGATTCTTTTTGACAGATTCACAAAAGGAAGAGGTAGGTCAAGGAGAAATGGCTACAGGGTCTTCCTGCCTAGAAGAGGAGAACTCCTGATTTTTCAGAACAGAAGAGGAGGCCCTGACAGGCAACACTGACTTAGACAGATGCCTTGTGGGCACGACGGAAATGATCTCTTCATACGGCTTGCAGGGAAGGCTGACATCAGATTGTGGGTACGCTGCTCTACAGGGCACCCCTGGCAGAGAGGAGTGTGTCACGGAACTCCTGCAGGGCCTGTGATGGGGTGTGGGTGGATCACCAGCCTTCCCCCAACCCCAAACCTGTAACCAAAGCAGCCAAGTTTCTGTTAATTTACACAGACCTCTGGGCCTGTAAGACTGTGGAAGCTACTGCCTTGGAGGATGTCCCTTGCTGAAGATTCTGGAGATCAGGAGACATAAGTCAGATCACTCTGTGGCTATGCAACCCTTACCAAGTCACTCAAGCACTCTGGGCTTGGGCTCCTGCTTGTGTAGAAGAATAATTATAACAGTACCTACCTCCGGGTCTGGGTGTGAGGTTTAAACAAGGGATGGCCCACTAAGTGCGCCATTCTGTGCCTGGCTCATAGTAATTCCTCAATAAATGTGAGAAGACACTGGGGCATATAATATTTTTTAAGTGAGCATTGGCCCTTCTCAGTGCCTAGGGTTGAAGCTGAATTTCTAATCCTACAGTTGTGAGGGCAAAGAGACTTTATTTCTCTTATCGAATTCAGAGAAGTCCCCAGCATTTAAATTGCTTAAAATCTAGACATAGTTCACAAAGTGATCTGTCCTCATCCACCTGAAGCAACACTGATCACTGCAGCCCCAGGCCTAGAATGCCCCTGGAGCCAATGGGCCATGGACATACCTCTCCAGGTGGTGAGGTGGTGAGGATGCCGCTTTTCTACGGGTAATATGTTTGTGCTTCCTCATCACCCACCCTGTCTCACAAGTGCCTGAGGTTTGGGGCAAAGGCTTAGCTAAAAAGTTGAAGACACTTGCCTTTTCTTAACTCTTTAGGAACAGGAAGGAGAATTTGTCTCTTGCTAAGATGAGAGCCACAAAGCTGGTATGCTGACCTGCCAAGTTCTCCATTCTCCACCTTCAGCACAATGGATAACATGATGTCTCCTTCTCACCATATTCATTCAGGAAAAAATCCTGGATCTGGAGCGGAGACCTAGATTAGGTCAACTGTCACTACTGACTTGATGTACATCAAAAGACAAGTGACATAAGCTCTCTGATCCCCAGCTTCCACATTGTAAAAAGAGATCTTAGTTCCAAGTCTCATTACTTTGAGGACTTTTGAGACATTCAAATGTCAAATAAGATAGCGTAGGAGACACCACCTTGACAAGTGAAAAGCACTATATGCAAATATAAAACACTATTATCTTTATAAATCTATGGTGATCACTTGGCACAAGAATGTAGGGAAGAAATTTCGATGCAGAATTACTATTCACTGTAGGACTATTTGTGTAATGCTATAAATGACAGCTATTTGTGCCATATTCTGACTCAAATTAAAAGCCTCATTCCATGGCCCCAACGTGAACACTGGTTTTCATTCTTCAATTACAAACACCAGGATTAGATGCTGATAGCACCCTTGGTAATTGTCTGGTTTCTATTCAGAGGTTCTTGGTTCACGAGCATTGTTTTATTTGATGTTTCAGGAATAACAAGGCAGTCCCCTGACACTGTAGAAAACAGTGTCTGTTTAAAGATTTCTATGTTCAATTGAATAAATAACCAAGAAAGACAACAGACCAAATAGGAACTTCTCCACACAACTGGTGAACAGGAAATTGCAAGCTTTTCCCCAGCCCCATCAAGGACCACTGTCCGAAAGGGAATCAGAATATTTCTTCTGATACCAGTTAAGTAAAAAGGCGCCTTAATGTTATTTTAAAGAGGGAAGCATTAAAATCATCAACAATTTTTTTTATTAAAGCATAAAACTCTCTTCTACTCAACAAGCAATAAGAACACACTTGAGTTCTTTATCATAGGCATTTAAGGGACACCAACAGGTACAGAGTAAAAAGGGAAAAGTAAAGAAAATAAACAGCTGAATAAATACATAAGAGGAGAAAACAAGACTGATAGAAAAGAAACAGAGAGATGTGATTGAGAAAGGTGTCTGGGATACAGACGGAAGGAAAGAATCAGATATAGGTAAGAGAAAAGAAAACAAACAACAATAAAGAATCAGATACAGGTAAGAGAAAAGAGAACTAACAACGATAATACAATGAGAAATAAAGAGAAACTTTTACAATCAACCTCTAATTTTGAAAGATTATCACTAAAAGCTTTTAAAACTATGTTATAGATTTACAATTACAGGAGTTAAAGAGTATGTAACCTTTTGGTAAGTGCTTCCATAATGAGATAAAATCACATTAAGTCCACATCAAGCTCAAGGGCCAGCGGCTCATCATCTCCGCCCCATAACACCAAGTGTATTATTTTTCAGTAGAAAACATTTAATATCTACATGGGCCAGTCTATCCATCAGGGCTGCTGCTTCCTAAGGCAAGTTACTTAGCCTCCCCAAGTGATAGTTTCCTCATATATAGGTACATAGGATGGGGATGAGCATGGTACCCACCTCATAATACGGATGTGAGGATTAAAGAGATAACATGGGGTAAGTACCGGGCATCATATGTGGCACTTAGAAAATCCTTAATAAATATTGGCATTTGTTATTAGCTGGAGTTACAGTTCATCTTGCAGAAAGAAAAAGAATGAATGTGTGTGTATAAATTAAACAAAAATATTTTGGAAATTTTATATCATCATCTGAAAGTGCTTTCTTCATTAGTTTGAAAGCATCATACTCGGCCCCACCCTCTTCTCATACCCAACATGAAGAACATTCTTCAATTTCTGCCAAAGAGTCATTACAACTCTTCAGCCCTAAGTCTTCCAGCTTGGTGGTTTCCCCCTCCCCCACAAGTCCTCTTTAGAAAGCCAACCCGGACTCAGATTTTGAGAAGCATTTCACATATTTCGGGTCCTCACTCATCCTGTAGTTCAACCACAGAATCACTTCCGTTTCCTTCCTCCATTTCTCTCACACACACACACACAAAAAAAAACATTTTCATGTAACATCAATGACAAGGGTACTTTGAAGAGACTCTTTCTTCCTGCATTACTTTCTTGCTCAGCCTACCTTACAGAAGAATGAAGGCATATTTCTGGAACCTGGCAGAAAATGTTAATCTTTCTCTCCCTTAGTATCCTAGTCCTGAATCTTTATTCTTTCAAATGTACCCATAAACAAGCCACAGATCCACATGCAGCATACAGCTTAGCACACAGTAGACACTCAGATGAAAGTCTGCTGAACGAAAGATCGTGTCTCTGACTTCACAGCCTTGCTTTGGAAGACTTGCCCCCCTCCCCTTAACTCAGGAAAACTCTACTGATACTTCATATGAAAGATGTTTTCCATTTTGAAGGAATGATGCCCCAAGTATTTACTCTGTCTGCTGTTAAATTAAAACAGTGTAGTGGGCACAATGATGTGAAACTTTTCTACTTGAAAAGAGAAAGCACACAATGTCCCAAAACTTATGACCTCTTAGAAAGTCAATATTTAGAGCTTAGTCCTGGGCAACCGTAAGTTTTTCTGACCTTGGAGTCTCATTTGGAATAGAAATGGCTTTCCTAATTCTTTCCAAGGGACTCTGAATTAGATGGACATATGAGGCCCATTAGGCTCCTCTTATCCATTCATTCAACAGGTTTATTCTCTCATCACCTGCTACATTCCAGGAACTAGATATTAATGATACAGCAGTGACCTAAACAGAAAAAAATGCCTACTTTTATGAGGCTAGTATGGATTCTAGTGGGAGCAGAGAAAAATAGATAACAAATAAAATAGGTAAGCAAAGTATGTATATGTTATAGAATTATGTGTTATAAAGAAAAATGAAAGTTACAAAAAATAAGAAATCGAAATAACTTAAAATAGAGGGAAGTTATAAAAAAATGAAAGCTATAAAAATATAAGAAAGACTCTTTCAGAAAAATGTGATGCTCGACACCAATTTGCTATGTAAATATGAGAACGCCCCCTGCTCTAGCCAAGTCTCAGTTTGCTTCTCTGCTACTCTCTATAGTACCTCCTAGCAATGAAAGTCTATTTCCCTAAGCAACAGGTAGCAATTTGAGTGGAGACTAGAATTTTTTGATATCTAATGACTGTGGTAAGGTTCATAAAGAACCATTCCCTACATTCACTACTCCCAGGTTTCAATCCCAAAAAAATCTTCCATGACTGTCCTTGGGAATCACAAATTCACCTGTCATTTTATTTTCTTCAATTGTTGACTTTAATAACTTTAAACCCAGGTCCTTCTTCTCCTCAGACACCTTAACACATTCTCCTGATAGGCACGAACCTCTAAAAAGGCTCAAAAGTGGAACTGCAAATGCAAGGACACTGGGCAATGAGGCTCTGAACGCTCATTTATCCAGGAACCACACAAGTTAGCAGCACAGCAGGCTCAAGTTCAAGTAAGTCAGACTTGCCAGAATGAGATGGCACCCAGCAAAGGAGTTCCTCTTCATGGATCTTTTTTCCCCTCTTTGTTTCCCACGAAGTTGATACAGTGCTCAGGAAGAGGCCCTTCAACTAGGAATAGACATCTTAGGACCAGCCAGAGAAGCAAAACTACCCATCACACAGTCATCATTACATCTGATTAAATTCTCCCTTTGGGTGACTCCTGAATCTCAGAATCGGCATTCTGCCTGCCAGGGGAGCCACGGTGTGTAGGCTAGGTTGGGCCAGGAGGCTTTCGGAACAGCCACAGCTCTCATGCAGTCCCCAGTGATAACTGAACTCTGCCAGGCTTCTTATATGTGCCAGACACAGTTCTAATTATTCCCATCTTACAGATAAAGCAAAAGAGACACAGTAAAGTAGCCTGTCAAACATCCCAGAGTTTGTAAATGAGAGAGAAGAGCCCGGACATTTTATTTAACCATTTATGCTACGAAGCGTTGGAGGAAGAAGTTTTCAAATGTCTTTCACCTGAAGTTCACATATGCTGATTTTTTGGTGTATTTCCCTTTAAGATTGAGTGTTAGCTGCTTCTCTAACAGCCATCCCCATCCCTTTCCTTCTTCAGAGAGCCCTAGTTTTGTTCAGGGATGCAGGTAACCTCAAGAGACCCTGGCCTCACTCTAAGGTAGACAGACCTTAGTTAGCCTGAGCCAGCCTGGTGGTCTCATCCCTTTGCCAGCAAGTATTTTAAAACCAAGCATGTGGGTCAGTCCTGGCCCACGGGATAAAAGGGGAGGTGCTCCTGTGGGCTTCTGGGAAAGTGGTCCAGACATCTAAGAAAGAGCCTAGAAGAGATGGCTCCTTTCCCATCAAACATTTTTTTTTTCTTTTTGCTCTCTTTTAATCATTGTAAAATACAAAATGTAATTTTTTCCATTTTAACCATTTTTAAGTAACAGTTTGGTGGCATCAAATAAATTCAATGTTATACAACCATCACTATTCATCAAGAAGGCATATTTTTCAAAATTAAAAAGGTAAAATTAATTTTAATATGATAGTTTATTTACCCTAGATTAGGTTCTGTATAGGTTGTGCTAAATAGTATCATTTCAAGATGTAATAAATATTAAAATTATTAATAATATTTTCTAGTTTTTGTACTGTTTTTACTAAATTTTACATTTTTGGCATATCTCAATTTAGCCTGGCCATATTTTAAATGCTCAGTAGCCACCTGGGGTACTGGATAGCCCAGGTCTAGAGCTTCTCAAGTCCATGCATGCTCAACCAGCTCATGGGCATCCCCAGGAAAGAGCAACAAGCCATCTGTTTATGAAAGGTATATGTGTCACCATCGGCTCTCCAGCAGTCTGCAGTTCACTGCAGGACCCGACAGTGTCTGACTCTAATAGTTCTAGATTAGCATCCGTAACACCCCTCACCCCCAGGATCACTGTCATCGTGCTTACAGACAACAGAAGGTCTGGGGCCCGAAAAAAAAATAGCTTTTCTTGGTGGGGCAAAGCTTGTGCCTCTGGCCACCCACCCATGGGTGATCCCGAAACTGAGAGGGTGACCTCATAAATGGAAGCAGAGACATCTCTGTAGCCACTTTGGCACTCCCATGTTGAGCCAATAATAAATAAATACATGCCTATGTGGAAAGAGAGAAGTGCATGTGCAGGTTGAGGCAAGCGACAGTTGCCATGGAAACCAACCAGCCTCACTCCAGACTTTTTCCTGATGCCTTGGTCGTTCTGTGGATGAGGAGGCCCAGTGAAGAGGCATTGTCCCTGTACCTATAGAAACCCTCAAAATGGGCCCATTATGATGAAAGTAGATCAAAGAGAGAATGGTTGCACACCTTCCCATCCATCATCACATACACTTTTTGTCCTTGCTATTACCCAAAGACAAAGAAAATAAAACCACCCATGCCCCAGAGAGAAATGACTGGAGGACATCCGGGTATGACAATAAGAGTGAGATGGCCCGAAAAGGGAAGCAAAGAAACTCTCCCAACTCTCCACCATAGTAAATGCTTGACTGGACAAACAGGTATGGTTTCAGGGTTTTACTTCCTGCCTAACCTGACTTAGAACCCATTCTCTCTAGCAGATCCCTTGTTTGATCTTCTCTTCCTGGAACCACATGTCCCTGGGATCTCCAATTCATTATTTCACACATTCGTTCATTCCTTCACTTGTTCTTGACTGAGAAGCACGTGGTACAGCAGAAAGAGCCTGAGCCATCAAATCACAGGAACCCAGGTTTAAATCCCAATTCTGATGTATGTATGGTCTTACCTAGGTTATTAAAAAATCTCCGAGTCTTGGTTTTCTCATCTATACGACAGGGATGAGAACAGAATAAGGTTTGTCACTTGTCTTCCATATAGTTGTAGTCAACATGTTTAGATATTGACTTACATCTCCGTCTTATCTCCTAGACTGTGAGTCCTTGAATATTGAAACCATCTCATTCCATTTTGATCATTAACAACTACTGGGCTGAGAGTCTGGTACTTCCAGGTACTCAATAATATTAGTTGGGTCATTTACAAAGTGCTTTCACATGTATTCCCATCCTCTCCCTCTCTCTTTCTTTCTCTTTAAAAATTTCATTCTCACAGCAATTTGTTATAAAAGGAATTATAACATTAAAATACGCGTTTTCTATTCTCACAAAATCTGCAGTTTACTGAATTACTTTAGTAAACAATGTATATAACATTTAGTGTGTGCCAACTACTGTTCTAAACACTTTATAAATATTGGCTCATTTAATCCTCATAATACCCCTACAAGGTAGGTACTACTACTGTCACTGGTCCAAGTTCACACTAGTACATGGCAGGGCAAAAGTCAAACTTAACTCAAAAGTCAAACTCTATAGCCAGAGCTTTTAACCAACCGGCTGCTGTCTTTAATAGGGCACATATGTCATCAGCACAAGGATATGTGAATAGTGTACAAGAATGGTGTGTTACAGAGGGGACAACCCATGATTCACCTTCAAGATGAATAGTATTTGAACACATGGAGTACATGGAAAAGAGAGGGAAGGCCGGCTAGAGAGTGGGGCCAGAGGATAATGAGCCCTGCAAAGAGTTTGGGCTCTAGACCAAAGGAAGCTACTGAGAATCCCTGAGCCATGGAAGAACCTAACCAAGCTGGCTTTGGGGAAAACCCACACTGCAATGGTACACAAGGTGGACTAAAGAGAGGAGATGGCAAATGGTGAGAGTGACACAAAAGCTGTCAGAATGGATTTAGGAAAAGGTTACAAGGCCTAAACCAGGACAGTGGAGACGGGAGCATAGGGAGCAAATCCACACAACTTGGCTACTGCCAGAATGTAAGATACTTATATAAGTCTTGCACCAAATCATTCAAACCAAAAACAAGTTCCAGGAGCACTCACTGGGTACGTTCTTGGCCGCCCAGGATGGCACATGGGCTCCTGGAAGCACTGGATTCCAGAGACGGTGAAACATGGGGCTCAACTGAGCTCTACATGGAAATGCAGGCTGAGCCATTCCCAGTTGTGTGTGGCTGGTTACTAAAGCTAAGATCGCAAATTCAATCTGGACAAAGAATCTGGGCACCTTAAACATGAAAGGTAGCCTGGGAAAGCAAACTGCAGGCCTGTCTGTTACACTATCATATCAATCACAGCACCAGAATCTGAACCCAACCCGTGTCTTACAACTAATGATACTTCCTATTCCAATTCCCATTGAGCTGGGAGATGGAATTGAGAGTTGGAGGAAGAGTTTGGGAATGAGTTATAACCCAAGAACATGATCTGTTAGCCTTCTTCCATGTTCTGCCAATTGTCTAAAATCCTTTCTCCAGCCTGTTTTGTATAAATTCCTGAGAAGTTTCTGTCTGACATCAGAATGAAACAGATGCCAGGGTATGGGCACAATAGGTAAATTCATAAAACTGTAAAGAGAACTTTGTTTAGAGAAAAGCTAAAGTTTTCATTATTATTTATATTTCATATCTGAAGGCTTAGAATCCCATTTTCATCTTGATGATGGCAATAAATTCTTCACATCTTTTATGGCTCCTGGGATGAAGCCAAGGACTCTACCCTGCTCCCACCCTACAACTCTTGCAGGCTTTTAAATTCAAGTCAGGGCAGAAACTGCTTTTGGTCAGAAGCAAAATGTATTTATCTCTGTACGCACAGCCATTAAGATGTGAGCATGAATACCTGAAGAGATAAAACATTAAGGGAGAAAAGACAAAGAAATAGAGGGTGGGGCTTCTGAAGCAAGAAAGGAAATAATGACGCATCAGTCCCCCCTGAAAGCTCTTTACAGCGAAAGGGGGAATGGGGTGCAGGGAAAGGCATCACAGAGATTGGGAGAATGGAATCCCAGAAGTGGGCTGAGGGAAAAGCTGTGCAGTGGGAGGGCCGAGATCAGCGTGATCACCATGTGTGCTCTGGGCTGAGAGAGGTTTGACGGTGGACCTAACAAATGGGAAATGGTGCTTGCATTTCCATTTGTCTGTAGAATCTTTGCAGATCTGAAATCCACCCACTCTGCTTCTCCGAACACTGGAGAAAATCTCCAGATGGAAAAATCTGAAGACAGGCTACGATATGAAAAAAAAAAGAAAAAGAAGGTTCATACAGAAGACCGACAACTTTCTGCTCCTCTGAGATCTAACCTAGGAGTATCAAATACTAGGCAGAGTCAGGAAACATGGGTTCTTGCCCATATGCTGCTTGGGACTGATTGTGAGACCTTGGACAAGCCTCACTTTAGTCACAAATAAAGTGAGCTTTAGGGAAAATGACCTAACTTAGACATAGCCAAGTCATAATAAGGCATAAATAACACTGTTCCTACCACCCTCCAAGTCACTGCTCATGGCAGAAATCACCAATCAACTACAGCATTCTGGAGAGTACAGCCCACTTATACTTTGTTGCTGAGCCTTGAATGATCAGCAAAGCATCCTGTGCAAGCACCACCAGTTAATCAGAATGGGCCGAGGAGCTGAAACTTGCTCACCATCCCTGGACGAGATCATTTCTAATCCTTAAACACCAAAGCTATAAAATGCCACACGTCACGTGGATTCTTATTACAAATACCCTTAACGTTCTACCTCTTCTTTCTCTCTCCTTAGCCTTTGACCCAAATCTTAGCAGCAAAGCCTATCAAGAAAAAAAGGGGGGGCTTGAAGGCCCTTCACTCAATCTATCTGAAGCTCCCAAGCGACCTTGTGTATTTTCCTTGAGCCTCTTTACCTTAGGTTCCCCCATTCTGATAAAAAGCTCCTTCTGGGGTTGATGCCCCCTCTACCCTCTTAAGGAATTCATCAAGGTAGAGAATTCTATTTCTTTTCAAACGCTATGAGACCTCGGAATAGAAGACAGCCTGGGGAAGTTCAAAGACATTTAATTATTACCCTCGGTTCTTTTGAAAATTATTAAAGAGCCCAGAATTAGAAATTCGGATTTCCTCCAGATCTCTGAGAACAAACAGCTCACTTGTAAATGGCTTACTTTGTCTGTTTAATGTACACAAAATTATCCTTCAGGAAGGCGGATGGTTTTTCATGTCATTTTGCATCTCTAAAGTGTACCACCAATGGCAAAATAATTGGGATTCAAGGTCTGATAAAATCTACAGCAGAAATAATTAGCACCAGAGGCTGTGCCTGAAAGAAAGTGAAATAAAAGAGAATCTGGTGACTTATTTATTTCTGTTTTGTCTAGATCTCTCCATCACAACCTGGGGAAAAGGAATTGGATCTTTCGAGAAAGGCCAGAAGGGTGGCTTGCTGAATTAACTCTACAAGGTGTTTCCTGGAGATGACCCTAAATCTCCAACACTGCAACCCCCTCCAGGCCAGGGTCCAATGAAAACCTGCTTCAATGATGAAACCTTCTGGTAAAAACAACCAGGAAACCCACTTGTTTGCAAAAAGGACACAGGTCAGGGAAACAGCGGCGTTTTGTAACTTAGCACCCAGGCAAAGCTCAGTCTTTACTAGTAAGGCTACTAACAGTTTTTGCTTAAATCATGTAAATTAAATTGGAAACACCTGAATTAGCCAGTTGAAGGTTTGTTGTTGTTTTTTAAGTTCATCTAACAGTTAAATGAAGCCTCATTTGGGGAACTACTGCAATGCCAAATCCACTAATTACCCACAGTGTTCACACCCTTGCTGTAAATTTGGGGGTTCACCTGGAAGCTCCCACAAGCCCACTGGTATGCTGTCTTGCTCCAGAAACAAAAACGGCATTCACCACAGAAACGTTTCCTTCTCCTCAGTCCCTCTTGAGTGCTTCTACCAGTCATTATTTCAAGTAAATGTGCCTCTTATGAAATGTTTACAGGTAGAGAGAGAGCTGCTTGTGCCTTCCGAATGGACTTTCAGAAACAAGATGACTTGCTTCGGCAGCCATTCTGACTTCTCACCCAGGGTCTCCCCAGGCAAAGCCTGCTCAATCAGAAAGGAGGCTCTTAACATCAATTTTTTTGCTAGTGGGGTTACCAAGTTGAAATGTGACCTCTTCAGAGGTTTCCAACTGAAGAGGGCTCAATGAGGGTCCTTCAAGACTGACAGAGTTTAAAAGAAGCCAACTCCTCCTGGGAGGAAGCAGCCCTTTGGGACATCAACCCCTCCTCCCAAGATACCCTTCCTCCTGCCCAACTCCACAGTCAAAGGCCCTGCTCCTGCTACTCATGCTTCCCTTCTCTGTGGATTGAAAATCCATCTGGAAAGGAGTCCAGAAGGAAAACCATCATGGGAGATAAGTAAAAGGCAAAGGCCCTATCACACGGGCTGAGTTTTAGATTTTATTTCAAATGGACTAAGCCAGGAGATACCCACACAGGGACACTCCTTGACTACTTCCTGTTTCTTTCTAGTTGCTCCAGCAGCTGAGAAAAGGACTATTCTTTCTCCTTTTTGCAGCTCTCCTAGTGCCTAGCAAAGTGCCAAGTGCACAGTAGGTCTGAGGTCATCCCTTGCTGCCTTTGCTGGCTGAGGATGGTAGAAGAAATGAGGAAACGTAGAAACATTCTAGGCTACAAGGAAACAAACTGCTAACAGACTACTGCTCTTCCCTCATTTTATCCATGGAGACACCAGGTCTTGAAAGAGCACTGACTTGTCCAAGGTCACTAAAAAGTTTATGGCAGAGCCATAATTAGAACCCAATTTTCTGTTGACTACAGTTCCTCAGATGACAGTGACTTGCCATTTCTATTCTTATATGTCAAACACCATCACCAATGCCCAAGGCCAGGGGAGACACCTGCATGAAGCTAGGTAAGTAAACTGTTTCCTTCCTTCTGGTGTTCTAGGCTTTCTTCCTGGAGAGGTCTAAGGTGGCCAGGAAACCAACTTGCCTACCTCATGGCTCAGAAAATGACAATAAGGCAGCTGCCCCAAGAGCTCAGGCAGGTGCCTGTGGGATTAAGCAGCACCTGAAAACAACTGCTTTTCTTTACAGGAAGTTATTTTTCACCCCTGGGGGCATAAGCCCAGGCAGCCTGCTCTGTGAGTGCCCAGCTGATATAATTACCTCCAGACAGACCTAGCAAGACACACAAGAACGGTCTGGACCCCTCCTGATGGGATTCCAAACCCCACACCTCCCAGTGCAAATCCGGAGGGACGTAGAGGCTAACAAACCCAGTAGGTTCATGTGGCAGTCAGGGAGCCAACAGCCTCTTCCCTCTGAAATGCTGCCTTTTTGTGATTCGGTCTCTGTTTCAAGCTATTTTTAGTGTAAGCAAAACTCAAACCTAAGGGAGGGTGGTGTGAGAAGGCTGTCTTTTCTTCCTCTCTTCTTTTCAAATAGCTCTTCCGTTTCCCTTAAGACAGTCCCCTCAACAACAGCCACAAAAAGGAAAGGGAAAAAAAAGGAGAGAGATTGGGGGGAGAGGTCAAAATTCAGCATCTTTGCTAAAGTAGTCCTGAAATAGTTGTAGGAAGGTGATGGTTTTTCAACCCTTCGAATCAATCTGCTAGCCTAAATTCTTCACAGGTGCAAGACACCAGCATGCCCAGTCCATTTACCCATCTCCAATCAGCAAGGAAGGTGCAGAGATGTGCTTGCCTAGGAAGGAGGCACACACAGTCTATGGGTAACTTGTGATGCCCTAGGGAAATCTGTGTTTCCACAGGCTTGTGAACTGGAACCAAGCTTCCACTCAAGACAGGCCCCTGGCTGCCCAGCTTTGACGTTCCCGCCACGTTAGCACCAGGCCAGTTTTATGAACGAAAATTAACTGGATAAGCAAAAGCATAGGCCTGGTGCTTAAGAGGCCTAGGTGCCTTTAATTGAGTTTTCGAGTGCCCTAATTCCTTCAGAAAGAAAGAGAAACAACTAACTGTCCTGTCCTCGTTTCCTCACTACTCAAACACTAGAGAACATATTTAGCAATAAAATTTTTAGGGCAAATAGCATATTCCTGTTGTTACCATTTCCCTGAAGAAGTTGTTTCACTGGGGGGTTGCAGGGAGCTTCTTTCTGGACATAGGACCTAAAAATGGGGCTTCTGGTGCACCAAACTGGGAGGTTTGGGGCCTGCAGGCACGAGTCAGTCTGTTTGCTCCTAAACTTAGCCTAGTCAACTAAACTTGGAAGCATCAGCTTGCATGTGGTCCCAAGTGTGACTTTCCAAGCACGTGTCCCCCAACAATAACAATGACTGGCAACTTCGTCATCATCATCATCTCTATTTTTGAGTCAGCTTGCTAACCAAACTTCCTTGTAGCTGAAATGGAGGCTCCAAGGAGAGTTTCAGTCCACTAGGATATTATTTTGACAAATGGGGTCTGCTATATCACTGGCATCTTCCAAAGTCCCTGAGAGAGAAGCTGGGTGAGCAAACTCTCCCAGCCCAAGATGACCAGCTCCATCTCCTACAAAGCCTCCAGGGGGCACCAGCTTTTACTGGTTGGAAGGAAGGAAGGAAGGAAGGAAGGAAGGAAGGAAGGAAGGAAGGAAGGAAGGAAAGAAGGAAGGGGGTAGGTTTAACATTAGTCATATAAACACATTTTCTCAGGCCCCTCAGGTCCAGCAGCAGGAAAACATAGGCTGTGAGATCAGAGTTGGAACAGTTGCCTCCCAAGCCTGTCCAAGGACTGAGGGATAGGCTGCAGGCTCTGATTTATCACCAAACTACTTCAAAAACCTTGCCACCCAAAAGATTTATAGCAAAATACAAGCATAACATTTTCACTTTCAACACTTTGGACAATTTCACTTTGCAGATATTACTAACAGAACCAACATGTGTCCAGTGCCTTGAATAGTGTCTGACACCCAGTAGGTGCTCCAGGAATGCTTGAAGGAATGGATGAACAGCTCAGAGGATTCTACATGTGCAATAGAATCGGTATCCTTATCTTCTGGTCACTTAACATACTTTCCTGCACTCATCCAATGGACTTATGGTTGCTGTCCACCAAAATGAATGTTAAAGACATCTCCCACATACTGGTGCTGACGAGCCCTCTGAAACCAGCCCTGTGTCTGTCAGCCTCACCCACATCCAGGGAGGACAAGACATGGGGGCCGCAGTGTGCACACTTGACCTTCTTTCTACAAGACTCATCTGTCATCCTGCCAAGGCATTTCCTGTGACACACACTACTACAATGCACAGCTCCCGGGGAGAGCCCAACCCTCCCTCTGGCCCTTAGCCAGATTGGGAAAGCTATATGAAGTGATAATTTCCTGGCCAACTTGACAATGGTGAGTCAGGCTGGTACGAGCCAGCTTTAGGAACAACAGGGCTTGAATTGTGTGTATGGAGCAAACATCATCAGCTCACTGGACCCAAACCCAGGCCTGCCTGGGATACTCAGACTCCTTTCAAATGTCCATGCCCAGAGCTAGCTCAACACTGAGAGGACGTCTCAGTTTGGTGAGGTCTCAAGGCTGCTCCATCTCTGTCACAGTAAATGATCTATTCTCCACTCACCCCTGTGTCTCCACACCAGACATTTCCTCACTGACATGGTGACTGAGCTGACGCAACAATAACAAAAATAATAATAGCCGATGCTTATTAAGAACTAAACATGAAACAGGCACTGTTCTAAACATTTTACATTCACTGACCATCAATGTCTCAAACTAATAGGCAAGGACTATTATTATGCCCATTAAACAGATGAGGAAACTAAAGCACTGAAAGATGAAGCAAGTAACCCAGGGAAAAGCCCTAGAGTGGTGGAGCTGGAACTCAGCAAAATGACTGTAGGCACTGGGTTCCTAACAGCCCCACCGCACATAGCAGCCCTCCACATTCCAAGGGCCACAGGATCTAAAGATGCACATCCTGGAGACAGAATAAAAGTAGGAGCTGAAGTTTTAGGGATGAATGCTAAGTGCTCCACCCATCCTCCTTGTCAGTTCCAATCAAGTAAGAAAGGGACACAAACAGAGCAGGAGCCCCACTTCAGATAGGGCTGGGTCAGCAAACGGGCAGGACTGCTATTTCCCAGCCCCAAAAGAGAAGTTGAAACAGAAAAGAGGTAGAAAGACTGGCATGGGAAAGCTGGCCTGGCCTGTTTACTACACAGATTCCAAAGTTCCCTGCCTTATTTATTAGGCACCCATTGACTGGGTGCTACATCCACTTCTGTGTGCCAGGGAACACCAGCAAAGGTATTCGTACTAGACAGATGGATGAATGGATATAGATGGATGAGCAAACAGATGGATGAGGTGAAAGGACAAAGCAGGCACCTATTTCCCAACCCTCTACCCCAAAACCCCAGAGAATGGAGGCCACAAGAGGCTCTCTCTTTCTCCAGAGCTGTCAGAGAATTGATTTCTGAAAGTCTCCTTCTTTTCTCAGGAGAGGTCAGAGAAGCCAACACACCAGCTAGCAAAATTAACAGCTGCTGTTTACAGAATTCTCTGGAGAGGCCTGCAGACACAGCACATGGCCTGCAGGCCAGCAAGGCAGACTCGCAGCCAGCACAGCTGAGGAGCCTGAACCAGGGGCGCTATCCATAGCAGGGACTAGACGCTAGGCTGTCGAGGGGCAGGGGAAGGGGAGTGTTTAGGGTGTGTTGACTGCAAAGGACACAGGCAATGGAAGGGAAGACTTAGGGAGTGACTGTACAACAGAAGTCCCCTACGCATTCCACTGATGTGGGAAGGGTAAATCTTACATGGTGATTTCCTGCGGTGAAACTTGGGGGCCCATCTGGCTCTAGGCTCTGTCTCCCCATTTCTACCACATCATTCAGTTGAGTCTGTGGAGGTAAATGTAGTGCGTCTCTATGAAAAGGAGATAGATAATACATCTTAGGATTACCTTGTGTCATCAGGAACTGTGAATCAGTCACATTACCCATTTGGAGAGAGACACTGATAGTCATAGAGCAGGAGAACTTACTGGTTTAGTTTGGTGGTTGGCAAACTTCCTCTGTACAGGGCGAGACAGTAACTATTTCAGGCTGGTGGATATTTCGGACTCTGCGGATGCTACTCAATTCCACAGTTGTAGCATGGCAGCCATAGAAATATGTAAATGAGCGAGCATGGCTGCATCCCAATAAAACTCTGTTTATGAACACTGAAATTTGAATTTCATATAATTTTCAAATGTCACAAAATATTCTTTTTGACTCTTTTTATAAACCATTTAAAATGTAAAAACCATCCTTAGCTTGTGGGCTGTATAAAACAGGCAGTCAGCCAGATTTGGGCCATGGGCTACAATTTGCTGATCTCTGAGCTAGTTATGTGTTTCCCAAAGTGTGTTCTTTGTCATGCCCACAGGTGTTTCATGGGGAAAGGGTTTCATGGTGAGAAAGAAACGGGAAATGCTGGGCAAAAAAAATTCTTCTGCTCTCTTACTGAAAGACTTCTTTGAGACTTACACGATGATAAGTGTTGACAATCTCAAAGAAGATAAGAAATGAAGTTTATTCGCGTTCCAGGGAACCACTTTTATCCTGGAGCATATCCTAGACCTAGTTTTCTATAGAACCTAATTAAAGCAATGGGGCTGAAGTCTAACCAAAGGTCAGCAACAGTGCCACCCAATGTGATCCTGCTCTCTTCAGCAATCCCAGTGACAGGCAGCTCACTACCTATCATGGGTGCCTGCTAGATTCAGTGACTTCTCTGATTCATGTTTTCCCATCCAATGATTCTGGGTCACAGGTAACAAATTGAGTGTATCTTTCATCAGACGAAGACAAAATTTCATGTTTAATAATATAAAGAAAGTATACCTTCTTTTACTTATGATTCATATCCAAAATATAACTCTATTTATGCACAGGATAAAATGAGGAGCTTTATTAAGTCCCGAAAGGGAATTACCATGTGGTTCCTTTAAAAGCAGCTTCACTTAGGAAAGTTAATAAAAAAAAATCCAATTTACTCCCAATTATGCAGAGAACAGGATCTACCTGTTTACTGTGGGGGCATTCCTAGTAAAACTACAGGCCTATAAAATCTTTGGTCTTTCTGCTACATAGGGCATTTGTAGGGGATATAAAAATGTTATGTAGATTTGCCTAAAATGTTTAAAGAAAAAAAAAATGGAGTGGAGCATAGATAAGAGGAAGATAGAAAAAGATGGCAATGTGAGTTGTGTGTGAATTTGCCACCAATCACCAATAAAGAAGGAAAGTAGAGGGTGCTGATGAGAAGTATCACCAGCACCATGAGCCACCTAAAGGGAGAAATGATGGCACTGAATGTCATATATTTGATTAAGTGTCTGCTCCTATGCACCTCCATTTTGTTCAATTGCTCCAATTTCATAGGCGAACAGTACAGCAGTGAGCACCATCTACTTAATTCTATTAAAACAACAGGATTATTGTTATTTGAAAGAATATACATGTTTTCTTTTGTGCCCTAGGATATAAGAATAGAATGGACCAGGCTATAAGAATAGAATGGTCCAGGCTATGTATATAGTGTTAATGTAAAATGCTACACATGCAATATATTTAGGAAGATAAAGGGAAAGACTGGAGTTTTTCTTTCTCCTTCAACTAATGTCACCCAGACAGTAAAGCAAGTAGCATATGTTTTCAGTTCATGGATTAGATGTGTATGAATCCTAAAGCAATATTCAAATATAGTACAGTACCACGGGAATATGGGAAAAATAATCAAAAGAATAATTCTAAAGACTCTATCTTTGCTCAAGGAGCTCACAGCTGTATTAGCAAAACCAGTCTTTGAAGAGAAGCGCAAAACACTGAATCTGTAAAGGGGCTGAGGTACAGTCCGAGCAGTGTAGACCCTGCTTAAATCTTGAAGTAAAACAGCTACACTTGGCGATAAGACATAATATCTCTAAGGAAACCGTCTGAGATCAATGTGAAAATTAATACAAATATTCAGAAACAAGGTACTAGTACAGATAGTGTGGGTATGTATATGTGCCTCTATTTATCTATGTGTGTATCTTTGTGTCTATAACAATCACCATGATAAATGGGTTTTCCGATACTGTCAATCTTGTGCTATATTTCTTAGGAAATTCCTCCCTAAGGAATTTCGTTCAATTTCTGACTTTTAATTTTATTTATAAAATAAGGAGATGAACTAGACCAAATATCAATAAACTATGGCCCATGAAACAAATCTGGCCCACTCACTACCTGTTTTTGTAAATAAGGTTTTATCGAAACACAGTCATACCTTTGTATTTTCTGTCACTGATTTCAAACCACTAAGGCAGAGTGGAGTAGTTGTGTCAGAATGCCAATGGTCTGCCTAGCCTAAAATACTATCTGACCCGTTACATAAAAACTTACTGACCTTGAACTAGACTATCACTAATATTGAGTTTAGCTTAGGATTCCATAAAGTACGAGCAAACAATACAAACGCTTAGTATGTTTCTTGTCTTCTTTATTTATACATTTTCTTATTCTTAAAAGGATTTTAATTTGCTCACAAAACTACATAGAACACATAACCACATGATGTAAAGTTTAAAAAGAAGAGTGAGGAAATCAGGTCAAGGGGAAAACGAGAGGAGAGATACAACAGTGAAGCCAAGGGCATGTGAACGCACAGAATGCAAACTCTGAGGCACTATGTATTTTCACTGGGTCACCAACTTGGCTCCAAGCAGCCATGAAAAAAGAGAGCCATGATACTTCTCCCAATTTAGAGTTCACTAGAAGTTCACCAAGAGGACCACAGCAAGCCTGGCACAGAGAACTACTTGTGCCCTGAGTCTGCACATACAGTAGCTAACATGAGCCATAGTGAACAAAGTCCTCAACAATGGCCAAACAGTGGGGAGGTATCCTGATGGCATTTATGGCTCCATGAAAATGTTCCTCATTGTGGGCTACCTCCAAATGCCAAAGTGGAATTTATCAGCATTTCTTCTAGTACATTCCAAATTTCTGAAATAAGCATGTACCACTTCTAAAATCAAAAAATGAATATTTTTAATTTTAAGAAAAGATAAAGGAAGCAGTAATCCTTGACAGCCTCGGAATCACTTTGATGTGGAATCTCTCAGCCATGTGCTCCAAAAGAAAGCTCTGTCCAGTCATGCTGTTTTTGTGAAGCTAAAGCCTGAGTGCCGAGGTGAGAGCTAAGATGAAGACAGGCTATTCTGAAACCTGGTCAAGGAATGTTTATCACTGTGATGATGAAGTTCCAGGCATTTGCTATAAAAAGCACTGGTGGATGGTGACTATCACTTGCCATTTTTTACATTGAGCTCTACAACTTTATATCGAGTTTATCACTATAAATAATTCATACCCTAGATCTCTGTTGCTCCCTGCTTTGTGCACAGTGCCTAGAATAGTGCCTGGTGTAGGTAGGAAATAAGCACTTACTGAATGATTGATGTGCTTTTCTGAGAGATCCTGGACCAAAGGGGAGTCTACAGATATGCTGAGGTTGTCTTGGAGAACCCTTTTCCAGCAGGGTCTTACCCACAATGCCCTGAGAGCTTGGAGACTCTCACCTGTGACAATGAAACAAGTGAAAAGGGGGCCCAGATGTAAAGGCTAAGCTTTTGAGCCCTGCGTCAAGGAAAACAAATTAAAAATTGAAAAGGGAAACTGAACAGCCGGGTCTAGTCTTGCTTTAGTCCCATTGTTGGAAGGATAAACATTTGGACAGCTCAAGAAACACACAGCTTTGGTTTCTGAGCAGGCAGAGCTGCTTTCTCTTGCACACTGAGACTTCAGTGGGAATTCCGTTCCCTGCTCAGAGCAAGGACGTGCCTTTTCCTAAAGGAGAGTCTTGTTCTGGAACTCTGAGATGCCTGTTCTCGGTGCAGTGAGACCTGAGTGCGTCAGAGCAACCCAGGCAGGGTTTTCTCCACGGAGACCTTCAGAGAGCAGCTGACATCCTGGGCAGTCCCAGGCAAGGAGGCCTGGGCAGGCTGTGCTTGCCCACACAAATGTTAAGAGAATCAAGCCAAGTAGCCTTAGGACCTAATTGGCTGAGACAGTAAAGTCAAAATGTCACAGCCAAAGCGACAGCTGGAAGTGGCTTAGAAAAGAAGAGGCATTATCTTCGACTGGAAAGTGATGACACAGAAAGAGCACTAGACGAGAAGTCCAGAGGCCTTCAGGTACTGGTCTGGTTCTGTCACTCGCAGCCACATATTCTTAGGCAAGTCATTGCCCTTCTTATGCCTTGGTTTTCTAAACTATAAAATGGAAATGAACTCATTGATAAGACTGGCTTCCTTGTAACAAACCCCTATAACACAACAGCAAAATGAGAGATATAAATAGGACATGGTCCTTACCCTTCAACCTAATCATAATATTTAGGGTCTAACCCAGTGCCTGGTCCATAAGAGGCTCTTGTTAAGGTGGATTGGGTGTACTTGGCCTGTGATTCCATTTCCACAATGTCACCCACATTTACCTACTGGCCCCTAGTGTTTAGCATTAGTTCAGGCTTTGCCCTCGCCAGGTCCACCACGGGAATCTCTTTGCATCCTGTCAGAGATGCCAGGAGCTCACTATCCTAACTGATCCTAGCACCTTCAAGCTCCTGCCTCATCAATTTGGTCTCCACTTGTCCACCAGCCTTCTCCACACAACCACCAGTCATGATACCCTGCCCTTAAAAACCTCATTTCCTACAAAATTCAGTCTAAATTCTCTTGCTTAGCATTTGAAAAGTGGACAAGCTGTCTCCGGCCCACCTTTCCAGTCTTACTCCAACCTCAGGTGCCTTTGTGTTCGCAGTGGGAGCCTCTTTCCATCAATGCCATGGTCCATCTCTGTTCTGGCTACTCCTCACTCTGGAATGATTTCCTCTGCTTTGACATCAAGATTCTAATTCACATTTCAACCAAATGCTCTCTATTTTATTAGGTATTCTTCTCAGCTGCTAGCCCACTCAGTAGTCTCTTTCTTGTTTTCAAGATTGGGTATGTTTTTATTTTGTATATCGTCTCTATCATTAAGCATGTACTTTGTCCATCCTGAAACAGAAGATTCAGCTCAAAGGCTTTCCTCCCTATGACTGCTGTCTTGATGTCCTAAAACTTCTCCAAACTCCTCTTCTTCCACCCCAACACACAACCACACAATACTTGTACTCATAGCATTTCTCCAGACATTCCTTCAATAACTTCCATCCATGGTGTGATGGAATCAGTATCCTCCTTGTTTCCCACAGAGCTGAAAAGAATGCCTGTCTCTGAGTCGGTACTCGGTAAACTCTTGGATGATGCTGATGAAGATAATTAAAACTGACCACATGGAAGCCACAGGAGTTGCACATTTGTGCCATCACACTGTCTGCTGTTCCTGATCCACCACCACCACCATACATAGAGAAGGCACTGCCTCCATTTCATATCAAGTAAATGTCCAGACCCAGAATTCAATCTCTTTAAGTTTCCCACACAGAATCTACTCATGTACAAACACTAAAGAGAAATGGAGACTTTAATGAAAACTCTGGGAGTAGGGGAAAGGACAAGGATGGTGGTTACATAGCAGAATCCACAGAAAGCCACCTTCAATTCCTCATTAGACACCCAGTACTGCCCCGTTTATCTTCTTTTGTCTTCCTCCTTGCAGCAAATGGCTTTACCAGTTTCTCCATTTCCTCCAAAATACTGACTTTTAATTTCTCCCCTTTCCATTTTGCTATCAATTGACATCATCCACATCTTCACATTCAGACTCTTCAGAAGGCTCAGCTCAGGACAGGTCCCTTAGGTAACAGAACCTTATCCCCTTTGAAGGCTGCTTGGCTACCACCTTTGTGATTCAAGCATTTGGTGTCTTATTCCTCCTTATAAGCTGTTTGTAAGATATTTGTCCCAAATATAGAGTTCTCCAACAAAAGGATTCTGACAGATGAAATTTTCACCACCTCCCTACATCTATAGTCACCTCCTCACTGAGTTTTTGCCATGAAATGTTGAGAGTGATGATATCTATTTTTAAGCATCCCTACATGGTCTTTGATCCACCTAGCCATCAGAATGTCCCCACTCATTCTGTCTATGAGCCGAATGACTCCTTAACAAACTCCAGCTTCAGGCCCAGGAAAGGCAGCCCATACAAAACAGCTTCCAGAATCATAATAAGAAATCACTTGTAATGCAACATCCTTTTCAGAGAAACTCCTGACCTAGAGCAGATCCAAGAAACCAGCGGGCAGGGCTATACCCGGAAGGGCCCACATATGGCAGAAGCAAGGCCTGGCCAGAGTGACCAATCTGTGCCTGTTTGTCCATAACTTCCCCAGTCTCTCACTGAGAAGTCCCAAGTACCCCTCAATTCCATGCAAACTGAGATGGTTGGTCACTACAGGCTTGTCCCACCCATGATACTTGCCAAAAACCAGATCAGTGAAGCCAAGCTCTAAATAAGCAGATCAGAGAGAAAGCAGGAAATGCACAGAGAAGGGGCAGGATGAGCCTTGGTTACAGATGGACCTAGGAGACAGCCTCATCAGACATAAGGTTAGAGGAACAATGATCTAAGCACAGGGCCAGAAAGCCTCAAGTCAGCTGCCAACAAGTTTCATCAGCATGATTGAGGATCTACAACATGAGGAGGATCCAGATCACGCAGGGCAGGAGAGTAGGAAACTGCCCACAGGGGCTCTCTGCTTAGTGGCAAGAGGACAACAGTAACATCCCCAGATGGCCAGCAAGCGCTCATGCCCACATATACACACACTCAGAAATCCCTCCCCAGCAGAACCTCTCAGCCCCAGATGCTGGCCCACTCTGTAAATCCCTCCACAAACCACTGGCTTACATGTACCTGAACCCAGCCTCTCCTCCATGACCATACACAAGTACTCTGTTTACCCCACCTCCCAATAGCCAGTAGCCTAGAGAAGACCCCACAAAACACGATAACCCTATAAACAAAGCGACTGTGGACCAGAGAGCAGGAATCCTCTTGTGAGGAGGGTGTTGGGGACTCACCAAGACTCTGCCGGTCAGCGTCTGGGCAGATATCATCACCCCCGCCCAGTCCTTCACAGAAGTCATCCAGCCGACCTCAGCTGCCACTGCCTCCTCTTTTTCGTCCACTGGCTTGAGAGTGCCATCCGCCTGGCTTGAGCCATTGTTAATCTTCTGGGCCTCCTGTCAACAAAGAGAATAAGGATTGAGACATAGGGACAAGCTGGATTTTAAAGACACAACCTATCCAAAAAAATCAAAGCTGGAAGAGTCCTCATTTCAGTGGGGAACTGGCTTGCTGTTACGAAGGTAGGGGAGAAGGAACAGATTATGGCTTTGATCACTTTTTAAATCTTTTAAAAAGAGTCTTCTTTCTCCTTCAAATGTCCTTGCGAAAGAAAGAAAAACGAGATTATTCTCTCCCTGTTTTAAAGAAACAAAGCTCAGGAGGAAAAGCATCCTGTGTGGGGTCTCTGCTTGTCCAACCTTCACACCCTTCTCACTGGAGCCCTCAATCTTTCCTTTAAGGAAGCCTCCATCTCCTCAACTCCATCTGTATGGTTCAAAAGGGAATGATACGCCCACGATGGCTCAGGAATGGAGGCCAGTCAACCATATCATTCCATCCCCCTGGCTTCAGTGATGGGGCCAGGGATGGTCACATGACACACACCAACCCAATACACACCCAAATCTGGGATTTTTGCTAGAAAGAGCAGAAAAGAAAATCCTTCCCTGAGAATGAAGGTACCACAGCGAAAAGTAGAAGTGACAGAACGCTGATGTCATCATTTCAGCACCTGAATCCTGCTGTGCCTGAGATCCACAGCAGATGTCTTCAGTTACAGGAGACAATAAATTCCCCTGCATGGCTTGAAATATGCTTAAGGAAACAAGGTTGACATCATCCGATAAATGAGCCCCACATTGGGCCTTTAACTGTATTCTTTTGCACACAGTGTGCCCTCTGCCTGGAATAGTCTTGTTCCACAAAGAGTCTCAGCTTGCTCCCTCACCTCCCTCAAGTCTTTGCTCAAATATCAGCTTTTCAATGAAGCCTTTCCTGACTACCATTTTAAAACTGCATCCCTACAGCGACCCCTCCAACAGCATCGCCTTTCTTATTTTTCTCCATAGCATTTAAAACTTCTAATACACTCTGTAATTCACTTACTTATTTCAAATACTGTCTGCCTCCCCCAATTTCCGTATTCCCAGAGGCTAAAAGAGTACCTGATATACAGTCGGATCAATAAACATGAATGAATGAATAAATGAATGAATGAATAGGGTTATAAGTACCAGCCCCTCACTGACTATGTAACTTGGGCAAGTAGGATTGCTGAATAAAATAAAGGACACCCAGAAATTTTTGAATTTCAAATAAAAGTAAATTTTTTAGTATAACTATGCCCCCAAATATTATACAGGCCATACTTATACTAAAAACATACTCATTTTTAATCTAAAATTTAAATTTAACTAAACCCTGTACTCAAATACCCACTGAGATTATTTTGGCTGATGTAAGATGCCAGCAAAATTATGTTCATCATTTAAAACAGTAGAATTAACTTCCAAAGGAAACTGACCCTGAGGATCATTGTGACTTGGAGTGAGGGGGGAAAACCAAAGGCGGAAGTGAAAATCTTTGACTGCAGTGAGGAGGAGTGGTACAGAATGAGAAAACGAGAGTTGGCAGGCACTGGATGAGTCATCCTCTTGGGAACCTGCGGGCAGGCAGGAAGTTGCTCCTGGGGCCTAGTTCTCTCCCTCCAGCCACCTCTGACCCAGGGAAACTGGGAAGAGAGAAGCAGCACTAGCGACACCAGGTGCACATCTTATTTCCAAGTGTGTGGGGCCCCATGGAGCTAGAAGAGTCCAAGAGGAGGCTGAAGGCAGTGTGGTTGGAGGCCACCTGCTGACATCTGTGGAGCTCGCTGCCCAAGTCACCCAAAGCCAATCTCAGTGGCTCAGTAGGACCCTGAGTCTCAGCTATGAGGAAACTCTGTGCAAATGGGCTCCCTAGAAGAAAAGGAGACCCTGATCCAGAGGCAGCTTTAGTAACTGAAGGTGTAGATTCAGCTCTCCTGCTCCTGCGGGACCTCCCCTATGAGATGGGGCAATGTTGCCTGCTATAGGCACTGTGGGGATTAAACAGTGCCCAACAGCACATAATACATGTTCACTTAATTATTCCTCCAGCCTCGTGCTTCTCCCTTCAGCCACTGACACTCTAACAGTGGTTCTCAAACTTGAGCAGGCATCAGAACCACCTGGAAGGCTTGTTAAGACAAGTTACTAGGCCCTACATGTCTAACAAGTTCCCAGATGATGCTGATGCTGCTGGTCTGGGAACCCCACTTTGAGAGCCACTGGTCCTAACCATCCTGACATGGTTTGATCATCATCCCTGCCCTGATCTGAAATGGGTCACAGATCTTAACATCCAGCCTTTCCCTAGCCTCTTCCTTTCCCCAGGCACAGAACCACCTGCTTATTTCAGAACTAGAGAACATCGGGTGGAAAGAGTGGAAGTCAAGAGAGGGAGAAGGCTCTCCAATCAGAGGCTCTGGTGTTTCCTTTAGAGTAGTGCCTCGCAGGGACATTCTGAACTGGTACAGGACCATGACCAGGGGGCCTCATAGCTCCCTGCTCCTCAGCTGAGGGAGGCACAGGCTCCCAACCACCTGGCCCACCCTGGAGGAGGGAGTCGGCATGAAAATGGCTAGGAGGCAGGAAGTCCTCTCCAGTCACAGCGGTTTCAATGCATCAATAATTCACAGCACAAGCGGTATATGGCAGATAATGCTCTCTTGCCAGCCCTCTTACCTATTGTTTTACAAGGCATTCATTATTTTAATTACTTTATGATAGGCAAGAAAAAACACAGACAAAGGGAGATAATGCCCTTGTTATTATTTGCTTACACTGGATGTTGCAAGCTTAATTACACGCGTGGGAGGCAGGACTGGGGGAGTGGCGGGGAGAATGAGGAAGCTGGAGCTCTGCAAAGCTTGATGCCAGCCCACCAGGTTAGTGCTCCCTCTCCACCTCTGACATCACGCTGGCCAAAGCATCCCTCATCTAGAGCAGGGATTATAACCCCATGCTTCAGAGTAAAGGGGGCAGAGGCCCAGAGAGGTTAGTTAAGTGGCCTTGCTGGAGACACACAGGGGGAAGGAGTGGTGAGGGGCAGAGTGAATTATAATCGTGATTGGCCATCATTTATCAGTCCAGAACCAGGTGTCAGAAACTACAAATTAAGTGCTTTAATGCATGATCTTGCCTAGACCTTATAATAAATCCAAAAGGCAAGTAGAATTAGCCCCATTTTACACACAGGGCAAGTGACAGCAGGTATTTCTCAGGGGAAGGCACAGAGCCTAAGAGCTTAGGCTGGATGCAGAGAGCCCACTTGGGCTTAGGTCTGCTTTACCACTGACAAGGTGACTGCCATGGGCAGGTTAGCTCCCGAGTCTTGGCCTCCTCCATATAAAATAGAGACAGGCATGCATTAAGGTGGTGGGGAAACTCATGTGAGAAGAGCAATGCACAGCACTTGGCACAGTGCTTGGTGCGCAGCAGTTATAGCAGCCGAGATGGAGCACCCATTGATAGGACTTGTAGCCTCTGGGGAGAAAGGTGCTCCACTGCATCAACTGATGGCCCTGAGAGGACAATAGCCCAGAGTGAAACCTTAATCACCAGAATGAAGCATAAATGAGTGTACGTTCCAATGGCTATGACCCTGGGAGGTAAGGTGCCCCGGCTTCAGGAGAGGTGGCACTTCCCAGGACAACTGGGACAGAGTCCTACACAGAGTAAGCCCTAGACTACGTGGCCATTTAGATCCCTTCAGACTCTGAGCTCTATCAGATCAATCTTTGATTGGAGTTTAGGACCAGAGAGAGGCTGTCTCCTGGGTCTCAAGATACTGCTCACTCTCCTACGCCCCACGGGGCTCTGCTTCAGGGGGAACAGCACTTTGTCCTGAATGGCAAAGCAGGAATCCACCCATCCCAAAACTCCCACTTCCCACTGCAGAGAAAAGATGCAGTGGAGGAGAAAGGAGAATGTGGAAGAGGGAAGAACAGGGTAAAAAAGAGACTGAGCAGGGCGAGGTGGATATCTTGGAATGTGGAGGTCTTGCTGTAGCAGCCCCTGAGAAAGGGAGTCCGTCTTGCTTTGAAGGTCACTCCTCCCTCAAGCCATGCTCTCTCTCCTCTCCAGAGTCTTGTGTAAAACAAGCCACAGTTGCTTCCCAGGAATAACACACAGGACAACATCTAATCACAGTGCCCAGACCAGAGGATAGAGAGAGCTATAGGGTGAGGGTGCAAGTACAGGAGGCTGGGAGACACCAGAGAACAGAGTGGCTGGTAGTTCTCTCCTACTGCCTGCCCATACAGGCCACCTCTCACAGGGTTGGGCCTGGGCAGTCTCACACTTTTTCGCCTTCTCCCCATTCTTTTTAGGGAGATTTTCTCCAGTGGCTTCCTATTGACATGGCCACAGAGAGCCTTACCACTCCTCTGTCTCCTGTGGCCAAGGACCTGCCCAGACCACAGTCACGTGGAAGTCATTATACAGAGCACATATCTGTTGGATTTGGGGCATTTTCCCTGAAACACCAGGTCAAAGACCGAAGCCTGAGAAGGAACCTCAGCAACCAGTTCAGTTGCCAACACCCCTTCCTGCACAGATGAGAATACTGAGGGCCTACAAGGGTGGGAGGAACCACATGCCCCATGCCACCTAGTCCAGCCAGGTAACCCCCAAGCCAAGACATAAACTCCCAGCTGGCTCTATTTCCCTTATCTCTTGTTGCTTCTCTAGTTAAATGATTCCTCCAAATCTAGAGAAGGGAACGCATCACTCACAGGCAGCTCACTCTGTCATGCCAGCCTGCGACCTGGAGTCCGTGTGTTCCTAGGATGGACAGAAGCCTCCACTCAGCCTGGTCCAGGGTTTGGGTGTGGGGTCCACGGAGGGAACAACCTTTTTGTCTTCGAAGGGCTAGCTTTCCCTAGCAGTGGGGGCAGCCCCAATCCAGCACAAGAGCAAGCCCATTCTAATCCCAGGACCCAAAGCCCACAGCCCCCAGCCCTCAGATTTAGGCCATGTCTTCCATTTTTCCTGAATTAGACCCAGTATATGGGGAATTTCAGGTCTGTAGCATGGTAGAAAAAGCTCTGAGAATGGAAAGATACCCATATCCAGGTCCAGCGATTCTGGATGTCCGTGGACACGTCATTTCATTTCTCAAAGCCTGTTCTGTAGATAGTAATGAGTACAGCCTTGTAATCTGGTACAGTGGAGTCCAGCACTTTCTTAAAATACCGTCTTCCTAATGAAGGTGGGTGATGGTGGCCTTGCCATCCTCTGGTTCTAAACAGAAAGTAGTGCTGCTCTGCAGAAAAGGGTCCTGGACCCCAAAGCCAGGCCTTGCAGAGCATGCAGATCAACTCTTGGATCCCCACCCAGCTGTACCCTGCAGGGCAGTGCCCCAGTTATCTCCCTGAACCCCAACAAGATGTTGAAATTGCCAAGTTCTAATAGGTGGTCCACGTGTGCTAGCCACACCCTCCCTGTGAGCTGCCATTACACCTGGCCCCATCCAGCTAGGCTCACGCACCCCAGGTATGCTCTCACCAGCACCTGTCAGGCCAAGCCAGGTGCTGAGGCCACCCTGGGCACCACACCTGCTGGGTCACTGCAGCAAGAATGAGGAGCAACCAGCAGGAGAATTCTGGAGTTCCCTCGCTGCCCACTGCTAAGGCAATCTCCAGATAACAAGTCTGTATTGGATTTAATTACATCTCAATTTTTCAGACACTGACTCCTCATCCCAGATCTGGGAAGCTGCTTAAGCAGTGATCATCTGGGAGGAAAACTACTCTTTAAAATATAAGTTGGATCATGTCACTGCCATGCCGGCACCTCCATGGTTTCTCGTCCCACTCAAAGGACAAGTCACAGACTTCACGCAGTCTGTCCACCCAATCTGCCCACTCCTCCCATCATCCAAGAGTCTCCCATTCTCTCACTCACTCACTCCGGCCACATCAGCCCTCTTGTGCTGCCAGAATGTTCCAGGCCCACTCCTATCTCAAGGCTGATGCATTGGGTGCTCCTGCGGCCCCAGATAGCCACATGGCCGCTCCCTAGCCTTACTTGGGTCTTTGACACCTTATTAGTGAGTGCTTCCCTGCCCACTCACTCAACTGAAAATGACAGCCACCCTACCCTGATCACTCCCCATGTTCTAGGCCTCCTCAGAGTATTTATACCACCATCTGCTAGCCTGCATACTTTAACCATCTTTTATTGCCTGTAAGCTCAATGAAGAAAGAATTTTGTTTCTTGTTCACTGCTGTATCCTCAACATTGACATTATGAGCTCAGAGTAAGCACTAGACACATCTTAATGAAAGGTAGGAAGGGAGGGAGGGAGGAAAGGAGAGCTGCAGCATATGGGAAGTCAATTCCTGGCGTGCATGACACCTAAAATACATACAATTACTAATAAGTGCAAATGATAATAATAACATTGGCTACTTTAGAGCATCATCACAGTAACTCTGTTAGTTGGTTTGAAGACACTCATATGCAGATGAGGCGTTAAGTAGCTGGCCAGGAAGACAGCTGGAATTTAAAACCAGCTGTCTGACATCAAAAAAAAGTCAAGTACCTGTCCTGATGACCTCCTGAGGACAGTGTGAAGAGCAAAGGGGATAATGTGTGTGGAAGGATGATGAGCTGCTGCAAAGTGTTCACGAAAGGTTTATTATCATCTTCAGCACTCAATTCGCCCCACGAAGTCTGGGTACTGCATATATCACAAAGGCCCTTCTTCAAGGTCGCCATGCTTTGAGAGGGCATTAAATCAAGGACAGAGAAACACAGTTCCTTTCTCAGCCAAGAACCAGCTCAGAATCATAAATCATCCTTCATGGAGCAGAGCATCGAGTTGGAAATTCACGTGGCTGGGTTGACAGGCCGTGAAGCCCTCCTGCTAGGCACCAAGGTTCACTGTGCAGATGCTGCCAAAGGAGACGATTCAGATCCCTCAGCGCATCTGCGTCCTTGGGGTGAGGGTGTGGAGGGTGTTGTGAGGCCTGGCCACGCGGCCCTGTGGTCCTGAGGAGCTGAAAGGAATTGCATCCCCTAATCCCTCTGGGACAGAGTAGGGGCCTGGAACACTTCTATCCCTCGAAGTCCATCCCTAGACCCTCTGCCAGAGCCTTGGTACCATGGGATGCTTCCTAGGTGCTCAACTCCCAAAGGGCTATGGTGGAAGGAAGACCCAGGAAATCTCCATTTGTCCTCTCCTTATGTCTCACAGGTCCACTTCATCCTCAAATTTCCCTGGTTGACATCAGAAAGTCATTTACCCTGAGCCTGAATTGACAGATTCTGCTTCTCAGTTTTATTCCTTCAATCTGCCTAGAAGCCCCACCCTCACCTCATCCCTCAGCAGCCTCCCTTGCCTCTGTCTGGCCCCTTTCATCTGTCAAAAAGGACCCAGCAGCCCTGCATGCAGCTGCCCTCAGCTAAGAACAAAGCAGAAAAAGCCGTTCTCTCCTGTTAGAGGGATGGTGGCAGGGTGAAGAGCTCTGGGCTAAAGTCAGAAAGCCTGCACTCTGTCTTCAGCTCTGTCAGGGATAGGCTGTGTGGCCTTGGCCAGCCACCTAACCTCTCTGAGCAAAGTCCTCATCTGGGAAACGAGAGAGAACAGTGTGTTAACCCACAGCTTTTAGCTCCTTAGAGTCCAGAGTATGTGTTCCACAAGGTCCCTCAGGGGGTTACCAATGAAAGGCAGAGGAGGCAAAGTCTCTGGCCTCCATGACAATCAAACCATCTCAGCATTGTGCAGTTTCCACCTATTAAAGACTGCCTCTCAGTGAAGACGTTTCCTAAGAAAGTTTAAAATCCACTGAGTAAAAATCCATAGGCTTGTTTCGCTTTTAAAAGATGTTTTATTTCATGGCAATAATTATAATAGTCTATGGCACAGTTTGGCCTAAAATCCAGAAATGCCTAAACTTCAATACCTATACACCATGGGGCTTCCAGTACCTCTGTGCAGGTCACTGTCCCAGTCTTCGCCAGTCCTAAATGCCAGATAAGGCTCTCCCAGCCACCCCGACACCTGCCAAACAGGCCAAGAGGAAATCCTCCCAGAGCCTCTTTCACATCCTGGGCGGGAGGCCCAGCAATGAGATCCTCCCAGGTACCGATAATCCTGTGTATTAGGGATTAGGCCGATTACCTAAAGCGGCTCAAGCAAATAAAGCATAATGTGGGCACCACCAGCTGGGATTTTCATGTGAGAGTTTTGAGGAAGGAGCGGGGGAGGAGGTGGTCACTCTGACACCCAGGGCCAGGGAAAGAGGGCAGCAGACGAGCCAGACCAGAGGGAGGGGCTGGCACAGTTGGTTTCTGCCCTTGAGAAGTTCCAGTTATCCAACCTCTCCATGGCAGATCAGAGCCACCCTTGCACCTTGCAGCCTCCCTATCTACATCCCAGGACCCACATTGGCAGGGGGCTCCATGTTTGTGCCAGATGAACATTACCACTTTTGCTAACTATGGCCCATAACCCCAGGAAAGGGGCACAGTGTCCACAGATTTCAGTCCACGGGAGCTTAAAAAGAAGCTCAGACGAAGCCAATTGCTCCGGGATGTTGGCAAATCATCAGAGTTTACTGCGTCTCATGCAATACTTCATCACAGGCCTCTTAAGATCCTCACTGCTAGGAGGGCCCTGAACCCTGAGCTGTGTGTGAACAACTGCTCTTCATCAGTCCTTGTGGGAAAAAAAAGTGACAGCCACAAAAGGTCACATGACCTTTAACCAGTCACTTACCATTTTTGTGCCTCGGGCTTCCTTCTCTTAAATTCAAAGGGGCAGTGTAGACGTTCCCCAAGGTCCTGTCTGGCCTGACCTTATACATGTCCAGTTGTATGAAATGCTGGGGGCAGACAGGAGTCCTTTGGACTTCCTCCCAGGGCCATGCTCCAAGCTGCTCACCAATCTCCTGTGGCCCGAAGGCATTGGCTATCCCTCAAGAAATTCTTCTACCTGCTGGTTTTACACCATCTTTTAATCCTCACGACAAGCCTTCAAGATAGGAATGTCATGAGATCCAGAGGTGTTGGGTAATTTCCAAGATCACTCATCTTGTAAGTGGCAGAGCTGAAATTTAAATCCAGTCTATTCCAAGATGAAAGGTTGTATTTTTCTTCTATCCCATGCTGCCTTGGGATAGGTAAAATGTACAAAGAAGAGACGGGATCTCCTTATAAAATTCTGCTTATTACTACCACTGAAACAATCATCTTATACCCTATAGGCTTCTAACTGATAAAATTTGTAGTACAGACATCTAAATCTGGTTATAATCAGCCATGTACAGATAAGAAGCTAGAGAAATGGCCTAGAGAGGTGGGTTCCAACCTGGGGATAAAATGACCCATTAGACATAATGTCCTGTGTGTGTTGTGTTATCAAATGGCCACATTTGTTGCTTAAAATTTAATAAGTCAACTTCAACCTTTCAGGACAACTGCATACATCTCAATCAATAAAACAAGTTGCAAAATAATGATCTTCTCCTTCAATTAGCTTTAAAAAGTGGGAACATAGAAGTGACAATCCAGAATGCACTATTGAGCCTTAGAGACTTGCAATTGAATTATCAGAGACCTCAACTCTGATCCCTCAGCCAGAGCGACCTGGGTGGGGTTCATGTCACCCTGCTCACCTGCAAAGACATGGCTTTGCTGCTAGCCGGCAAGAAAGCCTGACTTGCCCAGGGAGAAAAGCTCAGGAGCTGCCCCAAAACAAAAACCATTACAGTAATCCAGTCAATAGGTAAAAAACACATTTGTTTTCTAGTTAAAGAATAACGTATAATCACGCCAGGCAAGTCTGAGGCAGGCCAGAAGTTCAGATGGATTAATACCGGATGTAATTTTCTGAATGCCTTGTGTTATCTTGGTTAATCTTGTTAACAATATAGCAAGTTAAGCACTGTTATCTCCATTTTAAAGATGAACAACTGAGGCACTGGGGCTCTCTGAAGGCCTACTGTAAGCACAGTCACCTTCCAAATCCCACTGAAGCCCATAAAGCCCACCATCAATCCCTTTTCCTTGTAGGAAGAACCTTGTGCTTCATGAAAAGGTAATCTAGAGTAACCTCTTGTTTCAAAGAGCACACTCAAACTCCTAAAAAATTTTTTTGTTTATTTTTTTTAAATGAAATAAATCTCAGAGTCACAGAGTTGTAACGGTTGGAACTTGTGCAGCCTGATTCCCTTCCTTCAGAAAGAAAGAGCCTAGGGTTGAAGAAGGGTAGAAACACAGCTTGTTCATACAAAAACTATGTAGAGGCCCATGAGGTCGAGAGACGGCACAAGAAGCAAAAACATTATCTGAGATCCCAAGTCTGATTCCCATCTTACTAGCTGTGCAATCTGGAGCAAGTCACTACACTTCATGGTAGCCTCAGGTTCCTCACTGGAAAAGGAGGCTTACAAATACTTTCCTCTAAGAGTTTGTGTAAGGATTGACCATGATGATGAGTACAAAGCACATGGTGATGGCTCAGAAAATAGCTGTTATTATTAGCTAAGTGCCAGACCATGCACTTGTATGACCTTGAACATGGACCTACCCAAGGGCCTACAGCAAATAAAGTGCTGATAGGGATATAAAGCCAGACAACAAGCCTGATCTCTGTCCACTTCACCAAATAAAGGCCTAATTTGGTTTCTGGTCAAGACAAACTGGACATGGATAACTGAGACCTACAAGAAATTTAAAACCTTCATTTTCATAAAAGAAGGCAGAAATCTCCATGCCTTCAAGAACTCCAGGGTTCTTTTATGACTCAAGTTAGTGGAGAAAAAGGCAAACTGAATCAAACCAAAGATGTAAACATGGTTAGGGAACAAGTGAATGCTGGTCAACCATGAGGGGTTCAGATGCTTGAGGTACCAGCTCATCCAATCAGAGGCGATGGGCTGTCATTCTTGCCTACTTTCTCCCAGCTCCTGAGGATAGGAGTTACTGAGAGACAGTGGAAGGGTCAAAAGGGAAGAAGCAGAAGCAGGAAAGAAGCCCATTGCCACTTCTGTGGATCAGGAAGGTGATCTGTCCCACGTAGGGACTCATTCTCTACAGCAAAAGACACTGTGAGGCTGGTTCATGGCTCTCTGGTCCTGTGGTCCCTACATTTGGGGCCATAAAGCAGCTCTGCTCCAGGATAGACTTTGGAAATGAAAAAGAAGCAGCACAATGTAATGTATGTGTGTCAGCGTAAGATAGCCAGCACTCTTCTCCAGGGAAGAACTGTCCTTTTCTCTGACTGTGTCTCTACTCCTTTGCTGGGTCAGAATATGCCCTTTTAATGAAATGACGATGATAGAGCTGGCATTTTACAGTTTCTTTTCTATGTCCTTGCTTGTCAAAATAAAAAGCTGGCAACCCTTAAATAATCTCTATGGTTTTTAAAGTTTAATTGAGTATGTCAGGATAGTCTAGGAACCCATCACCTGGTCCTTGCTCTGAAGATGGGTAATTAAGGCCCAGAGAGGCCAGGCCCCACTACATGGACCCCAGGGTGTGTTTAGCACACCAATCAGAAACAGCCTTGGGGCCAGGGAAGCAGGACCCAAGGAACAGAGACAAGGTCTTTCAGGGCTCCAACAGCTGAGCTTGCAATGGCCCAGAGAGCAAGAGAGAAGGACATGCATTAGTTTTCAGGACTCAGGGCCATACCACAGGATCCTGAATTCTCAGCCTCACTACCACTACAGTCAGAAATGCACAGAACCTAAATAGTCTCCCTGGAAACAGTGCAATTATTGCTGTGGCCCCAAACCATCGTTCAGGGGGCAAGTGGAAAAAGAATTTGCCGGAAAATAGCAGGTGGAATGAATTGCTTGTGGTTGAATATTACCTTCCAAGTCAACATTGAGAAGGAACGTGGAGTAAAAAGGTGACTTGTGAACAATCTAAGTTACAGCTCAATTCTCCAAATGAAATAGATCACTTTCATCCACCATAGCTACCTCACAAGGCTTACCACTACCTGCTTGACCTCATACAGGAGTGTTGAATCTCTATCAGTCTCCACTAGAGTGGGGCAGGGCCTTGGCTTATGGCATATCTTCAGAGCCTGGAATAGTGCCCAGCATATAGTGGTGACTTAACAGTGTGGTAAAAAGATGATTGAATAGATTCTGTTTTTGTTGTTTTTGTTGTTGTTGTTTCTTTGTTTTGTTCTTATTTGTTTTCACTCTGTTCATATTTTCTGGAATCTCAAAAATCCTCCCCAGTGCCACTGTCCATAGCACAGTATTCAAACTCCCCCAGGTCTAGTCTTCAGGCCTGCAGTCTACCCTCCCCACTCCTCACAGAACCTGCTTTCCCACACGATTTTTCTGATGTGCCCTGGTCCTCCTGACCTCCACACCTTTGTGTCAGCTTTTCATACTTCTAGGATACCCTCTCCATTGCTCTCCATCCAAATCTCTTTAATCAAATCCCAGGGGTCCACTGAAGTCCTTTCCCTGACAATAACTCTCCCATAGCTCTCCCTGTCCTAATTCCAGTGCCCACAATCTGTTTCCCTCATTCAACAATGGACAGGGACTGCCTGGCAGCCTTCGTCATCTTTTTATCCATGCATGTCATTGCCCCAATTAGCCTGAAAGCTCCTTGGAGTCAATGCCCTATTTTTTTTTTTTTTAGATCCAGAGTGTTTGGCATACAGCAAGTGATTAATACACACACACACACACACACACACACACACACACACACACACACTGAGTGAATAAACTAAAACTCTGCCCAGTAGGCACTGGAAAACCAACCCTTTCCCGGGTATCACTGACATCCTGGCTAAATAAGGCCAGTTTCCATGACTTGAAGTTTGAGCTGAACGCTAGCTCCCAAATTGCTGTTCCTCAGTGCAGCTACATGTTCAAATACAAACACCATATTCTGAACAAGATCAGATGTCCTGGAGCTTATGAGAGGGACATGCCTCACCAGACACATCAGTCAAAAGAAAAAGATAAATATTCTTGTTTACAAAAGCATTTGTCCTGTACCATGATTTAGGATCCAATCCAGTGAACGCCGATAGACCTCACCAACTGAACATTTTTCTACTGCTTCCATTTGCTGAACTTGGATAGGATTTGGCTTCAGGTCAAAAGAGTTGTCAAAATTAGGTCATCCCAATGACCCGCCATTCAGGAAACCTAGCAAGTCAGAGAAACCTCAGCAGGCAGAAAGATGGCCAGGTTACCAGGCATACTAGCCAACTCAGGAGAGAGCCCCACAAATGGTCCGTCACCCAGTGTGGGGGCCCAGGCGCAGATCTGCCTGTCTCCCCAAGCTCTGGTTCCGCACCCCACTCTCTTTGGGAGGCCTGACTGAGCTCCCTAAATTTAGCCTCTATATACCTGGGGTCCCACCACCCTAGCATGTATCTAGGTTTCCAAAACAGCAGCCAAATACAAGAATCTGGACGGGCTTCTTGTATGCCAAATACAAGAATCTGGACGGGCTTCTTGTATGTAAAATACAAGAATGTAAAATAATAAATTCAACAACCTGGGGAGAGGGGAGGGGACTTGTATTTCTACCAGGTTGGAACAACTACTTCTCCTTCTAGTTCTAGATCCCTGAAGGGAGTTAGGAATGACAAGCCTCACCACTACCCCCATCATGCTGGCACTGAAAAGCCTCAACCTTCTCTTTGAAAGCCCCTGAGCCCATCAACCTCCTCCCTGTGGCTGGGACCACTCCAACTCTGGACATCAGGAAGCTCAGCAGCTGTGAGAACCTTCTTTCTCGAAGGTTTTTCCAAAATTATATCAGGTTTCCTTCTATCCCAGCTGGTCAGCAGGGGACTCGTTTGCCTAACATGGTTGAGGAATGTCTTAGAAACGGGTATGATTCAGTCTGGCTTCAGATGAGGTTTTCCACCCAGACAGAGCACACCGAGAGTCTGGACGCCTTGGCTCACTACCTTAGGGGCACCCACACCCTTTCTCCATCTCCGGACCTCGATCAGGATGGCACTCTTGACAAAGTGTCAGGTCCAGCCCAAAAATGAAGTCAGATATGGAAAACAAGCCAACAGGAAGCCGAAAGGTCCACACTTGCATACACAGGGGCCTCTCTCCCCACAGTAACCCTCTCTTCCTCCCAATTTCCTGAATTTGCAAATCTAGTTGCGATACCCCTAATATAAATAACTAAAGAGAAACTGGGGGAAGTGATTCGACTACTGAAATATTGAAAGATACACACCTTTCTCCTGGAAGAGGGGGCAAAGAAAGCATTTTAGCCTTCTTTTCTGATGCAGATTATTTCTCCCCTTGTGCCTGTTCAGACTAGTCTTGTTCCACAAATATAGACTCTAACCAAACGGTGGCCCAAGATAATCATTTGGAAATGCAGTTTGAAAAAATGTCTGCGACCCAAATGTCATGTTTACTAATGAACTATTACTGAATTGTTCTTAGTTCTGCTATATTTTCACTTGAGGACCTACAATATCCCCTTAAAAAAAAATAAGGAAAAAAAAATATTCTCTCCTTTCATCAGTGCTCAGGAGATATCCTTGTGCTGAGAGGGGGCACACTAGGGTGGGCACCAGGAGGAAGGTAATGTGAGATGAGAAGCTTCTTTTAAATCTCAGAAGTTTCTTATTACGAGGATCTAATGACTACAGTGAGAAGGGCCCTGCAGGGCAGAGGCTCCTGTCTGCACACTGCGGTCATCACCTGACCCCGTATCCTGCATGCCCCAGGTTTCCATAACAACTGTCAGTCACCTCAGGTACTCATGGAGATGAGACCTCCTTTGTGTGGGCAGCTCTGGAAAAAAGGTCAGGTCATTGCCTGAATCCCACCTCTGTTTTTCTTCTCCTTGTGCAGCTGCTTTTCTGACCAGAAGCTTGACAAAGATGGTTGTTGCTAAGATTTCTAAGCATGGATACATCAAATGTGGGAAACCCACCAAGGAGATGAAACACATGAAAAAGCTTCTAGGGATACTGGCGATATTGTGTTTCTTGAACCAGTAGTGGGTGGTTACATGAATTTTCTCCTGATTATTCACTATTTTGTACTTTTATATTTTATATGTTTTTCTGTATATTTGTTTTATTTCACTATTTCCAAAAAGACCATTAGAAATATATCAACCAAACTGTTTTTAAGGGACCCATCATCATCACCCACATTTATTTAGTTATCATCTGGCACAGGATGACAGAAATAACCCTGTGTCACAGCCCTGAACAACCGAACAAAAAAAAAACTAGAAAAAAAACTCATTATAAGTTATGGTCTCAGGGAACAGCCAAGTGCCAGGCAGTCGAAGCAGAGGTCAGAAATTATTAGAAACAGTCACAGGATCAATGGGCTAGAAACCCCAAGAGCACTTGTTGATATAATAGTTTGCTGTTGATCCAGCCTAAGTTCACAGGCAGGGGGTGTGTTTCATACTTTGTACCTGCCTTGGGAGGTCATGAAAGGAGGTAAGCAGGGCCTTGTCAATCAGAGAAACAGTGAGCCTTCCACTGCCCTGCCTGTCCACTCCTGAGAGCTACACATGATCTTGGCACAGCCTGGATTAAGGCGTCAGGGACATTAAGCAATCAGGAGTCTGAGTCAAGTTACCAAACCAACTTGGGAGCCCCAGGACCACCTCTTCACCCTCCTCAAGCCTTCATTATCACTCATTCCAGCCACACCACTTTCCTCCACACACCTCTGGCTGTCACAAGTCCATCATTTTGTTCATATTGGGTTAATTACTACTCCCCTCCTTTCTAAATCTGACGTGTCTTTCGAGACACAATTTAAAAGCTGCCTCCACCATAAAGCCTCACCAGATCTCTTAACTAGAATGAACACCCCCCAGTGGTTTTCACTCTACACTTCCTCCTCATCCCCTCAGAGAATTTCTTGTTTCTCTAGTAGTTAGCCCTCATTACATTCAAGCACTCTGAACATATCCACAATTCCCCCAGCTAAGAATCTTGAGATCAAAAACTGAATTTTATCAATTCTCATATCTATAGGCTATATTTTCTTCTCATGCTTACATCCAGCACTGTGCCTAATGGATATGTAGTGGGTGTGCAACAAGCAATCAATGTTTATTAATAAATCAGGGCCCAAGAGGATGCAGGCCCAGCATGTAGGAAACAAGGTTCTAACGTTCCATAGATGGTCAAGGAGTACACAGGCCTGGCAGGAGGGACGGTGAGCATCACAGAGGGCCTTTACATTTCAAATCCACTCACTTCTCTCCACCTCCTCTTTTTCTCCCCTAGCTGATTACTACGCTTCGTAATTAACAACATGGTATCCACTCAGGCTCCAGTCTCTTACCCATTCTCCACACTGAAGCCAGAGAGTCCTCAAAAGTTTAGACCTATCATGTCATCCCTGTGCCTAACCTCTTCAGTGACTCCCCACTGCTCTCAGAGGAAAGTTGGAAACCCTCAGGATGGCCTTCAAAAGTGCTGCTGCACATCTGGCTTTTGCCTGGCACCTGGCCACATGTGGAACCACTTGGCCCCATCTTCTTTATGCTCCAGTCGTACTGGACTTTCTTCCATCCCTTTAAAAAGTGCTCCTCTTTTCTGACTCAAAGACTGCCTGTAACAGTCTTCTCCATCCAGTCATATTCCAGACTTTCTACTCATCCTTAAGATCCTTCCCTAGAGAGCCTTCTCTAACGCCCCTTCCCCCTCTACTGTCACCATCAATCAGTAAAGCCCCCAGCCATCTGGTCCTTATACTCCTCCTCTATAACACTCAGGGTACCTACAAATATTTGTTCAGCACCTCTTTGCCTCACTAGACCAGGGTTTCTGTACAGGGTCAGAGAATAAATAATTTAGGCTTTGCAGGCTCTATGCCATATGGTCTTTGTAGTAATGACTCAATTCTGTCATAGAGCAAAAGTGGCTATAGATAATATGTAAACAAATGAGAGCGGTTGTGTTCCAATAAAATGTTATTTATGGACACTAAAATTTGAATTTCATGTAAGTTTCACATTTCATGAAATAGCCTTCATTTAAATTTTTTTCAGCTATTTAAAAAATGTAAAACCATTCTTAGCTCATGGGCTATACAAAAACAGATGGCAGGCCAGACTTGGCCCGCGGCCCTTAGTTTGCCAGCTCCAGCACTAGGTTATAAGTTCCATGAGAGAGAAACTATGTCTTGTTCACTGACGTATTCCCCCAGCACCAGGCCTGGTGATTCATAAAAATTCACTGAATGCCTTGATGTGTGGACAAGAGCAGGGTTTCCCAGTGTGTACTCCGCAGAACACCAGTCCAATGAGACGTTACAAACACACACACACACACACACACACACACACACATCGTTTTTATCAATGAAAGTGGGAGATACCACTGTTCCATTTCCGCATTCAGTGCATTAAGCGTATCAATAGATCGGAACTGTCCTTTGGTCAAGGAACGTGTTCGATTTAGACCAATATGGTGCTTCTCAAACTCACCTGGCTAAAGAACTTCCTCTTTAACCCAAAACATTTACTAGAATCCACAGGCAACCCCATTAGAAAGCACTGCCTTGAGGACAAAAGAACTTAGAAAGGGTCTCTGAGCTACAGTGAGCATCTTAATCACCTAAAAACCTTGTTAAAACAGACTTCTGGGCCCCACCCCAGAGTATCTGATTTAGTCAATCTGAGGTATGGCCTAAAAATTCACATTTCTCATATGTTCCCCATTGATGCTGATGCTGCTAGTCTGGAGATCCCACTCTGAGAAACACTGATCTGAAAAAAATGACCTTCCATGCTAAGTCCTCCAGCTGAGGATTCCTCCTCCTTCCAAGGACCCGATCCCTCAGGAGAACCCCAACTGTCCACTTTCTCACACTAGAAGAAGAAACCCTGACCCATCCCTCCAGCATTAGGGGAAGGCAAGGTAATGGGTTGCACAGTGTTCCCCAAAAGTTTTGTTTTAAGTCCTAAGCCCCCCGTACATATGAATATCATTTATTTAGAAATAGAAGCTTTGCAGATGTAACCAAGTGAGCCTTTATCCAATATCACTGATGTCCTTACAAGAGAAGAGAGAGGAACACAGGGAGAGAATACCATGTGAAGACAGAGATACAGGAAGATGGCCATGTGACAGCAGAGGAAGAGGCTAGGGTGATACAGCTGCAAGCCAAGGAACACGAGGGGTCTACAGACACCACCAAAAGCTAGGAATAGACGAGGAAAGATTCTCCTTTATCAGTTTCAGAAGGAGCATGGCCCTGCGAATCTTGATTTTGAACTATGGGCCTCCAAAACTGTGAAAGAATAAACTTCTGTTGTTTTCAGCCACCTAGTGTTTTGCATCCTTACCCCCAGATAGGATGTTTCTCATCATCACAGATACAAGAGTCACACACACACAGCTCTAACCAGGCCTTACCCTTATTGGATATCCATATGAACTTCAAGGAAACTTGTCTCAGCAATCTGATCTTTTTGTCATCTCGACATCACCACTAGCTGGTGAATGTTTGAGCTCAGGTCTCTCTTTGGAAATTAGATTACCTAATTAGTATCATGTTTTGTTGGATTCCTTCCCTGGGGCTGGTTTTGGCAAAAAGCATGTGATTATTTTTTAGTCTAAAAAAAAGTCAATGAATAAATTGAGGTGACTTGTCTTTCCCACATCTTGACTCCAGCGGTCCCATTTCCTACCAGGAGACTCACAAGCGGCTTCTCAGTCACAGAGTTTTTTCTCCTCTGGTCTTGGCTAGAAATGTCTTCTCTAATTGATACAGAAATGGCTTTGTAGCATGTATTTTCACAGTATGAACATGCTGGTTTTAGTCACAAATTATACACCTCTCCTTCTGGAAAAATTAGAGGTATAATTCGTATTCTCAAAAAAGGCAGATATAGCTATACACCTGATACCTTAGGAAGGAGCTAAAAAGGGAATATGGACACAGCTTGTCATTGTTGATGGTGACAAAGGGGATACCAGGAGACGGGTACTCTTTATTCTCAAGCTCTGAAGCTACACGATAAAAAACAGAAGCAATCAAATGCCTTCCTTGCATCTCTAAACCATGCCAACCAACCCAGGGCTGGCTGCTCACAAGGAGTTGGTATGAACTTGAAACCCTTCAGATGTTTTGTAGGTGGGCTGAGGACATGTTTCCTGCTGCAACAGGATCATGAGACTTTCACAATGCCTTCTTCTACCCCAAGGCTCTTAAAAAAAATAAGAGAGAGAACTGATTCTTTGAGACAGGAGGATTAAAGACCCTGTGTCCCACCCCCAGAAGCTATGAATTCCCTCCCACATGCCTTCCAGGGCCAGCATCTAATTTCAATGTCCTGGTCCATCCATAAAGACATGTTAGTCTTTGGCCAGGAGAGTGGAATTCTGGAACATCCACACCTCAGCCTTGACTATGAAGTTGAGAATTAGGCTAGCCAGGTGAATGGCATGCAGTCATAGTGGATAAACAGTCTGGGTTTGCAGACTTGCCACATTTTATGTTAGTTTTGTTTTGTATTAAAATCTAATTTGCCATACAAACAGTAGCATGTCAGTAAACCCTTTGAAAATTTAGGTTTCAGAGCTATAAGCCAAAAATAATAATAAATGCTTTACAGGGGGGTTGTGAGGATTTTGTGAGACATTGGATGTGTCTGGTACACTGATACTAATTCACAAATCACTATGGCCAAGTATGAATCCAAACGATGTACCTTTACCCTTTCATCCTTTTAATAACTACTAACATCTCCCATTCTGCAAATGAGGACTCAGAGGCAGAAAGAAGTCAAAGTACTTGCCATGGTCACATAGCCAGTGAGCCACTGAGCTGACCCTCAGCCTGTGGGCTCATCAAAGAGATCTGTTGCATCCCTTTAGGGGGCCTCTGGGGTTAGAAATTAAGTCCTATATTCATTTATTCATTCAACAACAATGTCTTTGTGTGCCACTGAGGAGTACCCACAGTAGGTTCTCAGACGGTAAAATACATCCTCTCCTTCTAGGAGGTGAATATCTATCAGGAAAAATAAGACAAGTTCCCGAAACTAAATAAAGGTATGATTGACACTAGAGAGGAAGATAGAGCATGATGGAGGCTGTTAAATGGCAGGAGAGTCTTTGTGGAACAGGCTGATTTCATGAAGGAGGTGGGATTTCTGCCGAGCCTTAAAGGATGGGCATCGTTTTGACAGATGGCTCAGTCTAAATTAGGGCCCCTTTGTTCTTCTTTCTCACACCAACCCATTTGCTTTGTTTATCAGGTTCTCCACAGTTTTAGTTTCACAGATATTTGGGGCTTTCTTTATTTAATGCAGATGTCCCCCACTAGACCACTAGTCCAGGAGGAGAGGCAGCATGCTACTGTGTTTACCACAGTACACCTAGGGCCTTGAAATGGGTCTTAATTGGAGTGGCTACAGAAGAGATATTTATGGAAGGTAGGAAGGAAGGAAGGAAGGAAGGAAGGAAGGAAGGAAGGAAGGAAGGAAGGAAGGAAGGAAGAGGTGAGTGTTGGAGGGAGGGTTAGTAGTCACTTCCAGGAATGAACTTTATGTGTAGAGATGATGGCCAGACATACCACTGTAGTAATCCCAAATCCTTCACTCCCTCATCTGAGTTTTCCCTCCTGTGACAGGCTTTTCACAATCACTCAAATTCTCCTGACTCTCCCTATAGTACTAAGCTTTTGGCTCCTGAGCATGGGCATCTTTCTAGCCCAGTCGTCTTGTCTGTTTGCCCATAGTGCTTAAAGAGACCTGCATCCAGTGGGTGCTGAGTGCAAGTCTACCAAGAGGCCTGCCTTCTCACTGTCCTCATTTGTTTCCATTGGTCAACTGCCAATCAGCCTACACCTACCCTGGAAGCATGGGTCTAGAGCGGGTTCCCCCCAGGACCGGGGGGCTCATCATCAGCCTGGGCTACCCTCTAGTCTTGGACAGGCCCAGGACTCCCCCTGCTGACAACAGAGCCAAGACCCTTAATTCCCCAGTGCTGAGCTGGCCAACTAAGAACCATAATGATTCTGGCAGTTTTTGAGGACCTTCATTCAAAGGCAGGAGAACAGGCATTTAAGAATGCATGTGTCTCTGCTGGGCTGTGCATCCTGCTTGGAAGCCTCTTTAATACAGCATTTCAAAGAGAGGCCTGTGTTTCTCATGGGCCCTCTATCCAGACAAGGCCTTGGCTTCTGAGATCGAGAGAGAATGAGCCAGGCGTGAGGCAGAGCAGGCTGCTGACATATCTCAGACCTCATCACAACCAGACCAGGCCTGCAGGAACCATCAAGAAACCATATCTCTGTGGTGGATGTCTGAGTCACCACTCAGGTGGCCCTGGGGCAGTCCACAGAGCCAGTGTGCTTCAAAATCCTCCCTCTGCCCAATGGAAAGAACAATCCATTTCTCAGGACCAGGAAAGGACCTAGACAGCCACATCTTCAAAGAAAACAGGGGCAGCAGGCCAAGGACAGAATGTGTCCTCTGGTTCAACAGCACAGGCTTCAGAGCCAGACCAACCTGGGTCCAGAGTGTGGCTGGGCCCCTCCTTAAACACTCATTTCCCCATCTGCAGAATAGGCGTGATGATTCCCTCTTCACTGGATTGTAGGACATACGTGGAAGACTCTGCACAGTGTCTGGAATATGTTTATGACAAGAAAATAGTAGCTATCGATCATAACGATAATAAGAAGAATATTAAATGGAGTAATTTTCAAGACCTGTTTCTAGGTTTGCCTTGGTAAAACTTCCTGCTAGGCACTCAATAAAGCTCAAATGACTCCTTTTTAATACGACAAACAAATATCTATGGTGGCTCTGAGCCAAGCATTGTTCTCAGCATTCTGTAAACACTAATTTAATCCTCATAACAACTTTATGCAGTGTATACCATCACAGTACCCATTTTACATATGAGAAAACTGAGGCACAGAGAGATCAGGTGATGTTCCCTGGGTCACATAGGTATAAGAGAGTGAGTGGAGCTCAGATTTAAACCCAGACAGGTACTCTAAAACCCGTGCTCTTAATCACAGCTACACTGCACCACCCCATATTAGTCTTGCAGATGTTGCTGTTACCTCCCCTTATCCTGTTGGGCAGAGCTGGGCTCTCTTACTGGAAATAGCCTTGAGGATTAACAGGAGCCTCCCCTCTAATGTCTCTGAAGCCCCAGAAGAACCTAACAGAGCCCAACTCAGGGTGTGCTCACAGCGAACCCTTGTTGACCCACTTGCCAAAACCTACTGTACCCCTTGCCTCCTTCAACCCATCCCCCAGCCCAAACCCTGCATGCCTCTCTCTGGAGCTCTTGTTGTATGCCCACCTTCTCTCCAGGGCAGTGCTTCCAAACTAGGAATCTTCACCCAAAATAAGAAATAGGTTTTACATTGTGAGCCATACACATCTACTATGTGAGTAATTGCAACACAGGACTCATGACACAATACCTCACCTTATTAAAATGGAGGTACTTTCATATCTTCGGGGGGTTTTTAGCATTGCTTGCAACTCACTAAATTGATTTTATAATCCACTTATGGGTTGCAGCCATGACAAAAAATTCTTCTTAGGGGAGTTCAGTTCTAACATGCAGCACATGCAATATCCGAGTGCAGGGCACAGCAATTCTTCCTAAAGGAAGAACCAAACAGCACAGTCTACTGTGTGTGAGCACCATGGGGCATCACAGCCTAGAGAGTCACTTGGACCCTTCCCCAGAGCCCTGAACCCAGTAGGAGCACTGAGGCTGTGGACACTGGATATAAGCTGGGAGCTACTGGAAGCTAGTACTCACTCGATGAAGAGCATGGCTTCAGAGTCTGATAAAAATGCGTTCAAAGCCTGGTTCTGCTAGTTACTAAACTTGGGTGGCTTCTATACCTCCCATGAGCCTCAGTTCCCTCACTGGGCAATGGGGGTGGTTAATATCCACTGCAGTGGGTGGCTGTGAGGATTAACTGAGGCACAGAAAGCACTCAGAAAAGTGCTGGGACTCATAATACTGAATTGGTGCTAAATGGTGATGATGGGAGTTCTTTGCAGCCTCCTTAACCCTGACCCACGCCTTCTCTGTCTCCACATTTACAGATACTCCAACCAGCAGAAGAAATAGCAGCACTCACTAGTTAGGATTAACACTCAAATGGCTAAACCAATTAAGCAAGGGCCTGGGGCTTTCCCCATTAAGTCATCCATCACTGAGTGTCCTTTTGAAAGAGGTGTTTCATCCTATCCCCTCCAGGGCCAGTGGCCAAAAAAGTTTGTTGCATAAATTTCACTCATTCATCTCAGCTATCCCTCTGGACACAGAACAAGGCTCCCCTTCCCATAGATGGGAAAGATGGAGAGGGCAACTCCCAGAATGATTCTCTAGGGCCCTTCTCCTCCTAAGTTCCTGCAGGTGACACAGCTGGACTGTAAGCCTGCTGAGCATTGCCTGCGCTGCCTCTGAGGGAGAAGCATCTCCTTGGTGAATGGCTCTTACCCCTAAAGATAATGAGGCTGCCTGTGATGAGAATAAGCACAGGGCTGATGGGGTGAAGGGTGGACAGAAAGTGAATTTCCACCTTGAGTAGGACTGTTCCCGTGGCCCAGTGGTAGCAGAGAATCCTCAGAGACAGTATAACTCAGAAGCCTAGAGAAGGAGGATAAGCTCTCAGAGAGTGTACCCTGAGACGTGGCAGGCTGATTTCCCTCAAGCTGTCCATAGGAAAATGTGCTTCTGTGAGAGGCTAATTAGTCATGACAGCGCCTGCTTCAGGTATGATTGCACTAGTCCCATTTGGGTCTCTGGGTTAGCCTGTGATGGAATTTCCATTACCCACTGTGTTTTGGTTACGGGAGAAAAATGTTGAGAGAGGGTGGGGTGGGCGGGGTGGTTAAGGGGACGCATGAAAAGCTGGACTACTTCAAGTATCCATAAAAACCATCTGTGGTTTTAAAACTTCAAAAAGATAATGAATCTCTGTGAGCTGGAGATTCTTCTTGGAGTCTCGGCTCCATCTGTGGGATCGGCGCCTGGCAGGCCGTGGGCTTTGAAATCCAAGTTTCTCAGGCAACAGAACAAAGTGAGCTCCCCCAGCTTGGCCACAGAGGGGGAAAGCAGGACCCAGGAAAGGGAGGCTTCATGTTCTCCCCAGCCAGACACCAGCCTGTGAGCTGCCAGAAATGCCAGGCCATGCTTACTGAAAATATGGATCCATGTCTATGTGGATATGTGGGTACGCAGCCCTTGAGCCAGGAGTTGAAAGTCTCTACAAGGAGGAGGCAGAACGGCCTCACCTCTCCTGCCTTCCAGAGAGCAATGACGTTCAATATCTCACAGGGTAAACTGGTGTAGCAAGTCAGGAAGTGTCACCAAACCACCCAATCCCCCAAGTGTTAGAGCCGGGAAGGGGTGGGGGCTTACAGACCACCTAGTCCAGGGTTTGTCAACCTCAGCACCACTGACATTTGGCCAAATAAACTTTTGTCATGGGCATCCGTCCTGTGTGTTATGGGATGTCCAGCAACATCCCTGCCTCTACCCAATGGAGATCATAGCACCCTCCCTTCCTCCCCAGTTTAGACAAGTAAAATATCTCCAGACATTGCTAATGTCTCCTAGTACAGTGTCCCCAATCTTTTTGGCACCAGGGGCCAGTGCTCCTATGAGAATCGAATGCCTGATGATCTGAGGTGGAGCTGAGGCAGTGATGCTAGCGCCGGGGAGTGGCTGCAAATACAGATGAAGCTTCCCTGGCTAGCCCACCACTCACCTCCTGCTTTGCAGCCAGGTTCCTAACAGGCCACTGACAGGTACTGGTCTGTGGCTGGGGGATTCGGGACCCCTGCCCTAGGGACAAAATCACCACCAGCTGAGAACCACTGATCTAGCCTAGTGAGTCCCAAAGTCGATTCTGAGGAATGTGAGTTCAGCTCCCCTGGAACACAAGCATCCCACTGTCAACTAAGCTTGGGAATCACTAAACACTGTACACCACTGTGGCAATTTCCCATATTAATATATTAAAAGGCCCTAGAAGTCCGGCAGTAAAAAGAAACCAGTTGAATAACTTTGTTTAACCTTGAATTTTAACCTAATATCTTACAAACTTCCTCAAACAAAACCCCTTTATTACCTACTTATGTCTTTCAGAGCTAATGTTCCAAAGAACATATTGTGAGATTTGTGTAGGGCCAGTGGGGGAGGCTCGTGCAATATACCAAGCAACCTATCCTCCCCACTAACCAGGTGAGCTGAAGCAATCAGCCAGTCATATTTCCTAGTCCTATTAACAGGTGAATGGTAGAGCCACATCCAGAAACCTGGAGTCCTAATTCCCAGTCTTGTTCCTCCTGTACAAACGATTTGGATTTTCTCCACAACAGGATACAGGCATCTATCCTCCCCCAGCTATGTCAGATTTGGTTCTACCAAGACCAACCAGAATGTCCACCTGGGAAGCTAAAGCAACTGAAATATCAGCATGAATATTCCCCAGGAGAGCAAACAAAGCAGGCACTTTCTGCAGGCAGCGTCAAGGAGGACCTCACAGCAAGTGGTCGCCATCACCGCGGGAGGATACAGGGAAGTGCCATCCATGTCACCGGCCCATCTAAGTGCAATTCCCACCAGAGTCACTCGACCTAACTCATCTCTGTACTGATACAACGCAACTCTGTATTGTGGTTGGTATAGCGTGGGCCTCAGTTAAGTTGGCCAGAAGAAATAAATACGTTAGCCAACAAAGGCCAAGGCAGTGACCATCGACATGCCTTGATTAAAATTCAGGAATGATTAATTACACCATAAAGCCTCACCACTCTTCATGATTTTCATGGGTGACATCCCATCCTGGCTTTTCTAAACTGCAGACGACTACTCTTTTGGGGGATGGCGGCTGTCCCTCCCCTGAAGTGTCCATTGTCCATCTCTGCACTTGTACCAATTCCAAGAGATATGAGATCAAATTCCAGCCTAGATCAACTGGCCCACTGTCCCTCCTGAAAGCAGTGTGCCAAAGTTCCAGTTTCCTATAACTTTGGGCCAGACCACATAGATTGATCATTCTCCTGATAGTTTCAGCGGCCAAGACCAAGCACTGGAGGGGCCATAGATGGGCTCCCATTCTCAGAGTGCAAAACAACAAAAAATAACATGGAGAAGGAAATTGTTGAGGGTGTAACGTTCTACAGTTTTGCATGGGGACTGAAATATGATAGGGCCCCAAGGCTTCTGGTGTCAATACTCTTTCAGGGCTCAGGAGAAGAAGAGGATCCCGAGGATTGCTCAGCCCAGGATGACTTGCCAAACAAAAGGATGTAAGGACATGGAATGGGGAAGGGTCTAAGTGGAGGGCAAGCCTGGGGCCCCATCCTGGTTTTCCTTGGCTCCAGCCAGTCTGAAGAATACAGAGGTGACTGTAGGGGAGGCTGAGGGCTCAGCCTGGGGCAGCTGCAGCCAACGGGTGTCTCAACAGCTGCAACATGAGATGCAGCAGCAACTGCTGGATATTTGCAGCTTCCTCCAGAGTCTGTGCTGCGAGAAACTGAAAGCAAAGGACCCAAAGGTTGGGCCCCCCACAATAGGAAAAGAGCACAGAAGGCCTCTCACATTTGCAGGATTCCAGACTCAGTCATGTCTTCACTCTTCCTCTCTCCTTCCCTTTTCCCTGTCAGCACTTTGAATTATTGGGTAAGGTCATGCTTAAGGATAAGCCAAAAGGACTTTGCCTCTTTGAGGCTTCTTTATTGCTTTGCACAAAACTCATACAATCACTTAGTGTTCTTTTCACTCAATCAGCCTTTTTTTATTGGCGTTATTCTAGGCACTGGTCACATGGTGCCAAACAAGCCAGAGAAGGCCCTGCTTACTTGTTGATATTATCCTATTACAATGATTTCCTCATTAAACCCATCTAAAACAAGTTATCATTCTGATTTAACTTTCTCATTTCATAAAGGTGGGACTGAGGTACAGCCATCCAGTGTCAGACTCAGGGAACTTTAAAATGGAAAGAGGCCTTGGAGATTGGCTTTGAGCATCATTGTCACACCAAGGAGCAGACTGACCTGCAGAAATAAAACAATCACTCATCCAACCCAAATCACTCCAACAGTCAATGAGAAAATAAAGTCCCGGGGAAATGACAAGCTCAGGTATCGTCACATGGGGAGATGGTAGCTGAGTCAGGCCAAGAAGGCAGAGAACACAAAGGTTCCGACTTTCAACCCAGATTCTCCCATACCCTGTCATTTTAAAGCTGTGACATTCTGGCATAACTTAAAAAACAAAGGGTTGAACTTTCAACATTGTTTTTAGTTAGCAAGCAAGAAGTAAAATAGACTTTGCATCCTATATTTGGATGGGGGAGACTCCTAGAAGTGCCAGGGGTGGGATGGGGAAGGGGGAGGGTTAAGAATGGTATAAGGTGAGGCTGAGGGAGGGTCAAGAAGAGGTCAAGATCAGGGATAGAGTTGGATCAAGAGTGAAGAAAGATCACTGAGGTCTGTTCATAATAAGAAAAAAGCACTGACTTTATATTTCAAAACTCAGGGAGGTAAGAGGCTCAGGAATCAGGCAACAATCGTGCCTGTTTTAATTTTTCAAAAAAAAAAAGTTATTTCTGTTTTTGAAAGATCGTTTTGACCTCATCAGTCAACACAGTGGCGTCAAAGCTGAGTACAGCACAATGCCTTAATTGCTCCAGGCCTGGATCCAGACCACAAAGGTATCTGTGATGCAATCACATAAGGCTGCAGGATGCTGGAAGGCAAGGAGGAAAAAGACTCAGCCCTGCCTGCAAGAAACTTTTCGGTTGGTGGAAGCTGCCGTGGGGAAAGTCAGCTCAACATTTTATGGCACCAACATGCCATCACCTCACAGGTGACCTCACTTGCCCAACACAGGGCGTACTGGCCTCTCTGAAGTCACACACAAGGCTAGCCTCAGAGCCGTGTGGACTACAGGATCAGGGGGTCTTAAGCACATTTTCTGACATCTGTGGCAAGGCCTGTCTCACCTCCTAGGCCATATTCCCCATGGAAGAACCAACTGCAGGGAAGTCATGTGCACCAGAATAAATAGCCTTCCTGCCACTTTGGGGGAGAACGCTGGGTTCCTGGGCAAAGATCTTGGCTCTGGACGGTGTGGAACAGAGTTGCAGTGACCAGATTTGGGTGATATCATGGTCTGAAGAAGCAGCCATTACTGAGAATACCCTTTTCCACACACATCTAGAGGCCAACCTGGAGATGCCAGGTCAACCCCCTCCTCAGTGCCAGGTCACCTGTTGGCGTGCAGAATGTTTGTGGTCATTAGGAACCTAGTGTGAATTCTTCTGTATGAAGACATTCCACATTTAACAGTAGCTTCTAGCAGTGTCCAGAGAGGCCCTGGAGCCCGAACATGGAGGCTCTCACTCCCGGGCCCTCAGACCCAGTGTAAGGCTGCAGGGCGCTGGAAGGCAGGGAGGAAAAAGACTCTGCCCTGCCTGCAAGAAGCTTTTTGGCTGGTGGAAGCTGCCGCATTGCTATTTGTAACGGTAAGGTAAGAAATGGACTCAGGGTCAGCGTTTTTTAGACTAACCCAGAAGAAAGACTCAACCAGTACCTCCTAAATGTGCTAGTCACACAGCCCCATCCCAACTTCTACTCTAGCTGCCTGTTGCCTGCACTTACTACTCAAGGTTTTTCTTTAACTGAACTCATATTTTTTATTTAGGTAAACATATTTTAATGAAACTGTAAACTGCCACATGTGAAACACTGAAATTACTTGTATAAAAAGAGAAGATAGCCCTCAAAATAAACAATGCAAAACAAAACCAGATCATGAAATTCCAGCTAGGTGCCACTGTTGGTAAAGGTTCTTGGCCTCAGCCTCGTTGTGTCTTTGTTCAAAGAGACATGGGTGAGTGTTGAGAAGCATTCAAACCACCAGACAGAGGCTTTCTCCTTGAGACACTCAGGACTGGAAGAAAACAGCAAAAGGACTATCTTTCTCCTGGTGATTCGAGGTGTTGTCCTTGTATATGGCACACTATCCATGCTATGCTTCCAAGCTTGGAGTAACCCTCAAGCCTAAACAAACTCCAACGTTTCTGTCACGGTCCAGATCCTTTATTCACTATTCACTATTCACTTAACACCATAAGTACATGACTTCACGTCAAAGACATCAGGCAATGTTCAAACAATACTAGGCTGCTGGCTGAGGTTGGTTCCCAAAGTTTCTGCCCCCCACCCCCAGGTTAAATATATCCTGTAGCCTTCAGATTACAAATTAAGATGCAAAAAACCAGACAAGGGAGAGAATGCACCCAGTTCACTCAGCTGGCAGTGACAAAGTGAAGAATTCTCAGTCTCCAGGTATATCACGAGACTCAGAATCCTGAAGAAGGGAAGGGCTTTTAGAAAGCATTCATTCCTGAACTTAGACAAGTGGGATTCAGCCTAATGACTTCCAAGAAATGCAGGCAGTCAATCAATGTTGGCAGATGCAGAATGTGTCTAAATTGGGAAGGCAATACTGAACTGGATCCTCAGGCATCCTTAAGAACTGCAGGAGGAAGCTTACACAAGAGGCAAGATTCAAATCCGCTTCTCAAGGAAACCAGGAGGATCACAGCCAAGCTGGCTTTCACAGGCCACATACCTGGACCTCACCTCTCAATCAAGACTCAACTGCGATAGAGTTCCCAGAATCCCAGGCTACGCTAGGCACAGAACACAGGTTAAACCTTTGTTAAAGACAAACTGGAGTTGACATTATTACAAAAAAATCCTCCACTCTCCAAAAGCCATCCTTTGTAGTCTCAGCCTCCCCAGAACACTTAAGTGTTTGTTAACAGATTATTAACTCCTTGGCAAGTTCTCAAGCGCCAAAAAAAATGTGTAGGGAATTGAAAGGGGAGGGAACTGGAATCCCTACATCATTTATCTGCCAGGCTTTCTGGTAGATGCTTAACATACAGTATCTCGGTTAATTAATTTTCCCAGCAGGGTTGGGCGTGGTCATTGCCACTTTACAGAAAAGGAAACTGAGCACAGAGAAGAATAGTAACTTATCCAAGGTCACACAGCTACTGGCACCAAAAGCATAGGCTGTTTCCAGCAGCACGTAGCACGACCTTCCCAGGGAAGTGTCATTTGCATTCTGTTATCACCAAGTATGGAAATATGCCCTGCTGACACACAATTCAATAACTGTTTGAAATGAATATACATAAATGCTGACAATGTCACATACAGTAAAGTTCCATGACTACATGGAACGTAAAACTTATTAAAAACTTACACAGGTCAGAGGCATAAAAAAAAATGATCTGAATATACAAGGCAAGAAAGGGAAGGAATTCCTGATATCTAAAACTATGCCATTTCAATTCTGTTTCTTCACACACACACACACACACACACACACACACACACACACGCATGAGCACATACCCGCACACACAAGAAGACACATACAATCCTTCAGCCAAAATGTTCCACCTGAGAAGACAGAAAAGCAAGGACTAGGGAGGTGTTTCCAGCTCACTACTGATGCCTAGTTTGCCCTCCTCTGCCTCCTAGGATCTGGAACGTAACTGGCTGGCCAGATGGCAGAGCAGGGAGCTCTGTTACCAAGGACAGGCATGGGCTGTTTTCTGAGCAGGATCACGACTGTATCCTCCTAAAGGAGATAAACTCTGGATGTAGAATAGAAGCATTGTGTCACCCAGCAGATGACCAGGTGGGGCAGGATGGAAGGAAAGGGATAGAAAGAGATAGAAGGAGAGAGATGAGGAAGGACTGAAGGTAGAAGGCAGGAAATTCAGTTAAAATATATTGTCAGTGGCCTAGGATAAAAATAAGAAGAGGTTTTTCAGTGATTTAAAGCATTTTTTTTTTAAATAAAAGATAGAAACAGCTGCTGTGTTTTGCTGGTGGGATTGTAACTAGTTTTTCAAATGTCTTTGAAAGTTCTTATTATGTCATTTTTACAAGTAAAAATCTGGACTGAACAGGGATAAGAACTTTCATGGACAGAATATTCAGAGTGAAAGTCCTTGCCATACCAATCAAACAAGAAAAAGAAATAAAAGACATCCGAATTAGAAAAAAAAAAACTGTCATTATTTGTGGATGACATGCTATACAGAGAGAACCCTAAAGATTACAACATAAAACTATTAGAACTAATAAATGAATTCAGTAAAGTATCAGGATACAAAATTAATATTCAGTAGTCGGTTGCATTTTTATACACCAATGATGAACTTTCAAAAAGAAAAATTAAGAAAACTATCCCATTTACAACTGCATCAAAAACAATAAAATACCTAAGAATCAAATTAACCAAGAAGGTAAAAGACTTGTTCTCGGAAAATTATAAGTCATTGAAGAAAGAAACTGAAGAAGAAACACAAAAGTGAAAGCATACACCATGCTCATGGTTGGAAATAATCAATGTCATTAAAATGTCCATACTACCCAAAGCAATCTATAGATTCAATGTCATCCCTATTAAAATACCAATGGCATTTTCACATAACTAGAACAAATAATTCTAAAATTTACATGAAACCATAAGATACCCTAAATGGCCACGGCCATTTGGAGGTATCGTGCTACCTGATATAAAACTAAACTTTAAGACTATAGTAATCAAAACAGCATGGTACTAGCAGAAAACCAGACATATAGATCAACGGAGCAGAATAAAAAGCCCATGACTAAATCCACACCTATGTGGTCATTTAATCTATGACAAAAGAGGCAAGAATATCCAATAGGGAAAATACAATTTATTCAATAAATAGTGTTGGGAAAACTGGACAGGTGTATGAAAAAAAAAATGAAGTTGGACCACCTTCTTATACCATATGCAAGAATAAACTCAAAATACATTAAAAACTTAAATGTAAGACCCGAAACCATAAAATTCCCAGAAGAAAACATAGGCATAAACTCTCTGACATTGCTCTCGGTAACATTTTACTGATATATCTTCTTGGACAAGGAAAACAAAAGAAAAAATAAACAAATGAGATTACATCATGCTAAAAAGTTTTTGTACATCAAAGGAAACCATCAACAAAATGAAGACAACTACTGAATGGGAGAAGATATTTGCCAATGATAGATCTAATAAGGAGTTAACATCTAAAATTTATAAAGAACTAATACAACTCAACACCAAAAAAAAAAACCATCCAATTAAAACATGGGCAAAGGATAGGTATTTCTCCAAAAAAGACATACAGATGGCCAATAAACATATGAAAAGATACTCAATGTCACCAATCATCAGACATGCAAATTAAAATTAAAACCACAATGAGATATCATCACACCCGTCAGAATGACTATCATCAATGTCAAAAAAAACAAGAGCTGGCAAGGATGTGAAGAAAAAGGAACCTCCATGCACTATTAGTGGGACTGCAAATTAGTACAGACTCTGTGGAAAACAGTTTGGAGATTCCCCAAAAAATTAAAAATAGAACTACCTTATGATGCAGCAATTCCACTTCTGGGTATTTATCCAAAGAAAACCAAAACACTAACTTGAACAGAGATATGCACCCCTATGTTCACTGCAATGCTATTAACAATAGCCAAGATATAGAAGTAACCTAGGTGCCCATCAATAGATTTTCAATTTGAATTGGATAGAGAAATTGTGGTACCTATTTACAACAGAATATTCCTCAGCCATAAAAAATGAAACCTTACCATTTGTGACAACATGGATGAACCTAGAAGGTATTATGCTAAGTGAAATAAGTCTAACAGAAAAAGACAAATTCCATGTGATTTTAGTTATATGTGAAATCTAAAGAATAAACAAACAAAACCAAACAAACTCTTAGATACAGAGAACAAATTGATGACTGCCAGATGGGAGGTAAGAAAGGCGAAGGGATATATAGATAATTGGTAGCTACAAAATATTCACGAGTATGTGAAGTACAGCACAGGGAATACAGTCAATAATATTGTAATGACCATGTATAGTGGCAGGTGGGTTCTAGACTAATCAGGGGATCACTTCATAAGTTACATATCTAACCACTATGCTGTACACCTGTAACTAATATAAAATAATATTGAACATCAACTTGAATTAAAAAATAAAAATTTTAAAAACAGAAAATTCAGAGCAACTCACCAGGGGGAACTTCGTGATAATTTTGTAGGGTATTACATACAGTTCCATAACACATCCCCTTGGGTCCACCTAAGAGCCAGCAACACAAAGGTCCACTGGACCTTAAGAGACTTCACAGAGCTTGAACATGGCTTCTGGTAGCAGAGCCTAGATGCCCACATAAAGAAGGGCCACAAGGTACAGAGGAAAAGACCTGCATTGGGAGTAAGAACCTTAACCTATGGACAAGATGATGGCCTCAGGCAAGCCTCTTAACCTGGCTGGCCAGTTCCACTCCTTGAAAAGTAAGAGGCTGTATTAGACCAAGGGCCTCTGCTTTGAAGTGCTGGCTAGGGACATAAGACTAAAAGGGCCACCAGAGCCTAGGATGACCTAGGATGCCCAGGTCAAGGAGGCGGCTGCCACTCTGACCCAGGTAATTTCTAGGTCTCATGCTGCTAAAACTTAAGTTTGTTTTTTTTTTTCCAAGAGAAACTAGAAATCTGTACCTTTATGTGGAATCTCTTAATTTTTCTTTAAATAAGCACCCTGAAGGCAAAGCAAACCCTAGATGTGCTTTCTGGGATAGATGTCCCAGAAATTCCCTAGGCATGTAGGGTGTCCAGTTAGCCTGTTGTCTTCCCCCTGCTTTGTTACCTCAGAGTGAGGCTCAGCTGGCCCCACGGCACCTCCAAGACACCGTTTTTATCAGAGAAGACTAACAAGGGAAAGGGTAGTAGAAAACTTCTACGTGGAATTAATCATTGCTAAAATGGGGAGAGCTTCCGCAAAGGTTCCTTGACCCCAAGGAAAGGTGACAAAGTACCTGACTGCACCATGTGACTCTGCCTCCTGTGAGACTGAACATCTGAGCTTCCTGCTGAGAAGCCCCTTCCAGTTCTGTGGTGTATTCCAGCTTAGAGCTTCTCTAGTGTTTTTGAGCACAAACATTCTGCTTTTCTAACAAGCTCCTACATGATGCAGCTGCCACTGGTCCTCAGACCACGTTCTGAGGCAGCACATCTATAACTTTCCTTCCCCACTGCCCTTTCTCTTCCTGTGGCCCACAAACAAGTCTCCTCTATTCCCCAAATTCTCTTCCTTCTCGAGCTCTTAGCCAAGCCCTCTCTCCTATTTCTAACAACCCCTCTGAAAGTGGAGTCCACGCTGGCTGCCTTGACTTCTCCACCCACATCTCTTCTGTATCTAAACCCCTTCTTCTGGCTTCTCCTCCCTATCCAACCATGCTCTAGAAGGCTTTCAGGTTACTAATAATATTCTAACTGTTTAATTCAATGTCTGCTTCTAAGATCCTATCCAAACAAAGCTCTTGAACTGGTAATAATATTGGCTGATATTCCTCAATTGGATAGTAAATATACCAGACACTCTCCCAAGTCTCTGCTAAAGAAGCACTTCAAATGCATTTGAATGTATTTCAATGATATGTTCCTGTGATACATCCCATAATTAGCCCCATTTTTACAAATGAGGAAACCGAGGCTCAGAAAAAGTTAAGTAACTTGTCCAAGGTCACAAAGCTAGAAAGAGCAAAGCCTGGACTGGCTACGTAGGCAGTTAGCTACAAAGTCCTCACTCCTTCTCCCCTCAACATTTAATATGAAAATTTCAAACATACAGCAAGGTTGAAAGAATTTCAAAGAGAACATCTAAATGCTCACCACCTAGATTCTATCATGAACATTATTACATTCTACTGTACTGATTTACCACAAATCACCTTTGGTTCCACATGAAAAGCAGCCTGAAAAAACACTTTCGAGGCTTAGCTCATTTCCAAATTAAATCACGTGGCCTCTTCTGACACCCAGTCATGCTATTCCCTCCACGGCTGGAGGTGAGGGCAGATCAGACAGGAAGGGGAGCATTGATCTTGGGAGACCTGTATACATTGTCACACCAGGTGTCCCCGCTGAACTCTGATTTCTTCCCTGGCACAAAGCAGGGAAGGAAGGTAACTTGCCACCATGAAATACCTGCCTGAGCCCAGAGGCATCTCCCAGAAAGTAACCAGAGTTCAATAGTGGGGCAGCACATGAGAAAGGGCGGCTGGGCCCACCTTCAGAGGCCTTCAACCTGTTCCCGTGGGATTTTAATGGCAGCTCTTGGCTCTGAAGCTTTTGTGTTTTCCAGCTGCAAGAAGTCTTGGGCTCCATTACTAGGCTCGGGAGTGAGATTTCTCTTCCCAGGGCCCCTTTGTACACCTTAAGGAAAGTCATTACCATAGAAAATTATGGGAATGGCCCCCCTGGAGTTCTGCAGGGTAGTGGCACCCTGGCCAACTCCATTCCCTGTGCTCCATGGAAAATGTGTTAAACCACTAAAAAACAAAACAAAAACCAAAACAAACAAACAAAAAACAGCTTTCTCTCAGTGCTCCTTGCAAAGGAAAGACCTTCAATGCGGCTACATATTTAAAAAAAAAAGCCTCAAGACCCAGCTCTGGGAGCACTGGAATCTCAGTCCTGACACTGTAGGCTCTTAGACACTTCCTGCTGTGTGACCTTAAGAATCCCTTCTGCCCCCTTTAGGTCAGAGCTTTCTCATTGGTACAAATGACCCTACCCAAAATGAAAAGAACGAGCAATTCTGGCCTGCCTGCTGTGTCCACCTGGGCCGAGGCTGGGTGGAGGAGAAGCAGGCACACTGAGGATCTCAGCAGACACCACGCAGCCCGGTTCTAAGCTCGCCCTTCGCACACATGAACTTGCTGAATCCTTCTAACACCTCTATGAGTGAAATGGGTGCAGTTTTTTTATCTACAGGTACAGGTGGAAAAACTGAAGCCCAGAGAAGGGAGAACTTTCCTAAGGTTACACGGTTAGTAAGAAGCAGAGCAAGGATGACACAGAGCAGCAGGCCCTCCAGTCTGTGTGGTAGAACAAAACACAAAGCTGCCTGCTAGAGAAGCCTACGACCCTCTCTCTGCCCTCCAATAAGACTCAGCCCAGTTGAGACGGCACAAGAAATAGGAAGATTTAAATGTTGATAAAATATTTAAATAATTCTTTGAGATAACAATGGGGGCAGATACTGACTGGTAGTAAATGATTAGTTGCCAAATGAAAGCGATCAGACAGAACTGCTCTAAAGGTCTAGGGGGAAAACATGTGAGATCATTCTGAGATTGTAGGAAGCCCAGGAGATTGAATGGGAACTGGCATGGGCAGGGTGAATCGGATTTGAACAGACAAAGAAGAAGTAAGAAGCATTCTAGCAAGAGGCAAAACTCAAAAAGGGAACCCTGTATTTGGAGAGGTGCTTAGGAGAGCAGGGCACAGAGGTGGAAAGGTGGAAAGGCCAGGCCTCAGGGTAGCTCAGACTAAGCCAGGCCAAGGAGTCTGAATGTTACCCTATAGGTAAGACAGAGCCACAAAGGAATTGAAGCAAGAGCAGAGAAGTATCATGACCAAAACGTCTGCAGTTGATAAACTGGGTACACTAGAGAGTGGCAAGGCGGCAACACAATGAATTATTATACGTTTTGGCCAAGGAGACCTTGGGTTTTTTGACAAAGGAAAGCAAAAGGTCAAGGTCATGACATACCTCAGAAACTGACCAGGGAGGGGGACACCTGAAGTCTTCCATTGGGCTTCTTTCTAGGTTTGCCTAGAATTTAGCAGCTGTGTCATCAGGGAAGCAAGACAATATTATCCAAAGAGCCCCCCCCAGGGTCATATCTAGTGAACAGTATTTTTTAATGCTATGTGTAACCTTTCTGATGATCAAAGATTCACTGAGAAGCAGTAAAGCATGAACATCAACAAGAGGCTCTCCAAACTCCTCTCTCCTATTAGCCATGCACAGATCCTGCAGACTCATCATAGGGCCCACCAATCAGGTGGCCCATTCTGATTCCAGACAGGTTGGTCTGCTTAATTATTTGGTGGCTATAAATAGAAGGGCTGGACAGTAGGTTGGGATTTTTTTTTTCTGTCTTGCCAACAAAGATAGGGTCCCCAGTTCGAAGAATAAGGAATGTGAAGGTTTCACTCAGTGGTCCCAGGCCATTTTCCTTCTCGATAAGCCACAAAGCCTGACAGCTTCAGAAATGCCCTGGGTCTGCTGGGGACCTCTCTTCTCCCAGTGGAGCTAGGTCGCTTGGCCACTCACACTTCTTAGAGGAAGCCTGGGTGGAGTGGGGCAGGAAGTGGGGCAGGAAAGAGATCATCACCCAGAAGACTGAAAGGTCCGTTTGCTTTGACGTATCACTTTGCCCATGGGTTCAGACCTATCTCTGGTCATTCAAGGCCTCTTCTACCTTACCACACACTGAGCCCATGTTCAGCCATCACCCTGGCCTCATCCCACTGCCAGGCTATAGCTGCTGCTCTAAGGTGTGGATGCCTCTGGACCCAGAGCCAAGAGGTGAGCTGAGTAAACATTCAAGGGCAGAAACACCTGTCCTGGATTCCCAGGGCCCACAAGGGGGAGCTCAGTACCCAGGGGCCCCCTTTCCCTTACCACCTGGGCTTGTGCCATGTTTCAGACTCCATCATCAGCCACCACTTCTGCCCCACTAGTCTCCTCACCCTCCTAGATACACTTTTTGCACTGTGCATCTTAGCCCTGTCTTGCCCTAGCTCCTAAGTTGTCCTCCCCAAATCAAGTAAAGTCCGATAAGCCTGGCTTTGCCTTCTGGATCTGCTACTTTACTGGTCATAAGGCCCTGGGCAGGTGTCTTAATCATCAGGGCCTCAATTTCCTCTACTGTACAACAAGCATAATGACAACACTGACCTCGCAAAATGTTTATGAGGACAAGTGAGAAAGAGCAGTAAGGATTTCTGCTGGATTCTGGCTCGTGGCAATGACCCTAGAATGTCACTGATGGCTTTCTTCTACATTCAGCCCCAGACCCCACAGGCACAGAACTCAGCGTGTGTTCCATGAGGGGCTGTTCCCGCTCTCCCCTCTTCCCTTCTTCCCTCCTTCAGAAGGCCAGGAGGCAACAAGAGTCTGCATGTTCAACTTCTCTTCTGTCCTCAGGGCTCCCGATCCTATCCAGCATGAATCTGAATACATTTCCCTTAGTGTCTGACACCTGCTGTTTACCCTCTGTCAGTGTCCCTCCTCCCATCTTGGCTTGGAGGGAGGCTCACTCTGCACAGGTGGCCAATATGCCCAAGGAGCCCTCCTTCCTAGCATGTGTTTGCTTTTCAGCTAATGTGTTTACCCAGTGACACAGTTACCATGGTAACAGCCCAGAATCTGGGATCCAGGAGTGGATGGATGGGTACACACACAGAGATGGGCGGCCAGGCCAGAGAAAGAAGGCCCTGGGGGCCACCAGTCTCCCACTGAGGTCGGACTGCCTCCACATGAATGTTTTCCCGAAGGAAAGGTTTTCTAAGTGGTTGCAATAGGCTTCTGGGACACTCTTGCTTGCGGAGGCTTGGCTGCTCCTAGCCTTGAAGGAAGTGCTGTGTTCATGGAGTCTGCCAGACACCGACCTTCTTCAGATCAATCAATAAGCCTTTTTAGAATCATTTATAGGTTGTGATTGTGGCTTGGAAAGTTCTTCTTATGGGAGTTCATCTAGGCTGGGCTTCATAGGGGCCACAGAGAACAGGATAAAACATCTGATCAAGATAATGACAGCCCATGTGAACTGCAGGGACCTCAACACACGAGGAATTAGGCCTGCCTGGCCCTGCAGCAGCTCAGGTGAAATATGAGGCTTTGCAATCAAAGGCCAGGGTCACATCTTAGCTGTGCCACTTCCTAGCTAGGTGAATGCTGCTAATCCATTCAACCTCTCTGAGCCTCAATCTCCTCATCTGAGAAATGGGAATGAAAATATGCCTTCCACAAGGGGTTGTTTTGAGAATACAAGGATATAATTTAGAAAGGTGACAAGCACTTGGTAGGATCTTGTTTAATGAGACTGAGATCCGCCAGATGTAGAATTATTGTGGTGACTTGTCCAGACTCTTTCTCCTCTGCAGAGACACTTAGTCTTGAGACTCATCCAATGTTTCAGCAAAGTGAATTCTCCAGGGATAAGTAGCAGGGAAGAGAAAAGGACCTTTTCTCTTCTTTAAAAGTTACAGGCAGCTGGATGAAGGATGTGCAGGTGGCCAAGCAGCTAAATCCTTAAAAAGCACTAATGTCTTTGACTGAAATTAATAATGAAATGGCACCTGCTAGTTGACTTGGAGCCACCTTAATTTGCCACATGACATTTATATTCACTCTCCTATCAGCTGGTTCATGAGATGTAAAATGGCATGTGATATGCCTCAGTTGTCTCCATGCTGAGAGGTGTCAGTTGTCCCAGCATGGTTATCAGCCCCATGGAGGTTATCCCGGGGGCTTCCTAGGCAGTCCTAAGGCCTGAGGGACTCCCTGCCGCAGTGAGTGCCGCCACACCTAGAGGAGCAGCTGGGCAGCCTGTATGAAGGTGAAAGCTCCCCCTGAGTGAGGGGAAAGACAGCCCCACAAAAGTAACCTATTCCCTGCTATGTTTGCCATGGTTGGGGCCTTGAAAAGCCTTGCTGGATGGCACAAGGAATTCCCAGCTTGGGGTATGAGCAGAAGTGTCACCATCACCGTTATCTTGGTCAGGGACAAGATATGAAGAACTATAGCCTGGCCCATGCCACACTGTGAGATTTGGCTTCTATAGCAATCCAACTGTGACTGTGCAAGCACCCATAAGATGTCCAAGGCTTGTCCCGGACAGGTCCAGAAAGTTGATCCAAAGACCATATGGAAGTATTTAGAGACAGAGAATGAGCTTTGCTCAGGTTCAGAAAAGCCCAGGGAAGCCATAGGAAAAAAATGTAGCTCGTATCTCAACTTTCCATCAAGGCAAGCTCCATGAATAATCTGTTTGCTGAGCTGATACAGGCCCCAGGGGTTAGCTGAGCTCTGCTGGGAATTTAAAGGGAAAAAAATCCACCTCTGGATCTTCCAAAAAGAGATTCCTTCCTCCTCCCTCCCTCTTTCCCCCTCCCTCTCAGAATGCAATGATGCAAACATATATGGAAAAATAAAATTACATACAGGTCCCTATGGTTGAAAGATATCAATGAATGACCAATTTTAATAATATCCTTTATTGAAAATGTAATTGACTTTACCTTTGGACACTTCTACTACTACCTGTAGCATAATTGTTATTTTCAATATGCAGTATTTCCTAACAGACCTCAGCATTGGGGGTGGGGGAAGGATAAGGGGAAGATTGCTGAAACCCAAACTCTACACCAGTACAAGCTGCACAATTAGCAGCCAGCAACCAGGCTTCTTGACTGCTGATATGGAATAACTCAGGAAACTCAATCACATGGGGTTGCACCAGGGACCTGCTTACTGTCCACAGATGTCACCACAGTCATCAGTCAAGGCCATGGGATGTTAACCACAAATAGACCACGGAGCCACTCTCTCTGTGCTCCTTCATCAAATCCCAAAACATCATGACAACACCTAACACAGGGCCTCTGAGAACACTAAAAAAGAAATCCAACTTCAAGCAACAGAGACTCGAGGTGCGACCCTTATATGCAGGTGACAGAATGGTCTGGAGAACTAGGGGAAAGCCAAAGGAAGGCAAGAGGCTGGGAGAGGAATGCGGTATGTGGGAAAGAGGATGATACTGAGTAAGAGGCCAGTGCTAGGATGACATTTCTATTTCTTTGTTCTTCAATTAGAGCTGCCTCAAGCAACTGGCTAAAGAGACCCCCCGCCAAACCAGCATTGTGATTCTATCCATCCAAATTGAAAGCAACTTTGCAGTAAAGGGCCATCACTCATCAGAACGAGGGGATTGCTTTCTAACATGATTTCAGCCTGAGTATGCAGACTACACATCACATGGAGAATAGAAACTGTCATTTAACAAAGATGATAACTTTAATAGTGCCTACCATTGGCCAGGCGCTCTGCATGCACCCATTTCATCATCATGCAATCTGACAATGCGATTGTCAGCATACCCATTTTAAAGAAACCAAGGGCTCAGCAACTGCATAATTAACCCACCATCACCCAGCTAATCAGCAACAATATCCAGCGGCTTATGACCAAGCAGAGCAAGCAGGTTGAGGAGGGGTGCCTCTTCCCTTCCCTTCCATGTACTTACATGTTGTTTCCATTTGTTACAAAGAGCAGGTCTTCCTGTATTATTTTTTAATCTCAAAAAAAAATTGGGGGGCAAGAAAAATGATCCTATTTCTATAGGAAAAACATATCATAATTTGACAGTTATCTACCAATAGCCATAAAAGTTTGTCTTTTGTCACAATAATTCCATTTCTGAAAATCTGCCTTGAAAAATTAAGCAGAGGCAGGCAAAATTATACATAAAAAATGTTTTTATTGTGAAGCATTGCTTTTAATAACCAAAAAGAAACTAAATGTCCTACAATAGAGAATACAGACTGGACATCATCATGATGGACTGGGGTGGTGCCATTAAAAATATCCTTGAAATACCAGTAGCAACAAGAGAAAATGCTCACTACTTATTTCTAGGTTCAAAAAGTAATGAACTAACTACACATGCAGATGGAAGCTAATATGAGCATCCTCCACCCCTTCGCCAGGGAGGGACACAGCATCTTTGAAGAGTGAAGAGCAGATAGGTTTGGAGAGAAGTTTCAGGGATTAAGGTGGGCATATGGGCAGGCAACTTCTACTTTTCATTTTATATTTTTATAAATTATTTGAATGTTTATCATATGTTACTTTTATTTTAAAAATAAACATATTTAAAGCTTCACATATATTATAATCCAATCTAGTTTTCAGAATATCATTTCATTATAATAATAAAATACATGAAAATATGATCGCTGCAATGCAGAACTGTAGATGAGATGGCTTTCTCTTTATATATTTTTTGTATTTTCCTAGTTTTCTACCATAAACATTCATTTTATCATTAAAAGGCCTCTTTTTAAAACTTTAAGACATCTTATTAGTAAAAAGACGTACTACCTCTAATAAGGACCTTAGAAATTTCAGCCTTTTACCAGTCATGTCCTGCCTCAGACGCACCCAAAGGGTCACAATGTCCCGAGTACAGGAGAAGAAAAGGGGTCACCTGAGACCCACTCCGAGAAGCCAGCTAATGCAGCAGACCCAGACCTTTAGTGGGTCAGTCTCAAATCCTAGCTGAAGCCACTCCCCATCAGCCCTGGACCCATGAAATTCAAGTATACCTGTAACAGAGACACCTCAGAATTAAACAGGGAAAGAATCTTCATCTTATTTTCACCCTGAGCAATACAGTGGCTGGAGGGCAATAGGCAGATTAAAAAAGGAATCTCTCATTCCTGAGGGTGACCTGCCCATCCATGAGAGGCCATATCTTCTCTGTGCAAAGCACTGAAGGGGTCACGAAGATGACCCAGACCTGGACCTGGCCCCCAAAGAAGGGTGCGGTCTAGGCAAGGAGGTAAGAACGTATGCAACTAACTCAAATTCCACGCATAAAGAACCCTAACAGCAGAGATGTGAATGAAGAGCATCCATACCTCTGGGGTTCAGTGGAGGGAGGCTCACTTCCAGCTCTGGCACAACGATGGCTTCCGAAGAAGTGGCACGCAAACTGGGTTAGCAGTCCAAGTGAGAAGCCAGGGGTTCACCTGTCCAGGTGTGTAGTGTGTAGACCACATGCTCTAGTGGCTGCCCCTCCTGCTTATGGGCAAGGTTGCCAGCCAGCACCATGTTAGGGCACCTGCATTTCCAGAGACCTATGTGCCTGGTTTTGTTCCTTCCTGGGGCATATGGCTTAATCATAAACCCACAGTATTTGAGTTTGTGGAAACGTTGTTTAAATTCCCAAGTCTTTTTATCACAGAAAACCAGGCAAGTATTTTCTGTGAAATGTCCCTGGCTCTGACTAAATTCCCCACTCAATGTCTCCTTTCCACCAAAACTTTGCTAATAACAATGAAAATAAAAGCATAGATCCTATATCTGCTTGCTGCTCTGGGCAAGAGCTAGCATTCCAATATAGCAGGGTGCCCTTTTAATAAAAATGGGCAAGATATTTCTTTCCCCTCACCTTCTTACCTGGCCACTAGGAGGAGGAAGCTACCAGACACTGATCTTTTCTCCACCTGCCCCCTCCCCATTCATTCGGGTCACCCACACAATGTAGTAAGACTGGGCATGCCTCGTGTGGTCACCCAGACCACATAAGGAACCCTAGATCAGGCAGAATGATCACACAGAGGGAGATATACTCAAAGAAGTGATGGAGGTGGACACCCCGGAGAGCAAAGTATGGCTGATATCCAACCAGATTTCTTCTCTAGATGGAGTCGGGGAAGGGTGGGTTAACTTTGTAAAACTTTATTAGACAACGAAGTAAGTGGATTAATGTAATTGTAGCATGAAAGACATTTTGATGGTGATGAAGAGGCGAGGTAAGGATTTATTTATAATCAACAAGGTTGTATCCACCCAGTTCCTGGGATAATTTCACACTTTAGAAATGCACAAGGAAAAGCACCTTCATACAGAGGAGACTGAGGCCAGGAAAATTCTGCCAGGGAAGCTTCCGATCTGACTATGAGTGTGACACTGCCACAAGAACTACTGGCCACTGGTCACCACTACCCCCACCTGTAAATTGGGGACTGCATAATCTATAGGTTTTACTTCTAAAATGAAGTCTTCCAGAAATAAGTATTTATCCGCCATCTGCTTCTAGGGATGGCTTCTTTTCTCAATGCACGGACAAAGAAGGGTCTTTTGTCTTGCATCTGATCTGTTGTTTTGGTTTCTGCTGTTTGATTAAAGTTCTAGCTCTTGGATCCTCCTCAGTCAAGACTCTGATGAAGATCCTGGACAATGCAGCACCTTATTTAAGGGCCAGCAGAAATGAGTTCAAACCCTAGTTTGGGGGAAATTTTCTTAATCTCTATTGATTCCTCATCTGTAAAACTGGGATGATAGCACCTGCCTGAGTTGCTCTTAGGACAAGACCTGGCACAAATGAAATCCTGGTATGTAGTAAAAATTTATTACCTTGACTTAAGGTTAAGTCATGATAAAGGAAGCTCTACAGGTTGACATTGGTTCCTTAATAACTGGCAGTTCCAGTTTGACCTGTTTGTATGGGGTCCAGGCTGGCTCCTATGACAACCACTTGATTCTTTAAGGGCTCGCAAGCATTTGGCTGAACAATCCAATCTGAAATTATTCCCAGGGATAAGCCACAACCTTATTAAAATGGAGACTCCAGAACCCACCATCTATCACCCACTAAGAAATATTATCAAGAATGAGAAGTTCTGGAGCACTAGACATGTTCCCCACCATGCACAGGCTCTCCGAAGGAAGGAGCAGGAGCTGGCTTTACAGCCCTTCCTGAAACAATGAAAAATTCATAAATGACGTTTGAAACAAGGGTTTGCAACCACTGGGTCTCAGGCAGAGCAGTTCCTGAGAAATAAGCGAGGTGAACCCATGGCTGCCCCAATCTCCTGCCTAAAGAGTGTCCAGGCCACAGCATAGAGAAAGGGAACCCCGGTAGGGCCCAAGGGTCTCACTGAGTTGAGAGGACAGAGCTGGGATTCCAGGGAGGCCACAGCAGCTTGAGTTCACATGGCAGGGCGTCAGAGTGGAGAGCTGCCTGGACAGCACTCCAGAGATCAGCAGAAGGACCCCTTGAGTCTTCAGCTAAGTATGGACTAGCAGAGACTGCCCAAGGTGGAAGAGAAACACCCTGAAGAAGCACAGAGAACCTCTGGAGCTCACATGGGCTTGGAATTGGTCATACTCACCAGCCAGGGCAGAAAACCTCAAAATTCATGGGGCACCCACAAGAGTACTGTTTGGGCTAAATGGTATCTTCTCAAAATTCCTATGTTGAAGTCCTAAACCCACAGTGACTCTAAACATGACTGTTTTGGAGATAGTCTTTAATGTGATTAAATCAAAATATGGTCATTACGGTGAGCCTTAATCCAATATGACTGGTGTCCTTTTAAGAGGAGATTAGGACACAGACAACACAGAGGGACAACCATATGAGGAGAAGATGGCCATTTGCAAGCCAAGAAGAGGCCTCAGAACAACCTTGACTGCACCTTGATCTTGAACGTCCAGCCTTCAGAAGAACTATGAGAAAATCAACATCTGTTGTTAAGCTATCCAGTCTGGGGTATTTTGTTACAGCAGCCCTCGCAAACTAAGAGAGGCACCCAGAATGGTCTTGAGTCTACAGAGGGGAAAATCTAAGCCTACATTAAGGCAGGTCTAGCTCCACCTAATAAAGCTTAAAAAGGAAGACCCAAAAGGATCAAACTGCTTCCATGTACATTAACTGTGTCCCAGAACAAAGCTCAAGAATATTTATAGGACATTAACGTATCAACACCCAACAAGGTAAAATCTACCATGTCTGACATCTAGTTGTAAATTACCAGGCATGCAAAGAAGCATAAAAATACAACCCATAATGAAAATAAAAATCAAAAGACGCCCCAAGCAACTCTGCAATCACATCCACAGTGTCCAGCAAGACCCTGACACAGAACCCAACTAGCCCCAGAAAAGCATTTTAAAATGCTCTGGGTCCCTGTAAGGGTCTTGCTCTCTCTTTTTCATTCTTAAGAGGGTCATTGTAGGTGGAAACGACAAAGAGAAAACACCAAAATGTTCTCTTTCTATTTTGTTTCTATCTGCTAACAGCGTCACCTTTCCTGAATGGCATTACTATTCTATCTCATTCATCCTCTAACTCTGGGCCTGTATTTTTTACAAAGGTTTGTAGCTATCTTTAGCTGTTTTTACCAGTTTTAGTTTATCCTGTGTTTCAGCCTTCTTGAATTTCATTTAATAGTCCCTAAGCGAGATGACCCTTCATCCCTCATTTATAAGGGTCTGTTAAAATCAGGGTTAGTCAGCAATTACTGCATCTGAACATATTTGCTTCTCTTGATGCCTTTTCCACTTTCCTTTTCATTTGGGGATTAATGATGCAATTATTTAACAAATGGCACATACTCAAAATGTCATGCTTAGAGCCTTCCATCACTCACGGGTTCTATTCTTTCAGGTCCTATGAACAACTATCTAAAGGAATCTAGAGGAACAAAAAACTCCATAAATAAACCCAAACACCCCACGGTTGTGCTTCACAGTTATCCATCCTGTATGAACAGGAGAGTCTGTAATTTGTCCAGAGACTGATCTTCCCCCAATGAGCACATCCAAAAGAGTTGGTCAAGCCTCCAGGATAGTGGAACTCCATGGGTCCCTTGCAACAGTCCACCTTAACTTCCTCCTTGTTGCTGCCATAGTAATCCTCATTCCTTATAGTCATAAAGTTCTAGAGTAATATACTTCCTTTGGCCTCTTTCAGTTACTCATGCATTCATTCATTTGAGCAAACATTTATTGAGCACCTACTGTTCCTGGCAAATCCTGGATACTCTCAAATCCTGTATCCCTTCTGAATCGTACACTATCCCTGAGATATAGGTCAGACAAGTATCATTGTGCCCATTTTAGAGGTGAAGAAGCTGGGGCCTCTAAAACAGACTAAGTAACCTGCTCAAGGTCACACAGCTGCTGAAACATGGAGCCAAGGACACGAACTGAGGACTAGAACCAAGCTTCACATGGACGCATCTTGCTAACCAGTCATAGTACTAAATTGGTCACAGTGATAAGTCAGAAATGTCCCCAGTCCACCCTGCCCAGCATGCTCAGACTTCCTCATTATTCTACATTTTGAGATCTCCTTTGCAATCCAGAAGAGCAGTAACTTTTTCCTTCCAGTTCGTTCACATTCGATGGGTTCATAAAAAAATTAAAGTGACCTTCACCTAACCTAGACCCTCTCTGCTAAAGTGATAGGCAGGCCTAAAATATACAAGATGAACTCAAGCAGGGCAGGAGGCCACTGCATGCTGTGACCCTCCTTTCCTCCTCATGAGCCACCTTCAAGGACACTTCCATCAAGCCTGACTTGCACAGAAGGCCTGTCCCCCATGAAAGGGCAGGTTGGAGAAGCGACCGGCCCCTGGGCCAGCATGGAAAGAGCTGGAATGCAATTCCCTCCCCCATCACTGCTGTGCTGGGTGGAAACTGGGTCAGAGCTGGCCAGCCCATTCATTTAATCCAAACTCCCCCCTCCATTCAGCTTTTAGCCCTCAGAGCTCCCAGTCCAAGAAAGCACTATTTCCTCTGTAAAAAAAAAAAAAAAAAAAAAAAAAAATTTAATTAATTAATAAAAATAAATTAAGCCCATACTCTTTGATTCAGAGCTTTTGTGCAACTGATGGACTGAACAGAAACAATCTGCCATCCTCCTGGCATCTCTCAGAGACACTAAGAAAATTCAGCCACTGCTTCAGGAGGCAGAAAGCCAGATTCTAGCCACCTGCCAGACACCCTTGTTGAGAATGGAGCATGGCTAAGAAAGGGGCGATTTGCCACCATTCATCCACTAAAGCAAGAAGAGTCTGCATGAGGCATGGCAAGGCCAGCCAGAGGAGTCAAAGGCTCTTATTGGGCTTTAGCCGCCAAGGCCTGTTTTGTGGTTTTTTACATCCTCATTCTCACCTCAGGGCCTTTGCACAGGCTCTAATCCTCATCTGACATGCTTTCTCTCCGGATCTTAAAAAGCTAAATCCTTCTCATCCCTCACATTTCAACTTAAAAGTGACCTCCCAGGAGAGGCCCTCCCTATCAAAAGTAGCTCCCATTTTCCACCTCATCACTTTGTCCCATTACCCTGTCCTGTTATCTTCCTGGCATTTTTCACCATCAGAAACAATCTTGTTTGTGTATTTGATCTCATTTGTTTTCTGACTCTACCTCCACCTCCACAACAGCGAGGACATCATCTATCTTCATCAGCACTGTCTCTCCAGCAGTTAGCAAAATGCCTGGCACATGACAGGTGTACAGTAAATGTTTATTAAAGGAGGGAAACTGAATTAAGGAGAACTGGGTCCTATTTCCAGTGTCAGCTCTGCCTGCCATGCACACTCTGTGGTGCACCTAAAACACAATCCAGATCAGTGGCACAGCTGCCACAGGGTGCAGGAGCCTGCTGGAAGGCGCAGGTCTATGTGCTCGATATCAGGAAGGCTTCCTGAGAAGACAGAAAGCACAGCAGGTTCTAGGGAGGCAGAGAGCAGAGAGGGAACTTTTCTAATGGTTTCATTTGGTCAGGGCAATGGGAAGACAACAGCCAGTTAACAGAAAGGACCCTTGACCAAGATTATATGCACCAATGGATGTTTCTCTGAGCCCTTAGATTTCCCATGCGTAAGACTAGGTGATTACATTATCAATTATACGGAATCTTCTGATGGGTACACAGCAATTTAAGAATATGAAGAAATGCATGTCCACACATAGAGACAAAACGGTGACATTTCCTAGAGATGCACAGAATTCCCTGGCCCTTATCCATAGGTTCCAGGACAAGAACATTTCATGTAAGGCCCTCTCAGGCCCCCATGCTGGTCATTTGCCTGCTAGCCTTCAGACCCAGTCCTGATCCCTCCCTTTAAAGCCTATACTCCCAGCTCCCTTTCTCTGCCTTCTGGTAGGTCTGGCAAACAGGTATACAGGCAGAAGACCAAAGGGCAGGAGGAGGGCAGAAACCAGGGTACTTCTCCCTCTCTCTCTACTTTGGCTGGTATCTGCCCAGTGGCTCTACCACCAATGGGTCTCTGGCTCTCTTCAGAGAGCCCTTTCCTCTATGGTCGGTCATGCCCCACCCAGAAAGCCTTCCAAAGTTCCAGCATCCTCAAGTGTGGCTGGATCCTGGGCACCAGGACACTGGCTCCTCCCTATCTTTCCAGCCTTAGGGATACTAGCAGCTTCTTGCTGTTGCTTGCTCTTGATCTCCAACACCTTTATACCTACTTCCCCATATAAACTCCTTAAACTTCATTTGGCATGAGCTCTGGTTTCCTAAATGGTCCCTGGTGGATCAGCCTCCCACTAGCATGGGCATTCTAGAAGGTTCCGAGCTTCTGGGAAAGGCCAGTCTGAGCTGAAGGAACAAATCCCTAGGAAGTTCAAAAAGATGGAAGAGACTAGGAAAACCCACCATTCCTGCGAGGGCAATGCCCTCATCCTATCCGGTTCCATGCCAAGAAAAAGCTAAAAATGGAAAGCCTTGCAATCACCACCTAGTTAAACTGTTTACTGCCTTTCTGTGGATGACAGAAATAAATGTGCAGCCCTGAGCAGCCATCCATTGAATCATGCTCTGATCAAATGGCAGCCAGGGTGAGTTTTCCCAGCGCTCCTGCTCAGGGGCTCATGCTAGCTGCTAAGTATGCCCTGCCAAAAAGACCTGAGTATGCAAGACAGCTCCAGAGCACTCACATAGGGGGCCTGGGACAGCCAGGAATGCCAGTCTTGTAGCTTCAAAGCACATGCCATCTGGATTCTGACAGCCATAAGCAGGTATCCTTCCACCCAGGGAGAGCGTGCAGCTGAGGCACTGCGCCCTGAAATGACACCTTCTCACTGTGCTCATTTCTTTTAAAGAGTAGCCCCTCCGTGCTCCCTTGTTCTTTCAAACCATTAGGGCAAGGCAGGTAGGGCCAGAATCCACCCAGGAGTTCAGGCAGAATCATCCTGACTGAGGACTGAAGCACAGAGAGGCTCAGCGGCTTGCCTCAGGCTGCACAGCCACTTTGAGGCAGAGCCAGAATTAGAAACTAGCCAGGGCAGGGAATAACTTCACTATGCCCTTACCCCACCCCCACAGTGCGCACACACAAACCTCGATAGCCTATGAGTTTGGTTTCCCTGCCAGACACAGACCCAAAATGGGAATTTCAGTGCAAACTGAATCATATGCAAGTATTGACATTCAACCATTTTTTAACCTAGAAAATGGCAATTTCATATGGCTTGAATGGACAGTTTGGGTGGTGATTCCAGGAAATAAACAACTGGAGAATGGGAAAGGTGAGAAATTTAACACAGGGTCTGTTAGTGGTCAGGACATCACTGTGACACCCGACACCCAAGGCTCAGTCTCACTGGGGACCTAGGGAGGCATGGCAGAAGAGCCTTGCTCCACATAGCCAAGTCCACCAATACTTAAATTACCTAAAATTAAAAATTTGTTTCCTCAGTCTTACTAGCCACATTTCAAGAGCTCAGTGGCCACATGTGGCTGCTGGCTACCATACTGGACAGCAGAGATACAGAATATTTCCATCCTCACAGAAAGTTCTATGGGCAACACTGGCATAGAACATGTCTCAGAGTTGTGCCATCTGAGGGGCCGGAACCTGGGCTATTTATACTCCCATCAGGGTCTGTGACTGGGGTTTCTCCTGGGGGCGTTGCCTCTGGGTACTTCCAGCTGTCCTGGCTCTGGCTCCAGGAAACAAAGGGGTGGGGAGGGTGCTGGCAGTAGGAGCAGCTGGGTGGCATAGAAATGGATAGTGCTAGGGACATGGGCAGGGCACTGACAGCATCTGCTACAATCCCCAGGGCCCCCTGCACATAATTCCCCATTCGTGTCAAAGCCTCTCTGGGTATAGGCATTTTGAGAGCTCCTTCCTGATAGGACTATGGCCCCAGAATCCTCTGGCCATATGAGAAGCAATTCTACCCTGAACAACACCCGGAGAAAGACACAACCCAGCCTTCCAAGCATTTATGACCTACAGCAGGCAGCTAGGACACAGACCACAGCACATGGCAACTGTACAAACACTGACCAATAAACTAAATTAGAAAGCCTTTACGGAGAAGCCTTTCTGAGTGGTGCTCAGCTAATGGCATGCAGGTGTTGCCTCTAAGAACTATCTAGAGCTTAAGTGATACAATTTGGAGACTGAGTACCTCCATTAGGCAGGCTGGTCCCTGAATATCTATGTTATGGCAATTTCCAAAGCAGAGCCCTGAAACATCACTAGCCTGGTCAAAAGGCTGGCAAGGTCAAGGTAGTACTCTGAAGACCAGCACTCAGAATCTCCTTGTCGGCCTATCCTCTCCCAGGGGCTTGCTTTCAGCACAGCCTAGTGGCCAGAGCCCAGGCCCTCTGGAACCGGACTACTTGGGTTCACATCCCATTCTCCTTCTTACTTCCTGTGTGACCTTAACCACATTATTTCATATCTCTGAGCTTGAGTTTCCTCATCTACAAACTGAACACAGTAAGAATAATACTTCTCAATAGGGTTATTGTTAGGACTAAATGAGTCCATATTTGCAAAGGACTTAGAATAGGGTGGCAACAAATGTGTTCTGTAAAGAGCCAGATAGTAAATAGTTTAGGCTTTGTGAGCCATATGGTCTCGCCGCAATGTCTCAGCTGTGCTCAGGAGTCCAAAGCAGTCAAAGGCAATACCTGTACAAATGGACAGGATGTCCCAATAAAACCTTTATGAAGTTAGGGAGTGGGCCAGATTTCCTTGTGGGCAACATCTTAGAAAAACGGCAACCCCTATCTTACAGACACACATGCTATATTAGTGTTTGTTAGATGAATAATTAAAGCATGGTATGCCCTCCTGCCTCTCATTCTCCTTCACACTGTTTCCTCTGCCTTCTCCTCCACCCATTTTTCAAGACCAAACTCAAGAAGCCTTCCTAGACCCTCCTTCTTTTTTCAGCGTCATCCACAAAGCACTATGCTGGCTCTTCTATCATTACCCTTGTCCCAGACTGCCATTTGTGGAGTGATTTGTTCAGCTGTCAAATTTAATGGTTCCTGTAGGATGAGATGACCCAGTGTCCTCATTTTACAGGTAGGAAGCTAGGCCCAGAGAGGCCAAGTAACTTTCTCAAGGACACCCAGCAAAAGTCAGGACCAGACACTGGGTGTCACGCATTTCAATTCAGTATAGTCTCACCTTTAATGAGGCTACAATATTGAAGAGGAGGGGGCCCAGACTGCTCATCAGTGGAAGCTCCATTGCCAATTACCTACTGACTATAGCCAGGGATCATTCTTGATTTAGGGCGGGCTATTTAGGCTGCCCCCTCCCCCGCAGAGGCTCTTTACTTCCTGTCTCAGGCTCCTCCCTCACTCTAGGCAAGTTGGGTGCATTCTGAATTTGTCATGATTCCAACGTGGGACCAGGCACATATGGAATGGGGTGGAGTTGGTCCCATCTGCTCAAAGCATGCTTACAGACACATACACACAAGCATGTGCACACACACACTTGCACAGATACTCACAGTCACAGACACCTATACACACATACATGCACACAGAGACACAGAATTACAGACACACATGCACATACTGACATAAACACCACACAGGCATGATACTCACAGACACATCCACATACTAAACACACACATAAATATTGACACTCGTGACACATGTACACAAGTACATATGTATACACAGATATACGCACACAGACACACATATAAACGTAAACATGCACAGAGACAAACACACATACTTATGTACACGAACACACGAACATACACCACCTATACCTACACATGCCCACATACACAGACCCATATACACACACATA